>CM060426.1:53216102-54449502 GCA_030545235.1 Helianthus tuberosus | reverse complement strand
GATGGAATTCTTAGATTGAATGGACGGATATGGGTTCCAATTTATGGAGGACTCCGAGATGTTATCCTCCAGGAAGCCCACAGCTCTAAATATCTGGAGCTGATAAAATGTACCAGGATCTTAGAGCAAATTATTGGTGGATAGGCTTGAAGAAGTCTGTAGCTACCTATGTAGCTAAATGCTTGACGTGTGCGCAAGTCAAAGCAGAACATCAAAAACCGTCAGGTTTACTACAACAACCTGAACTTCCTACTTGGAAATGGGAAATGGTAACTATGGATTTTATCACCAAGTTACCCAAGACAAGGAAAGGAAATGACACCCCTCTCTGGGTGATAGTTGACCGACTGACTAAGTCAGCACATTTCCTACCTATTAAGGAGACCTACAGCTCCGATATGTTAGCCCAACTGTACGTTGATAAGATTGTAGCTCTACATGGCATACCTGTAGCTATTATCTCTGACCGGGATACTAGGTACACGTCTCATTTTTGGAAAAGTTTCCCAACAATCTTTGGGCACACGTTTGAACTTTAGTACGGCTTACCATCCACAGACTGACGGTCAGAGTGAGTGTACTATTCAAACGTTAGAAGACATGCTACGTGCATGTGCGATCGATTTGGGAGGTAGCTGGGATAAGAACCTGCCATTAATCGAATTCTCCTACAACAATAGCTACCATACCAGCATCAAGGCTGCGCCTTTTGAGGCATTATACGGTAGAAAGTGTAGATCACCAGTTTTGTTGGGCGGAAGTTGGTGAAGTCCAGTTATCAGGACCAGAGATCGTGTTCGAAACGACGGACAAGATTGTTCAGATTCGAAACAATCTCCAAGCTGCCCGGAATAGGCAGAAGATTTACGCTGATCCAATTCGTAAGGATTTTCACTTCGAAGTAGGTGAAAAAGGTCCTACTTAAAGTGTCACCCTGGAAAGGAGTGATGTGGTTTGGTAAGAAAGGCAAACTAAGCCCGAGATACATAGGACCTTTCGAGGTTATCGAACGTGTCGGGTCAGTTGCCTACAAGTTAAACTTACCTGAAGAGCTCAGTAGTATACACAATGTGTTCCACATCTGCAATCTGAAGAAGTGTTTCGCTAACGAATCAGTGGTTATACCCTATACAGATGTGCATATTGATGAGAGCTTGAAATTTGTGGAAAAACCTTTGTCGATCGAAGATCGACAGGTGAGGAAGCTTCGAAGGAAGCATATACCTTTTGTAAAGGTCAAATGGGATGCCCGTAGAGGTCCCGAATTCACGTGGGAGGTTGAATCCACGATGAAAGAAAAATACCCTTACTTATTTCAGTAAATCTCGGGTCGAGATTTATTTTAAGGGGGTGAGGATGTAACACCTCGAAAATTTACGTCCTATAATGTGTTGACACGTGTCATAGGTTTGAACGTGTAAAATAATGTTCTTGAAGGACTAAAGTTGACAAACAGTGAAACTGTGTAAATAGAAGGGTTCAAAGTGTCCAACAATGAATAAATATACTTTGCAATAACCCTACATGATGTTTATAACCTTAAACGAATAGATCATGGATCATACGAAGCGAATTGTGAAAGAAAGTGAGAGATTACAAACTACAGGGGTTAAATGTGTCAACATGTTAAATTATACCTCTGAGTGACCTTTTGACAAACCCGAAGCTTTGTAACGATTAATTATGCTCACAAGAATGCACCATAAAAATTTCACCAAGATTCGTTACCGTATGAGAAAGTTATGATAGAATCCGTGTGTAAGGGGTTAGAAACGTCAACATTGAAATTTAGGGGCTTTTCGGGTGATCACAAAGTTACCCGAGGACTTAACAAAGAGGGTATAAGCCTTAAAGCCCCACATGTCAAATATAAAGTCTCTTAATACAAGAAACCAAGTGAAAGCGATGTTTATAAGGATCAAGGACTGAAATGCAAATGATTGAAACTTGTATAGCTGGTCATCATCACCCCTCGCGTAGCGCGAGCCTGAAGACCTTGGCAGTCGCGCTACGCGACTGCCTTGTCTGGACAGAAAACAAGCACAGGTGCCCTGCATGTCTTTTAACCGACTTTAACCCCAATTCTTGATACCTTGGGCTGCCCTAAGGTGGTCTTTAGTGTGTAGGATACTTGTGGATGATAATGCAACCCTCCTAGACTTAGTTGTCGATCATCCAAGCTTGTTTGAAGTTGTTTAAATGACCCACATTATGCAACATTGTTCATTCATCATTCATTTCACCCTCTGAGCATTTCTGGATCATTCAAGCAGGCCACAAATATTCCATATCATCCATTAGACGTGTGTAAGTGCCTTTGATCTTTCTAAATTCATTCATACTTAGTTTATGGCCTAGAAATCAAACCGTCGTAACTACGGTTTGACTTTTCGATAATAAATAATCGGTCCAGAGTTTAGTCGAATCAAAGGTTGTTATAAGTTGGTATTTATATGGTTAATAAACCCCTAAAAGGGCACTCACTAATTCGAATCCTAACTAGGTCGTTTATCGAGTCAAACTTCTTCCGAAAAAGTCAACAGAATTGTTAAGTTTGGTTTAATGCATGATTAGCGATGTAAATGGCGTATAGCCTATTTTATCATTCTTACCAACTGAAAATAAGTATAAAAACTTGTATACGCTTGCTTGATTCGACAACTTTATGTTTAGAACCGATTCGGAACCGAGATACGCAAAAGTTTGACTTTTGCTTTGACCTCAGTTCTGACCCGATTCTTATAGGTTTAGACATGCCTTAAAGTTCCATTAGGACCTAGTTACATGTGTGTATAAGCCTCTGCGTTTATACCACTCGAATCCCTAATCGTCCGATGTTTCCGTTAATTGCCTAAATATTAACCGTAATGCCCTTATGACCATAAAACGAGATTTTTGGAAATATGAAAGTGCCATAATCTTATTTACTGATTATTATGCATGTCCCGAAAATTTCACGTTAATCGGAGGTCTAGATTAGGAGTTATGCTTAATGACGTAATTAAGAACGCTTTTATTAATTAAACGGCGTCATTAGCATAAAACCTATCTAAACCCAATTTTTGACACCAAACCTTTTACCCACTGATGTAATATAATATTTTGGGATTTTTGAAGATTTTTAATTATTTTTAAACTGATCATAAGCTTGGATTAGCGCCTTAATTCGGTTAATACCGAATATACCCTTTTCGGCCATAAAATGAGTTTTACAAGTCCTTTTGACGCCAATCCAATTGCTACTGATTTTAAATATTAAATAGAGTGTTTTGAACCTGTTTAATTGATCAGGAAACTTAGAATCGTATTTTAAACCGTACGTCGCTTAAAACGGCTTTATACGCGTATTATACGCATAGTTTGGGTTTAAAACTATTTTGACAAATAAGACTTATAACCAAATGTTATAACCTGTTTAAATAAGCCATTTTACTGATGTAACCAGACCCGGTTCACAGAAACCTAATTAAATCCTTTTATAATCTTTAAAATGACCAAAATACCCTTACGGGGCTTATTAAGAGATTAAACTCGTTTGGGGCGTCACGGGTGATATCCTACTGATGTCACAACTTATTTAAGGCATGTTAACTTAGGAAACCTGTTTAGGACTATTACGGATACCCGTTACGCTTCATGCGCGTTCGGTTCGGTTTATGTAACTAGTTTACATAAATTAGCCGAAACGGGTCAAACCTTATCAGTTTTATCTCAAAATCCAGAATGTGTATCATATACCCATATTAAGCAAGTCTTCAAACTTGTCGGGTCTAAATCACATTCTATCCGGTCCTCGCTTAATCGTGCGTACGAACCGTATCTTTAAAACTAACCGGTCTAAGCGTAAGCTTAACTAAAGACCCGTTAGGATTCTAATAGGTTATTATAAACCTTCGTTCCAGATTAGGAGAACCAGTAAAAGATACTTGCACTCACTGATTTTGAACTATACTTACTCAGGTAAATACTTTTAACTTATTTTCCCTATACGGGCTTGGGGTACGGTATATAAAATACCGCTTGGTCCAGCATTGAATCTTAATCGAATAGAGGTTAAATTATTGATATGCTCTGTTTTGAAATGTTTTGTTGCTTAAAGCCTTTGGGGGGTTAATGACCATGTCCCGGATATCCCTGGCATCATTTTACGAAATGGCCACGACCTCAGCACTCAGGTGTAGGCGTACACCTGTCAGTGTCTCATTATATAAAGTGGTGTGTCCATTGATCTTTAACCCGGTCTACGGATCGGGCTACTGAACGCATAAGAAACATGTAATTCGTTTACAAGTATTATATATTTAAATAATTATCCCAAGTTATAAAATATTATTTGTGCCTTGTGCCTTAAATGCATTTTCTTAAACTCTTTTCAAAATGAGTCGGTTGATTGTATTTACCAGTGTAAACTGACGTATTTTCTTAAAAAGGTTAAGTGCAGGTACTACGCGAAATAGGCTGGCTTGTCTCCTAGCATCCACATTAAGTCTCGCCAGCTTGGATGTCATAAACTGTTGAACATTTGTTTCCTTTTTAAATTTGATCTACCTGTGGATTTATATTCGACTAATTGTGATACTTAATATTACAATATCGTTGGTTGAATTAAATCTATACTTTGCTTCCGCTGTGCATTTAAATATTGTGTTGTTTGACTATTATGTTGCCAACCACGTCACGATACTCCCCTACCGGGCCCACTGGTGACACGTGGAAATTCGGGGTGTGACAGGTTGGTATCAGAGCCAACACTGAGTGAATTAAACACTAGTCTTTTGTGTTTAATCTCAGTTACACAATTGCACATTCCTAAATCTTCGAGTCTAGACAAAGAACTTAGGAATAATCCAAATTGTTCAAAATTTTTATTTTATTTAATTAAATTTTGCCCTTTATTTTTCCTTGTTATTACCTTGTGTATTTTAACAGGTACAATAATGCCGCCAAGATTTAGACGAGGTGGTCGAGGAAAGGAGCCAGCTAGCGCCCCTAACGACCATGAGGCAGGACCTTCATATCGACGAACTTCTTCTACAAGGAATGACGAAACGAGGGAACTATGGAGGACATATGAAGACGATGCCAGACGATCTTTTTCGCACACCTCAACACCTCCATATCATGACTCTTATGGGCCTCAGTCAGAGAATGAACCCCACAAACCGCAACGTTTCTTTGGCGACCCTACTCCTGTTTTTCAGGGTCAGTTTAACCCAGCAGAGTACCTGCCAGAGCAAGTGGGCTTTAACCCACTAGGACCAGAGGATCACTTTTCGGGTGATCAAGATATGGACGAGGACACAGATCCCGTCGAGGCTTCAACCGGATCATTTAACCATCCTTTCGTGATCTCAGACGGTTCGTCTTTCCACGGAACACCATACCAGGGTCCGGATAGTCACATGGCACGGTTCGAACGGTGTGAGTGGTACTATACACCGTCTGAACACTCATCACCTCACCAGCAGCCGCCACTGCAGCAGCAAGATCCCTCTGTGGATCCACGTTATGAGGCAGTCACGCCACCGCCTCCACCGCCGTCAGTTCACCTAGAGCCTCCGGAACCACCAAGACGTAGGAGGACTGGTGCACGGATCTCAACACGAGAAGTTGACTTTCGTCTCAACACCCCTCAACACTCTAGCGGTAGCCATTACCCGCCTACTCATGAAGTCCCACAGATGGAAGGACCTTCTGTCCCAGTTTCGGAGGTGAATTCAGCACCTATTGTACCGCCATCACCGGGTTTTGGCCACCCAATACCTGCTTATACTGCTCCGGCAGCTTACAACCCATATGGACCACCAGCATACCATGGCTATAACTATGCTGATGACCCTTACAACGTAGCATCAAGCTACCAAGCCCATAATAATCCTGAAGGACCATACGGACCCCCTTGGGGAATGGGATACCCAGCTCGGGGGTATCAAGCACCTGTTCAGCCGCCACCACAGTACCAGCCACCACGGGCTCCTCCTCCTGAGCAGGAGGAACTCCGCCGAAGACTGGCCAAAGTGGAGCGAGACTTCCAGAAGGAACGTAGGAAGAATGAAGGATTTATGAGTGGGTTGGCAAACTTGCTTAAGGGGAAGAAGAAACGGGATCGTTAAATCCCCATATATATTGTTGTATTTCCTTGTTTAAATCAAGTCCCTACGTGGACATTTATTTATGTGTGTATGTAGTCCCTGCGTGGACATCTATCTTTGTACTTAGTCCCTACGTGGACTTGTCTCTAGTAGTCCCTGCGAGGACATTTACTTTTGTAGACCGTCCCTGTGAGGACATGTATTATCTGTATAGCTCCTGCGTGGGCATCTGGCTCTGTGAAAAAGTCCCGTTTAGGGCAAAATGTACTACTTTTAGTTTAATGGAATGTAAGTTTATAAATCTCATCTTTGCTATATTTTGCATAATTAAAAGATATATGAAATAAATAAATCAGAATCATTCCTTTTGAAAGTCTATCTGCCTATGCTATTTTAGTAAGGATCTTAAAAGTATAACCTAGCCTGCATGTCATTTTAAGACCGGGCCCAGATGGTAAAACTAGTTAAAAAGATTCAAATCCCTGTTAACATCTGAAAACATGTTAACACTCCTGGCAGACATGATTCGTTAAAAACACACGTGTTATTATTATATGTGGATCTTTTCAAAGATTCTAAACCTAAATAAATGATCTCTGAATCATGGGTTAAATCATTAATAAATATGATAGGTTCTTTTTACCATCCATTGGTAATGGAATGCCTACGGGCCCTTCTCATTTTCATATGAGACAAAAGACAGTATTAGTCTATGACCCTGTCTGATAAAGGTAATGAACTTTGTTCAAACCTTCATGCTTTGATTCTCTGAAATCCTAGCTTATAATCTATATTGTCCCTGTGACTAGGCCTTATGTGCTAATAAATACTGTTATTGTTTTA
Organism: Helianthus tuberosus; assembly: GCA_030545235.1. Lineage (NCBI taxonomy): Eukaryota > Viridiplantae > Streptophyta > Magnoliopsida > Asterales > Asteraceae > Helianthus > Helianthus tuberosus. The sequence goes on along the minus strand of CM060426.1, from coordinate 54,442,567 downwards.
TAATTAGGATAAATTATATTAGAAATCCTAAATAAAGGTGAGTAATAAATTAACCATATATGGTCTATGTTACCACGGTTAATAAAAAAAAAAATTGCCATAAAAGACAATTATATGATAAACTCACCAATAAATTATTGCCAATGTGTTACAGTTCAAGAAACATGGCAGACTCAAACGAGGTCAACAGTCACCAAGGGATAGGGAATGATAATGCCCATGTAAACGTAGCGGGTGCAGAGTTGCAAGCTATGATAGACAATGCAGTTAATAGAGCTATGGATAGACAACACCATGGATCAAGTGGTACCCATACGAGGACCCATTCTGCATCACACACTAGAACACCCTCCAGGACCCACACTGCCCACAACAGTAATTCTCACCACTCCTCGAATCAAAGGAGTAATCCATCCCAAAGAGTCCTACAGAACCAAGAACCTCGTAATAGGGGTTGCACCTATAAATACTTCGTGTCGTGCAAACCCAGAGACTTCAATGGGGAAAAAGGAGCTGTTGATTGCATGACGTGGATGGATGAAATGGATACTGTGGTGGATATTAGTGGTTGTCATAATAGGGACATTGTGAAGTTTGTCTCGCAGTCTTTCAAAGGACAAGCCTTGGCCTGGTGGAGATCTTTGATCCAAGCCACAGGGAAAGTCCCGTTATACAACATGACCTGGGAACAGTTCATGGCACTAATCAAGGAGAATTTCTGCCCTCAACATGAGGTTGAGAGAATTGAATCTGATTTCCTGGCACTGGTCATGAAAAACCTGGACTGTCAGGCCTACCTTACTACTTTCAATACCTTGTCAAGGTTGGTCCCTTATTTGGTGACTCCGGAGCCTAAACGTATAGCTCGTTTTATCGGGGGTTTGGAACCGGAGATCAAAGCAAGTGTAAAAGCCTCCAGACCAACCACTTTTCGGTCAGTAACGGACATATCGTTGTCTCTGACCTCAGATGCTGTCAGGCTGAGGTCACTGAGGAAAACTGATACCGAGAAAAGAAAGCGTGAGGATGACAACTCACGGCGTTCTGACAAGAAACAGAGGGGTAGCAATGACCAAAAGAAGGGGTCAGGATTCAAGAAAGATGGTCAGCAGTCGGGTGAAAAACCCAGATGTAAAATTTGCAGGAAGCACCATTTTGGAAAGTGCAGACTTGACTCAAAATCCGAATACCAGCAAAGGCCTTGTGGGATTTGCAAGTCTACGGAACATAAGACCCTGGAGTGCAAGAAGATAAAGGATGCAACGTGTTATAGTTGCAATGAAAAGGGGCATATCAAATCCAACTGCCCAAAATTTACAAGGAAGAATGATGAGGGGAAGAAGACCAATGCGAGGGTCTTCAGAATGGATGCTAAGGAATCCGTCAAGGACGACAACGTGATAACAGGTACCTTTCTCGTAAATGATGTATATGCGAGAGTGTTATTTGATTCGGGCGCTGATAAGTCGTTTGTAGATAATAAGTTTTGTGAATTGTTGAAACTGCCTGTTAGAACTTTAAGTGTGAAGTATGAGGTGGAACTAGCAGATGGCACTTTAGAAACCGCTTCAACCTTATTAGATGGATGTTTCATATCCATTAGGAATCACTCTTTTCCTTTGTCCCTACTTCCTTTAAAACTAGCCGGTTTCGACATAGTTTTGGGAATGGACTGGTTATCTCATAACCAGGCCCAGATTATTTGCAATAAGAAGCAAGTGAGGATCAAGACTTCGTCTGGTGAATCACTTACTATCCAGGGAGATACCCAGTATGGGCTGCCCGAGAAAATGTCTATACTCAAAGACTCTAAGTGTTTGAAGAAGGGCTGTGTCATCTACATGGCACAAGTGATTATTGATGAACCGAAACCCAAGATTGGAGAGATCCCAGTCATTTCTGAATACCCCGAAGTATTTCCTGAAGAACTACCTGGTTTGCCACCAGATAGACAAGTGGAATTCAGAATCGACATTATTCCTGGATCAGCACCAGTTGCAAGGGCGCCTTATAGGTTGGCACCAACAGAGATGAAGGAATTGAGGACGCAGCTAGATGATTTGCTAGCCAAAGGTTTCATCAAACCTAGTTCGTCTCCTTGGGGAGCACCAGTTTTATTTGTTAAGAAGAAGGATGGATCGATGCGTCTGTGCATCGACTACCGTGAGCTTAATAAGGTTACCATCAAGAATAGGTATCCTTTGCCCAGAATCGATGATCTGTTCGATCAACTGCAAGGGGCAAGTTTCTTCTCGAAGATTGACTTGAGGTCAGGCTACCATCAATTGAAGGTTAGAGATGAAGATGTGCACAAAACAGCATTTAGGACTCGTTATGGTCATTACGAGTTCCTAGTGATGCCTTTTGGGCTCACTAATGCACCGGCCGCATTCATGGATCTCATGAATCGCGTTTGCAAGCCGCACTTAGACAAATTCGTTATCGTCTTCATCGACGACATTCTCATCTACTCAAAGAACCAAGCTGACCATGAAAAGCATCTTCACTGTATACTGGAACTACTTCATAAAGAGAAACTCTATGCCAAGTTCTCAAAGTGTGAATTCTGGCTTCGAGCAGTCCAATTTCTTGGACATGTTGTTAGTGAGCGTGGTATCCAAGTAGATCCCGCTAAAGTTGAATCTGTCATGAATTGGCAAGAGCCAAAGACGCCTACAGAAATTCGTAGCTTCCTAGGTTTGGCAGGATACTATAGGCGATTCATAGAAAACTTTTCAAGGATTGCTGCACCCCTGACTTCGCTGACACGTAAGAAGATTAAGTTTGACTGGGGTCCTAAGCAGCAGGAATCCTTCGATATTCTGAAACAAAAGTTGAGCAATGCTCCAGTACTGACATTGCCTGATGGAATAGAGGAGTTTGTAGTTTATTATGATGCATCACACACCGGGATGGGATGTGTGCTTATGCAGAAAGGCAAAGTCATTGCCTATGCTTCACGTCAGTTAAAGGTGCACGAAAAGAATTACACCACCCACGACTTGGAATTGGGTGCCGTTGTATTCGCACTAAAACTGTGGAGGCACTACTTATATGGAATCAAATGTGTGATCTATTCTGATCACAAGAGCCTTCAACATCTGTTCAACCAGAAGGACTTGAACATGAGGCAACGCCGTTGGATGGAAACTCTTAATGATTACGATTGTGAAATAAGATACCATCCCGGCAAGGCGAATGTAGTCGCTGATGCCTTGAGTCGGAAGGAGAGGGTGAAACCCATCCGAATTAATGCCAAGAGCATGGAAATAAAGAACAGTTTGATGGAAAGGTTGTTAGCTGCACAGAAGGAAGCTGTGTTGGAAGCTAACTATCCTAACGAAAAGCTAGGAATAACTGAGGAGCAGCTATCTCTTAGCAAGGATGGAATTCTTAGATTGAATGGACGGATATGGGTTCCAATTTATGGAGGACTCCGAGATGTTATCCTCCAGGAAGCCCACAGCTCTAAATATTCTGTTCATCCTGGAGCTGATAAAATGTACCAGGATCTTAGAGCAAATTATTGGTGGATAGGCTTGAAGAAGTCTGTAGCTACCTATGTAGCTAAATGCTTGACGTGTGCGCAAGTCAAAGCAGAACATCAAAAACCGTCAGGTTTACTACAACAACCTGAACTTCCTACTTGGAAATGGGAAATGGTAACTATGGATTTTATCACCAAGTTACCCAAGACAAGGAAAGGAAATGACACCATCTGGGTGATAGTTGACCGACTGACTAAGTCAGCACATTTCCTACCTATTAAGGAGACCTACAGCTCCGATATGTTAGCCCAACTGTACGTTGATAAGATTGTAGCTCTACATGGCATACCTGTAGCTATTATCTCTGACCGGGATACTAGGTACACGTCTCATTTTTGGAAAAGTTTCCAACAATCTTTGGGCACACGTTTGAACTTTAGTACGGCTTACCATCCACAGACTGACGGTCAGAGTGAGTGTACTATTCAAACGTTAGAAGACATGCTACGTGCATGTGCGATCGATTTGGGAGGTAGCTGGGATAAGAACCTGCCATTAATCGAATTCTCCTACAACAATAGCTACCATACCAGCATCAAGGCTGCGCCTTTTGAGGCATTATACGGTAGAAAGTGTAGATCACCAGTTTGTTGGGCGGAAGTTGGTGAAGTCCAGTTATCAGGACCAGAGATCGTGTTCGAAACGACGGACAAGATTGTTCAGATTCGAAACAATCTCCAAGCTGCCCGGAATAGGCAGAAGATTTACGCTGATCCAAGTCGTAAGGATTTTCACTTCGAAGTAGGTGAAAAAGTCCTACTTAAAGTGTCACCCTGGAAAGGAGTGATGTGGTTTGGTAAGAAAGGCAAACTAAGCCCGAGATACATAGGACCTTTCGAGGTTATCGAACGTGTCGGGTCAGTTGCCTACAAGTTAAACTTACCTGAAGAGCTCAGTAGTATACACAATGTGTTCCACATCTGCAATCTGAAGAAGTGTTTCGCTAACGAATCAGTGGTTATACCCTATACAGATGTGCATATTGATGAGAGCTTGAAATTTGTGGAAAAACCTTTGTCGATCGAAGATCGACAGGTGAGGAAGCTTCGAAGGAAGCATATACCTTTTGTAAAGGTCAAATGGGATGCCCGTAGAGGTCCCGAATTCACGTGGGAGGTTGAATCCACGATGAAAGAAAAATACCCTTACTTATTTCAGTAAATCTCGGGTCGAGATTTATTTTAAGGGGGTGAGGATGTAACACCTCGAAAATTTACGTCCTATAATGTGTTGACACGTGTCATAGGTTTGAACGTGTAAAATAATGTTCTTGAAGGACTAAAGTTGACAAACAGTGAAACTGTGTAAATAGAAGGGTTCAAAGTGTCAACAATGAATAAATATACTTTGCAATAACCCTACATGATGTTTATAACCTTAAACGAATAGATCATGGATCATACGAAGCGAATTGTGAAAGAAAGTGAGAGATTACAAACTACAGGGGTTAAATGTGTCAACATGTTAAATTATACCTCTGAGTGACCTTTTGACAAACCCGAAGCTTTGTAACGATTAATTATGCTCACAAGAATGCACCATAAAAATTTCACCAAGATTCGTTACCGTATGAGAAAGTTATGATAGAATCCGTGTGTAAGGGTTAGAAACGTCAACATTGAAATTTAGGGCTTTTCGGGTGATCACAAAGTTACCCGAGGACTTAACAAAGAGGGTATAAGCCTTAAAGCCCCACATGTCAAATATAAAGTCTCTTAATACAAGAAACCAAGTGAAAGCGATGTTTATAAGGATCAAGGACTGAAATGCAAATGATTGAAACTTGTATAGCTGGTCATCATCACCCTCGCGTAGCGCGAGCCTGAAGACCTTGGCAGTCGCGCTACGCGACTGCCTTGTCTGGACAGAAAACAAGCACAGGTGCCCTGCATGTCTTTTAACCGACTTTAACCCCAATTCTTGATACCTTGGGCTGCCCTAAGGTGGTCTTTAGTGTGTAGGATACTTGTGGATGATAATGCAACCCTCCTAGACTTAGTTGTCGATCATCCAAGCTTGTTTGAAGTTGTTTAAATGACCCACATTATGCAACATTGTTCATTCATCATTCATTTCACCCTCTGAGCATTTCTGGATCATTCAAGCAGGCCACAAATATTCCATATCATCCATTAGACGTGTGTAAGTGCCTTTGATCTTTCTAAATTCATTCATACTTAGTTTATGGCCTAGAAATCAAACCGTCGTAACTACGGTTTGACTTTTCGATAATAAATAATCGGTCCAGAGTTTAGTCGAATCAAAGGTTGTTATAAGTTGGTATTTATATGGTTAATAAACCCCTAAAAGGGCACTCACTAATTCGAATCCTAACTAGGTCGTTTATCGAGTCAAACTTCTTCCGAAAAAGTCAACAGAATTGTTAAGTTTGGTTTAATGCATGATTAGCGATGTAAATGGCGTATAGCCTATTTTATCATTCTTACCAACTGAAAATAAGTATAAAAACTTGTATACGCTTGCTTGATTCGACAACTTTATGTTTAGAACCGATTCGGAACCGAGATACGCAAAAGTTTGACTTTTGCTTTGACCTCAGTTCTGACCCGATTCTTATAGGTTTAGACATGCCTTAAAGTTCCATTAGGACCTAGTTACATGTGTGTATAAGCCTCTGCGTTTATACCACTCGAATCCCTAATCGTCCGATGTTTCCGTTAATTGCCTAAATATTGACCGTAATGCCCTTATGACCATAAAACGAGATTTTTGGAAATATGAAAGTGCCATAATCTTAGTTACTGATTATTATGCATGTCCCGAAAATTTCACGTTAATCGGAGGTCTAGATTAGGAGTTATGCTTAATGACGTAATTAAGAACGCTTTTATTAATTAAACGGCGTCATTAGCATAAAACCTATCTAAACCCAATTTTTGACACCAAACCTTTTACCCACTGATTTAATATAATATTTTGGGATTTTTGAAGATTTTTAGTTATTTTTAAACTGATCATAAGCTTGGATTAGCGCCTTAATTCGGTTAATACCGAATATACCCTTTTCGGCCATAAAATGAGTTTTACAAGTCCTTTTGACGCCAATCCAATTGCTACTGATTTTAAATATTAAATAGAGTGTTTTGAACCTGTTTAATTGATCAGGAAACTTAGAATCGTATTTTAAACCGTACGTCGCTTAAAACGGCTTTATACGCGTATTATACGCATAGTTTGGGTTTAAAACTATTTTGACAAATAAGACTTATAACCAAATGTTATAACCTGTTTAAATAAGCCATTTTACTGATGTAACCAGACCCGGTTCACAGAAACCTAATTAAATCCTTTTATAATCTTTAAAATGACCAAAATACCCCTACGGGGCTTATTAAGAGATTAAACTCGTTTGGGGCGTCACGGGTGATATCCTACTGATGTCACAACTTATTTAAGGCATGTTAACTTAGGAAACCTGTTTAGGACTATTACGGATACCCGTTACGCTTCATGCGCGTTCGGTTCGGTTTATGTAACTAGTTTACATAAATTAGCCGAAACGGGTCAAACCTTATCAGTTTTATCTCAAAATCCAGAATGTGTATCATATACCCATATTAAGCAAGTCTTCAAACTTGTCGGGTCTAAATCACATTCTATCCGGTCCTCGCTTAATCGTGCGTACGAACCGTATCTTTAAAACTAACCGGTCTAAGCGTAAGCTTAACTAAAGACCCGTTAGGATTCTAATAGGTTATTATAAACCTTCGTTCCAGATTAGGAGAACCAGTAAAAGATACTTGCACTCACTGATTTTGAACTATACTTACTCAGGTAAATACTTTTAACTTATTTTCCCTATACGGGCTTGGGGTACGGTATATAAAATACCGCTTGGTCCAGCATTGAATCTTAATCGAATAGAGGTTAAATTATTGATATGCTCTGTTTTGAAATGTTTTGTTGCTTAAAGCCTTTGGGGGGTTAATGACCATGTCCCGGATATCCCTGGCATCATTTTACGAAATGGCCACGACCTCAGCACTCAGGTGTAGGCGTACACCTGTCAGTGTCTCATTATATAAAGTGGTGTGTCCATTGATCTTTAACCCGGTCTACGGATCGGGCTACTGAACGCATAAGAAACATGTAATTCGTTTACAAGTATTATATATTTAAATAATTATCCCAAGTTATAAAATATTATTTGTGCCTTGTGCCTTAAATGCATTTTCTTAAACTCTTTTCAAAATGAGTCGGTTGATTGTATTTACCAGTGTAAACTGACGTATTTTCTTAAAAAGGTTAAGTGCAGGTACTACGCGAAATAGGCTGGCTTGTCTCCTAGCATCCACATTAAGTCTCGCCAGCTTGGATGTCATAAACTGTTGAACATTTGTTTCCTTTTTAAATTTGATCTACCTGTGGATTTATATTCGACTAATTGTGATACTTAATATTACAATATCGTTGGTTGAATTAAATCTATACTTTGCTTCCGCTGTGCATTTAAATATTGTGTTGTTTGACTATTATGTTGCCAACCACGTCACGATACTCCCCTACCGGGCCCACCGGTGACACGTGGAAATTCGGGGTGTGACATTAGATTTATTCAACCCGTACAATACACAGGTTTTTATTATTTGGTATATAAATTTACATTTATTCAATACAATACATGGGGTTCTTAGAGATATAATTTTTTTTTATTTAATATATAAAATTACATTTGTTCAACCCGTGTAATAAACGAGATTTTTAAAGAATAATTGTTTTAATTTAGTATATAAAATTACATTTATTTAACCCGTGTAATACACGGGGTTCTAACCTAGTGTCATATATTTTTTTTTGGAAGGTGACTTTCTATGTACTGGACCAGTGGTCACCGGGTTCATGTCGAAGACAATCCCCCGTCAGCCCCGCTCTTCCGGACGCGATGTTCGATCGGGCCCCGGCCGTTGCGCAAGCTGACTTCCGCCCGAAAACCATACTGCCCCCACACGAGAGACTCGCTGGGGTAACAGCTGGGTAAAACCGGGTTGCCCTCAAGACCGTTCCATGCCTCGGTAGGAAACGATCCATCATTGGGACAACCCGCCCCACTAGCCGTAAGCGCCGGGAATCGAACCGGGGTGGCCTAAGCAAAACCCCGGCCGACAACCAACTGAGCTAGGTGGCATAACAATAATTATTTTTAATACATAATTTGTAGAAATAAAAGAAAAACAAAAGGGTAAATTACACTTTTCGTCTTTTATGTTTGTATCGAATTGTAATGGATAGCCTTTAACTTTAATAATTACAGTCACAGTCCTTTATTTGGAAAACTCATTACACTTTTCGTCATTTACCACTAACTAGGTTAAAAATTTAAGTTATGTCTGATTATGTGACTTGCACATGAGGGTAGATTGGTAATTTTACTCATTTATTTAAAAAAATAAAAAAAAATTATATAATATACACGTACAAGTGTACAACCCTGTCTTTCTCGCTAATCCCATGTCTTCAACCAACCTCACCACCACCAAATTCAGCCACCACCACTACGTATACCAGCCACCACCACCGAATTGAGCCCCACCACCACCATCGTATCCCACCCACCACCACTGAATAGAACTAACAACTTTACTGATGGAACACATGGGTTATTGAAATCGGAGGTGCATTTCATCAAACACAGTGCAGCCACCACCACATAACCCATCCAAGCAAAAACAACAACAAAAACAACTTCTTAGTAAAAGTCGGTTTAGCTCAAATGCTCCGCTGCGGAGCAATCATTGAAGTCACAACTTTTGACCAAGCGAAGGAAACTCATCGGAACAGGGAGATATCATTAAACAGCGATCATTGAAGTCACCAGCGAAGGAAACTCACCATCGAAGGAAACAACCGCGACGGAGCAATCATTGAAGTCACAACCACGGCGGAGCAATCATTAAACAGATCCAACGGTCCGTTAACCACCCCTAAAAACCATCTCCTCTGAGATGGCCTAATCGCCGGTTTAAACCCTCTACACAAGGAGAGAGAAGGAAACTCACCGGAACAGGACTGTTGGTCAGAACACCACCGGAACAGGAAACTCGTACACCATCTGGACCATGGAAATAGAACCTCCGCCGTGAATCCGCCGTAAGTATTTGTGATCAACATACCCGTCTTCATCTTCTAATCCAAAGCCGCAACATCTTAATGTCAGGATTGAGTGACTTTTTGGAAAAGTCACTTTTCCCCTCACATATATCCTCATTGCCAAACATTTTTTTAGAGCTTATGACTTTTCAAAAAGCTAATAAGTCAATAAGTTGTTTCAAAAAGCTTAGCCAAACATGCCCTAACTATGATTATAAAAATCGAATTTTGGGATTGTTATAAGAGAGTTGTTCTAGGGTTCTTAAATGGTGGCGATGGCCTGGTTGTTTAGAGAGAGGGACGTAGACCGTGGGGTATGGTGGGGCTTGGGTTGGGGGGCATGAGTTGACACGTGGAGTCCGAGCCCCCCCCCCCCCCCACCGCCGAGTGACGTGTCCGTGGGGTATGGCGGGGCGTGGGTGCACCGCGTGGGTTGCCATGTTATTAAAAAAATACAAAAAATTTAAAAAATACACACAACATTAAAAAAAAGGCTAAAATTTTATTAAATTCTTAAAAATTACCTAATTCCTAAAAATTACATAATTCCTAAAAATTACAAAATAAAAAAAACCTAGAGCGTTAGGTAAATTTCAAAAAGCGCGAGCTTGTCGAACGGCTTTCGCTCCTTGCCTCGAAACTCAATGTTCGCCACCGCCACCCGGTTCTCGTGGCTTAACTCACCGCTCGGAACGGCTTCGTAGTAGGCCTTGAAACGATCAAGCTTCGGTCGTAGCTCGCGCCATTTATGTTGAAACGATCAAGCTTCGGTCGTGTCCGACGTTATGTCGGTAGCTTGCAAAGGCTTCCGGCCAATATCGTGTTTGACCGGGTTGTCGCCCCTTCATTGCGTCAACGACGCTTGTGACGAGAGCTAACTCTTCTTCGTGGGTCCAAGAGGCCATCTTCTTCGGGTTGGGGTAGCGGGTTCGTGGGATCAAGTGGGTTTTGGTTGGGGTAGCGGTGGACAACGATTGTTTGGGTTGGGGTAGCCGGTGGGGTTGGGGTTGTATTTATAGGGGATGTTGACTGTTGGGGGTTGGGGAGACCGCTTGGCTTGGCCAAATGGTTACAATTTAAAATTCAAACACCCCGCTATGACATGGCCAACAAAGCGAATAGGAGGCTGTCACATCGGATCGCTTGCCCGCCCCACGCCCGGCTTCAAACTCAAGCCCCAAGGGCCACGCCCCAACCCAAGCCCACCCGGGGTGGTGGCTTGGGCGTTTTCGGCCAACCCACGCCCCAACCCAAGCCCCATACCCCACAGTCTTATAGTGTTTAGAGAGAATGGATTTTAGGTATTTTTTAAATGTTTTGGTAATCGGTAAAAAGACTAAATTACCCTCATGTGACTAATGTTGGCTGAAAATTTTAACCAGATTAATGCTAAAGGACGAAATGTGTAATGAGTTTTCCAAATATAGGATTATAACTGTAATTATTGAAGTTAAAGGCTATCAATTGTAATTCGATACAGACATAAAGGACGAAAAGTGTAATTTAACCAAAAAAAAAAAAGAAAAGAAACTGACTCTCCATGTTGGAAGCACCCTCTTATGTTTGAGTGGAAAATAACGAGTAGGAAGGGGAGTTGACATGACATGAGGTGATTGACCGAGGTGGAGAGTTCACCACTCCCCACGTGGGGAGCACCCCTCCCACCCTAAAGGTCATTGAAGCGACCCCTCTAAGATTGTTTTGTTGGTTTGATTTATAAACTAGTGTTGGATGATTTGTCATAAAAAATTCTTGAAACTGTAGATCATGGTGTGTTTTGTCACATATATGTAGAAGTTTCGTGTTTTGGATGTCGATATCATTGATACAATACCTGTAATGATATTGGTCTAATTATTGAAAGCTAGGGATAAGTTAATTTGAAATACAAGTGAAATCATACAATCTTTCAACTTGACACACCAAAAGGAATCATAATACAGGGCTTTCACTTTTCTGATGTCAAAACACTATTTCTAAAAGGCAAATGATAACTTTTTACAAAAGTAACGAGTGGTGAATTGAGTGATGAGTTGTTTGACTTCAAAAGTCAAAAGGATAATCAATTAATAACAAACAAGTGTATCCAGTAAATCCTCAAACAGCAAAGCCATTGGCAAGGTCTAGGAAACGTGAGATGTCGGCAAACCTTACCTCTGTTATCAGAAAAGAGAGGCTACTTTGAGGCAGACCCCAGCAGTGAAAGCGTGGCATAATAAATAAAAGAGAATCAATTAATAACCTTTAGAAGAAAAAAAAAATAATATAACAAAGTGTTGTAAGTTAACCAAAGCAAAATGTCAAAAAGTTCATTAGTACCTCCTCTGGCACACGTTTCAAACTACCTCTTTCTAAACATATATCAAGTTCTCAAGGCTGCAAATTACAAAAACAAAAACATAAATAAAAACAAAAACGACAGACACCTCCCAACCACGAGTATCCGTTTTCTCGACTCATTCCTCTACGCATACATGTTATACCCGACTGCTAAAACCACAACGATGATTGCAGCAGCACCGGCAGCATAGTAATACATGTAGTTGCTCGACTTCTTACGCTTCAATATCACCTTTGAAAGCGACTCCGGCCCTTTCCCCCTGTTGCTTCTGCCTCTCACTTTAATAGTCTCTTTGGTCTTCGTTGGCGGTTTCACAGTTTCTTTTTCTTCCTGCGCTTCCTCCACAGCTGCCTCCTCCACTGTCGGTTCCTCTGCAGCCTCAACAGCGGGCATAGAAGCCTGCATTTTCTTTTTCTCTTTCTTCTCGCGATCCTGTAATAGAGTTGACCACAAGTCAAACAAGTTTCATAGTCGACCAAAAGTAGTCAAGCAAGAAAGTTTTTTATTAAACAAACCTTGAGCTTCTTCTCGGCTTCCTTTTCGGCTTTCTTTTTCGCTTTAACCGCAGCTTTTTCCGCCAGCTTCTTCTTTCTTTCCAAAGCTTGCTTTGCTTTTGCAATCTCCTCCTCCCTTTTTATCTCCTTGAGCTTCGTTTCATCCACGACTTCGGTTTTCACTGGTTTTTTCTCCAACCCGTAAACTTCCTCCTCTTCTTCTTCTACTACTAATTTCTCGTTCTTACTCTTTTTTCCTTCTTTCGATTTTTTGCTGTCTTTTTCTTTCTCAATTACGGCAACTGGTGGTGGAGGTGGAGCGGGATCTTCCTTTGGTTGTTTCGCCTTTGGTTTTGCTACGACCTCTGTTTCAACAGGAACAGGAACAGGGGCTGGTGATTGTTGTGCGACCAAAGGCTTCTCTTCCGGATTCCTCATACGCCCGTCTTTGCTGAGCTGGCGCATGTCGAGTGATTGCAATATTCTTTTTTCATAATCTTCCCTGAACGCTTTACTACTATTCCACTCCGACATGAATTTGTCGACCTGAGTTCAATAAGCGAATATAAGCGTTTGAATGTGATTCCCATTGTTTATAAAATTTAGAAATCAGACAACTGGAGTGTTTAACAAACCTCTGAGGTTGAAAGCTCTATAAGGGCATTAACGTCCTTACTCGCAGCCAGCCTTCTTGCGTCGTTCAAGAGGGAGCGGTTTTGGTAGAAGCAAGTATTCTAGAAAGACAGAAAACGAAATAAATGATGAAACATCCTTTTGAAATTCTAAAACACAAAATCTAGCCTTAAATGAAAGTACTAACATACCCCTTCTTCACGTTTATTCCTCAGCTCACGAATTTTGTCATAGACCTTATCCCTTTTCTCAATCACTACACGCAATTCCTCCTCTAAAGAAGCAATCACACTGTTTATGGCCTCCTTTTCAGTCTCGAGTGTCTTAAGTTTGGCCTTGATAGCTTGTTGATCCTTGCGGACCCCATCAAGATCAACGCCAATAGACTACAAACAACATGGAATCATAATAAGCATTAATAAATAAACTTTTACACTGGTATATAGAAGAAGAGGCGTTCTTACTTTGACCTGGTCTTGAATGGCATCTTTTTCACCAACAGATTTTTGAACTTCAGCCCTCATAGCAGCGTTTGCAATAACTTTATCCCTCGTCCCTTCAAGTTGTTTTATTTCTCTGATGATTTGTTTCTCCTCGTTTAGAGTAATACTTTCATGTTGAATACGGTATTGCATGCTCTTAATCTGCATCAAGATTCAAGAGTAAAAATTAATTAATTATCAAAAATAAACAAAAAGATAAGGCACTGAGCGTTGTGTTTCTACATAAATGATTTGTTCTTACAACATCGTTGAGCTCTTCCTCAGATGAGCATATGTAACCTACTCGGTTGTCTCTATTCGCATTGTTCGGGCCCCGCAACTTGCCTAAGGCCTGCTGCAGTGGCTCGATTTCTTTTCTCTTGCCATCCATGATCGTCCTAAAATGGTTTTTTTCTTCAACGAGCGCCTTAAGTTGGCCTATTACTTGTGCTCTTTCATTCTAGAGAAACAAAAAATCAATCAAAATAAGTATTAACAGGTCAAGACAAGAGTGTATTTAAGCTCAATTGTATTGATATAACAAATTACCCTTTTTGCCCTCAGCTTTTCAGTTATGGGGTCACGGGCCAAATTAAGCTTTTTAAGATCCTTATCAGCCTGATCAAGTTTAGCTTTCAGGGCCTGGTCTTCAACTGTTCGGTATTTAACAAAATAAAGTGAGTGGAACTTTTTTTCTTCGGGCCACTCGTCAACTGCATCCTTTGGAAAGCTGGGTTCGGGTGCTTTCTCTACACGAACGGATTCACTCACGTGAGGACCGGATTCATTTTCACCAACATGCCCGTTTTCAACAGATACAACACCATCAATAGCCATGTTGTTTTCAAGATAAAAGAACTTCACTACTCTTCAAATGTTGAAAACCCTGAAGCGGAGAACACACTAATCAGCCAACAAAATTTAAGCTTTCACCTATTTTATCGGATTGCAAGAATCAAGCTTTATAGGCTCCATAAACACTAATTTGCAAATACTAACGAAAATAATACAAACAAAAACTTCTAGAAATAATTTATCTCGAATCAAGTAAGGAATCGGGTCACTTTCATGCAGCCTTCAGCATAACTTGATTTCAATAAAGTAACATTATTCAAATATGAGTGATTAAAACCCTAATTTTTAATTAATTAGAGTAAAAAAAAATTAAAATCACATATTTATACACCTCTTTAAAATATTACACACATCTAGTTCCTCTTTAAGTTCAATCAGAAAACACTAATCACCATAACTTTTCATAATCTTCATCATACAAATAACAAATAATAAAAAAATAAACACCAATTCACAAATAATAAAAATATATAAATACAAACACCTCTTTTAGTTCAATTAAAGAATAATCTTCATCATACAAATAAACAGATAGTAATTAAAAAAAAACACCAATTTACATATAACAAAAACATTGAATAAATCAAAACTTCAGGAAATAATTTATCTCAACTCAAGAAAGGAGTCGAGCCACTTTCGCGCAACCTTCAGTTCAATTAATCAAATCTGATTGATTAAAAACTTAAAAATCCTAATTTTTTTAATTTAATTAGGATCAAAATAACTAAAATCACATAATCCATACACCTACAACACACATATTTAAGTTCAATTAAAGAACACTAATCACCATAATATCTCATAATCTCCATCATACAAATCACAATAACAAATTAATAAAAAATCACCACTTTTTATCATCCAATTCACAAATCAAATAACAGAATCAATCACACCAAAACTTAAAACAATTCAACACCTTATCATATACCTAAATCCAAATCATAACTTTACAATAATTTCAATTTCACAAATCAATCAACAAAAATTCACAAAACCCAGATCCGATTTAACAAAAAAAAAAAAAACTAACAGACGATCGAGATCGATACACACCATTGATGAAACACTAAAATAATTAGGTTAAAGAGCGAACGATTTACCGGAAATTGAAGTGAAGACTGATCGAGATCTCCGTCGGTCTGGAGAGAGAGGGTCCGGCGACTTATGGAATGTGTGTGTGTATATATAATAGAGATAGAGATATATAGGAAGTGAGTTAACTTTGTTTTTGTTTTTTTTTTTATAATTATAATTATAATTATTAAATTAAAAACATATATAAAGAAAGAATATGTGGTGATTTTTTTACTTAAAACATATAGCACTACAAGATGTTACTTTTTGTGTTGTCATAGGTGTGTTTTTTATAATTATAACTACAAGATTTTTTTACTTAAAACATATACAAGATTTTTTTACTTGAAGGTTGAAATGTGTTAAGTGACAAGTCATAGGTGTGTTTGTGTTGTTAAGGAAAAGGGATTTTTCATATTTTGGTATATCATAAGTTTCTTACATATTTATAGCAATGCAATCAAAACAACACAAAATCAAACCAAGCCAAACGCTTTAATAAGTTTTCTTAAAAATGAATGGAACCAACTATAATGTTTGTATTACTGTGAGTTATATAATAATACATATACCAATTTTTTTAAACAGCAAATTTCTTTAACTTTGTCCTTTGTGAGACTTGAACCTTTGACCTTCAAACCTTAGTTGTTCCTAGAGGCTTTACTCTATCATTAGACCACAAACCCTAATATAGTGACATATATTCAGAGTAAATTACGATTTTGGCCCTTATGGTTATATCACTTTTACCATATTAGTACAAAATATGATTTTTTAACATATGTGCCCTCATGGTCTCTATAACTAACTATTTTGGCCCCTGAGTCTAACTCAATCTGTAACACCCCGAAAACGGGTTTGGTAATCAAACCCCGTTAATACTAAAAGACAGGTAAAGTACCGTTAGTGGTAAAAGTAACCCGGTAAATATTAGGATTTAAATAAATAATCCTAATATTAACTACAACGTGAATAAAAGCTTTTAAGGAAATGAGTTTATAAGAGGCCCGAAGTAACGGGACTTAAATTAAATCAAGTCATAATTTTCCCGAATTCACCAAGTAGCTAGGAATATTAACCTAGTTAAAAAGGTGTCTTAAAACAATGAAGAAAACATGGGTAATAATCCTTTTTATAAAGTTACAAACTAGAGGGGCTAAAAATGGAAGATTCGAACCTTATTTATTAAAAAACAAAACACTATGTCGCAACCCCCGATCCCTAATCCCCGGGAACGGGCGGCCGCGAGCTAGTTTCGGTGATATCGCGTATTGTCTAATTTGGCAGCGGAATTTTTCATCAGGACCGTAGTTAGGAAATATTTGATCAGAGTAAAATACCACATTTTCATAATATTAAACACATTGGATAAAATCCAAGTTTGCAATACACACATTTTCGTAGGAATAAATCCTATTTTATTTAATAAAAACATCTATTTTATCTTAGGTAACTTTATTGCCACTTTTCCAAGCCTTCAGTGCTGTCCAGCTGGCTTCTATTTGGCTTTCACAGTTTGTTACCTGAAACGTGTTTTAAAAACATTTGTCAGTGGGAAATACTGGTGAGTGAATCCCAGTTTAATCAAGTTTAAATAAAAACCATTGTACAGTATTGAGGGCGATCTCGCAATTACATTTGTTTCCAAGTTATATCAATTAACATCCATGGTACTGTCAGACCCGACTTGTGGAAATGTTACTCCTTGACCAGGTGGTAACAAATTTTGTATACAAAACCCCAACATACTCATGATAATTGTATTCTTACAAATACTCAATAACTGTTTAATATATAATTAATCGTATGAGGTTTTGTAAAAACAGTTAACAAAAGGTTTACAAAAAGCGGATCAACTCGCATTGTTGTCTTAGATTATCCTTTAGGGTTTCCTGGTGACAATCTATAAATTACACAAATGCACACGCGTTAGTATAATAACCCATTTTAACATTAGTAATACCCTCCCCGAGACGGCATTCCAACGACTACGTCGGGCAGAACCACGACAGCCGTTACGGAACCCTAGATCAATCGGGCAGCGTATCTAATACGTATCCAGGGGTTATAATACTTACAACGGAGCAGAACTTCGTTATTTAGGGGGGTATAATACCCGTATATTATGCCTACACTTCAGATTTGAGAGAAAGAAAGACAATTTTGAACGATTTCGACTGAAGACCCGATGCCTGCTTATATAGGGCCTCACTTCAACTTTTATGCGGCCCGCGTAAATGTAGACAAGGGTCTACGCGGCCCGCGTCAAACCCTGGTCAATGCGTAGCTTGTCCGGATCAGCTACTAGACTCGCCACGATGATGACACGTGTCATCACCGGGCTGCACCACATATTTGATCTCTAGCGGCCTGCGTAAGACCCTTAAGAGGTCTACGCGGCTCGCGACAAACCTAAAAACTTGATTTTTGATTATTTTTAATAATATTTAAGGTATTCGGGGCCCGTTTTCACGTATGGGGTGTTTTTAGGGACATATTGGGATATTTTAAAATATATTAGGGTGTCGGAAAATATTCGAGGGTGTCGGTTTTAGGGTTGTTATATCTTCCCCACCTTGTTTTAGAGCTCGTCCTCGAGATCTTACTGGAACAAGTGTGGATATTTCTTTGCATTTCAGATTCAAGCTCCCATGTGTACTCAGGTCCTCTTTTGGAGTCTCACTTCACTTTGACTAGAACTAATCTCTTATGCTTGAGGTTCTTGACTTTCCTGTCTTCAATCTGTAGAGGCCTTTCTACAAACTTGAGTTGTTCATTTACCTCTATATCCTTAAGAGGTACTACTAGTGATTCATCAACTAAACACTTTTTGAGATTAGATACATGAAACACATCATGTATTCCTGCCATTTCCTCTGGCAGTTGTAGCTGATAGGCTACAGGTCCTATTCTTCTAATAATCTTAAAAGGTCCAATATACCTGGGACTTAGTTTTCCTCTTTTGATGAATCTTACTACTCATTTCCAAGGAGAGACTTTCAACAACACTTTATCTCCTACTTGAAATTCCAATGGTTTGCGTCGGTTATCAGCATAGCTCTTCCGTCGATCACGTGTTGCTTTCAGTCGTTCCTTGACTTGAATGATCTTGTCAGTTGTCTCCTGTACTATCTCAGGTCCAGATAGTTAGTTTTCCCCAATTTCTGCCCAACAGACTGGGGTTCGGCACTTTCATCCATAAAGTGCTTCGAATGGTGCAGCGTTGATACTTGTGTGATAACTATTATTATAAGAAAATTCTATTAAAGGTAAGTGATCGTCCCAATTACCTCCAAAATCAATTACACAAGCTCTAAGCATGTCTTCCATTGTCTGAATTGTTCTTTCGCTTTGTCCGTCCGTTTGAGGATGATAAGCTGTGCTTAGATTTAACTTGGTTCCCATTGCTTTTTAGAAACTTGACCAAAAATGAGAGGTAAAACGGCTATCCCTATCAGAAACAATTGATAAAGGAATCCCATGTAATGAAACAATTTCATTTACATATAATTTGGCTAGCTGTTCCATACTGAAAGTTTCTTTCATTGGTAGGAAATGAGCTGACTTGGTTAGCCTATCTACAATCACCCAGATTGTATCATTACCTTTCCTTGTTTTGGGTAATTTGGTAACAAAATCCATTGTTATTAATTCTCATTTCCACACTGGCATTTCTAGTTGTTGTAACAAACCTGAGGGTTTCTGGTGTTCAGCTTTAACTTGTGAACAAGTTAAACATTTAGAAACATAGGTTGCTATGTCCTTTTTCATTCCTATCCACCAAAAATTCTTTCTTAAATCCTAATACATCTTATCACTTCCAGGATGCATTGTGTATTTAGACTTATGGGCTTCTTCGAATATACGATGACGTAGGTTTCCTAATTTAGGTATCCACATTCTCTTTTCATGGAATCTCCAAATTCCATCTGTTCCTTGTTCTAATTCCTTAATCATACCTTTTAGTTTTTCAGTATCATCTTTGATTACTGACTCTTGGGCTTTTCTAATTTGCTCATTTAAATCTACTTGTAGATTTAATTTAAGAGAACGTATCCTTTTTGGCTTTTCGTGATACTTTCGGCTTAAAGCATCTGCCACTACATTTGCTTTTCCTTCATGATACTGGATATCACAATCATAATCACTAAGCACTTCCATCCAGCGTCTTTGTCTCATATTCAACTCCTTTTTCCCGAAAACATATCTCAAACTCTTATGATCTGTGAATATAGTAAATTTACTACCATAAAGGTAATGTCTCCAAATTTTCAAAGCAAAAATTATTGCTCCTAATTCTAGATCATGGGTTGAATAATTCTCTTCATGATTCTTAAGTTGCCTAGATGCATATGCTATAACCTTTTGACATTGCATTAATACACATCCATAACCTAATTTGGAAGCGTCACAATATACTACAAAATCTTCAGTTCCTTCTGGTAACGCTAGTATGGGTGTATGGGTTAATCTTTGCTTAAGAATTCTAAATGCTTCTTCTTGTTTTGGTCCCCATTCAAATTTAATGGATTTACAAGTTAACTTAGTTAAAGGAATGACTATTCTAGAAAAATCTCGAATAAAGCTTCTATAATAACCTGCCAATCCTAAGAAACTTCTAACTTCGGTTGGTGATTCAGGGCTTTTCCATTTAGTAATTGCCTCGATTTTTGTTGGATCTACATGAATTCCTTCATGATTAACTAAGTGTCCAAAAAATTGTACATGTTCTAACCAAAACACGCACTTTGAAAATTTAGCATAAAGCTTTTCCTTTCTTAATAGACTTAAAAGTGCGTGCAAATGCTTTGCATGATCCTCTTTACTCTTAGAGTAAATTAGAATATCATCTATGAAGACAATTATGAATTTATCCAAATATGGCTTACACATTCGGTTCATCATGTCCATAAATGCGGCTGGGGCATTGGTTAAACCAAATGGCATGACAGTAAATTCATAATGGCCATACCTCGTTCTGAAGGCGGTCTTAGGAATGTCCTCTTCCTGTACCTTTAATTGATGATATCCTGACCTTAAATCGATTTTAGAGAAAAATCGAGCTCCTTGCAGTTGATCGAACAAATCATCGATCCTTGGTAATGGGTACCGATTCTTAATCGTGACCTTGTTCAATTCACGGTAGTCAATGCACATACGCATTGACCCGTCTTTCTTTTTGATGAATAAAATTGGCGCTCCCCATGGCGATGAGCCCGGCTGTATGAATCCCTTCTCTAATAATTCATCTAACTGTTTCTTCAGTTCTTGCATTTCGGCGGGTGCCAAACGGTAAGGTGCTTTGGCAATTGGTGCTGTTCCTGGTAGCAGGTGAATTCTGAATTCAACTTCTCTATCTGGTGGTAATCCTGGTAATTCTTCTGGAAATACATCTGAAAACTGAGACACTACTGGAATGCCTTTTAATTCTTTTTCTTTAGTATTAGTGATTATAGAAATCAAATATACTATAGATCCTTTTCTTATATAACTTGCAGTTTTCATCACAGAGATGAATTTTGTGGATCTAGAGGGTTTATCTCCTTTAATTGTGATCTTTTCATCTTTTGGTGAATTTACTTGAATTGACTTTTGATCACATAAAATACTGGCTTTATTGGCTATTAACCAATCCATTCCTAACACGACATCAAATTCTGCCAGATTCATGGGATAAATGTTTGCCATAAACTTTTGATTTAAAATTTCTATTCTTGCTCCCTGCAAGATTTCAGAAATCCTAACAGTTTCTCCATTAGCTGTCTCTACTAGACATTCTTGTGGTAGTTTAGTTAATGACTGATTTAGAAGTTTGCAAAACGAAGTATTAATAAAACTTTGGTTTGCACCAGAGTCAAATAATACTTTAGCAAAAACATCATTAACTAAAAAAGTACCAGCTATCACGTCTGGAATCATTTTGGCTTCATCTGCAGTCAGAACGAATGCTCTAGCATTTTTAGTGTTCCTGTTGTTCACAGCTGGAGGCAATTTCGGACAATTCGGCTTGATGTGACCTTTTTCTCCACAGTTGAAGCATAGTCCATTACTGGATTTTCTCCTGCAATCTTCTTCCTTGTGTCCTGGCATCTTGCAGAAATTGCAAATAGTGGAGCATTTTCCCGAATGCTTTTTCTTGCAAACCTTGCAGAATGGTGCAGAGGTAGAACCCATATTCCTACGGTTGTAATTCCCATAACGGAATTCTTGGGTAAGCCTTTGGGTTAGGTTTCTCCTCTGGTCTTCTTCTCTAGTACGGATTAATTCATCTGTCAAGGTGTTTGCTAGTTCTACAGCTTCTTCTATAGTTTGGGGTCTAGCTGCCTTGACTACATGTCTAATCTCTCCAATTAATCCCCATATGTAACAGGAGATTAATACTGGTTCAGGTGATGCAAGGGTTGGTACTATTCTAGCATACTCAAAGAATGTGGTAGTATAGCCCTTACTATCTACCCCGGTCATTCTTAAGTTCAGAAACTTATTTGCTATTTGTTCCTTTTCATTGGGAGGGCATAATTTCCTTTCTACCATATTCTTAAATTCCTCCCATTCCATATTGTATACCCTATCACTTCCTTTTAACTGGAGGATAGTATTCCACCATTCTAAGGTTGAGTTCTTAAACAGATTTGAAGCAAACATTATTTTATCTTCTTCAGCACACTTGCTTATTTTTAAAATAGCCTCAGTCTTCTCTATCCAGCGTAGAGCTGCAATGGGTTCTTCATTGCCCAAGAATTCTATTGGTTTGCAGGACCAGAATTCTTTGTAAGAACAACCATAAGGCATGGTTCTTCTTCTTTTGGGAATGGGCGCTTGAAGTACGGGTCCATTGTTCACGCTGTTTTCTGGTTCAATTGGTCGTTTACTTCTATGTTTACTTTTATTATTTGCCTCTTGAACCGTTTGAATAATAAATGGCATTGCATCTATGATTCCTTGTGCCACTATGTGTTGAACGGCACTATTATCTGTAAGGACTTGCAAAAATGCCCCAAAACGACCCTAAGTAAAAACCCGGACCCCTGAAACCCTAATGTGCATGAAAAATCAAGAAAATGTGAAATTTGGTTTTCACACAGGCCGCGTAAGACATAAGGGCTGTCTACGCGGGCCGCGACAACTCATCAAATCTCCGGATAAGCGAACAGGCCACGTGTCGCACACGTGGCAGACCTAGGTGTGACACGCTAGCCCTAGTCGTAGACTTGGTTGCCCTCGCGGGCCGCGTAAGATTAAGAGAGGGTTTACGCGGGCCGCGTAAAACCCTAATTTCAGCTATAAATTGCTTAGTTCATGGCCTGTTCATCTGCACTCGACAAAAATTTCAAAAGACGAAGTATACTGCTAAAAAATCACAATTTCACATAGGGAGACGCTGCTACGATACAGGGTATTAACTCGATCACTGCTACGATTCAATGTCCGATCGATTGAAACCAATCCGATGGATGTTTAAGTGCTGCCCAACTTAGGGCTATACTTTGTCATTCGTCGTGAGGGTTTTAATCTCGTGAGTTATCGTAAATGTTGTATTAAGTTACTGACCTAGTTCGTATGCATTGTCATTTAATTTAGGTTACAAGGCTTATCAGTAGGCTAAACTCTGCCCGGTTAAACTTGCAATGTGAGTCATTCTCTTTTTATCAATAATGTTTTACAATACTCCAACCATTTTCAAAAGTTATAATTACAGGGATTAAGTCATGGTTATCTTGAATCACTGGCTAGTGGGGTATTGTGCACATTACTAATCTCTCACGGTTAGGTTCATCAACCTAACAGTGATAATCATCACTACTTGGGTGAAAGGACCCAATAGTGGTATGACCATCGTCACCAGGAGGTGACACGGCGCCAGATAAAAATAAGATAGTAGCCATTGTAATCGCTCTTATGCTGTAATTTATAACTATGTGACATTTTATCAAATTTGAATGACTCGCCAGTATTTCCCCGCTGATAAAATATTTTTAAAAACATGTTTCAGGTGACCTACTGTGAAGCAAGGAAAAGTGCTACGGAGCACTAACAAGCTTGAAGTAGTGGCTCAGTCAAATAAATAAACATGTTTTGTAAAACTAGGGAATTCCTTGTGAAATTCCTCTATTGTAAATTACGGGGTTTATTCCAAATTATGAAATAAAATAATTGGGCATTTTCAAGTCTTAAAAGATCCTGTTAAACTTCCGCTGTCAACTCAAATAATAAATACCACGGGTTTCTGTCCTGCGGCTCCTGAACCGGGTAAAACCGGAACGGGGGCCGTGACAGGAATAGGTGGTATCAGAGCCACTGATTTAAGCCAATTAAGTATTTAGAAATACTTAATTTTTCTGATTGCCATTATGTGAAAAAAAATTGATTTACAAAATTTTAATTTAGAATTTTGTGTGTTTCTCCATTTATGCTCACAGCATGAATGAGTTGTCTGAAGCTCTTCAGAATATCACTATCCATTCTGCTGACATGGAAGTCTCCGAGTGCTTTTCCGGTTATTGGGCCGACACTGAGGAACCAATGGTATTCCAAGCCCAACCTCAGAAGAAACCAAAACCGAAAAAGAAAAGAAGACTCGTAGGCTGGAGGCGTGTGCGTAGGAAGAAACCAGCGGTACAGAAAGTGATAAAGACTGAGAATCTGAAGGATAAAGGCAAAGGAATAGAGATCGGAGAAAGTTCCGGGCAAGCTCGGGAAATGACATCATGGGAGGAGCTGGATCATAAACTAGCACTTAGTGACCTCATCGGACCTGCCGATGGAAACCTCTTTAATTACCCAGCGGAAGCACAACTTCCAGTTAATCTGGAACCTGCTATCCCAGATCCTATTATCCACCCCCGATCTCTACCAGAAGAGCTAGAAGAATGGTGGACAACTGATTGGCAATTTCAGAATCTTCTGAATAACCCTAATACATTTTTCCCTCAGTTTGACCCTGAGCCTCCACTACATCCACCAATGAGCACCGAGAACTTGGCTGAACTCCGCCACTATGGCGAGGAGCTGGTGGACGCAGGGAATAGAATCCGGGAAGTAGGGGAAAGGATCTCCTGGAAATACGACGAGAGGGAACGTCGTTTCTGAAATGCCAGCTGATGAGGATCGTATGGGGTTGTGGGAATGTGTGTTTAATAATAATATAATAATAAAAATATAATCATGTAAAATAACCTAAAATAAAACTTTTGTAAGATAACTGGTATGTACGGACGCATACTAATATATATAAAAATATGGAAGTCGCAAAGTCGACAATTCTGGCTATATGTGTTGACATGATTATGTGCGATTATTATATTGTGTTTGGTTGTTAATTATTTTATGCTAATCACTTATATATATTAATTACCAGATGGAACACGCTAGTAATGAACCAGTTAACGAAGTTAACCCATCTGAGCAAAACCATGAAGATCAATTTCTGAATAGGCAAGATATAGAAAACATCGTTGCCCAGGGAATAGCAAATGTTATTCCAACAATTCTTGCTGCTGCCCGAAATCCTGTTGAACCTCCACCACCTATTCCCAGCAAACGTACTCGTGATGACAATTTCAGTAATAGTGTAAATGGAGGCGACAACAATAATAATAACGATGATGTGATACAAGCCCCATTTCTTAAAAGAATGAAAGCTGCAATGCCTGGTTGCACTTACAAGGAATTTCTTGCCTGTAAACCGGCTGAATTTGCAGGCAACGAGGGGGCAACTGCCGCACTGTGTTGGTTGGAGAAAACCGAGACAGTAATTAAAATAAGTAAATGTGCCGAGGAAGACAAGGTCATGTACGCTTCACATCTTTTTAAAGAAGGGGCACTAGAATGGTGGAATACGGTGTTACAAGCCAAGGGAAGTGACATGGCTTATGCCATGAGTTGGGAAGAATTTAAGCGGCTGGTGGAAAGAAAATTCTGTCCCGAATATGAGAAAGAACAAATGGCGAATAAATTCTTGAACCACCGGATGGTGGATGTAGACTGTCGAGGGTATACTTCGACATTCTTCGAGTATGCTAGAGTGGTACCAACCCTGGCTTTGCCAGAACCGGTACTTATTTCCCGCTATATTTGGGGTTTGATTGGCGAGATTCGTGATATCGTTAAAGCTGCGAGACCCCGCACTATTGACGATGCTGTGGAATTGGCCAACACCCTAACTGACGGGCTGGTACGCACAAGAGAAGAAAACCGGAAAAAGGAAGTGGCCCAAAAGATTACCCAAGGATTCCGTGTGGGTAACAGTAGTAATTTCAAGAAAAAGGGAACGGGGCAATCTTCCACTGCTCCATTCTGCGGTACCTGTAAAAGAAAGCATTTTGGAAGATGCAAAGGGTATTTGCAATTTCTGTAAAGTTCCAGGGCATCAAGAAGAAGATTGCAGGAGGAAGAAGTCAACAATCTGCTATAACTGTGGAGAAGCTGGACATTTTAGGCCAGACTGCCCGAAACTGGTCAAACCAGCTGACAACAAAGCCAAACCTGCAGACGGAACTACCAAAAAGAATGCAAGAGCATTCCAGTTGACTACCCAAGAAGCGGAACTCATTCCAGATGTGATAGCTGGTACGTTCCTAGTTCATGACGTTTATGCAAAAGTATTATTTGACTCTGGTGCAAACCAAAGTTTTATAAATACTTCATTCTGCCAAGCTCTTAACCTACCCTTAACCAAACTTAGACAAATCTTTACTGTCGAAACGGCATATGGGAATTCTGTTAAAATAGATAAGGTTTTGCGAGAAGGAAAGATAGAGCTCTTAGGCCATAAATTTTCTGCAAACCTATTACCTATGGATTTAGCCGGATTCGACGTTGTGTTAGGAATGGATTGGTTAGTAACCAACCATGCTCGAATTCTTTGTGATAAGAATTCCATAGAAATTCATACACCCACAGGAGAATTAGTGGTGATTACAGGAGATACGCCACGTAAACCACTGAAATTCATTTCAGTAATGAAATTGGCCAGTTATTCAAGAAAACAAGAAATAGTGTATATGATTTCAGCAATCATCAACACTAAAGGTAAGGAACTTAAAGAAATTCCAGTAGTATCAGAATACCCGGACGTATTTCCGGAAGAACTACCTGGACTACCACCCGATAGGGAAGTAGAATTTAGAATTCATCTAATTCCTGGAACTACACCGATAGCCAAGGCACCTTATCGGTTAGCACCCACCGAAATGTTAGAATTGAAAAAGCAGTTAGATGAATTATTAAGTAAAGGATTCATAAAACCTAGTTCATCCCCTTGGGGAGTGCCTGTGTTGTTTATGAAAAAGAAAGATGGATCGATGCGAATGTGTATCGATTATAGAGAATTAAATAAGGTTACAATTAAGAATCGATACCCATTACCTAGGATTGATGATCTTTTCAATCAACTTCAGGGAGCTAGATATTTTTCTAAGATAGATTTACGCTCCGGATACCATTAGTTAAAAGTACAAGAAGAAGACATACCTAAAACTACTTTCAGAACTAGGTATGGTCATTACGAGTTTACAGTCATGCCCTTTGGACTAACAAATGCTCCTGCAGCATTTATGGACATGATGAATAAGATCTGTAAACCGTACTTGGATAAGTTTGTAATTGTCTTTATCGACGATATACTTATTTACTCCAAAAGTCAGGATGAGCATTGTGAGCATTTGCATGCACTCTTAACTTTGTTAAGAAGAGAAAAGATTTATGCTAAATTCTCGAAGTGTGAATTTTGGCTACAAGAGGTACAATTTTTAGGACACATGGTGAATCACGAAGGTATTCACGTAGATCCCTCCAAAATAGAAGCGATCACCAAATGGAAGGTCCCGCAATCAGCTATGGAAATTAGAAGTTTTCTAGGGTTAGCTGGATACTATAGACCATTCATTAAGGATTTTTCCAAGATAGATGTACCATTGACTAAGCTAACCTGTAAATCAGTTAAGTTTGAATGGGGACCCAGGCAAGCAGAGGCTTTTAAGATTTTAAAGCAAAGATTAACAAACGCCCCAATTCTCGCCTTACCAGAAGGGACAGAAGATTTTGAAGTTTACTGTGATGCTTCTAAGCTAGGGTTAGGATGTGTGCTAATGCAACGCAATAAGGTAATTGCGTATGCATCGAGACAATTGAAGAAGCATGAAGAAAACTATACGACACATGACTTAGAGTTAGGAGCCATAATTTTTGCCCTTAAGATTTGGAGACACTATCTGTATGGAAGTAAGTTTACAGTCTATACAGATCATAAGAGTTTAAGATACATATTTGGGCAAAAAGAATTAAACATGAGACAACGAAGATGGATGGAAATTCTAAGTGATTACGACTGTGATATTCAATATCACAAAGGAAAAGCAAACGTAGTTGCAGATGCCTTAAGTCGTAAGTATCATGAAAAGCAAAAGCGAGTTCGTGCTCTTAGAATAAGTCTACAATTAGATTTAATAGAACAACTAAAGAATGTTCAAGCAACAACAATCAAGGATGATGCTGAAGGAATGAAAGGAAGAATAAAAGACTTGGAACAAGAAGCTGATGGAATTTGGAGATTCAACAAGAAAAGGATTTGTGTACCTAAGCAAGGAGAGTTAAGAAATAAGATTTTAGAGGAAGCCCATAAATCTAGATATACCATGCATCCTGGTAATAATAAGATGTACCAAGATTTAAGGAACAACTTCTGGTGGATATGAATGAAAAAGGACATAGCTAGATATGTTTCTAAGTGCTTAACTTGTTCACAAGTTAAGGCAGAACACCAGAAACCCTCAGGTCTACTACAACAATTAGAAATGCCTGTTTGGAAATGGGAACTAATAACAATGGACTTTGTTACTAAGTTCACACAAAACCAGAAAAGGTAATGACGCGATTTGGGTAATTGTGGATCGATTAACCAAATCAGCTCATTTTCTACCCATGAAAGAAACCTTTAGCATGGAAAGGTTAGCCAAATTATATGTAGACGAGGTAGTATCCTTACATGGAGTTCCACTCTCCATTGTATCGGATAGGGATAGTCGTTTCACTTCCCATTTCTGGACCAGTTTCCAGGAAGCAATGGGAACTCGACTAAATTTAAGCACTGCATATCATCCTCAAACAGACGGACAAAGTGAAAGGACGATCCAAACCCTGGAGGACATGCTTAGGGCATGTGTGATAGATTTTGGTGGAAACTGGGATGACCACCTACCCTTAATCGAATTCTCCTATAATAATAGTTATCATTCAAGCATAGAAGCTGCCCCATTTGAAGCACTGTATGGACGAAAGTGTAGAACCCCAGTTTGTTGGGCAGAAATAGGAGAAAGTCAATTATCAGGTCCTGAAATCGTGCAAGAAACCACCGACAAAATCACTCAAATCAAGGAAAGACTGAAAACGGCTCGAGATCGCTAGAAGAGTTACGCAGACAATCGACGCAAGCCATTAGAATTTCAAGTTGGAGACAAGGTACTCTTGAAAGTTTCTCCTTGGAAAGGAGTAGTTCGGTTCGGTAAGAAAGGAAAGCCGAGTCCAAGGTACGTAGGACCATTCCCAGTAATCCAGCGAATAGGACCAGTCGCCTATCGCTTACAACTACCAGAAGAATTAGCCGGAGTACATGACGTATTTCATGTATCCAACCTTAAGAAATGTTTATCTGACGAATCATTGGTAGTACCTCTTCAAGACATAGAGGTAAATGAAAAGTTGAAGTTTGTAGAGAAACCGCTTCAAATAGAAGATAGAAGGGTCAAGTTTCTCAAGAACAAAAGACTAGTACTGGTCAAGGTCAAGTGGGATTCGAAAAGAGGACCCGAATACACCTGGGATCTGGAATCGGAGATGAAGCGAAAGTATCCTCACTTATTCCAGTAAATCTCGAGGACGAGATTTTAAATAAGGTGGGGAGAATGTAAGGACTTGCAAAAATGCCCCAAAATGACCCGTAAGTAAAAACCCAGACCCCTGAAACCCTAATGTGCATGAAAAATCAAGAAAATGTGAAATTTGGTTTTCACGCAGGCCGCGTAAGACATAAGGGTTGTCAACGCGGGCCGCGACAACTCATCAAATCTCCGGATAAGCGAACAGGCCACGTGTCGCACACGTGGCAGACCTAGGTGTGACACGCTAGCCCTAGTCGTAGACTAGGTGGCCCTCGCGGGCTGCGTAAGATTAAGAGAGGGTTTACGCGGGCTGCGTAAAACCCTAATTTCAGCTATAAATTGCTTAGTTCATGGCCTGTTCACCTGCACTCGACAAAACTTTCAAAAGACGAAGTATACTGCTAAAAAATCACAATTTCACATAGGGAGACGCTGCTATGATACAGGGTATTAACTCGATCACTGCTACGATTCAATGTCCGATCGATTGAAACCAATCCGATGGATGTTTAAGTGCTGCCCAACTTAGGGCTATACTTTGTCATTCGTCGTGAGGGTTTTAATCTCGTGAGTTATCGTAAATGTTGTATTAAGTTACTGACCTAGTTTGTGACAACCCGAGTTTCCAAGGTTCCTACTCGACTTAACCTAGTACTTGTTTGCAACATGTTTTGATTTTATTTATAATTGGTGTATATCATAAGTGATGAAAACACTTAAAGTGTTTTCGTCCTACTGCCGAAAACGAGGATGGGCTTGGGCCCAGTAGTGTTTAGTTCATATATTTACCTAATCTGTACGCGAGAACACTAACTAGATAAACCCTAACCACCATTCGTATTCTCTCTCTCGCTAACCTTGGAATCCGACGGCAGATCCCCTCATTCGAAGCCAGACCCCATTGTTTAATCCTCGGTTAGTGATCTACAGGTTCAGTTGACATAGATGCTTTTCGTATGATTATGATGTAATCTGTTTGGATAAGTTGGCATTTATGAATGTTTAATCGTTATGTATGTGGTGGAACACAAACTGTTATGCATATTGGATGAGATGTTCGACCGTATGTGTGTCTGCTAATGATGATCTGATTTAATTTATTTGCATGATAGAAATCATTATAATCTGATACAAGGTTGGCCATGTGATACCCATTGTCTATGATTTATATTATTAACTTTATTATGATGATGTCATGAGTAAACAGAATAGAGTTCTAGGTTTTTGTATATGTTGACTATTGAAGGTTATACATGTGATTTACTGACAAACTTTAGGAATATGTGCATGTTGGGTATGGTAACCCATGTCAGTAGACATGTGACTTTTATGGGAAATTGTAATTGGATAAAGTCATACATACATGATTCGGTTTAATGGAAGTAGCTCTCTTTGATCGATGAAATTATGAATTGGTCTAACGATTTACTTTGGAATATGTTTGTTATGTGTTGATGTTGATGATGTAACATCCAACGAAATCCCCACATCAACGAAATCACCCAAAGCGATTTCGGCCAAAAGTGATTTCGGCATCCTTGTGTATTCGGCCCAGAGGGTTTTCGACCCAAGCTTAGACTTCGGCCCAAGTTTGATTTGGCCCAGTTATTATTGATTTACTTTGTTAAGTGTTAACCTTACTAAACTGTTAACTTGTTTGTTAACTCTATTAATTTATTAACCAGGTTAGTTGTTAACTCCGTTAGTTCAGCAACTCGGTTAAGTTAAATGTGTAACTTTGTTAAAGCATGTGTATCCCTGTTAAGTTGTTTGACTAACTAGTGTTAGATAATATCTCCTGTTATGCTTATAAACCCTGTTAAGTGTTTTGATGCAATTGACTGCTTGTGTTGCATGTTGATTAACTGTCCAACGCACTATGTGACATTAGAATATATGTGAAACATTACGAACGCGAACTGATTTAGTATACGTGTACTATAGGACGTGATTGATTTCTTTCGAGCACTTAACTTAGCATACCGAGCAAACCAAGGTGAGTTCACACCCTTACTAAGGCATGGGATTCCCCGGGGTTTGGGGAATGGGATTGAAGGAATAAGGTTGAATAGATTCGTACATACACTGATACTAGACTACCATACCATTGTCCTCGGTTGTGCAGGACACATACGTAAAACCTACGTATACTTATGCTACTCTCTATCCTCGGTTGTGAAGGATACTCACGTAAAACCTACGTGAACCTATACTTACTACTGCCTCGGTTGTGTCAGGCACTTACGTAAAACCTACGTAAACCCCCACGTACCCCTATCCTCGGTTGTGAAGGATACTTACGTAAATCCTACGTAAACTTGTACGTATTACTGTTCTCGGGATATGTAGAACACTTATGGTTGCGAATAGTCTAGTGGTTATACAACATGGGAAGCCCCCACAAATAGAACGTACTATCGGCCCAGTAGAGCCACATGTTACAAACGAACTTACCATTACGCATTTACTTTCTGTGAACTCGCTCAACTAGTTGTTGATCCTCTGTTACATGCCTTGCAGGTCGTTAGGTACATGGAGCTTGCACAGGGAGGAGCTGGTCGTTGTGGGCTTGGATCGTGATTGTGTGTTAAACACTTTATGACATTACATACTTATTTATGCTGAGTTTTATCTATACGCTTCCGCTAAACTTTGATATGATACTTATGTTTTGGAACACCTTTCATATGGATTGGTTTGGTTTAATACAATTACTTTTACTTTATACATTGTTCTATATGATTGGTGGCTTGATCCTGGTCAGTCACGCTCCCAAGCGGTGATACTCCGCAGGTGGATTTTGGGGGTGTGACAGATTGGTATCAGAGCCATTGGTTATAGAGAACTTGGTTTTAATATGGGAAAACGTTTTTATTAAAACCGGACTATAACCAGAACAGTGCTCTCAACGATCCACAACGACGCTTCGCTCCACGTGCAAGACTCGACATCTTAGGTAATAAGGTTTATGTTTATTGCCTACTTGCTAGAATTGCATAGAACCTTGCTCGTAGTATGCTTAGATTACATTGCTCACTACTTGTTATTGCTTGGGGAACATTTGTGTGCTTACACTCTTCTGTCATCGCACTACTCGCGAACCATTCTCACTTATTTTACCTTTACTATGAAGATCATGTCCGGACGTGTGAACATGACTCAAGCCCAGTTGACGGCTCTTATCAATGAACAAGTTGCTGCGGCACTTGCAGCTGCAAACGCAGGAGGTATACCTTGCAGTCGTAACTCATCCTAGGATCTTTAGATCCTACGTTCCTAAACAACTCTTGTGTTTAACTTTATTCTGTTCTTACACATCAGGTCAACCCGTTCAGCAACCTGTGTGTACTTTCAAGACTTTCATGGACTGTCGTCCTAGCACATTCAGTGGCACGGAAGGAGCAGTTGGACTCCTCCACTGGTTTGAAAAGCTTGAGTCAGTATTCGAAATGTGTGAATGCCCTGAGGCACGCAGGGTGAAGTACCGGTACTCTCGAGGGTTTAGCCCTCACATGGTGGAAAGCTCAGGTCCAAATGCTGGGGTTGGTTGCTGCTAACGCCACCCCATGGAACAACTTCAAAGAGATGATCAAGGAGGAATACTGCAGTCGTGACGACATTCATAAGCTGGAAGTCGAGTTCTTCCATCTCAAGATGACGGGGTCAGAAATTGAGGCGTTTACAAAGAGATCTAATGAGCTTGCATTACTGTGTCCTACTATGGTGGACCCCCCAATTAAGCGTATCGAACTTTATCTTCAGGGTCTAGTGCCAGAGATCCAAAGTCATGTAACTTCAGCAAACCTTGCCACCTACCAGCAGGTTGTTCAGTTGGCTCACCGTCTCACTGATCAGGCGGTGGAGCAGAACAGGTTGCCTAAACGTCTCAGCGCTACTACTACCGCTACCACTTCAGCTACTCCTGCTACTCCTAGTGATAACAAGAGAAAATGGGAGGGGGATTCCAGCAAAGGTTCAGCTACAGTTCAGTCACAGGTTCAGCAGCGAAAGACTGACAGTTATCAGAGTCCCAGTCAGCAATCTTCGGGCAGTCACAGGCAGGGTGGTTATCGGGGGAACCTCCCAAGGTGCAACAACTGTAACAGGCATCACAGTGGCCAGTGCAACAAGGGTCGCTGCCAGAGGTGCCTCAAGATGGGCCATGAGGCCAAGGATTGTAGGAGCCTGCGGCCTGCGAATCAGAATCAGCAGCAGCAGCAAACACCTCAGAATCAGCAACAGGGCAACAAAGGATGTTTTCATTGTAGCGCTGAAGGTCACTTCAAAAGACACTGCCCTCAGTTAAAGCGAAACCAGAACAACAACAACAACCAGGGAAATGGGAACAACAACAACGGGGGAAACAACAATGATGGGAACAACAATGGTGCTAGGGGTCGTGCTTTTGTGATTGGTCAGGGGGACGCGAGGAATAATCCTAATGTGGTTATGGGTAAGTTTCTTCTCGACGACTTTTATGTTACTGTATTGTTTGATTCGGGTGCGGATACAAGTTATGTGTCTTTGAAAGTTAGCCAAATGTTAAAACGTGCACCAACTCCTTTAAACACCAAGCATGTGGTAGAATTAGCTAATGGTAAGAGTCTAGAGGCCACACACATAGTTCAGGGTTGTAATCTTATCCTCGCTGGTCAGACTTTCTCTATCGATCTCATCCCTATAACTCTGGGTAGTTTCGACATCGTCATTGGTATGGATTAGTTATCCCAACAGCAAGCAGAGATCTTATGCAAGGAGAAGATCATTCGTATTCCTCGTTCTGGCAAGGAACCTCTCGAAGTTCAAGGCGACAAGACTGGTGTTGTGAGTGGCATCATTTCCTTCTTGAAGGCTCAGAAGTGTTTGCGAAAGGGCCACACTGCAATATTAGCACTTGTTACTGATACATCGAAGAAAGAGAACAAGATTGAGGATATTCCTGTTGTACGTGATTTTCCGCAAGTGTTTCCTGAAGAGTTACCTGGGTTACCGCCTCATCGCCAGGTCGAATTTCAGATCGAGTTAGCTCCAGGAGCAGCACCTATAGCTCGAGCACCTTATCGCTTAGCTCCAACTGAACTGGAAGAACTGTCTAAGCAACTGCAAGAAATCTTGGAAAAGGGTTTCATTCGTCCTAGCTCTTCACCCTGGGGAGCTCCAGTATTGTTTGTGAAGAAGAAAGACGGTACTTTCCGTATGTGCATAGATTACCGCGAACTGAACAAGGTGACAGTGAAGAATCGCTATCCTCTTCCACGCATCGACGACTTATTCGACCAGTTGCAAGGGTCGAGCTATTTCTAGAAGATTGATCTGAGGTCAGGTTACCATCAACTGAGAGTCCGGGATGAGGACGTCTCCAAAACAGCATTCAGAACACGCTACGGCCACTACGAGTTTCTGGTCATGCCATTTGGGCTAACGAACGCGCCTGCGGTTTTCATGGATCTTATGAAAAGGGTGTGCAAACCTTATCTTGACAAGTTTGTTATTGTTTTCATTGACGACATCCTGATCTACTCGAAGAGTCAGGAGGAACACGAACACCATTTACGACTTATCTTGGAACTTCTTCGAACGGAACAGCTGTATGCCAAGTTTTCAAAATGCGACTTCTGGCTTCGTGAAGTCCACTTTCTAGGCCATGTGGTAAACAAGGATGGGATTCATGTTGATCCATCCAAGGTAGATTCGATCAAGAACTGGCCTGCACCTCGCACACCAACAGAAATTCGCCAATTCTTGGGTTTGGCGGGATACTACAGAAGGTTCATCAAAGACTTCTCAAAGACTGCACAGCCGCTTACACTACTGACGCAGAAAGGTGTTGTTTATCGTTGGGGTAATGCACAGGAAACAGCGTTTCAACACTTAAAGGATAGACTTTGTAGCGCACCTATTCTCTCATTGCCTGAAGGCACGGACGATTTTGTAGTCTACTGCGACGCGTCTATCCAGGGACTTGGATGTGTGTTGATGCAGCGGGATAAAGTCATTGCTTATGCTTCGCGCCAACTTAAGATTCACGAACGGAATTACACCACACACGATTTAGAGCTGGGAGCTGTTGTTTTTGCGCTCAAGATATGGCGACATTACCTGTATGGCACTAAATGCACCATCTACATCGATCACAGGAGTCTCGAGCATATTTTCAAGCAGAAAGAATTGAACATGCGACAACGTAGATGGGTCGAGCTACTGAACGATTACGAGTGTGCCATAAAGTACCATCCGGGCAAAGCCAATGTGGTGGCCAACGCCCTCAGTCGAAAGGATACTACACCTAGGCATGTACGAGCGTTGCAACTCACTATTCAGTCTAGTCTTCCTTCACAGATACGAGATGCTCAAGTAGAAGCATTGAAACCAGAAAACGTCAGGGCTGAAGCCCTACGCGGCTCAAGGCAACGATTAGAACAAAAGGCAGACGGCGCCTACTATGTAACAGGACGCATTTGGGTCCCACACTATGGCAACCTACGAGAGCTTGTGATGGATGAGGCACACAAGTCTCGCTACTCAGTACATCCTGGTTCGGATAAGATGTACCACGACCTCAGGACTACATATTGGTGGCCTAGCATGAAAGCTCACATAGCCACTTACGTTAGCAAGTGCTTGACTTGTGCGAGAGTCAAGGCAGAATATCAAAAACCTTCAGGTCCACTCCAACAACCTGAGATACCACAATGGAAATGGGAACAAATTTCCATGGATTTTGTTACTGGCCTACCTAGATCTCAGCGCGGAAATGATACTATTTGGGTGATCGTGGATCGACTCACCAAGTCTGCACACTTCCTGGCTATTAAGGAAACAGACAAGTTCTCTACCTTAGAAGACATCTATTTAAAAGAAGTGGTTTCAAGGCATGGGGTGCCAACCTCTATTATCTCTGATCGTGACGCACGTTTTACTTCGGAACTGTGGCAAGCAATGCACAAATCTTTTGGCTCTCGTTTAGACATGAGCACAGCTTATCACCCTCAGACGGATGGGCAGTCTGAGCACACTATTCAAACTTTAGAACACATGCTTCGTGCATGTGTAATCGATTTCGGCAATGGCTGGGAAAAACATCTCCCGTTAGTGGAGTTCTCGTATAACAACAGTTACCACACCAGCATCAAAGCTGCTCCATTCGAGGCATTGTACGGACGTAAATGCCGGTCACCTCTTTGTTGGGCAGAGGTGGGTGACAGTCAAATCACAGGTCCAGAAATGGTAGTTGATACTACTGAAAAGATTGCTCAAATACGACAACGCATGGCGGCAGCTCGTGACCGTCAGAAAGCATACGCCGATAAAGACAGGAAACTACTTGAATTCCAGGTTGGGGATCGAGCGCTACTCAAAGTTTCACCCTGGAAGGGTGTGGTTCGTTTTGGCAAACGAGGCAAACTTAATCCACGATACGTCGGACCATTCGAAATCATTGAGAAGATAGGCAGGGTGGCCTACAGATTGAACTTACCAGCTGAACTCAGTGCAGTTCACAACGTCTTTCACGTGTCAAATCTGAAGAAGTGTCTGTCAGATGAGACCCACATAGTTCCTTTGAAGGAGCTTACTATCGACGAACAGCTGCGATTCGTCGAGGAACCTGTTGAAATCACAGACCGGGATGTTAAGGTCCTCAAGAACACCAGAATACCTCTTGTTCGAGTTCGTTGGAACTCCCGTCGCGGCCCAGAGTTCACCTGGGAGCGTGAAGACCAAATGGAACTCAAGTATCCCCAGTTATTTGGAAACAATGCAACCACTACTGAGGCTGAAGCTACTACAGAATTTCGGGATGAAATTCCAAATCAACGGGGGGATGATGTGACACCCCAGGAAAACCAGTAAACTACGCAACACAACTAGCTTCCTCAGTAACCGCGTGCTAAATTTCGGGACGAAATTTCTTTCAAGTTGGGGATAATGTGACAACCCGAGTTTCCAAGGTTCCTACTCGACTTAACCTAGTACTTGTTTGCAACATGTTTTGATTTTATTTATAATTGGTGTATATCATAAGTGATGAAAACACTTAAAGTGTTTTCGTCCTACTGCCGAAAACGAGGATGGGCTTGGGCCCAGTAGTGTTTAGTTCATATATTTACCTAATCTGTACGCGAGAACACTAACTAGATAAACCCTAACCACCATTCGTATTCTCTCTCTCGCTAACCTTGGAATCCGACGGCAGATCCCCTCATTCGAAGCCAGACCCCATTGTTTAATCCTCGGTTAGTGATCTACAGGTTCAGTTGACATAGATGCTTTTCGTATGATTATGATGTAATCTGTTTGGATAAGTTGGCATTTATGAATGTTTAATCGTTATGTATGTGGTGGAACACAAACTGTTATGCATATTGGATGAGATGTTCGACCGTATGTGTGTCTGCTAATGATGATCTGATTTAATTTATTTGCATGATAGAAATCATTATAATCTGATACAAGGTTGGCCATGTGATACCCATTGTCTATGATTTATATTATTAACTTTATTATGATGATGTCATGAGTAAACAGAATAGAGTTCTAGGTTTTTGTATATGTTGACTATTGAAGGTTATACATGTGATTTACTGACAAACTTTAGGAATATGTGCATGTTGGGTATGGTAACCCATGTCAGTAGACATGTGACTTTTATGGGAAATTGTAATTGGATAAAGTCATACATACATGATTCGGTTTAATGGAAGTAGCTCTCTTTGATCGATGAAATTATGAATTGGTCTAACGATTTACTTTGGAATATGTTTGTTATGTGTTGATGTTGATGATGTAACATCCAACGAAATCCCCACATCAACGAAATCACCCAAAGCGATTTCGGCCAAAAGTGATTTCGGCATCCTTGTGTATTCGGCCCAGAGGGTTTTCGACCCAAGCTTAGACTTCGGCCCAAGTTTGATTTGGCCCAGTTATTATTGATTTACTTTGTTAAGTGTTAACCTTACTAAACTGTTAACTTGTTTGTTAACTCTATTAATTTATTAACCAGGTTAGTTGTTAACTCCGTTAGTTCAGCAACTCGGTTAAGTTAAATGTGTAACTTTGTTAAAGCATGTGTATCCCTGTTAAGTTGTTTGATTAACAAGTGTTAGATAATATCTCCTGTTATGCTTATAAACCGTGTTAAGTGTTTTGATGCAATTGACTGCTTGTGTTGCATGTTGATTAACTGTCCAACGCACTATGTGACATTAGAATATATGTGAAACATTACGAACGCGAACTGATTTAGTATACGTGTACTATAGGACGTGATTGATTTCTTTCGAGCACTTAACTTAGCATACCGAGCAAACCAAGGTGAGTTCACACCCTTACTAAGGCATGAGATTCCCCGGGGTTTGGGGAATGGGATTGAAGGAATAAGGTTGAATAGATTCGTACATACACTGATACTAGACTACCATACCATTGTCCTCGGTTGTGCAGGACACATACGTAAAACCTACGTATACTTATGCTACTCGCTATCCTCGGTTGTGAAGGATACTCACGTAAAACCTACGTGAACCTATACTTACTACTGCCTCGGTTGTGTCAGGCACTTACGTAAAACCTATGTAAACCCCCACGTACCCCTATCCTCGGTTGTGAAGGATACTTACGTAAATCCTACGTAAACTTGTACGTATTACTGTTCTCGGGATATGTAGAACACTTATGGTTGCGAATAGTCTAGTGGTTATACAACATGGGAAGCCCCCACAAATAGAACGTACTATCGGCCCAGTAGAGCCACATGTTACAAACGAACTTACCATTACGCATTTACTTTCTGTGAACTCGCTCAACTAGTTGTTGATCCTTTGTTACATGCCTTGCAGGTCGTTAGGTACATGGAGCTTGCACAGGGAGGAGCTGGTCGTTGTGGGCTTGGATCGTGATTGTGTGTTAAACACTTTATGACATTACATACTTATTTATGCTGAGTTTTATCTATACGCTTCCGCTAAACTTTGATATGATACTTATGTTTTGGAACACCTTTCATATGGATTGGTTTGGTTTAATACAATTACTTTTACTTTATACATTGTTCTATATGATTGGTGGCTTGATCCTGGTCAGTCACGCTCCCAAGCGGTGATACTCAGCAGGTGGATTTTGGGGGTGTGACATAGTTCGTATGCATTGTCATTTAATTTAGGTTACAAGGCTTATCAGTAGGCTAAACTCTGCCCGGTTAAACTTGCAATATGAGTCATTCTCTTTTTATCAATAATGTTTTACAATACTCCAACCATTTTCAAAAGTTATAATTACAGGGATTAAGTCGTGGTTATCTTGAATCACTGGCTAGTGGGGTATTGTGCACATTACTAATCTCTCACGGTTAGGTTTATCAACCTAACAGTGATAATCATCACTACTTGGGTGAAAGGACCCAATAGTGGTATGACCATCATCACCAGGAGGTGACACGACGCCAGATAAAAATAAGATAGTAGCCATTGTAATCGGTCTTATGCTGTAATTTATAACTATGTGTTATTTTATCAAATTTGAATGACTCGCCAGTATATCCCCGCTGATAAAATATTTTTTAAAACATGTTTCAGGTGACCTACTGTGAAGCAAGGAAAAGTGCTACGGAGCACTAACAAGCTTGAAGTAGTGGCTCAGTCAAATAAATAAACATGTTTTGTAAAACTAGGGAATTCCTTGTGAAATTCCTCTATTTTAAATTACGGGGTTTATCCCAAATTATGAAATAAAATAATTGGGCATTTTCAAGTCTTAAAAGATCCTGTTAAACTTCCGCTGTCAACTCAAATAATAAATACCACGGGTTTCTGTCCCGCGGCTCCTGAACCGGGTAAAACCGGGACGGGGGCCGTGACATTATCCATTTGGTTTCCATTGTTATTGATGCTTGGATTCTCATTAACCAAGTTAATGTTACTCTGGTTATCGTTATTCAGATTTTCTTGATTTCCTTCGTCGGCCATCTGAATTTTAAACATTTACCCCGTATTAATATCACAAAATAATATTTAATATAGCCAATCACATGACACACATTTTGGTCAAAAGCGTCGATCATTGCGACTTACTCTATTCATATAGTATGCATCTATTACACACCAGTACTGAAATTAAAATTACAATACCGACTAAAATAAAATTACACTAATAATAGTAGGCATCCGTACACACATATTTTATTTTATTATTATTATTACTATTATTATTACTACCGTTTCCACCATCTCATCTACGGATATGGATCCATCCAGAAATCCATATTGCGCTCGTCGTACTTCCAGACGAGTCGCTCTCCCACCTGTCACATTCTTTCACTACTTTCTAAAATTTCCTCACCAAATATCCTAAGTTCTTGTACGTTTTCTGCACTCATTGGGGGTGCAGGTTCTAGGACTGGGTTTGGAATCTTGGGTGCGGGTTCCTGGTATGGGGGTGTAGGTGCCTGGAATCGGTAAGGATCTTCTAAAATCTCCCTAATGTATTCATCATGGTAATAGGGATCTAAAGGATCCAAACCTGGGTAGGCTCCTAGAGTTGGCATAGGCATGTCTTCATGTATCGGGTAACGTTGCACATAGTCCCTATTGTCGTCCCACCAGGGGTCGTAATTTGGGTCTAGGGGATTTGGTGCTGGTACCCTAGGTATTTCCTCCGGATTGAAGTCATGCATTTCTACTTGATTTTCAGGGTTTTCTATTTCCATTGGTTGGTCAGGGATTGGTAGTTGTGGTTGGGGGTGCTATTATTTGCTTCAGATTAGGGTCAGCTGCAGTGGTTGCTAGGATGTGGATGTTGGCTATACCCCTATTTATCATATCCTGGGCGTAGGCATCGGTTTCTCTTTTGGCTGCTGCTAGTACTCTCTCTTCTTGTAACTTTTTCATACGCTTTCTACAATCGTGTGCCCCTCGAGTGAACCATCCCCTCTTTTTCTGAGGAAATGGCTCTTCTGACTGAGCCTTAAACACAAAGATTTCTTCTTCCGTATCAGCAGAGTACCCTGAGAGGGCAGGCTGAGAAGAGGAGGTACCTTCACTTCTAGGCGAACCAAACAATTGACGATACGCGTCAGATGGTCCTTGGTCGCTCATACTGTAAACTAACAAATAGTCAAATAACACATAACAATAAATACAATTATGCACGTATTTCTGTAATTTATTTCCTAACAATTTAAATTTTGATGTCAGCAGAACACTTCTGTGGCTGAATCAGTGGCTTAGCTCTGATACCACCTTCTGTCGCAACCCCCGATCCCTAATCCCCGGGAACGGGCGGCCGCGAGCCAGTTTCGGTGGTATCGCGTATTGTCTAATTTGGCAGCGGAATTTTTCATCAGGACCGTAGTTAGGAAATATATGATCAGAGTAAAATACCACATTTTCATAATATTAAACACATGGGATAAAACCCAAGTTTGCAATACACACATTTTCGTAGGAATAAATCCTATTTTATTTAATAAAAACATCTATTTTATCTTAGGTAACTTTATTGCCACTTTTCCAAGCCTTCAGTGCTGTCCAGCTGGCTTCTATTTGGCTTTCACAGTTTGTTACCTGAAACGTGTTTTAAAAACATTTGTCAGTGGGAAATACTAGTGAGTGAATCTCAGTTTAATCAAGTTTAAATAAAAACCATTGTACAGTATTGAGGTCGATCTCGCAATTACATTTGTTTCCAAGTTA
Organism: Helianthus tuberosus; assembly: GCA_030545235.1. Taxonomy (NCBI): domain Eukaryota; kingdom Viridiplantae; phylum Streptophyta; class Magnoliopsida; order Asterales; family Asteraceae; genus Helianthus; species Helianthus tuberosus. The sequence goes on along the minus strand of CM060426.1, from coordinate 54,400,463 downwards.
TATCAATTAACATCCATGGTACTGTCAGACCTGACTTGTGGAAATGTTACTCCTTGACCAGGTGGTAATAAATTTTGTATACAAAACCCCAACATACTCATGATAATTGTATTCTTACAAATACTCAATAACTGTTTAATATATAATTAATCGTATGAGGTTTTGTAAAAACAGTTAACAAAAGGTTTACAAAAAGCGGATCAACTCACATTGCTGTCTTAGATTATCCTTTAGGGTTTCCTGGTGACAATCTATAATTTACACAAATGCACACGTGTTAGTATAATAACCCATTTTAACATTAGTAATACTGTCACACCCCCAAAATCCACACGAGGAGTATCACCGCTTGGAGGCGTGACTGACCAGGATCAAACCACCAATCATACTGAACAAGCAGGTAATTAAATATAAAAGTCCAACCAACACGATTGGTGTCCAAACTAACATAGTTTAAGTTGTAAGCGGAAGCATAATGTTTAAAAACCAAAACATAAGTTTAACTATCCAAAGGTTTAACATGGCACACAGCTGTCCATGTCCCACAACGACTCTTCCTTGTGCAAGCTCCAGCTAAGTACCTATTGACCTGCAAAGCATGTAGTAACGAGTCAACAATAATGTTGAGCGAGTTCACAGTTGGGTGTTGGTTTTAGTTATTCCAAAAATAGTTCCTTTATCTGGCATCCCTGCCGTGGGGGTTACCCCATAGTTGAAAACGTGATTTGTTTAACCCATTAACTCTGGCAATCCAGCCGTGGGGGCTACCCCATGATAGTTATCTGGCATTTCGGCCGTGGGGGCTACCCCATGTATACACTAGACTCGTTACCATATCGACTGCTGACTGTAATCATGTTTATGTGCCCTGAACTGTCAATGTCTATCATCATTGACGTGCCCAGATCCATTAGTTCACGCCCGTCCTCTGCGTCACGGTATGAGGCTTGTCAAACCTAAATAGCGCTATCTAACTAATGACCCGCTCGCCATTGGCCCGGCGATTAAGTCGATATAAAAAGGAGGGACTTTGTGATAGAGTTTTGGTCTAGTAAAAGTTATCTGTCCGTAAGGACGAGGAATTACATTCCTGAACCAGTACTGTCCTACCCAAGAAAGGACGAGGAATCCATATTCCTTAACCCCATTCCCAACCCCTGGGAATCCCATGCTTTGTAGAGTGTGAACTCACCTTAGATTGCTCGGTAGGTAAACGAAAGGTCAATCGCTGCTAGAGGTCAACCACGTCCTAACATGGTTACCATACAAGTCAGGTCTAGGTGCACGTATGATTACACATAGGTAGCAGATTATGAACACAGGTTGATCATGGCAAACACATAATACATGTTAACACCTTAACAGTAATAGTCAAGCACTCATCATGTCTAACTTGTACGATCCGAAAGATATAGCCCAATAACAGTCGGCCCAACATGTTGTGCGTTCAGCACAGCCTTGTGCGATCCACAACATGTTGTGCGATTCCGTTAGACACCCGGCCCAAATAACAAGAAGCCCCAAATAAACATAAGTAGTTCAATAAGTAACCGGCCCAAACAATTAAACATAAATCCCTTGTGCGATCCGAGAACCCTTGTGCGATTGGGCTAATCCGGCCCAAACATATACCCAGCCCAACAGTTAAGTAACACTACAACTTGTGCGACTAGAGACACCTTGTGCGACTCAAAGGTCCTTGTGCGACTGGGGACCTCTTGTGCGATCAGGTCCTCTTGTGCGACCAGATCAGCTTGTGCGACTGGTCTTCTTGTGCGAATGGACCTTTTGTGCGACCAAGAGGTCTTGTGCGAATGGTTTAAATATCCGAACATTATGACATTCAGTTACAGTCATTCAATGGTTTCCTTATTTACATTTTATCAATTAACAAATTTCTAGCTATCCATAACCATAATCTCGATCAAACTGAGCATATTCTAATCAATTCTTATGAACCCTAATATGGTCAAAATCGTGAACAATAATCAAGACACATAAACATATCTATCTAAGGTTTCAAACCATCATATAACACCTCTTGATCTACCCTACAACTAACCCGATTTCAGCAAACATGCAGCCGATTAACAAACATTCGGTTCTTAAAACAATACTATAAAATCCGATTAGCATGAACATTTTCCAATACACCTATGCAACCCGATTACATGCACATCAACGATCAATGATTTAAATCACAATCAATCACAAGATATCCTTAGCTCATCATGAAATCAATCCGAAAACAAGACATGATATCCGATTAACATTATCATACATATCCGATTCACAAGAACATTATCATTCATACACTATATCATTTAATCAAATCATGCAATCATAACCTCGTGAAACTAAACATAAATCAGAACACTAACCGATTGAGAGGTCTAATGAAAAGGGTGATCCGATTCAAGGAATGATCTTCGAGAGAAAGGGGATGCTTGTCGTCGGCTTAGAGAGAGAAAGGAGAGCACTAGGGTTTTGTGTGTGTGGGTGTTTTGCAACAAATGAGGAGCATACCCTCCACTCATGGGTTATGCGATACAAAGGGGGTGGGCCGAACCCTCCTAATGGGCTGCCCATTCGGTTCACTCACAAGAGAGGTGTGGGCCGAGAGTAATAAAGCCCAAAGGCTTGTGCGTTCGGGATTGTGCAATCGGTTTCTTTCGTGTGATAATACATACATATATACAAACACAACACATATTCACATAACATTCAATAACATAACATTCCATTAAATCATCCAATTCACATAGTCACATAATGTTTACGTTACATCAAGGTACAAAGATAGGTTCGGAAATACGAGTTGTCACAAAAACCCTCCCCGAGACGGCATTCCAACGACTACGTCGGGCAGAACCACGACAGCCGTTACGGAACCCTAGATCAATCGGGCAGCGTATCTAATACGTATCCAGGGGTTATAATACTTACAACGGAGCAGAACTTCGCTATTTAGGGGGGTATAATACCCGTATATTATGCCTACACTTCAAATTTGAGAGAAAGAAAGACAATGTTGAACGATTTCGACTGAAGACCCGATGCCTGCTTATATAGGGCCTCACTTCAACTTTTACGCGGCCCGCGTAAATGTAGACAAGGGTCTACGCGGCCCGCCTCAAACCCTGGTCAACGCGTAGCTTGTCCGGATCAGCTACTAGACTCCCCACGATGATGACACGTGTCATCACCGGGCTGCGCCACATATTTGATCTCTAGCGGCCCGCGTAAGACCCTTAAGAGGTCTACGTGGCCCGCGACAAACCTAAAAACTTGGTTTTTGATTATTTTTAATAATATTTTAGGTATTCGGGGCTCGTTTTCACATATGGAGTGTTTTTAGGGACATATTGGGATATTTTAAAATATATTAGGGTGTCGGAAAATATTCGAGGGTGTCGGTTTTAGGGTTGTTATACACTACACACACACTAGTGTGTGTGTGCGTGTATACGATCAGGAGCAGAGCTCCCCATGGAGCAAACCCTAGTTCATCACAAAATCAACAAATTGAAGCTCAATTCAAACCCCAAATCAATGCATGAACACATATAAATCAACAAATTGAAGCTCAATTCAAACCCCAAATCAATGCATGATCACCTAGTCGTGGGGATCACAAGGTATGTTGAATTTTATGATTTGGTGATACTTTGAGATTATGATGAGCAATCATAATCGAAATTCTGGAATGAATGTTGAATCTATGAGTGTTATTGTGATGAAATTTTCGTTTAGAAACAAACCCTAGTTGAAAACTTGATGAATTGTTGTCAAAACTAGGGATTTGATAATTACCCTATTATGTGTTAAGTGGGTTTTATGATAATATGATGAACACTCAGATTAAAATGTTAAATTGATGAATGTTGATGCTGTGATATAAGTTCTAGATATACTTCATGAACACTAGACATAGAGGTTTGATTTTTGATGTAAATCTTGGTGAAAATAACTAGTTATGAACTAGTTAGTAAATATGTAAAATTATGCACATTAGGTGTTTGTTAAAATGCCTAAATGAGAACTAAAGTGTTGAAATTTGGGGTGAAACGCGTATTTGAATGATATGGCAACTATGCGTAATATGAAGTGACAAGGGTTCTAAACATCATGTTGAATTAGACTCAATTGTGTAAACCGTGTGATTGAAAGTAATTAACTTTTGATAAGTTAATCTAACCAATGATGAAGTCGAATGGTAGTTTCAACATAGAGAATAAGTAGGGTGGAATGGTCACGATTGTTAATGACTAGTCTAACCACCTTGTAAATGTTGACAATAGTTTGACGCCTAACGAGCTAGGTGGAGGCTTGGGAAAGAAGCGGTCAAACGAATCAAGCACGAGAAGAAAAGCGTATTCGGGATGCGAGGTAAGTGAAACTTACACACTTATGTAGAATACTTGTTTATTTTATACGTTATAAATGCGATAACGATAACATCAAAAATACGGATTTCCGTTAAAAATATCTTATAGTGTAATCTAATAATGAGGAAAAGGGTAAAAATGGAAATTAGTCAAGTGTTGTCTAATGTAAATCGAAGTTAAAAGGATACCCATGGCGTAAGCCGAAATGGGTTGAATTTGTCAGAAAAGGATTTAAGAGAGAAAGGATTTGGTAACAAAATCCGAGATGGGATGGATGTATGAATTGGAAATCAAAAACCATGTTTTTGATTAAATAGGTAACGTTCGGCATATAGGCCAAACGGGTCGAATGGTGGTGATAACACCATTTGACAATATCGACTAATGTGGTTGTCAAGTCTTATGTTAACAGGAGCGATTAGCAAATCGGATAATTGCGTCGCCATAGATTGTGTGATAATTAAAGCGAGGTATAAATCGGGTCTATTTGTTGACCCGAGCCAGGTACGCTTATATGACTTTATAGTTAAAAGTGCATGTAAGGTCGAATATTTAGTGAAGTCTTTCATCGCAAAAATGAAGGATTAAAAATGACCATAAAGCCCTTGATGGGTAAACCGGGTAAAACAACCTTTAGAGGTTGTTTAGAAATTATTATTATGATTTTATAATCCTTAGATGCGTATAAAATTTGAATGCATAAACTTTCAAGGGTTGAATGCCCTAAATGTGTCTTGCCGTAAAACAACACATTTGAGAGGTAAAAACTCGGAATAAATAGTCTATTACTTTAAATCCACCACAATCTTAGTTGTGGCGGAAGACCAATCAATATGAATGGTTGAAATTATGAGGCATACGAGAAATGGGTGTGATTTATGCTTAAAAGGACATAAATACCCTTAATGGGTCAAAGTAAGATTATAATTAAAATGGGTAAATAATGCGTAGGAACCCGTGACTGGAACCTTATATGATAGACAATGTTGGAGATAAAGGGTTCGTGAAAAATGGGGGTCAAACAAACATGTTTGTTTGATAAACACATAGACGGGTCAAAATTTAGTAAAAACATAATAAGTCGAAGGCTTAAAAATCTTAAATTTATTTAATCCGGATGTCGGATTTTAACTCCATGTGATGGAGAATTAAATTACGATCACGTAGGAAAAAGAATCGTGTAAATCGGATCAATAACGAAAGAGTTATGCTCATTTTCGTAAAATCAAGCTTGGCTGGGAATATGCAGCAACTGATGCAAACATTCTGTCAAAATGAGGCCGTGGCGTCGCGCCACGGCCAGAAGGGTTTGCCGTCGCGCGCGGCGACGGACTAAATTCTTGAAATTCTTGTTTATTTTGATTATTTGACCCAATTACCTTGTAGTACTTGTTATTTAACTATTAAAATTGAATTCTAAGTTGGTTTTGATCATAGGTGAATGTCGAGAGTCCCGGGTGCAGATCAAGCGACGAGCAAGAACCGAACACACGTTAAATGAAGCTTCCGCGTCAAATCTTGATTTGTCTAGTTATAAGTGAATTATGTAAACACTTATAAATATGTTTTTGTAATGTTGTAAACATATGGGAATGTTAGTATGACAAGTTTATGTAAAGTCACATTTTAGCATTAAAATGTGTATTTTATTTTTAAAATCTTGATTAATTGAGACGGTCGTTACAAGTTGGTAATCAGAGCTCATGGTTAAAGAATAAAGTGTGTTCGGTTCGAGGCTTGATCGCAAATCCGATAAGTACATGTATATCAATGGTTTAGTATCATTAAAGTGTTGAGAACAACACAAATGGTTATCGTGTAATACACGTTACACCAATAAAAATGATATAGAATAGATATAGTCAACGAAATTATACGCGTTGATGCGTATAGTAGAAAAGCCTTGTATTATAATACGGGCATCCATTAATGTCGATATTACTAACTATTGTAAATGTTTTAGTTGAAGGACACTCGCATATGAAGATAGCGAGAGTTTAACAAATCGCGGATTTGACAGAGGAACGGTCCAAAGAGTATGCTCATCAAGGACCTAAATCGCGTAGCGATCGCGAACAAGGCTAATGGCAAGAGAAGCCCGTTAGGGCAAGCATTACCAGGTGCATGTTTTAAATTTAATTGCACAAATAGTAATATGCAACAAATACGTAGAGATTGAAAGTTGCATATGTAGATTAAAAACTTGGAAAAACCCGAATAGAAAATCTATCCGGGATATTGTTTCCAAGAGAAACAAATAGAGGCATTACATACATGGGGTGTAATGTGTAAATTATAAAAAGGTCATGTATACCAGGTATTGATCGCTTACTCTGGCCAAGTAAGTGGTGAGCACGTGGTACCATGAACTTTTTGAGATGGACATGCTTACATTTGATGTAGTAAGGACGGGGTGAGTGGGACAAATTAAAAAGTACCCAAATGAATCAAATGAGCAAGATAATTGATAATAATGTAAACGCACAGCCGGGTGATGGAAGCGTATTACATTAGGATAATGAGCCCGAGTGAAGGGACAAAGATTAATGTAAAATGATTAAGATATGCATTGGGAGGGGGTGTACTTACACTCGAACCCGGAGAATGCAAACATGTAAAATGATTAAGATATGCATTGGGAGGGGGTGTACTTACACTCGAACCCGGAGAATGCAAACATGTAAAATGATTAAGATATGCATTGGGAGGGGGTGTACTTACACTCGAACCCGGAGAATGCAAACATCTAAAATGATTAAGACATGCATTGGGAGGGGGTGTACTTACACTCGAACCCGGAGAATGCAAATATGTCTCTTAACGGGCCGTTTTTATAAAACGTCAAACTTGAGGACAAAGTCGGAATATAAAAGTGAAGCGAAGTCTTAATGCATACCGGAAGGGTTGCAATAATAACGACTTCGGTAAAACACCCGGTTGATGGGTAAGAATTAAACACATGCGTAGACCGAGAAACGGGAACTCGGATGGAAAGTTAAAAGACTCGGGTTTTGAGTCATGACTAAAAGACGACAAGATGATGTAAATATAAATTTTGATAAATTATGTTCAACTATTTTAAAGTTGAACGGGTCGAAACAAAGAATGAAGTTAGACATCCATAAATGATTTTGAACATAAAAGGGGTGCCTTAAAGCCATATACATATATGATTGTATGTACATTTGAATAAAGACTTGAATAAAAGATGATCTACGGGATTATCATAACCTACGAGATTATAAATGAGGCTAAGGTCCACGGGACCAAAAAGACCTTCGGGTCCTAAATAGAAAGAAACGAATTGTTGGGGTCTCACCTTAATAAGGTAAAAAGGTGAAAATATAAATAAATAGCCTACGAGGCTAAGCGAAAGAACCTACGAGTCAATAGTATAAAACAAGGAAACTGGTTGTAACTTCCCGCGTAAAATAATAACGGGAGATAAAGTTCGTATAAAAGCGATGGGTTTCGCCAAGTTAACTAAATGGGTTAAAAGCGAAGAGATTGTGAAAGGCCGGGTTGACAAAGTGAAGAATTTCACTAAAACATTCAAACGGGCAAAAATGACAAAAGAATTCACAATTATTAAAATTGTGTTATGTCACAAAAGTGGATGAAGTCATTACCAAAATGACAATGGAAGGGGATAAATCCTTGGAATTGACATGAGTTCAAGAGAAAAACGTTAAACTAAAATTCAGTATTAGTGAGAAACAACGCTTTAAAAAATACGAATATTATGAAACGAATTCGGAAAATGATTTATATCAAGGAATATGGATCTTGACACCGGTAGGTGCAAAGCGATACATTCGAAGGAAAGATTTCCGATAATAAAAGTCGACATAAACTTAAACAAAACGTGATGTAATCACGGTCACAAAAAGTGATATAGAATACAATCAAGTCGTAACGTGAGTTACGAGATATGAAAATCAGAAAACACGTAAAAGGCAGGGTTGGCAATAAGATATACCCTAATGACGGGGAATAAAGTGACGGCGACTAATCAGTCTGGCCGGTAAAACCTTTCAAAGTCGGAGTAGTGTTACGACTTATATAAAGCGCCTGTTGAAATAAGATTAGCTTGAAGTAAACATGATGAAAATAAATATAACCGAGCGATCAGATGACAACTCTGTCAAATAAGTGACTAAAATAAGAAGTACAAGCTGAAAGTAATGACCTAAGAGGCCTTACATGTGAAAGGCGCATACGTCATACGCCTTAAAACCAAAAGCACACTACCCTACTTTTCTGGTAAGGTTGTTAATTACGAGAAATGCTCAAGTAGTTGCCGAAACTAAGTCCGTAGAATTAAACCTAAAGAACTACGTAAGAAAGGTCTTGGGGACGAAACCTCTTTAAGGGGGGGTAGACTTGTAACACCCCGAAAACGGGTTTGGTAATCAAACCCCGTTAATACTAAAAGACGGGTAAAGTACCGTTAGTGGTAAAAGTAACCCGGTAAATATTATGATTTAAATAAATAATCCTAATATTAACTACAACGTGAATAAAAGCTTTTAAGGAAATGAGTTTATAAGAGGCCCGAAGTAACGGGACTTAAATTAAATCAAGTCATAATTTTCCCGACTTCACCAAGTAGCTAGGAATATTAACCTAGTTAAAAAGGTGTCTTAAAACAATGAAGAAAACATGGGTAATAATCCTTTTTATAAAGTTACAAACTAGAGGGGCAAAAAATGGAAGATTCGAAACTTATTTATTAAAAACAAAACACTACACACACACTAGTGTGTGTGTGCGTGTATACGATCAAGAGCAGAGCTCCCCATGGAGCAAACCCTAGTTCATCACAAAATCAACAAATTGAAGCTCAATTCAAACCCCAAATCAATGCATGAACACATATAAATGATCACCTAGTCGTGGGGATCACAAGGTATGTTGAATTTTATGATTTGGTGATACTTTGAGATTATGATGAGCAATCATAATCGAAATTCTGGAATGAATGTTGAATCTATGAGTGTTATTGTGATGAAATTTTCGTTTAGAAACAAACCCTAGTTGAAAACTTGATGAATTGTTGTCAAAACTAGGGAGTTGATAATTACCCTATTATGTGTTAAGTGGGTTTTATGATAATATGGTGAACACTCAGATTAAAATGTTAAATTGATGAATGTTGATGTTATGATATAAGTTCTAGATATAGTTCATGAACACTAGACATAGAGGTTTGATTTTTGATGCAAATCTTGGTGAAAATAACTAGTTATGAACTAGTTAGTAAATATGTAAAATTATGCACATTAGGTGTTTGTTAAAATGCCTAAATGAGAACTAAAGTGTTGAAATTTGGGGTGAAACGCGTATTTGAATGATATGGCAACTATGCTTAATATGAAGTGACAAGGGTTCTAAACATCATGTTGAATTAGACTCAATTGTGTAAACCGTGTGATTGAAAGTAATTAACTTTTGATAAGTTAATCTAACCAATGATGAAGTCGAATGGTAGTTTCGACATAGAGAATAAGTAGGGTGGAATGGTCACGATTGTTAATGACTAGTCTAACCACCTTGTAAATGTTGACAATAGTTTGACGCCTAACGAGCTAGGTGGAGGCTTGGGAAAGAAGCGGTCAAACGAATCAAGCACGAGAAGAAAAGCGTATTCGGGATGCGAGGTAAGTGAAACTTACACACTTATGTAGAATACTTGTTTATTTTATACGTTATAAATGCGATAACGATAACATCAAAAATACGGATTTCCGTTAAGAATATCTTGTAGTGTAATCTAATAATGAGGAAAAGGGTAAAAATGGAAATTAGTCAAGTGTTGACTAATGTAAATCGAAGTTAAAAGGATACCCATGGCGTAAGCCGAAATGGGTTGAATTTGTGAGAAAAGGATTTAAGAGAGAAAGGATTTGGTAACAAAATCCGGGATGGGATGGTTGTATGAATTGGAAATCAAAAACCATGTTTTTGATTAAATAGGTAACGTTCGGCATATAGGCCAAACGGGTCGAATGGTGGTGATAACACCATTTGACAATATCGACTAATGTGGTTGTCAAGTCTTATGTTAACAGGAGCGATTAGCAAATCGGATGATTGCGTCACCATAGATTGTGTGATAATTAAAGCGAGGTATAAATCGGGTCTATTTGTTGACCCGGGCCAGGTACGCTTATATGACTTTATAGTTAAAAGTGAAAGTAAGGTCGAATATTTAGTGAAGTCTTTCATCGCAAAAACGAAGGATTAAAAATGACCATAAAGCCCTTGATGGGTAAACCGGGTAAAACAACCTTTAGAGGTTGTTTAGAAATTATTATTATGATTTTATAATCCTTAGATGCGTATAAAATTTGAATGCATAAACTTTCAAGGGTTGAATGCCCTAAATGTGTCTTGCCGTAAAACAACACATTTGAGAGGTAAAAACTCGAAATAAATAGTCTATTACTTTAAATCCACCACAATCTTAGTTGTGGTGGAAGACCAATCAATATGAATGGTTGAAATTATGAGGCATACGAGAAATGGGTGTGATTTATGCTTAAAAGGACATAAATACCCTTAATGGGTCAAAGTAAGATTATAATTAAAATGGGTAAATAATGCGTAGGAACCCGTGACTGGAACCTTATATGATAGACAATGTTGAAGATAAAGGGTTCGTGGAAAATGGGGGGTCAAACAAACTTGTTTGTTTGATAAACACATAGACGGGTCAAAATTTAGTAAAAAGATAATAAGTCGAAGGCTTAAAAATCTCAAATTTATTTAATCCGGATGTCGGATTTTAACTCCATGTGATGGAGAATTAAATTACGATCACGTAGGAAAAAAATCGTGTAAATCGGATCAATAACAAAAGAGTTATGCTCGTTTTCGTAAAATCAAGCTTGGCTGGGAATATGCAGCAACTGATGTAAACATTCTGTCAAAATGAGGCCGTGGCGTCGCGCGCGGCGACTGACTAAATTCTTGAAATTCTTGTTTATTTTGTTTGTTTTGATTATTTGACCCAATTACCTTGTAGTACTTGTTATTTAACTATCAAAACTGACTTCTAAGTTGGTTTTGATCATAGGTGAATGTCGAGAGTCCCGGGTGAAGATCAAGCGACGAGCAAGAACCGAACACACGTTAAATGAAGCTTCCGCATCAAATCTTGATTTGTCTAGTTATAAGTGAATTATGTAAACACTTATAAATATGTTTTTGTAATGTTGTAAACATATGGGAATGTTAGTATGACAAGTTTATGTAAAGTCACATTTTAGCATTAAAATATGTATTTTATTTTTAAAATCTTGATTAATTGAGACGGTCATTACACAACCCCTTACTCTGGTTAATTATTTGCCACATGCAAGGCACATGATGGGTATATTTGTAATTTCACATACCCCTTTACTGACTTTATAAACAAAACCCTAGCCATTACTTTATCACTTCATCTTCTTCACCATTCCTTCTCAAACCCTAATTTCACACATGGTAATCTGCAGACGTGGGTTTGAAGTTGTCATTCGAACCTCCCATACTCAAGCCAATCCTTAGTTGGGAAGGGTTGGGTGTTGCCCCCTTCGCAGCCTATGATCTTCGATTTCCCCCCAATATTCAACACCATATGTAATGCTCATGTCTTCTGTCAACCATACATTTTCGATCCTGTCATCTTTGTGCTTGTTGCCTCTTTCAAATATCATTTCCCCCAAATACGATGAAACATATCGGTATTCTTTTGGTCTTGTTTCTCGTAGAGGCTAAATTATGAAGAAAAAACAGCAATGATTTAGAGGCAATGATGATGACTTTCTAGTTGTTGTCTGAGCGAATCGACTGGTTTGGTTTAGTTGCCTAATATGCTTGATTAGAAATCACAAGTCAGTCATCTATACAATAAAAGAAGAGCTCGAATAGAGAAATGAAGGTTTGGGGCAGCCCATGATCTCCGATTTCTCCCCAATATTAAACATCTAGGATCGAACTCAAATCATTTGATCTTCCAATTGCTTGTGCTTGTTGACTGTATCGCTCTGTTTCTTCTATTATCTTTTCTTTTTACCAGATATGGTGAAATTATTATTATATCGATACTGCTCCGATTGCTTGTGCTTATTCACTGTACTGCTTCTGATGCTTGTGCTTGTTGACTGTACTGCTCTGTTTCTTTTGTTATCTTTTCTTGTTTCCAAACACCCCTCTTTCTTCAACATTGTGAACTACAATAGCAATCATTATAAATAAGTTGAACAAACCCTTGATAAATTATGCTAAAAAGTTAGTGAATCTGCACAGAGGATTAAAGCTTAGAATTATCTTTAACCATTGGATTAACTGATTTGGTAAAGAGGGAGGAGAAATTACAAATATACCCATCATGTGTCTTGCATGTGACAAACAATTAACCAGGGTAAGGCGTTGAGTTAGACTCAAGGGCCAAAATAGTTAGTTATAGAGACCATGGGGGCACAGATGTTAAAAAAATCATATTTTGGGCTAATATAGTAAAAGTGATATAACCACATGGGCCAAAATCGTAATTTACTCTACTATTGAATTCGGGGTAAAGATACAATTGATACTACTTGATTAACGTTCATTGAAAACCTTAGTATAAAAACATAGGGGGACAAACCATAGTTGAAAGAAAAAAGAGTACATCGTGTATAATGCACTCCCACGAATTAATTTAAGCCTTTTGGACTGCGAAATCTGATTTTAGTGACAACTATTTGAAATTGCTTTAAAGTAATTTAACAAGTCAACCATATTTTCCCTTGACTTTATCTTAGGAACCTTAATATTCTATTCATCATGTAGATCATACGTTGAGAAAAAAAAATTGTTGAGATGTGTATCATTGTGTCACATTTGATGTAGCATTCTCTTATCACAGGTATGCAAGTTGCATTGTCTTCATAGATATTTGTTGGGTTGTTCTTGAGTTTTTTTTTTTAAACTGTATCTTTCTTGTATTTGTTGGATTTGTCAATCTTAGCCACATACGCTCTTAAGGAGTGGCAGACCCATGATTTTTTTTACTAGGGACCCCTTTTTTTCCAATGTTAACATTTTTTCACAACCAAACATTATAACTTTTGGGTCAAGCGTCATTCGAGTCGGGGCGGGGCGTGAAACATAATAAAATACAATAACAAATGAAACTATATGATCATTACTTATTAGAAAACACACTTAAAGTTGTTCCCTACGAAAATCAAACAAGAACAACTCTACCAACCTTAAAATCTCTTGAACATTAGATGCTCTAAAATTATCATCCAGGCTCAAACTACTGCACGTAATTAATTCAGTGATTATCTCACTAAAAAGTTTGGCCACACTCTTGTATTTGCATATCTAACATTGTGTTAAAATTTTCAACCTCATAATAATGATGATCGGTAATTTTAGTCTTTTTTTTCTTCTATATTTAAGTCATCATATGCATCTTTCAGTATTTATCTTCCATGTTCAAAATTTCAATCTATTTTTTTTTCACAGAAAGATACCAGATCTTTTATAACTAAGTAAATAAATTAGAATTATCACTTTTCAAGGTGTAAATTTTAACAAATAACAAAGTATAAATTAAGCAAGGATTAAATAGTATTACTATGCACATGATATATGGGTTTCCACTTTCCAGTACCATAAGTAATGATGGCAACATTAAACCTCTTGGGATTATTAAAAAAATAACCATGTCAAGAGAAGTTGCTAAAAAACCAAAGATGGGACATTTAAGAGTTGAACCCGTGACCTGTTTGTTAGAAAAGAAGGGATTTCCCACTGCAACAGCTTCACGTTAAATTTTATGGGGTCTAATTAATTATTTTTATGGGGTAATTAAAAAATTTACATACGGGTTCTACTAAATTTTTAAAAAACATTGAGGTTCGGGGACCCCGACCCACACCATGTGGGTCCGCCCCTGCTCTCAAGTGACATCATATAATGTTATGAGTTGACATAGTTTGATGATTTTGATGTCAAGGTTTGTTCTAACGACCTCCAATAAATCGTAGTTCCTCTGTATGTGAACACGTAATATTGATATCGTGTTTTATGTAGATCTCATAGTTATCTAACATCACCATACCTAACTAGCTAGTTGGGACTTGTCATTTTCTTATTTGAAGAATACTAAGTCTCGTCTCCCACAAGTATACTAGAATATGTATTTTGTTACATTCTAGAATTTATGTGTTGGATTTGAATTGTATCTCTCTAGCACATGTATTAAGGACGTTAGTTCATGTCTAGTGTTGTTTGTGAGATAAATATGGTACTTTTGTACCAAGTATTTATCGCTCTCTTCTTGGAGGCAATATGGATCGTTGTGTACGTCTAGTAATCAAACAACCTTCTGCGTGCTTGAAGGATAAGTTTTATCAATATTAAAATGTACAAACATCTTATGTTTGTAGTTTGATCGCCGACCAAATATATCATTGTGCATATACTCGAATTGTTAGCTGAGGCGTATTTTCGTTGTCCCAAGGTCTCTTATTTCGAATTCTCATATTGGTAATTTAACATTTATTATACCCCTTCAAAAGATCCAAAGATGTTCACATAATCAACACAAATTTCTATCATAGAGAAATTTAGGAATGCTCTTTTGATAACCATGCATGGATGATTACATTAGGCTTGTATATCTCTTTTGTGAGATATCACGAGGTCGAGTCTACCACATACTATAGGATTGTTTGATGCTAAATTAAAAATATGTTGAGTTTTATATTACATGTATCTTGAAGTACTCATTTTAATGCTTCAATCCTTTTAAATCTTTTAAAATAGGAAAAATTACATGTTTTGTCATTTATCTTGATACCCATTTCTCAGGCAGTGTACTTTCCAACGAATTTTCATAGGTTTGCCCTTTATAGGGAATTTTGTTGCACGTTTTGTCCTTTAACCTTAACCCAGATAGATTTTTTTTGTTAAATCTAGTCATGTGACTTGCACATGAGGGTAATTTTGTCAATTTACTCTCATCTTTCTATCTCTCTCTAAAACACATCATCCTTATCACCACCACAACACAACGTTCACTGCCACCACCCCACAAGACTTCCACCGCCACTAGACCTTCACGTGGTCGTCCAATTTATGACCTGTAAGAGTTATACCGTGGCAACGAGCTAAAATCCACTTAACTGGTTTAACTGGTAATTACGAACGATATGTGAAATGGATCACAATTATATTTATGATCGTGAACAGATTTATATTATTAATACTCATTATTAATAGTATAATTGTTTGTTTTAACTAATAAAATTATTGTGGGTATTAAATGAGAGACGGATACATGGATCGGGTGAGACATGTACACTCACCTCGCCACTTATTGCGCATGCACACTTGCCTCGCCACGTGTCGCCCATGCACACTTGCTTCGCCACTTGTCGCGCATGCACACTTGTATCGCCACTTGTCGTGCATGCATGCTCTTGACACTTGTCCAAGCATGCATGTATTTCTATACTCTATATATATGGATGCGTGGAGTTGGATTAAAGGGTTAGAAAATTTGCACAAAACTCTCCAAAACACCCACAACCACCGATGCCACCGCTACCCCAGCCTATACCCGCATTTCGTCACTTCGTTCACTAGCGCGTGTTCGTTGAATCTCGGTGTCTCAATCGGTTAGTTATTGACCGAGGTATATCTTTCTCATCAATAGTTAGATAATCTTATCACTGTGCTCATATTTATATGTAACCGGATCCTATCGGGTTTCATTTATTATTGATCACTTGTTTATTTTCCGTTGCGTTTTATTGATTAACTGACTTAATTAAGTGACTATTATTTATTGAACCGTTTTTTTTTTTGATAAATAGAATTTCAACTGATCACCATGGATTCCCAACAGTGGCATCAGACCCTTGGTATACGAGTCGGTACCAGTCTTTTAATTAGAATTAGAATACAAACTTTAATTAATTTTAAAGTTTTTGATCTAATTAAAATTAAGGGAAACTTTAATTTTGGTCAATATTTTAACAAATTACTTATATTTATTTTTGAAAAACAATATAAGTAACATATATTGGGAAAATTTAAAAATATATTATTTTTAACATATAACATTTTCAAATCCTACTTACACAAATATATATTTTTGGGATAAAAGTATATATAACAAATACAACATTAAATATATTGTAAAATATATACACTAATGATACAAGAACATATACATGTAAGACACATTAAACCCAAATGGTAACTTGTACTTAGAGATTTACAAGTTAGGTGATTAACATACTTAGAACGTCTATAGGTTACGACATTCAAGTAGCGGACGCCGATGAAGCTAGACACACGAGACGCAAAATAGTGAGTTAATGTCCCCACTTTTAAACCTTTTTACTGTTTTCTAAACTTTGGGGAAAATACATGTACAAATTGGTATGTTTAAAACAAAGGAATCATACATAGATCATGTCACGAATAGGGGATAGGTAAGCACCATCAATCTAGTTTAGACCGAAAGAACAAGGGTTAGATCTAACAGGTCCGGGCAGCCTCACTCTCTTGACAACACATAGTCATGGAGTGCTTTTGTAACACCTCGCAAAATCATACCCAATAATGTGAAGACACGTGTCATAAACCCTAAACGGGTAATAAGTTGACTTTGAAGGGCTAAAGATGTTAAACAATGAAAAGATGTATGCGAAGGGACTAATAGTGTCAACGAAAGAAACTAATACCTTCGGGTAGTCCAAATACGAGCCGGGAGCCTTAGAATAATTATTTACACTCCTATATATGGCCATTATTGGCTAAAGTTGTCTTTTGATAAATTACAAGACAATAATAGAGATTATACAAGTCAAGGGGCCATTTGTGTAAAGTTTTAAAATTTCTCCCGCTGAGCAGATTGTATACGGACCGCATAGGGTCCTGGTTTACGGTCCGTAAGGACTGGTACTGGGCGAATTTATTCTTGTACTCTACACATGTACTTCCAAACTACTTCTTTCAATACCATGGGCTGCATGGCTGCTCATATCTCGTTGATGGACACCTGGAGACATCTTGGAACAACTGAGAACACCTGGAAGGATCTTGGGCAATCCTCTTGAACTATAAATAGAGCTCATATGTTGCCATTCTTCCTTGCTCATTCGAATTTTCAATCTCTTCTTCCTTGCTTGGTTTCTCTGAGGTTCCTGATCAAAAGGAAGCTCTCCATAGTTCAAGTTTCGATCTAGGACCCTTTGTAAGTGTCCTTAGCCTCCTTAGTTCGGTTTTTATGCATTTAAAAGCCGAAAGTCAAAGTTGCCACAATTCGGCTTTGACTTTCGGTTTAGACCTAAACGGTCCAGCCATTGTTCGAGGCGAATATGGCTACGTGATCGTAATTAGGTAGGTGTTACCCTCAAAAGGGCACCTCCTAATTACAACGTTTACTTAGTTAATTGTCGGGTCAAAGTAATTAACATAGAAAGTCAAACGGGTCAATTTTTAAATAAATTCAAATCTGATAATGTAGAGGTTATAAAATATGTTTTATCACTTTAAAAACTTGGTAAACATTATTAGAACATGTCTAAACATGTTCAACCCGATAATTCTAAGTTTAGGCTCGGTTCGCAACCGAAAGTCGCAAAAGCTTGACTTTTGCTTTGACTTTCAGTTCTGACCCGAATTATCTTATTTCCTTTATGTTTTAAGGTTCCTTTGTGACCATATTATGTAGTTGTATAACCCTCTCAGGTTATATTACATGGTCACCTAGTAATCTGAGTTTATTTACTTGATTCCGTTATTATGCTTAATGTTGACTAAAATGTCCTTTTTGTCAAAAATGAGATTTTTAACATAAACAAGGATGCAAATGAATTACATTCTGATTAGTAATATTATTTAACATATTTTGACATTTATAATCTGGTCAGAAACTGAAGTTATGTAATAAATCGCAAAACATTCTTTTATAAGGACTAAATTACCCTTTTGCATGCAAATTAAGTTTAAACATAATTTTGACATAAAAGTTCATTACTCGCTGTTATGATATCATATTTACGACTAATTGGGATTCAAAGTCAGATTACTTACTGAGTTTATGCATGAGTTTCGTATTATATTAATAAATGACGATTATGCCCTTTTCACAGATAAATTGGGTTTTAAATGAGATTAACATGCAAGAACCTTTTGTTACTGATACGATATGATAAATAAATTATTTTGACCATCCAAAGCTGGTCATAACCTCAGAATTTCCTAAACATCGAAATAATCGTCATTTATCGATTTTTACGACATTAAGGTGCATAGTATGGTTTTAAACCATACTTAGCACCCAAGACTTGTTACCTACTGATTTTATAAACCATTTTTAGTATTTTTACAGTAGGTATAAGTCATGAACTCAGAATCTCAAATAAGTCCTTAAAACTATGTGTGAAATGACCAAAATGCCCTTTCGGGGCATAGTTTGGCCATAAATGATAAACCAAACATATATATGATATCCTACTGATAATATAACATAAATTAAATATTTTTACAGAAGGTTTATGACCAGAACCTCAGTTTGCATGTAAACCCCTTTTATAAATCATAAAATGACCAAAATGCCCTTGTGAGGCTTAATTCGGTTTTAACATCTTTTTGGGTATAATTATTGATATCCTACTGATATCATAAAACATTTTAAGCATAATAGCTTACGGAACTTGTATATGACTCATCCGGTTACCCGTTTAGGCTTATACGCGTTCGGTGCGGTTTATGTAACTAGTTTGCATAAAGTAGCCAAAACGGGATAGACTTTATCATTTTAACTTCAAAATCCAGAATGTATTTGGTTTACCCATATAATACAAGTCTCCATACTTGTCGGGTCTAAATTACATTCCAATCCGGTCATCGCTTAATCTAGTGTTTCGTACCGTAAATCGTCCTTTAAACTAACCGGTCTAAGTCTATGACTTAAATAAGACCCGTTAGTAATCTAATAGGTTAATAAAACCTTCGTTTCAGATTAGGAAGCCCAGGTAAAAGCTACCTTCACGAGTCTAATTGCATTATACGGCTGAGTAGATAGATCTTGCATTTAGAAACTCAGGTAAATACTTTTAACTTATTTTCCCTTATACGGGCTTGGGATACGGTAAAATATTACTGCTCGATCGGGTATGGAATCATTTAATCGGACTGTGATCGATAAATTACATAACCCATTTTAATCTGTTTTGTTTGATAACATAAACATTGGGGGTTAATGCGACCGTGTCCTGGATATCCTCGACTCATTTAATTGCAAATGGCCACGACTTAAGCACGGGGTGTAGGCATACACCTAACAATTGCGTATGTAAAAAGATATACCCACATTGTTGGGGATAACTCCTTGTGGGTTTATATTAGTGGTGTGTCAGTTAAATATCTCGGCTTCTATACCGGGCCCTAAATGTATGACAAACATGTAAATCTGTATACAAGATTATAATATAATTGTCCTAAGTTATAAAAGAATTTTTGTGCCTTGTGCATCTAAACTGATTTTTGTAAATGATTTCAAAAGAGTCGGTTAATTGTATTTACTAGTGTAAACTGGCGTATTTTCAAAAGACTAAGTGACAGGTACTACACGTACTATGCTGGGTGCTTCTGGGCGTCAAGTAGAGGATCTTGCAAGTTTGTAATGCCTTAAGTCTGTTGAACATGTTTTGTATTATATTTTAGATCCGCCTGTGGATCCTTTCTTACAACCGTCTGTATATTCTTTTATTTCGTACTTTGAACTTTCGGTTTGTAATAGTAATTTCTACCAAGCCTTCCGTTGTGCTATAAACTGTGTTTAATTGACTATGATGATATCAACTACGTCACGATACTCCCCACCGAGCCCACCAGTTTGTGGTTAAAATATCGGGGTGTGACAAGTTGGTATCTGAGCCAACATTGAGTGAATTAAACACTAGCCTTTTGTGTTTAGTCTCAATGACACAGTAGCACATTCCTTAGACTTCCGAGTCTAGGCAAATGACCTAGGATTAATCTTAATCTTTTTTGGTTTATATATTTTAGTTTGTTTCCTCGTTTTTAACAGGTCCACATACCAAAAATGCCGCCAAGAGTACGAGGGGGGAGAGGAAAAGCACCCATGAGGGGAGGAAGGCATAGCGAAGCGGGGCCTTCACATCGACGAACCCCCTCTGCATCTTTTAGCTCCGAACCATATGATGATTGGAGACACTCCCTTGAACCTGCGAGGCGTTCTGTCTCACTTAGCACCTCGCCATCTTATCACCATTCATTTGATCCACAGCAACCCAACGAGCCCCAAGGCTCACACCATTCGCTGCACTCGCACCATTTCCATCACTCCTCCCACTATTCTTCTCACCACTCTCACTCTGAGGGTCACTTTGACCCTAATGACTATATCAATGCACTGGCATGTCCTAACCTGCTGGGTCCAGAAGACCATTTCCCGCAACACATGGATGTGGACACGGATCCAGATCCAGAGATGCCACCGTCTGGGACGCCCACGCATCCCATTTGTATTTCTAGCGGTCTTCCTTTGTGGGATCTCCCTATCGAGGTCCCGATACTTATCAAGAGTGGTATGGGTAGTGGAAGTTTGCATACACTCCCTCTCACCACGACTCACCACCACCACAGCGGACTCCCTCTGAGGATCCGTACTTTCAAGGGTCACGCCACCGCCACCACCAGCACCAGCACTAGAACAACCTCCGCCACCACCAGAACCATCAAGGCGAAGGAGAAACACACGAATGTCCATGCGAGGGGGTGTACGTATTAGCACCCCACAAACTTCTAGCAACTACTATCCCATTTTTGAAGATCCACAAATGGGTGGGCCTTCAAACGCTGCACCGGAAATTGACATTACTCCGGCCACCTTTGCACCACCACCTCCTCCAATAGGTTTTGAAAACCCAATTCCTGCTTACCCAGATACTACTGGGTACAACCTGTTTGAGCCACAAGCTTCTACGGGTTATAACTACCAACAACCTACCTACGACCTATACGTCGAGGCAGTTAATTATAACGCTCTCTATCCCTCACCTTTTCCACCCGCGTACCCAACTGGGTACCCTGCTTATGGGTATCAATACCCACAACCTCAACCGCAGCAACAACCTCAACCTCAACCTCCACCTCAACAACCACAACCACAAGAAATCTTACAAAGGTTGGAAGAAGTTGAACATAGGGTGGAAGAACGTGAAAGAAAGACCCATAAGTTCCTTAAGGGCCTTGCAAACTTCATAAAGGGGAAGAAGAAAGACCATTGAAGACAATTGCTTTTGTTTTGTAATTTTAGTTTAAATAAAGTCCCTGCGTGGACATTTCTTTTAAGTATTAGTCCCTGCGTGGACTTGTTTCTCATTTAGTCCATGCGTGAACAATTTATTATATTTCAAGACCCGTTTAGGGCAGTTTATGTAATTCTTAGTACTTTTTAATGATAAATTTCTTTTGGAATTACATTTGTTATTATACATACATATGCATTATATCATTGATCAAACTATCATTTCAATTTATAATTGATCTGCCAATAAATTCCAAAAGACCGTCTTAAAGGTATAACCTAGCCTATATGTCAATATAGACATGGCTATGATGGTAAAACCATCTTAAGATGCTAAATCCTTGTTAACATCTAAGAACATGTTAACACTCCTGACAAATGTGGTTCGTGAAAATCACACTAGTCATCTTAATACTTGGATTCTTCCAAAATTCCTTATATAGCCTAAATAATCAAGTGAATCATGGCTGCCATCATCAAATAAGATGATCATATCAAAGCATCCACTGATGTGTGACAACTGGCACAAAACCGGTAATTTCCGTACAATTTAATTAATACTTAATGACTGTAATTATGTGCTTAAATGTCAACATTATCTAATTATATGCTATACATGTGAATTCATGCACGTTTTATACTACAAATATTTCTTTATGCATTAATGATAGCGTTGCGCCAGAAATACTAGTAAACTCACCGGTATGACACATTGTGTCAACAATTCTGCAGAAAGCAGTCATACAATAGAATTGGGGCCTAGGTGTAGGTCCAACGTCAAGAATACATTAAAACCCAAATATGTATACAAGGGTTAACATATAGACGTTCCGGAAGCTATACTATGCACTAAAAAGCACCCGAAACGCACTTTAAATGCAGAATTCTGCACAAATCAGCTATAATCAGCTTTTTAACACATAAATATTATGCAGAATTCATGTTTTATATCCAGAATACCCTCCTAAGTGTCGGGAATTGAAAGGGTCACAAAAGGATACTTAAAGGACACTAAACGGTGCAATTTAGCACTTTAACGAACCGGTATCTAACCGAACAACCGGACATTACCCGAAACATCAAAATACTACTAGAAGCATTGTTTTAATATTTTGGAGCTAGTTATGGTACCCGAACACCATAACACCTCTTATAACATAATAACACAACAAGTCCCTAATCAAGACACTTGAAAACTAACTTATTTATGTAACTAAGGATTGAAAATTACACATTACCCCCCCCCCCCTATATTGTTCACGGTCACAAAGGGGTGGACCCACCCTTGATCTTGTGTGATCTTGCTAGATCTTGCTTGATCTCATTAGATTGCATATGATATTTCTTGGATTCATTTAGATATTTTAGGATCTTGTAAAGATTGTGAGAAGATATGAAATAGTTATAAGTAGGCACAAAAGATCAAGACCTCACCAACATCAACCTTCTTCTCCTCTCCCTCTCTTACCCACGGCCGTGAGCCACCCCCACACCACCACCATCTTCATCCATTGTTCATCCATTCCAAGTTAGTTACAAGGTGCAAGAAGGTGTTTAAGGAGGTTTAGAGCTTGTGGATCTTAAAGAACCTTCTTCCTTTGCTTTTATCCAACCCATTTATCATCTTCAACATCAAGTGTTCTTCCCTAGCCTTGTGCTAGTTGTAAGACTCTCAAAACCCTTTGTTATTTCATATTTAGTTGGTTAAAAGATGATGCACAATGATAAACTTGATGAACACAAAAGAACATGATCATGATACTTTAATATAAGCTTAAATACATAAGAATACATGTAAATGATGATGATTTACTTCTTGATGAGTGATGATTTGTGTTAGTGATGTTAGACATCATAAGAAACCTACTAGATTGTGATTAAACGTTTACATGATCTAGTAAGTTAAAGTGGTAATCTTGTGAAAGACCAAAATCATCATGCTTTATGTCTTTATGAACTTGAATGATGAAATTGATTTTCATATGTAAAAATGATTTAAACAAAATACAAATCTTGTAAATGGATGATTTCAAAAATAATTTTCTCAAGAAACCAAGTTTATTTACAAGATTTACAAAGTCATGGTTTCTAAGTAAACTAATCATATTTTTAGTGTTTAAACAAGACTAGAAACATGTGTGTAACAAGAAAAATACAAAAGAAATGTTTTTAGAAAAATCATCTTACAAGTTGTAAATGACTAGATCTTTTAATAAAGTGATTTACAAACAAATAATCATGTTTTTTAGGGTAAATAAACCTACTAAATAACATGGTAAGTTACTACAAGTTTTTACAAAAACTTCAAGTTCATGATGTAGTGTAATTTACTTGATTTTGACACTCGGTAAGTGTTGAAGGAGTTGATGATTGTTTGTGATGATTTTAAAAGAAAATAAACACATGTTTTGAAAACATGGGAAACCTCCATTTTTAGGGGAAACTATGTCAAAATTTCTATAGAATTTTGACACTTAGAAAAATACAAGTTTTGGTGAAACTTATTCCTTAAAAATATTTACCAAGGTTTCCCTAATTTTTATGTAAACTTCAAGTTAAGAAATGATGATTTCTTCAAGATAAAAATTGATATTAAGTATGTATATTTTTGAGGAAAATATATATATTTATTGATCACCAAATTTTGTGCTAAGTGTATGTAGTATGTATTATACGTAAATAGTGTATTAGGACTTGAAAATACACTAAATACTCCTAAGGAGTGAAGATACAAAAATACACATACAACATGCTTAGACAAATACAAGAAAATATATTTATGAAAATATATTACTTGATAGATTATGTAACTTGGACAAGTTACGAACTGAAAATGTCTTCTTGAACAAAAATACATAACTCGGGTGAAAAATACAAGATACTTATATTTATTTTTGAGAAAATAATATAAGTAAGATACATAGTTAAAAATATAAATTATTTTTAACACACAAAGAATACATACATGAAATATGGTGACTTGTACTTGTGCGATACAAGTCTAGTGACTAACGTTAACAAAACACGTATAGGTCACGACGCTATATAAGCAAACCCGGTGAAGTTTACGGCGCAAGAAACGCAAAGTTGTGAGTTCATGCTCCCCCTTTTCTTTTAACTGTTTTCAGTTTTATAACTTCGGGGGTGAAGTACATGTTACTAAATGTTTATAGAAAAGTGAGTTCATGTCCCCACTTTTAATCTTTTACATACTTTTTAAACTTGGGGAAAATACATGTGTTATGGTATGCTGGATACAAAGACTAAGGAATGATACTTGAAATCGTGTCACAAATAGGGTACCAGAAGCACCATTAATCAACAATATACCTAGACCGCAGAACAAAAGGTTAGATCTAATGGGTTTTCGGGCAGCCACACTCTTGGTGAAAACTAGTACCAAGTAGTGCTTTTGTGTCTCAGTCGTGAATCGACAACTAGAAAAATACCTATGGTTTGGATGCTTCCTATGTCGTGTCACATGTTAATGGCCTTGCAACCCATTAACAATCTCGATATTTACAGAAATACTTGATACATACAAATTACATACCATGTTTTCATATAAAGTATACCAACGTTCAATACAAAAACTGCATGAATTCACACCAACATTATGTTGACGTTTTTCCAAAACTCACATGTATTTCAGGTAACTAAAGTGGATGTGCGCGCGGTCATACTCTTGCTCTTGGATGTTGTTTATGTTTATCATTGAATAAAGTTGTAAACTTTTCAGACAATATGCTGTCTTGTGATGTAAACACTTAACCTATGTTTTCAGTGACGTAATGTTATTGGTTTTTGAAGTTATTTTTACGAGCATGTAGTATGTTTACCATTCGTATGCAATGAGAACCTTTCATGATCACACCTCGTGCTTCCGCCTAAGAAAGGGGTGTGACAGATTGGTATCAGAGCTGCGATTGTAGTGAACCTGGATTCCTTCTCGAGTCTAGACTACAATCTTTAGGATCCTTTCACGAAAATAATTTTTCAAAAAGTTTTCATTGCATAAAACTTCCCGCGACATCCACTACCTGAAACAGTCTTCAAAGAGTCAAGTAAGGACACTACGAGAATTAGGGTGCACTGGAGTAGCACTTGTCTTTGACTAGAAATTACTTGCAACTATGTGGAATAATTGATATATACATATACTAGAAATAGAATATCTCAGGTACTCGTTACTTTACCTGAAAACAGTGGCCTATCTGAAGGAAGTGATCCGACGATGAAACGAATTATGCGGACTGTGCAAGGACTTACGTAATTATGGATGCATACATAATTATGGAAGTCGGTGCTCAGAAACCACAGCAAGTCTTGTCACGTATCAAACAAGATTCCTTCAATACAAGAAAAGGTCAAACGCGAACACCCTCACCCCTCCCCCAGCCTATTAAATACTCTTTTGGAGTAATAATTTAGGGTATAGAGACAAGAACCACCAATGTGAAGTAAGATATTTTGTCCTTTACATATATTAAACTTGTACTTTGGGGAGATGTAACCCTTATGCATTTTGTTTACCTTGTAAACAATGATGTAACAAGTTGCCCTGATATGTGTAAAGACATCGGTGAATATCTTATGACGCATCAGTATTTATCTAATTATGCATGCTTGTTGCTGTATGAATAGATTTATACGTTTGGCGGATTGTTTGATGTCACTTATGTGGTATATGCCTGTGTATATATATACTACTGCTGTCTCGTATGACGATATCAAACAAATGTCTAACCCTACTGTGTTGTGTTCTTTCAGAACATGGAACCTAGGAGAGCTGTGAACTACCAAGATTCTGATCAACCCCCTCCTCCTCTTATGCCGAGGACTACTGAAGAACTGAACGCCCTATTGGAAGAAAGGATCTCCGCAGCTATCGCTCAATACGAGGCAAACCGCACCGAACAAAATGGAGGACCAAGCAATGCTAGACGTAATGGGCAAGGAGATACATCTGGAGGAAACACAGCTCAAGGCTGCACTTTCAAGCAGTTTCTCGACTGCAAGTCGCTGAACTACGACGGCACTGGAGGTGCAGTGGCGTTTGTACGCTGGACGGAGAAGACTGATGCCACTATCCGTATGAGCAAGTGTACCGCGGATCAGCAAGTCACTTTTGCTACGGGGTTATTTGTTGATGAAGCTTTGACTTGGTGGAATTTGCAAGTCCAGACTTTGGGTGATGATGCTGCGTACGGCATGACGTGGGATGAACTAAAGGAACGTATGAGAGAAAAGTATTGCTCTCGTGCTGAACTCCAAAGGTTGGAGACTGAGTTCTGGCACTTGTGTGACACCCGTGTCACTGCGACCATCAAACAAATGCCAAACCAATGAAATATTGTATTTCATACTTGGGATTTGTAAAAATATGTGTATCGATTGCACATATCAACTCTTGTTTCGATTTCAAGCTCTAAATCGCTTTCTGGAAGGTTATACGCGCACTAATGCGTAAATATAACCAGTTTAATCCAACGAACACTCCGGAATAGTGAAATAGGCTTAACATACCTTGAATAACCTTTACATTACTTATATATAAGTTTTGGAAGGTTTGGTGTGGTGAAATCAAGTTAAATCGCTTACAGGGACTAAAGTTGACAAACTGCGAAAGTATGCCAATTTGAACTGTAACAGACATTCCGGAACATGACCATAAGTTAAACATACCATAAATATCCTTTACATAGCTTAGAAATAGGCTTTGAGGGGTTCGGTGTGCTAAAATAAACTTTTGGGTCATTCAGGGACTAAAAGTGTCAAAAAGTGCACAAGTTTGCATTTTCGCGCATAACTTACGTTCTGAATACATCCGGACATCCAAAAATTTATGTAAGCACTAAAATATTTTATTTTAGTGTTCGCCATAAGAAAACATGCAGAAACTCAGTTTTTCGCATTCGGGACCAGATTCGATGTATTAGCCGTTGTTTAATTCACAACCACACATTCTAAACTTGCTTAGTCAGCGGATAAGGATGGAATTTTGGCACCATGACTTTGCAACACATGTATGGATGGAATTTAAACACCTAAACACCATAACTTTTCAACACATGTACGGATGGGATTAAGGCACGTTTTCCATGAAACGATCTTAACGGTTCGGGTATTCCTATAAATACCCCATACCCCCCATTGCTAAAATCACTAGAAACTTGATTTGAGAAACTCTAAGTTGAAACATTTGTTTCATACCTGAGATTTTTGAATCGAGTTTAGCATTCGGGGACCCTTCGTAAGTATTCTTTCGTTCTTTTCCTTATTTTACTGCTTTTCGAGTCAGAAAGTCAAACTTTGTTTGACTTTCAGCGTTGACCAGTAATGGTCAATGCGAAGTTCGTTTGAACTTCGCAACGTGAGTGTAATCACGTTGGTCATAGTCCCTTGGGACTATGCCCACTGATTACCACGTTGTCTAGGGTCGTAGGGTAAGCGATCTAATAAATCGCTTATACCTCGAACCCGACCCATTTGGTCGATCATTAGGATCCGACCAAACACATTAGGTGACCATAGTGGGTAGGGAATAACCTTCCGAGGTTATACCCTATGGTCACATCGTTTGGGTAGTTGTATGATAGGTAGTTTATATGCCTTAGGTAAATTACCAGAATACCCTTTCATGTATAATTGGTAATTAAGCATATGTAACCTAAACTTTTGTCACATAACTGATTATGTAACATATTTAGGCATATAACACTTGTCATAGGACTAGTTAGACGGTCCGAACGCGTTTCACGCGAACGACGCGTTAAAGTAGCATAAGCTACCTAAACGAGTCGTAATGGGTCGTAGACACTTAGGTTAAGTTTCATTTAGTATGTAGGCTTTGATTAACCATATCACATGAGTTCCTACACTCATTTGGTTTACAAACCCTCATGCTACCCAGTCTTCCGATTTAGGTCCGGTTTATTAATGTAGTTACCTATATTAGGTGCCGTTTGATATTCCGCGATCTCTAGCATTGCTTGGTAGTTATCCTAGGACTTCTGAGCAATCTCAGGTGAGTACATAGACCCCTCTTTTACTGTTTTCCAAACTGTTTTGGGGTGGAACACATGTGCCTACTTGTTACTTTCATGCTTTCCTGTTTTAACATCATATACTGCTATGTTCGTTAGTACATTATAGTACATGATTTTATGACATTTCATGCTAGGTGTGCCCAATTGTGTGCATTACTTAGTACATCGTTTTACATGACATTTTGACATAGACATTTCGGCATAGACATTTTAACATGATTGACATTTGATCATGCATTTCCCACAAAACATAACTTTGATTTAAACCAAGTTTTACTTCAATACTTTGTTTTATGCATATGGTTTAGTTGAGACATTTCACTTGCCATACATGACCTTTTGACATAGACATTTGACATGGATATTTGACATAGACATTTGACATGGATATTTGACATAGACATTTTGATATGATTTACATCTTGACATGAACACTTTGACATATTACCCAATACATTTGACAATTGATTTAAACATAGACTTCTTACATTGGTTAGTTTGGTTTGATTAAGTGATTAAGTAACGATGCGTGTGTAATATGATACAAGCATGGTGGATACGCCGATGGTACTTCCTATATATAAGTGTTTGTATGGTATTACATATCGTAGCGTTATTTGAATCATTTCAGTTTGAGACATATAACATTTTATACAAATAACATACTTTTCACAAGACATTGTTTTACAAACAACTTATCTTATACAAATCCATTTTACTATGGTTATTCATTTAACCATACATTATTCACTTATTTATACATATCATCTGAACTCATTGTTTTTCAAATGATTTACAAAACAAAGCAAATAACAAGGTTCATGACTAAACATTTTCTCAAACATAAGTCATGGAACCTATTTTCACAAAACCTATGTATCTCACAGGCATTTTTATGCTGACGTACCTATTTTCACATGTGTTTTTCAGGAACTGTTGCATAAGATGATCAAGATACACATAGGCAGACTTGGGCTTTAGTGACAATAAAAGATACAAGACTAGTTAATTATGTTGTATTTCCTTGTTTGTTAAGACATTGTAACACTTTTAATCAATAAAACGAAACTTCAATT
Source organism: Helianthus tuberosus (assembly GCA_030545235.1). NCBI lineage: Eukaryota > Viridiplantae > Streptophyta > Magnoliopsida > Asterales > Asteraceae > Helianthus > Helianthus tuberosus. Next base: position 54,370,618 of record CM060426.1, on the reverse strand, counting down.
GCCATGGATTTGAAACAATTAATTCTGTTACAACACTCCCCGACATTTCCGCCACGTTTTGTATGTTCTACGTGGTCGGGGTGTGACAGAAAAGATGGTATCAGAGCCAATGGTTATAGGGAATTAGGTTATTAGTAATGCTTTGACCTAGTCTATAATCTTCTTAGGACCCTAACGCGAGTTTACTTGCGTTTAGTCATAAAACAATACCGTCACCTATCCTTAGGCGACTACCACAACAAGAACATAAATTTCAAAACCGCTTTGAAAACTAATCATCTGTTCAAGGATGATTTATTACAAGGTTTTGAACCCTCTATTGTAAGGTTTTGAACTCTCTATTATACGGTTTTGAACCCCTTTGAATTTTCAAAAATCTCGCCAAGGTTTTGGGTTTTAAATAATGTGAACACGTGTAAACTGGAAGGGTGAATGCCTGTATTCTGGGTTTTCTGTCTAGGCAAGCACTTCGTATACATCTCATCAGACGCGAGACCAGTTGTGCTTACCTGGGAATTCTTGGGATGAGTGTTCACTTATAGGCGAGCATGTCTTCGCGATACATTATATTGACCCGCTTACTTTGATTAGTCACTGTCTCATTTGTTTGCCTTTGGTAACAAACAAATGGTCACAATCTGCATGCCTTGTCATTTTCTTTTGACTATCTTTCGCTTGTTTCCTCCTACGCCTTTCGTTATCTTCAAGATGCTTCTTCATCGCAACAACAATGTCCGAACCAGGTGCTGCAATTTCCCAGCGAATAGGCGACTTACTCCAGAGGACCGTTGACTTAGCTATCACCATGACACGCCTCAGGGATGAAGCTGTATAAGGGAACTGCTCCTTGGTGCAATCAATGCCATCGTCATTATTCAAATCAAATACCATGTTACAAATGTACCCACGGTGGACGATGGAGACATTTGGTTAACATGTGTCGCTTTGCTGTTCAAAGCAAAGCAGTTGCAAACCCTGTTGCTACTTAACCTTCAAGTTCTGCTTCATACGTCGCCTTGGCATATCTAGCGCCTCAACCTCATGAACTTTCTACTTTGTGTATCGACTTAAGCACGCCTAGTGCAAGGTGTCGAAGCACCTCTCGTTACACAAATTTCAAAATCCATAAAGGATCTTTCTATCCTCATAATCAGATCCTTGTGGATGAATATCACTCAAATCGGAGCCCTTAATTGAATTATTCGTATGCCTTAATACGAACATTACCATTCAATAAGGACAAAGCCGAATTCTTATTTAGATCTTTCTATCTTCATAGATAGATTCTTGAAATGATTAAAGTGCCAAATGAAATCCACGAATTGGATTCCTGGTGTGCTTTAAGTATCCGCGTCCAAAGATAACAAATTAATAACCAAGTTAAACAACTATGTGATTATGTGCTTATGTGTTCCCTTTATGTTTTTGGTGTGATCCAAATTCTTGTCATTCAAATCCTCGTAGAATCTTCCATATCTTTGGGTGCTATACTAAATCCTCAACGGGCTTGTACGTAATAGTAAAGACCCTTGGATTATATTGTACCATTCCATAATTAGACCCTGAGAGGTCTAGGTAAACAGATTGATCCAAAAATCTGGTTAGGAATATCATGTGATGATATAGCTGAAAGGACTCCTTGGTGGTCTAATTAAAAGGATCCTTTGTTGATCTAATTAAAAGGACCCTATGGTAGTCTAGTCACACTCATCACAGGTTTGATTATCCTCCCCACAAACATTTCAAGACAAGTTGTGCGGACTATGCAAGGAATTGCATAATTATGGATGCATACATAATTATGGAATTCAGTGCACAGAAACCACAGCGAATTTTGTCATGTGTCTAGAGTCTATTCCGTTCATTTTTGTTTCTGAAGATGTAAAATGACTATTCCGTTCATTTTTGTTTCTAAAGATGTAAAATGACTATTCCGTTCATTTTTGTTTCTGAAGATGTAAAATGACTATTCCGTTCATTTTTGTTTCTGAAGATGTAAAATGGCTATTCCGTTCATTTTTGTTTCTGAAGATGTAAAATGACTATTCCGTTCATTTTTGTTTCTGAAGATGTAAAATGACTATTCCGTTCATTTTTGTTTCTGAAGATGTAAAATGACTATTCCGTTCATTTTTGTTTCTAAAGATGTAAAATGACTATTCTGTTCATTTTTGTTTCTGAAAATGTAAAATGACTATTCCGTTCATTTTTGTTTCTGAAGATGTAAAATGACTATTCTATTTTGTTTCTGAAGATGTAAAATGACTATTCTGTTCATTTTTGTTTCTGAAGATGTAAAATGACTATTCCGTTCATTTTTCTTTCTGAAGATGTAAAATGACTATTCCGTTCATTTTTGTTTCTGAAGATGTAAAATGGCTATTCCGTTCATTTTTGTTTCTGAAGATGTAAAATGACTATTCCGTTCATTTTTGTTTCTGAAGATGTAAAATGACTATTCCGTTCATTTTTGTTTCTGAAGATGTAAAATGACTATTCTGTTCATTTTTGTTTTTGAAAATGTAAAATGACTATTCCGTTCATTTTTGTTTCTGAAGATGTAAAATGACTATTCTGTTCATTTTTGTTTCTGAAGATGTTGTGGAAAATGACTATTCTGTTCATTTTTGTTTCTGAATAATGCCTGTTGAAAATAACTCCGTTCATTTTTCATTTCTGAAAAATGTTCGTTAAAGAGAAATTACAGGATTACGTCTTGTTCATCTTTGATGGTTATTTAACACAAAGTCACAAATAGACTCCTACGAATTAATTTCGGGACGAAATTTCCTAAAGTAGGGGAGACTGTGACACCCGTGTCACTGCGACCATCAAACAAATGCCAAACCAATGAAATATTGTATTTCATACTTGGGATTTGTAAAAATATGTGTATCGATTGCACATATCAACTCTTGTTTCGATTTCAAGCTCTAAATCGCTTTCTGGAAGGTTATACGCGCACTAATGCGTAAATATAACCAGTTTAATCCAACGAACACTCCGGAATAGTGAAATAGGCTTAACATACCTTGAATAACCTTTACATAACTTATATATAAGTTTTGGAAGGTTTGGTGTGGTGAAATCAAGTTAAATCGCTTACAGGGACTAAAGTTGACAAACTGCGAAAGTATGCCAATTTGAACTGTAACAGACATTCCGGAACATGACCATAAGTTAAACATACCATAAATATCCTTTACATAGCTTAGAAATAGGCTTTGAGGGGTTCGGTGTGCTAAAATAAACTTTTGGGTCATTCAGGGACTAAAAGTGTCAAAAAGTGCACAAGTTTGCATTTTCGCGCATAACTTACGTTCTGAATACATCCGGACATCCAAAAATTTATGTAAGCACTAAAATATTTTATTTTAGTGTTCGCCATAAGAAAACATGCAGAAACTCAGTTTTTCGCATTCGGGACCAGATTCGATGTATTAGCCGTTGTTTAATTCACAACCACACATTCTAAACTTGCTTAGTCAGCGGATAAGGATGGAATTTTGGCACCATGACTTTGCAACACATGTATGGATGGAATTTAAACACCTAAACACCATAACTTTTCAACACATGTACGGATGGGATTAAGGCACGTTTTCCATGAAACGATCTTAACGGTTCGGGTATTCCTATAAATACCCCATACCCCCCATTGCTAAAATCACTAGAAACTTGATTTGAGAAACTCTAAGTTGAAACATTTGTTTCATACCTGAGATTTTTGAATCGAGTTTAGCATTCGGGGACCCTTCGTAAGTATTCTTTCGTTCTTTTCCTTATTTTACTGCTTTTCGAGTCAGAAAGTCAAACTTTGTTTGACTTTCAGCGTTGACCAGTAATGGTCAATGCGAAGTTCGTTTGAACTTCGCAACGTGAGTGTAATCACGTTGGTCATAGTCCCTTGGGACTATGCCCACTGATTACCACGTTGTCTAGGGTCGTAGGGTAAGCGATCTAATAAATCGCTTATACCTCGAACCCGACCCATTTGGTCGATCATTAGGATCCGACCAAACACATTAGGTGACCATAGTGGGTAGGGAATAACCTTCCGAGGTTATACCCTATGGTCACATCGTTTGGGTAGTTGTATGATAGGTAGTTTATATGCCTTAGGTAAATTACCAGAATACCCTTTCATGTATAATTGGTAATTAAGCATATGTAACCTAAACTTTTGTCACATAACTGATTATGTAACATATTTAGGCATATAACACTTGTCATAGGACTAGTTAGACGGTCCGAACGCGTTTCACGCGAACGACGCGTTAAAGTAGCATAAGCTACCTAAACGAGTCGTAATGGGTCGTAGACACTTAGGTTAAGTTTCATTTAGTATGTAGGCTTTGATTAACCATATCACATGAGTTCCTACACTCATTTGGTTTACAAACCCTCATGCTACCCAGTCTTCCGATTTAGGTCCGGTTTATTAATGTAGTTACCTATATTAGGTGCCGTTTGATATTCCGCGATCTCTAGCATTGCTTGGTAGTTATCCTAGGACTTCTGAGCAATCTCAGGTGAGTACATAGACCCCTCTTTTACTGTTTTCCAAACTGTTTTGGGGTGGAACACATGTGCCTACTTGTTACTTTCATGCTTTCCTGTTTTAACATCATATACTGCTATGTTCGTTAGTACATTATAGTACATGATTTTATGACATTTCATGCTAGGTGTGCCCAATTGTGTGCATTACTTAGTACATCGTTTTACATGACATTTTGACATAGACATTTCGGCATAGACATTTTAACATGATTGACATTTGATCATGCATTTCCCACAAAACATAACTTTGATTTAAACCAAGTTTTACTTCAATACTTTGTTTTATGCATATGGTTTAGTTGAGACATTTCACTTGCCATACATGACCTTTTGACATAGACATTTGACATGGATATTTGACATAGACATTTTGATATGATTTACATCTTGACATGAACACTTTGACATATTACCCAATACATTTGACAATTGATTTAAACATAGACTTCTTACATTGGTTAGTTTGGTTTGATTAAGTGATTAAGTAACGATGCGTGTGTAATATGATACAAGCATGGTGGATACGCCGATGGTACTTCCTATATATAAGTGTTTGTATGGTATTACATATCGTAGCGTTATTTGAATCATTTCAGTTTGAGACATATAACATTTTATACAAATAACATACTTTTCACAAGACATTGTTTTACAAACAACTTATCTTATACAAATCCATTTTACTATGGTTATTCATTTAACCATACATTATTCACTTATTTATACATATCATCTGAACTCATTGTTTTTCAAATGATTTACAAAACAAAGCAAATAACAAGGTTCATGACTAAACATTTTCTCAAACATAAGTCATGGAACCTATTTTCACAAAACCTATGTATCTCACAGGCATTTTTATGCTGACGTACCTATTTTCACATGTGTTTTTCAGGAACTGTTGCATAAGATGATCAAGATACACATAGGCAGACTTGGGCTTTAGTGACAATAAAAGATACAAGACTAGTTAATTATGTTGTATTTCCTTGTTTGTTAAGACATTGTAACACTTTTAATCAATAAAACGAAACTTCAATTGCCATGGATTTGAAACAATTAATTCTGTTACAACACTCCCCGACATTTCCGCCACGTTTTGTATGTTCTACGTGGTCGGGGTGTGACAACTTGACCATGGAAGGTGCTGACATTACTGGTTATACCCGAAGGTTCCATGATTTGTCAAGAGTGATCCCCTATATGGTGACTCCCGAATTCAAGCGTGTTGAACTCTACATCTGGGGATTGGCTCCCGAGTTTCGCAGCATGGTAACTTCAGCCAAACCTGAAACGATCACTCAGGCTGTAACTCTGGCTGTCAGCCTTACTGAAGATGTTGTTCGTATGAAGAAGTTATCACTGGACTCAACTGAAAAGACCGAGACGCATGCTGAGTCATCTGGTGACAAGAAAAGGAAGCATGCGAACCTGAACCAAGCGACACGTAACAACAAGGGTTCCAACAACAAGAAGCGTGACACTAACCCACCTAAGGAGGCGAGAACCTTTGCAGCGGAAAATGATATTGTAGCCAAAGGATACCAAGGCACCCTGCCTAAATTCCAAAAATGTAGGTATTATCATGAAGGAGCTTGTCGCATTCCAAGATGCGAAAAATGTGATAGGTTGGGTCACCAAATAGAAGACTGTTGGGGAAAAGGAAATAGAAACGGGAATGGAAACCGCAACGATGCTGGTAATAGAAACGGTGGTGGAACTGGAAATGGTAACAGGAATGGTAATGGAGCTGGGAAGAACCAAGGATGCTTTGGTTGTGGAAGCAAGGATCATTTCATAAAAGATTGCCCAAGGGGAAACAATGCTCAGGCTCGAGCATTTGTGATTGGAGCAAGGAACGCACGCGAGGACCCTGATGTGGTCACCGGTACGTTTCTCGTTAACAATCACTTTGCATCCATATTGTTTGACACTGGTGCCGATTATAGCTTCATTTCTGTGGAATTTAAACGTATGCTTGGAATAGAATCTAGTAGATTAGATATTCCTTATTCCATAGAACTAGCCAATGGTAAAGTTGTTGAATCAAGCTGTCACACCCCGATATTTCCACATATTACCGGTGGGCCCGGTGGGGAGTATCGTGATCTAGTTGATATCATCATAGTCAAACAGCACAATTTTAAATGCACAGCGGAAGCAAAAGATAGATTTATTTCAACTGAATAAAATTGTAATATTAAATATCACAACATAGTTGAAACGGATCCACAGGCGGATCAAATAAACAGAAAACGTAGTTCAACAGACTCAAAATGCATCCAAGCTTGCGAGACTCTTAATGATGCTAAGGAGAGGCCAGCCTATTACGCGTAGTACATGCACTTAACCTTTTTGTGAAAATACGTCAGTTTACACTAGTAAATACAATTAACTGACTCATTTTGAAAAGGTTTAGAAAATTGATTTGAATGCACAAGGCACAAAACATTTTATAACTTGGGATAATTATTTATATATAAACTTGTAAAAGAATTATATGTTTCTTATGCGTTCAGTAGCCCGGGTTGACACCGGGTTAGAGCTTAATAGACACACCACATGATATAGTCCCGTGGCGGGTTATTCCCGAAACCGACGGTTATACGTTATTATTTATATATGCACTAACGGGTGTACGCCTACACCCGCGTGCTTAGGTCGTGGCCATTTCGTAAAATGATGCCAAGGATATCCGGGACATGGTCATTAACCCCCCAAAGGCTTTAAGCAAAAAAAAAAAACAATTTAAACGGGTCATTTCAATAAATTAACCTTCATACGATTAAAGATTCAATGCCCGACCAAGCGGTATTTTATATACCGTACCCTAAGCCCGTATAAGGGAAAATAAGTTAAAAGTATTTACCTTTGCAAGTATTAATCACAAATAGCAAGTGCGTGTAGCCTTTACCGGATCTCCTATTCTAGAACAAAGGTTTTTAATAACCTATTAGATTCCTAACGGGTCTTTAAATAAGCCTAAACTTAGACCGGTTAGTTTTCAAAGAAGATACGGTTCAAACGCACGATTAAGCGAAGACTGGAATAGAATGTGATTTAGACCCAAAAAGTTTGAAGACTTGTATAATATGGGTAAACTAAACACATTCTGGATTTTGAGACAAAAATGATAAGGTTTGACCCGTTTCGGCTAATTTATGCAAACTAGTTACATAAACCGAACCGAACGCGAAAGATGCGTAACGGGTAACCATATGAGTCGTATACAGGTTTCCTAAGTTAATATGCCTTAAATATGTTGTGACATCAGTAAGATATCTTCTATTATGCCCGAAATGGATTTAAATTCAAACTATGCCCCGTAGGGGCATTTTGGTCATTTTAAAGGTTATAAAAGAGTTCAAATAATAATCTGAGTTATAGGTCTTATTTAATCAGTAAAATATTTATGTTTATAAGTCATAACAGTAGGGTATTACATATATGTGAATTTTATCATTTAAAACCAAACTATATACCTTAGGGGCATTTTGGTAATTTCACATAGGCTTAAAAGGCCAAAACTGGAAATCTGAGTTTAAAACTTTTGCTTACTATTAATATATAATAATTTACTTAACATATCAGTAGGCATCAAACCTTATATGTTTAAAATAGTTTTAATACATACTATGCGTTAAAAACGCTTAAAAAGGCGATTTTGAGTTATTTCCGGGTTTTTAAAAGAAAGCTGATATTTTTATTATTCTAGAAGGCTCAAAATGTTTTATTTATCATAATAGATCAGTAGAAAAAGGTTTGATATCAAAATAATTTGAAAAACTCATTTTATAGCCCAAAAGGGCAAAACCGACAATAACCGAATCAAGCTTAGAGACCTATGTTATGCTCAGCCAAAAATTAAATAAAAATCTTCAAAAATCTCAAAATATTATTTTATATCAGTGGGTAAAAAGTTTGGTATTAAAAATCGGGTTTAGACAGGCTATATGCTAATTACGCCTTTTATTTAATAAAAAGCTTTCTAATTACGCTAATGAGCATAACTCCTATTCTAGACCTCGAACTGATATCAAATTTTAGGTGCAAGTTTATAAATCAGTAACTAAGGTTTCTACTCTTTTACTTTTTCAAAAATCACGTTTTATAGTCAAAAGGGCATAATAGTCAACATTTAAGCACTTAACGGAAACATGCATATGAACCGGATAACTATTGAACCAAGTTGTATAATCACAGAGGGTTATACTAACATGAAACCTGGTCCAAATAAAGCTCTAAGGTATTTCTAAACTATGCTCAACCGGGTCAGAACTGAAAGTCAAAGCAGAAGTCAAATTATGCGACTTTCGGTTCCGAACCGAGCCTAAACTGAAAATTGTCGGGTTAAACATGTTTAGACATGTTCTTACATTAGTTACCAAGTTATATTAATGATAAAACAGGTTGCATGGCTCCTACATTGCTAATTATGCATTAATTTGAAAATAAGCTTTCTGTTGACTTTTTAAGATTAACTTTGACCCGACAATTGACATAGTTAGAGTGGGAATCAGAGGGTGCCCTTTTAAGGGTTTATTACCCACATAATTACCAACCTATAGGTACTTTCAATTCGAGATTTGACTGAACAATTATTAATTAATCATGAAATCAAACTCTAATTACGACGGTTTGACTTTAAGCTAATAAACTAAGCTAAACTGAATTAGAAAGGGTTAAGGACACTTACAAGAGTCCTAAGCACGATTAGGAAGCCTAAGAAACTTTGGTTGCTGACCAGAGAGCTCCAGAAGTCTTCAGAGCAAGAGTTTGGAAGCTTTCCAAGTGATATGCTCAAAGTGTGAGTTCACAAATGCAACCAAGGGCTCTATATATAGCCAAGGAAGTGCAAGGAGGTGGACACAAGTGTTAGGGCTACTCCATAGGTGATAACAGGTGTTAAGGGACGTGTAACATGCAGATAAAGGGTGGCAAACTCGCTGAATCGCGTAAACATGCAAGCTGACACGTTACCAGATGTTTGCTGTCACTGGTACATGCTCGCGTAGCGCCACGGGCATGTGCACAAGTGCTGGCGCTACGCCAGCACCAAGGTTCTCAGCCAAACATGTTTCAGAAATGACACTTTCACCCCCTGAACTTTCTAATGCGCAATAACTTCCATTTTAGGAACTTTTAACCCTTGAAATTTATATTTCTATGATCCATGAGATAAAACCAATCATCATTAGGTCCGGTTTCGTTAAATGATAACCGAAAACACAAGTTTTTGCCTCGTTGACGCTTTTAACCCCTCGTATACGAATATCGTCATAACTTTCTCATACTTAATCGAAAACTTGTGAAATTTTTATCACGTATTCTAGCGAGCATAATCAATTGTTACAAAGCTTCAGGTTTGCTAAAAGGTCACTCAGAGGTATACTTTAAACATGTTGACACATTTAACCCCTGTAGTTTGTAATTTCTCACTTTCTTTCACAATTAGCTTCGTATGATCCATGATTCATTCGTTTAAGAGTATAAACATCATGTAGGGTTATAATAAACTATATTTATTCATTGTTGACACTTTGAACCCTTTTATTCACATACTTTCCTTGTTTGTCAACTTTAGTCCCTCTAAAGTACTCTTTCACACGTTCAAAGCTTATGACACGTGTCAATACGTTATTGGACATGAATTTTTGAGGTGTTACATCCTCACCCCCTTAAAAGAAATCTCGACCTCGAGATTTACTAAAATAAATGAGGGTACTTTTCCTTCATTGTGGACTCTACCTCCCACGTGTACTCGGGACCTCTGCTGGCATCCCATTTAACCTTTACAATAGGCACATGCTTCCTCCGAAGCTTCTTAACCTGTCGATCCTCAATCGACAAAGGTTTTTCCACAAATTTCAAACTCTCATATATATGCACATCCGTATGTGGTATGACTAGCGATTCATCAGCTAGACATTTCTTTAGATTGCAGATGTGAAACACATTATGGATGCCACTGAGCTCTTCAGGTAAGTTCAACTTATAAGCCACTGATCCGACACATTCGATGATCTCAAATGGTCCTATGTACCTTGGGCTTAACTTACCTTTCTTACCAAATCGCATCACCCCCTTCCAGGGTGATACTTTAAGTAAAACCTTATCACCAACCTCAAACTTTAGAGGTTTTCGCCTTTTATCAGCATAACTTTTCTGCCTGTCCCTGGCAGTTTTCAGGCGATCTCTTATCTGCACAATCTTATCTGTCGTCTCAAGGACTATATCAGGTCCTGTTAGTTGGACATCTCCAACTTCTGCCCAACAAATAGGCGTTCTGCATTTCCTACCATATAATGCCTCAAAAGGCGCAGCCTTAATGCTTGTATGGTAGCTATTGTTATAGGAGAACTCGATCAATGACAGGTGCTTATCCCAACTACCACCTAGATCAATTACACATGCACGTAGCATGTCTTCCAATGTTTGGATGGTACACTCACTCTGCCCATCCGTCTGAGGATGGTAAGCCGTACTAAAATTTAAGCGCGTGCCCAAAGATTGTTGGAAACTTTTCCAAAAATGTGATGTGTATCTAGTATCTCTGTCAGAGATAATAGACACTGGTACGCCATGCAGAGATACAATCTTATCTACGTATAATTGGGCTAACATATCGGAGCTATAAGTCTCCTTAATGGGTAAGAAATGTGCTGACTTAGTCAGTCTATCTACTATCACCCATATAGTATCATTTCCTTTCTTTGTCTTTGGCAACTTGGTGATAAAATCCATTGTCACCATTTCCCATTTCCAGGTAGGAAGTTCAGGCTGTTGTAGCAAACCTGACGACTTCTGGTGTTCTTCTTTAACTTGCGCGCACGTCAAACATTTGGCTACATAAGTAGCTATAGACTTTTTCAAGCCTATCCACCAAAAATTTGCCTTCAGATCCTGGTACATCTTATTAGCTCCAGGATGAACGGAGTATTTAGAACTATGGGCTTCCTGGAGGATAACATCCCGAAGTCCTCCATAAATTGGAACCCATATTCATCCATTTAACCTCAGAATTTCATCCTTGCCATAGGATAACTGTTCTTCAGTTACTCCTAGCTTTTCATTAGGATAGTTAGCTTCTAGTACCGCTTCCTTCTGCGCAGCTAACAACCTTTCAATCAAACTATTCTTTAACTCAATGCTCTTAGCATTGATTCTTATAGGCTTCACTCTTTCCTTTCTACTTAAGGCATCGGCAACCACATTTTCCTTGCCTGGATGGTATCTTATCTCACAGTCATAATCATTCAAGGTTTCCATCCAACGTCGTTGCCTCATGTTCAAATCCTTCTGATTGAACATATGTTGAAGGCTCTTGTGATCTGAATAGATCACGCACTTAGTTCCTTACAAGTAATGCCTCCACAGTTTTAGTGCAAATACAACGGCACCCAACTCCAAATCGTGGGTGGTGTAGTTCTTCTCGTGCACCTTTAACTGTCGAGAAGCATAGGCAATGACCTTGCCTTTCTGCATAAGCATACATCCCATACCTGTGTGTGATGCATCACAGTATACTACAAACTCTTCTATTCCATCAGGAAATGTTAGTACTGGTGCATTGCTCAACTTTTGCTTAAGGATGACAAAGGATTCCTGCTGCTTAGGACCCCAATTAAACTTAATATTCTTTCTAGTCAACGAAGTCAGGGGTGCAGCAATCCTTGAGAAGTTTTCTATAAATCGCCTATAATATCATGCTAAACCTAGAAAACTACGGATCTCTGTAGGCGTCTTTGGCTCCTGCCAATTCATAACAGCTTCAACCTTAGCGGGATCTACTTAGATACCATGCTCACTAACCACATGTCCAAGGAATTGGACTTCGCGAAGCCAAAATTCACACTTTGAAAATTTGGCATAGAGCTTTTCTTGATGAAGCAGTTTCAGAATGCATCGAAGATGCTTCTCATAGTCAGCTTGGCTCTTTGAGTAAATAAGAATGTCATCGATGAAGACGATGACGAATTTATCTAAGTAAGGCTTGCAGACGCGATTCATGAGATCCATGAATGCGGCAGGTGCATTAGTGAGCCCAAAAGGCATCACTAGGAACTCGTAATGACCATAACGAGTCCTAAATGCAGTTTTGTGTACATCTTCATCTTTAACCTTCAGTTGATGATATCCTGACCTCAATTCAATCATAGAGAAGTAACTTGCCCCTTGCAGTTGATCGAACAGATCGTCGATCCTGGGCAATGGATATCTATTCTTAATAGTGACCTTATTAAGCTCACAGTAATCGATGCATAAACGCATCGATCCATCCTTCTTCTTGACAAATAGGATTGGTGCTCCCCAAGGAGAAGAACTAGGTCTAATAAAACCTTTGGCTAGAAATTCATCTAGTTGTGTCCTCAATTCTTTCATCTCTGTTGGTGCTAATCTGTAAGGTGCCCTAGCAACCGGTGCTGCTCCTGGAATAATGTCAATTCTGAATTCTACTTGCCTATCTGGTGGCAAACCAGGTAGTTCTTCAGGGAATACTTCGGGATATTCAGAAATCATGGGAATATCTTCAATCTTAGGCTTCGGCTCATCAATAGTCACTTGAGCCATGTAAATGACACAACCGTTCTTCAAACACCTAGATGCCTTGAGCATAGACACTTGCTCAGGCAGTCCATATTGGGTATCTCCCTGAATGGTAAGTGGCTCACCAGACGAAGTCTTGACCACTACTTGCTTCTTGTTGCAAACAATCTGGGCTTGGTTATACGATAACCAATCCATGCCTATAACTATATCAAAACTGGCTAACTTCAAAGGAAGTAAGGACAAAGGAAAAGAGTGGTTCCTAATGGATATGAAACATCCATCTAACACGGTTGATGCAGTTTCTATGGTGCCATCGGCTAATTCAACCTCATATTTTATGCTTAGGGTTCTAACAGGTAGGTTTAACAACTTACAAAACTTATCATCAACAAATGACTTATCTGCTCCAGAATCAAATAACACCCTTGCATAAACATCGTTAATAAGGAAGGTACCTGTTATGACATTATCATTTTGGATTGCCTCCTGTGCGTTCGTCTGGAAGACCCTAGCAGTGGTCTTTTTCCCTTCCTCAGCTTTCTTAGCATACTTTGGGCAGTTGGACTTGATATGCCCCTTTTCATTGCAACTATAGCACGTAGCATCCTTGATTTTCTTACAGTCTAAGGTCTTGTGCTAAGAAGATTTACAAATCCCACAAGGCCTTGGCTGCGACTGGGATTTCGACTCGAATCTCTTCATACAGATTTTACACTTGGGCTTATCACCCAACTGATGACCATCCTTTTTAGTTCCAAAACCCTTTTTGTGGTCATTGTTTCCTTTACGCTTCTTGTCTGAACGTCGTGAGTTGTCATCCTCACGCTTTCTCTTCTCAGAGTCTGTGTTTCTCAGCGATCTCTGCCTGACCGCATCCAAAGTAAGGGACAATGATATATCAGCTGCATACCGAAAAGTAGCTGGTCTGGAGGCCTTCACACTCGCCTTGATCTCTGGAGCTAAACCCCCGATGAAACGAGCTATCCTCTTGGGTTCCGGAGTTACCAGATACGGAACCAGTCTTGACATGGTGTTGAAGCTTGTAAGGTAGGCTTGACAATCTAGGTTTTTCATAACCAAAGACAAGAAATCAGCTTCAATCTTTTCAACCTCATGCTGAGGGAAGTAGTTTTCCTTAATGAGAGTAACAAACTGATCCCATGTCAGATTGTACAAGGGGATTTTCCCAGTAGCTTGGATCAACGACCTCCACCAAGCTAGTGCCTCACCCTTGAATGACTGAGATACAAACTTCACCACATCCTTATCAGTGCAACCACTGATATCTACCACAGTGTCCATCTCATCTAACCATGACATGCAATCAACTGCTCCTTTCTCCCCAGTAAAATCCCTGGGTTTGCAGGAAACAAAGTACTTATAGGTGCAACCTTTAGCACGTGGTTCTTGGTTCAGCACAACTCTCTTAGATGGAACACTCCTCTGGTTCGTTGAGTGATGGGAATCACTCTTGTGAGCAGTATGAGTCCTTGAGGGTGGTTTAGAGTGTGGCATAGACTGGGTCCTGACGTGCGTACTACTGATTCATTGAACTGCCTTTCCAAAGCTCGCGTCAGAGCATTATCTATTAATGCTTGTAATTCTGCTACTGCTATGTTGACTCTGGAGGTGTCATGATTATCTCTGGTGTGGCTGTTGGCTTCGTCTGACCCGGCCATGTAGCTTGTTTGCTATATAAAATAATGATTTTTAACCCATTCAGAGGTCTTTAACAGTTTTATTACTCTAAAAGTTTTATTAATCATGGTATTTAAGAACCATTTTGATTAATTTGTTTAAACATATATATATTCAGGATATTATAATAATCCTTTGTTAGAATAACAAAAATATATCAATGGCAAAAAGGCCTAGTCACGTGGACAGTTTTAAATCTTTATTCATGATCTTATATGGTCATGGTATTGAGGTTTTAATTATAATTCATTACCTCTTCTTAACAGGGGGTCGAAGACCACGACTGTCTTTTGTCTTATATGACAATGAGTATAGCCCATAGGCATTATATCCTTAGTGGATGTTTTAATTAATTAAAAGTATATGGGAGAATCCAATATAAGGATGACTCATGCGATTTTATCGAATCACATTTTGTCAAGAGTGTTAACATGTTTTCAGATGTTAACAAGGATTGGAACCTTTTGAATAGGTCTTACCATCTTGGTCATGTCTGCAACGACATATAGACTAGGTTTTACCTTTAAGATTCTTTTTAATATTTAACGCAGAACAATCCTAAACTGAGGTGTTAATAAGGACCTGAATCTAATTATGGGACTACCATTTTGGCCCTGTCTTATGATGACATATGGCTAGGTTTTGTCCCTTTTTAGATTTTTATCATTTTATTATAATGATAGGTCTTATAAAAGGGAATGTTACATTTTCATTTACTTTACATATTATATTTATGTATATAATTTAATAAAAATGAAAATTTGAATTAAATCATTCCATTGCAAAAATTTTAAACAAGTACAAATTTGCCCTAAACGGGACTTCTACAAGAATAACATGCCCGCGCAGGGGCGAAACAAACAAACATACCCACGCAGGGGTTTAACAGAAAAACACGCCCACGCAGGGGCAGAATACAGAAACAAATGTCCACGCAGGGATATGATTACTATACTAATAACAAACAAACAAATGAAGGATTTAATGGTCCTTCTTACTTTTTCCCTTGATTAAGTTTGCCAGACTCTTGAACATTCCACGGTTTTGCCTGCGATCTTCCCGCACTTCCTGCCGCACCTCATTAATCCTTTGAAGGATCTCCTGATGCTGTGGTGGTGACATGGCTGGCGGCTGCGGGGGTTGCTGATATAGTGGAGGTTGAGGAGGCGGCGGTTGATGGTACCCATATGGTGGGTACCCATAGTGTGAGTATCCGGTTTGGTATGGGATCCCAAAGGATCCTTCCAGATGATGGGCATTGTAGTTTGCCGCTGCTACAAGGTAAGGGTCGGCCTCTGCATAATTTTAGTTCGTGTGGATCGGCTGCTCAAAGGGGTTATATGCTGCCGCACCGGTGTATGTAGGAATTGGGTCTCCAAAACCCAATGGTGGTGGCGCGACCGGCGCAGAGTTCACTTCCGAGACGGGGTTTGAAGATCCACCCATCTGCGGGTCTTCATGGAGTGGCGAGTAGCGGCTGCCACTAGTAGGTTGAGGGGTGCCGATTCACACTCCTCCTCGCACGGACATCCGTGCGGTTGTTCTTCTTCGCCTCGGTGGCTCCGGAAGCTGTTGCTGGACTGGTGGTGGTGGCGGAGTGACCGAGACATAACGAGAATCCTCAGAGGGATCCCGCTGTTGCTGCTGCTGTGGAGAGTTGTGGTAACTGGGAGTAAACACCCAGTCGATCTGTCGGAACCTTTCTTTATAACTGTCGGGACCATTATAAGGTGATCCCATGAAAGGTGACCCATCCGAAATTTCGATGGGGTGGTTAGGGGTTCCAGACGGTGGCTCTGCAGGATCGGTGTCCTCATCCATGTCCATTGCATGGTCGCCTGAGAAATGGTCTTCAGGTCCTAGTGGGTTAAAACCCACTGGTTCCCCAAGGTAGTTCGCCGGATTGAACTGGCTCCGGAAAAAGGGTGTTGGGTCATCAAAAGGTGAGTTGTGACCCTGGAGAGGAATGTAGGATTGGTGGGAATTGTGGGGCTCATTTTCAGAATGAGGCCTAAAGGAGTTTTGAAACAAAGGGGAGGAGCTCAACGAAACTGAGCGCCTTGCTGGTTCAGTATAGGTCCTCCAGTTATCTTAAGGACTCAGGTTGAGTGAATCTGATGGTGTTCGCCGGTGCGAAGGCCCGGCCTCGTGATCATTCGGGGCAACGAATGGCCCTTTGCCTCTTCCTCTACCTCTGACTCTTGGTGGCATCTTTTAACCTGCCAACATAAACAAAGATAACAACAAGGGATATATATATAATACAAAAATAAAAACAAATCGGGATTTGTCCTAAGTTCTTTGTCTAGACTCGAAAATTTTGGAATGTGCAACTGTGTAACTGAGATTAAACACAAAAGGCTAGTGTTTAATTCACTCAGTGTTGGCTCTGATACCAACCTGTCACACCCCGATATTTCCACATATTATCGGTGGGCCCGGTGGGGAGTATCGTGACGTAGTTGATATCATCATAGTCAAACAACACAATTTTAAATGCACAGCGGAAGCAAAAGATAGATTTATTTCAACTGAATAAAATTGTAATATTAAGTATCACAACATAGTTGAAACGGATCCACAGGCGGATCAAATAAACAGAAAACGTAGTTCAACAGACTCAAAATGCATCCAAGCTTGCGAGACTCTTAATGATGCTAAGGAGAGGCCAGCCTATTACGCGTAGTACCTGCACTTAACCTTTTTGGGAAAATACGTCAGTTTACACTGGTAAATACAATTAACTGACTCATTTTGAAAAGGTTTAGAAAATTGATTTGAATGCACAAGGCACAAAACATTTTATAACTTGGGATAATTATTTATATATAAACTTGTAAAAGAATTATATGTTTCTTATGCGTTCAGTAGCCCGTGTTGACACCGGGTTAGAGCTTAATAGACACACCACATGATATAGTCCCGCGGCGGGTTATTCCCGAAACCGGCGGTTATACGTTATTATTTATATATGCACTAACGGGTGTACGCCTACACCCGCGTGCTTAGGTCAGGGCCATTTCGTAAAATGATGCCAAGGATATCTTGGACATGGTCATTAACCCCCCAAAGGCTTTAAGCAAAAAAAAAAAATTTAAACGGGTCATTTCAATAAATTAACCTTCATACGATTAAAGATTCAATGCCCGACTAAGCGGTATTTTATATACCGTACCCCAAGCCCGTATAAGGGAAAAAAGTTAAAAGTATTTACCTTTGCAAGTATTAATCATAAATAGCAAGTGCGTGTAGCTTAAACTTAGACCGGTTAGTTTTCAAAGAAGATACGGTTCAAACGCACGATTAAGCGAAGACCGGAATAGAATGTGATTTAGACCCAACAAGTTTGAAGACTTGTATAATATGGGTAAACTAAACACATTCTGGATTTTGAGACAAAAATGATAAGGTTTGACCCGTTTCGGCTAATTTATGCAAACTAGTTACATAAACCGAACCGAACGCGAAAGATGCGTAACGGGTAACCATATGAGTCGTATACAGGTTTCCTAAGTTAATATGCCTTAAATATGTTGTGACATCAGTAAGATATCTTCTATTATGCCTGAAATGGATTTAAATTCAAACTATGCCCCATAGGGGCATTTTGGTCATTTTAAAGGTTATAAAAGAGTTCAAATAATAATCTGAGTTACAGGTCTTATTTAATCAGTAAAATATTTATTTTTATAAGTCATAACGGTAGGGTATTACATATATGTGAATTTTATCATTTAAAACCAAACTATGCACCTTAGGGGCATTTTGGTAATTTCACATAGGCTTAAAAGGTCAAAACTGGAAATCTGAGTTTAAAACCTTTGCTTACTGTTAATATTAATAATTTACTTAAAATATCAGTAGGCATCAAACCTTATATGTTTAAAATAGTTTTAATACATACTATGCGTTAAAAACGCTTAAAAGGCTATTTTGAGTTATTTCCGGGTTTTTAAAAGAAAGCTGATATTTTTATTATTCCAAAAGGCTCAAAATGTTTTATTTATCATAATAGATCAGTAGAAAAAGGTTTGATATCAAAATAATTTGAAAAACTCATTTTATAGCCCAAAAGGGCAAAACCAACAATAACCGAATCAAGCTTAGAGACCTATGTTATGCTCAGCCAAAAAATAAATAAAAATCTTCAAAAATCTCAAAATATTATTTTATATCAGTGGGTAAAAAGTTTGGTATTAAAAATCGGGTTTAGATAGGCTATATGCTAATTACGCCTTTTATTTAATAAAAAGCTTTCTAATTACGCTAATGAGCATAACTCCTATTCTAGACCTCGAACTGATATCAAATTTTAGGTGCAAGTTTATAAATCAGTAACTAAGGTTTCTACTCTTTTACTTTTTCAAAAATCACGTTTTATAGTCAAAAGGGCATAATAGTCAACATTTAAGCACTTAACGGAAAAATGCATATGAACCGGATAACTATTGAACCAAGTTGTATAATCACAGAGGGTTATACTAACATGAAACCTGGTCCAAATAAAGCTCTAAGGTATTTCTAAACTATGCTCAACCGGGTCAGAACTAAAAGTCAAAGCAGAAGTCAAATTATGCGACTTTCGGTTCCGAACCGAGCCTAAACTGAAAATTGTCGGGTTGAACATGTTTAGACATGTTCTTACATTAGTTACCAAGTTATATTAATGATAAAACAGGTTGCATGGCTCCTACATTGCTAATTATGCATTAATTTGAAAATAAGCTTTCTGTTGACTTTTTAAGATTAACTTTGACCTAGTTAGAGTGGGAATCAGAGGGTGCCCTTTTAAGGGTTTATTACCCACA
This sequence comes from Helianthus tuberosus, assembly GCA_030545235.1. Lineage (NCBI taxonomy): Eukaryota > Viridiplantae > Streptophyta > Magnoliopsida > Asterales > Asteraceae > Helianthus > Helianthus tuberosus. The sequence goes on along the minus strand of CM060426.1, from coordinate 54,350,999 downwards.
TAATTACCAACCTATAGGTACTTTCAATTCGAGATTTGACTGAACAATTATTAATTAATCATGAAGTCAAACTCTAATTTCGAAGGTTTGAGTTTAAGCTAATAAACTAAACTAAACTGAATTAGAAAGGGTTAAGGACACTTACAAGAGTCCTAAGCACGATTAGGAAGCCTAAGAAACTTTGGTTGCTGACCAGAGAGCTCCAGAAGTCTTCAGAGCAAGAGTTTGGAAGCTTTCCAAGTGATATGCTCAAAGTGTGAGTTCACAAATGCAACCAAGGGCTCTATATATAGCCAAGGAAGTGCAAGGAGGTGGACACAAGTGTTAGGGCTACTCCATAGGTGATAACAGGTGTTAAGGGACGTGTAACATGCAGATAAAGGGTGGCAAACTCGCTGAATCGCGTAAACATGCAAGCTGACACGTTACCAGATGTTTGCTGTCACTGGTACATGCTCGCGTAGCGCCACGGACATGTGCACAAGTGCTGGCGCTACGCCAGCACCAAGCTTCTCAGCCAAACATGTTTCAGAAATGACACTTTCACCCCCTGAACTTTCTAATGCGCAATAACTTCCATTTTAGGAACTTTTAACCCTTGAAATTTATATTTCTATGATCCATGAGATAAAACGAATCATCAGTAGGTCCGGTTTCGTTAAATGATAACCGAAAACACAAGTTTTTGCCTCGTTCACGCTTTTAACCCCTCGTATACGAATATCGTCATAACTTTCTCATACTTAATCGAAAACTTGTGAAATTTTTATCACGTATTCTAGTGAGCATAATTAATTGTTACAAAGCTTCGGTTTGCTAAAAGGTCACTCAGAGGTATACTTTAAACATGTTGACACATTTAACCCCTGTAGTTTTTAATTTCTCACTTTCTTTCACAATTAGCTTCGTATGATCCATTATTCATTCGTTCAAGAGTATAAACATCATGTAGGGTTATAATAAAGTATATTTATTCATTGTTGACACTTTGAACCCTTTTATTCACATACTTTCCTTGTTTGTCAACTTTAGTCCCTCTAAAGTACTCTTTCACACGTTCAAAGCTTATGACACGTGTCAATACGTTATTGGACATGAATTTTCGAGGCTTGCACCATCCGAGATGCAAGAATTATCTACACAACTCCAGGATTTGTTGGATAAAGGATTCATAAGGCCAAGCTTCTCGCCCTGGGGAGCTCCAGTATTGTTCGTGAAGAAGAAGGATGGAACACTCCGGATGTGTATCGATTACAGAGAACTGAATAAGCTCACTATCAAGAATCGGTACCCACTACCGAGGATTGATGACTTATTTGATCAATTGCAAGGATCGATCTACTATTCCAAGATCGACCTTCGATCTGGATACCATCAGTTAAGGATTCAAGAGGAAAGCGTACCAAAGACTGCATTCAGAACGCGTTATGGGCATTACGAATTCCTTGTGATGCCATTCGGACTGACGAACGCGCCAGCGGTATTTATGGATCTGATGAACCGCGTATGCAAACCATATCTCGATAAATTCGTGATTGTATTTATCGATGATATCCTGATTTACTTGCGATCGAGAGAAGAACACGAGCAACACCTCAGAACCATTTTGGAACTACTGAAGAAAGAGAAACTTTATGCAAAATTCTCCAATTGCGAATTTTGGATTCGCGAAGTATAGTTTCTTGGTCACGTTGTGAATGAGAAGGGCATTCATGTAGACCCATCCAAGATTGAAGCAATAAAGAATTGGGAAGCCCCCAAAACCCCAACTGAAGTTCGACAATTTTTGGGCTTAGCTAGCTATTACCGACGGTTTATTGAGAATTTCTCCAAAATAGCTCAACCGCTGACAACCCTTACGCAGAAAGACAAGAAGTACGACTGGGGTGATAAGCAGGAAGAAGCCTTCCAACTACTCAAGAATAAGCTATGCGATGCACCAATACTATCCTTACCCGAAGGCACTGAAGACTTCGTGGTATACTGCGACGCTTCACGTCAAGGTTTGGGTTGCGTGCTCATGTAACGCCAAAAAGGCATCGCTTACGCTTCAAGACAATTGAAGGTTCATGAAAGGAACTATACCACTCACGACCTGGAGCTAGGCGCAGTGGTATTCGCCTTGAAGATCTGGCGACACTATTTATATGGTACTCGATGTACAATCTTTATAGATCACAAAAGCCTACAACACATATTTGATCAGAAGGAATTAAACATGCGTCAGCGACGATGGGTCGAACTGCTGAATGATTATGATTGCGAGATTAAGTACCATCCTGGAAAGGCAAACGTTGTAGCAGACGCGTTAAGCCGAAAAGAAAGGGTTAAGACCCTAAGGGTTCGAGCATTGGAAATGACTATTCAAACGAACCTCACTGCACGCATTCGTGACGCACAACAAGAAGCCCTTAAGATGGAGAATCGTAGAGCTGAATACCTCCGAGGTATGCTGAAGAATTTGGTGCCAAACAAAGAGGGAACCTTGTACTTTAAGGGACGTATTTGGGTTCCGCTCTATGGCGATATTCGAGAAGTCATCCTTAATGAAGCTCACAAGTCGAGATACTCGATCCATCCAGGATCGGACAAAATGTATCAAGATTTGAAGGATTACTATTGGTGGCCGAGGCTTAAAAGCGATGTTGCTATATATGTTGGAAAGTGCCTAACCTGTGCCAAGGTTAAGGCTGAATATCAGAAACCGTCTGGCCTACTGCAACAACCAGAAATACCCATGTGGAAGTGGGAGCAAATCTCGATGGACTTTATAACGAAATTACCTAGGACCCCTAGGGGACACGATATGATATGGGTGATAGTTGATCGATTGACGAAATATGCGCATTTCCTACCGATCCGAGAGAAGGATAGCACTGGAAAGCTTGCTGAGTTGTACTTGAAAGAAATCGTGGCACGTCATGGAGTGCCTATGTCACACCCCGACCACGTAAAACAACAAAACCTGGCGGAAACGTCGGGGAGTGTTGTAACAGAATCATTGTTTCACAACCATGGAATAAATAATTTCGTTTTATTGAATCATTGAATTCTTTGTTCTATTACAAATCAGATAAATACAACTATTATCTTTCAAGTTTTAAAGTCGCTAAGGGACGAGTCCATCCTATGTATAGCAAGCACCAACAATCATCACATAACAACACCTGAAACATGTGTAAAAATAGGTACGTCAGCATAAAAAATGCCTGTGAGATACATAGGTTTTATTGTAATTAGGATTCATGACTTATAAGTATAGAAAAAGTTGTATAACAAAAATAGTCATGATCCTTGTAAAAGGTTTTCTTTTATAAATCATACTAAAATTTATAAGAAATCAGATGATATAAAATAATAATACATAGGTAACTAAATAAAATGAATTTGTATAAAGTATATTGTTTATAAAACAATATTTTGATAAAAAGGTTTATAGTATATGCAAAAATATACTTTGGTTTTAAGAAAGTCGAATAAGTAATATATTAAAATATATTTCAGTTCCAAAATAATTAATCAGATAGTATATTAAATATACTTTAGTTGTTAAAAATAATAATTTTCAGTAGTATATCAAAAGTATACTTTTGATTTATAAATAACATATTAAACTATGTTTTCGTTTTGAAAATAACATATTAAGCTATGTTTTGGATTTAATAATAACATATCAAACTATGTTTTAATGATTTAACAAAATATATGTTGGTTTTGTACAATATCACATATGAGAGCATATCAAACTATACTTTTGGGAGTATAACTAAATATACAAAAATAATGTGATTTAAGAATTCATTCAGACCTAGTGCATCAAAATACACCTTTGAAACTATAGAAATACCACAAAGGCAATCCCTATTTGGAGAAAAATAAATTGGTTTCAGACATTCCATGACAACAGGAATGGGGTGTCAAATCCTATAGCGCTATATCTTACTACCAACCGGTCTGGTGAACAAAAATAAGTACTATCCAACAATTAATTTTATAATCTTTAAGAAAAATTAGAGTTTAAACCATAAATAATCATTCAGTTTGTAAAAAGATAAGTACTAATATGTATAATCAATTATACTTTTGAAAACAAGAACATAACAAATAGGTACACATGCTTCACCCCAAAACATTTGAAAATAGTAAAAGAGGGGACTATGTACTCACTTGAGAATGCTTAGAAGTCTTGAACAACAACCAAGCAAAGCTAGAGGGAGCACGGAAATCAAACGACACCTAATATAGGTAACTATGTAAATAAACCGGACCTAAATCGGAAGATCGGATAGGATGAGGTATCGTAAACCAAATGAGTGTGGGGGCTCATATGATATGATTTAACAAAGCCTACATACTAAAATGAAACCTAACCTAAGTGCTTACGACCCATTACGACCCGTTTGGGTAGCTTATGCTACTTTAACGTGTCGTTCGCGTAAAACGCGTTCGGAACGCCTAACTAGTCCTATGACAAGTATTATATGCCTAAACATGTTTAATTATGTTGCATAATCAGTTAAGTGACAAAAGTTTGGGTTACATATGCTTAAATATCAATTATGCATAAAAAGGGCATTTTGGTCATTTTCCTAAGGCATATAAACTACCTATCATACAAGTATTTAAACGAAGTGACCATAAGGTATAACCTCGGAAGGTTATTCCCTACACAACTATGGTCACTAAACATGTTTGGTCGGATCCTAAAGATCGACCAAACGGGTCTAGTTCGTAAGTCTAAGCGGTTGTTTAGACCGCTTGACTTACGACTCTACATAAGCACTAATCTAAAAGTAACGAGCTAAACATGTTTAAAACATGTTTAACAAAGTTTGAAAACAAGTTGGATATCAAAACAAACGGTTTTGATACCCGAGAGTAGTTTGGTTACAAAATACGCATGAACACGCATTTTGGCCGAAACTACGACTCGTCACTCCACCTAATCAACGTGGTAATCAGTAGGTATAGTCACTAGGGACTATAACCATTGTGATTACGCTCACGTTGCGAAGTTCAAACAAACTTCGTGTTAACCATACACTGGTCAATGCAGGAAGTAAAACATAGTTTGACTTTCAGACTCGAAAATCGATAAAAGAACGAAAGAATACTTACAAAGGGTCCCTGCAAGTTTGATTTTCCAAGTATTATCAGGTATGAAGTGATTAGCACTTCAACTTAGAGAAATCTCAGAAAAATCAAGTGGGTTTTGAGTGAAATGGGTGGGGGTATATATAGTTTTCGTAGAACCATTAGGATTGTTTCTTGAAAACCGAGCTTCGATCCAAGCCATACACTTGCACCACTGAATTCTAAAACCATGGGCATCCAAAACAAGCACATAGAATCAAAGAAACCAGGTGCAAAAGTGTGGAACAGCTGGAACAAGCTGGAAAACATTTTCTGATGTCTGGCACCTGCTTACAGACCGCAAGACCATCCCCATATGGTCCGTAAGGACCTTGCAGGTCAGGTACTTTCACAGTTTGGCAGAACAGGCCCCTGAAGCCCCAAACTTGTTATTTGATGCATTTTTGGCACGTTTAAGCCCCGTTAACCCCATTTTAAAGCTCTAAAATGAAGTTGAAGTATAGGGAACTTGAAATGTGCTAAAAAATATGTCGGATTTCGGTTCGTTTGGTCGTACGATTGCATTGTTCGGTTAATTACGACGGAAGTCGTAACGGACGCAAAAATGATCCAAATTGCGCGACGAATGGAATTTTATCATGCTAATCACTAAGATATAATACTTTAATGATTACATAAATTTTTTGGTGTCCGGATGTATTCATAACGTAAGATATGCACAAAAATGCAAACTTACGCACTTCTTGACGCTTTTAGTCCCTATTGATTAAGAAAGTTTATTTTTGCGCACCAAACACCTCAAAGCCTATTTCTAAGCTATGTAAAGGATATTTAGGGCATATTTAACTTATGATCAAGTTCCGGAATGTTCGTTACAGTACGATTCGGCACACTTTTGCAGTTTGTCGAATTTAGTCCCTGTAAGCGAATAAACTTGATTTCTCCACACCAAACCTTCCAAAAATTATTTCTAAGTTATGTAAAGTTTATTTAAGGTATGTTAAGCCTATTACACTATTCCATAGTGTTCGTTGCATTAAACTGGTTATATTTACGCATCAGTGCGCGTATAACCTTCCAGAAAAGCGATTTAAAGCTTGGAATCGAACAAGAATTGATATGTGCAAACGATACACATATTTATACAAATCCCAGGCATGAAATACAATATTTCATTGGTTTGGTATTTGTTTGATGGTTGAAGTGACACAGGTGTCACAGCCTATCTCAATTATTTCAGACAGAGATGTACGTTTTGTCTCAAGGATCTGGCAATCCTTTCAGGAAGCCTTTGGAACTCAACTAGATCTAAGCACGGCCTTCCATCCGCAAACAGATGGCCAAAGTGAACGGACCATACAAACGCTAGAAGATATGCTTTGCGCATGTGTTATGGACCTAGGCGGCAGCTGGGATACTCATCTACCTTTAGTTGAGTTTTCCTACAATAACAGTTATCATACGAGCATAAAAGCCGCACCGTTCGAAGCTCTGTATGGCCGCAAGTGCCGCTCGCCATTATGTTGGGCAGACGGTGGAGACAAAAGTATGGTTGGTCCTGAACTTGTACAAGAGACAACCGACAAGATTATGCAGATCCGATAGCGCATTAAGGCGGCTCGAGATCGACAAAAGAGCTACGCTGATCGAAGACGAAAACCATTAGAATTCGAGGTGGGAGACAAAGTTTTGTTGAAGGTCTCACCTTGGAAGGGCGTAGTAAGATTCGGAAAATGTGGGAAGCTGAATCCCCGATATATCGGACCATTCAAGATCTTGGAAAGAATTGGTATCGTGGCGTACAAGATGGAATTACCGGAAGAACTTAATGGGGTACATGATACGTTTCATGTATCCAACCTCAAGAAGAGTCCAACCCAAGAAACAGTGATCATCCCTGCGGATGAAGTACATATTGACGACACCCTCCGATTTACAGAACAACCCGTTGAGGTTACAGACTGGAAAGTCAACAAGACCCGAAGGAGTAGTGTCAAACTTGTTAAAGTACGTTGGAACTCTAAGCACGGACCCGAGTACACGTGGGAACGTGAAGACCAATTTAAAGAAAAGTACCCCCACCTGTTCAAGAAAACACCTGCGAGAGTTAGTTCAGCCTGAATTTCGGGACGAAATTCTTTTAACGGGGGGAGACTGTGACAACTGGCAGAAAACCGGTAATTTCCGTACAATTTAATTAATACTTAATGACTGCAATTATGTGCTTAAATGTCAACATTATCTAATTATATGCTATACATGTGAATTCATGCACGTTTTATACTACAAATTTTGCTTTATGCATTAATGATAGCGTTGCGCCAGAAATACTAGTAAACTCACCGGTAAGACACATTGTGTCAACAATTCTGCAGAAAGCAGTCAGACAATAGAATTGAGGCCTAGGTGTAGGTCCAACGTCAAGAATACATTAAAACCCAAATATGTATACAAGGGTTAACATATAGACGTTCCGGAAGCTATAATATGCACTAAAAAGCACCCGAAACGCACTTTAAATGCAGAATTCTGCACAAATCAGCTATAATCAGCTTTTTAACACATAAATATTATACAGAATTCATGTTTTATTATCCAGAATACCCTCCTAAGTGTCGGGAATTGAAAGGGTCAAAAAGGATACTTAAAGGACACTAAACGGTGCAATTTAGCACTTTAACGAACCGGTATCTAATCGAACAACCGGACATTACCCGAAACATCAAAATACTACTAGAAGCATTGTTTTAATATTTTGGAGCTAGTTATGGTCCCCGAACACCATAACACCTCTTATAACATAATAACACAACAAGTCCCTAATCAAGACACTTGAAAACTAACTTATTTATGTAACTAAGGATTGAAAATTACACATTACCCCCCCCTATATTGTTCACGGTCACAAAGGGGTGGACCCACCCTTGATCTTGTGTGATCTTGCTAGATCTTGCTTGATCTCATTAGATTGCATATGATATTTCTTGGATTCATTTAGATATTTTAGGATCATGCAAAGATTGTGAGAAGATATGAAATGGTTATAAGTAGGCACAAAAGATCAAGACCTCACCAACATCAACCTTCTTCTCCTCTCCCTCTCTTACCCACGGCCGTGAGCCACCCCCACACCACCACCATCTTCATCCATTGTTCATCCATTCCAAGTTAGTTACAAGGTGCAAGAAGGTGTTTAAGGAGGTTTAGAGCTTGTGGATCTTGAAGAACCTTCTTCCTTTGCTTTTATCCAACCCATTTATCATCTTCAACATCAAGTGTTCTTCCCTAGCCTTGTGCTAGTTGTAAGACTCTCAAAACCCTTTGTTATTTCATATTTAGTTGGTTAAAATATGATGAACAATGATAAACTTGATGAACACAAAAGAACATGATCATGATACTTTAATATAAGCTTAAATACATAAGAATACATGTAAATGATGATGATTTGCTTCTTGATGAGTGATGATTTGTGTTATTGATGTTAGACATCATAAGAAACCTACTAGATTGTGATTAAACACATGATCTAGTAAGTTAAAGTGGTAATCTTGTGAAAGACCAAAATCATCATGCTTTATGTCTTCATGAACTTGAATGATGAAATTGATTTTCATATGTAAAAATGATTTAAACAAAATACAAATCTTGTAAATGGATGATTTCAAAAATAAATTTCTCAAGAAACCAAGTTTATTTACAAGATTTACAAAGTCATGGTTTCTAAGTAAACTAATCATATTTTTAGTGTTTAAACAAGACTAGAAATATGTGTGTAACAAGAAAAATACAAAAGAAATATTTTTAGAAAAATCATCTTACAAGTTGTAAATGACTAGATCTTTTAATAAAGTGATTTACAAACAAATAACCATGTTTTTTTAGGGTAATTAAACCTACTAAATAACATGGTAAGTTACTACAAGTTTTTACAAAAACTTCAAGTTCATGATGTAGTGTAATTTACTTGATTTTGACACTCGGTAAGTGTTGAAGGAGTTGATGATTGTTTGTGATGATTTTAAAAGAAAATAAACACATGTTTTGAAAACATGGGAAACCTCCATTTTTAGGGGAAACTATGTCAAAATTTCTATAGAATTTTGACACTTAGAAAAATACAAGTTTTGGTGAAACTTATTCCTTCAAAATATTTACCAAGGTTTCCCTAATTTTTATGTAAATCTTCAAGTTAAGAAATGATGATTTCTTCAAGATAAAAATTGATATTAAGTATGTATATTTTTGAGGAAATATATATATATATTTATTGATCACCAAATTTTGTGGTAAGTGTATGTAGTATGTATTATACGTAAATAGTGTATTAGGACTTGAAAATACACTAAATACTTCTAAGGAGTGAAGATACAAAAATACACATACAACATGCTTAGACAAATACAAGAAAATATATTTATGAAAATATATTACTTGATAGATTATGTAACTTGGAAAAGTTACGAACTGAAAATATCTTCTTGGACAAAAATACATAACTCGGGTGAAAAATACAAGATACTTATATTTATTTTTGAGAAAATAATATAAGTAAGATACATAGTTAAAAATATAAATTATTTTTAACACACAAAGAATACATACATGAAAGATGGTGACTTGTACTTGTGCGATACAAGTCTAGTGACTAACGTTAACAAAACACGTATAGGTCACGACGCTATATAAGCGAACCCGGTGAAGTTTACGGCGCAAGAAACGCAAAGTTGTGAGTTCATGCTCCCCCTTTTCTTTTAGCTGTTTTCAGTTTTATAACTTCGGGGGTGAAGTACATGTTACTAAATGTTTACAGAAAAGTGAGTTCATGTCCCCACTTTTAATCTTTTACATACTTTTTAAACTTGGGGAAAATACATGTGTTATGGTATGCTGGATACAAAGACTAAGGAATGATACTTGAAATCGTGTCACGAATAGGGTACCAGAAGCACCATTAATCAACAATATACCTAGACCGCAGAACAAAATGTTAGATCTAATGGGTTTTCGGGCAGCCACACTCTTGGTGAAAACTAGTACCAAGTAGTGCTTTTGTGTCTCAGTCGTGAATCGACAACTAGAAAAATGCCTATGGTTTGGATGCTTCCTATGTCGTGTCACATGTTAATGGCCTTGCAACCCATTAACAATCTCGATATTTACAGAAATACTTGATACATACAAATTACATACCATGTTTTCATACAAAGTATACAAACGTTCAATACAAAAACTGCATGAATTAACACCAACATTATGTTGACGTTTTTCCAAAAACTCACATGTATTTTAGGTAACTAAAGTGGATGTGCGCGCGGTCATACTCTTGCTCTTGGATGTTGTTTATGTTTATCGTTGAATAAAGTTGTAAACTTTTCAGACAATATGCTGTCTTGTGATGTAAACACTTAACCTATGTTTTCAGTGACGTAATGTTATTGGTTTTTAAAGTTATTTTTACGAGGATGTAGTATGTTTACCATTCATATGCAATGAGAACCTTTCATGATCACACCTCGTGCTTCCGCCTAAGAAAGGGGTGTGACATAGTGATGTTATTGTTTCGCCTTCGGGCCAAACTATTTCAATCACATAACAACGACAGTAGTAGTCTATGACTCTCTGTCAAAGAGGTGAAGAACTATGTTCAAACCTTAATGCCTTGATCCAATAAGATCATGGCCTATAATTATCCGTGTGACAAGGCCTTTTGTGCCACTCTAATGCTCGTGATGGTTTTTATAACCTAGGCTAACCATAATAAAAAGTTTAAATAAATATTCTTCAAAACTGATTAATCGATTAACCGATGTGGTCTATTTATACCATTGTTAATGAATCACCAAATAGGATGATTCAATATAAGACCACTAAACAAGTTGTTGTTAATTGATATATAGCATTCAAGCTTCGTCATGGCTAGCTCGGATGAAGCTCATAGTCACCCTACTGAAAGGAATAATGAAACTAGATTGAACGTAACAGGTGCTGATTTGCAAGTTATGATAGACACTGCTATAACTAAAGCTGTTGGCAGAGTATTCAGGGATTCGAGTGCTACTCGCACCAAGACTCATTCAGTGGCTCATTCTAAGTCCCCTTCCAAAACGCATACATCTAAGAAGGACGAATCTCAACATTCGTCAAATCAGAACAGTCAACCATCTAAGAAGATAGTGTTTGACCAGGAACCACGTTCCAAAGCTTGTTCTTATAAGTACTTTGTCTCTTGCAAACCAAGAGACTTCACTGGTGAAAAAGGAGCCATCGATTGTATGAAATGGCTTGACGAGATAGAGACAGTTGTTGACATAAGTGGGCGTGCCAAGGAGGATGTCGTTAAGTTTGTATCTCAGTCTTTTAAAGGTGATGCCCTTGTTTGGTGGAGGGCACTGATACAGGCCTTGGGGAAAATTCCACTTTACAATTTGTCATGGGATAAATTTGTAGAACTGATGAAAGAAACTTTCTGCCCTCAACACAAAGTGGAAAAAGTTGAAGCTGGCTTCCTAACTCTGGTTATGAAGAATTAGATTGTCGAGTATAAGTTACTAGCTTCAACTCCATGTCTAGATTGGTACCTTATTTGGTAACTCCAGAACCAAAGTGTATAGCACGCTTCATTGGTGGTTTGGCTCCCGAGGTGAAGGGACATGTGAAGGCTTCAAAGCCTGCCACTTATAGGTCAGCAGTGGATCTGTCTTTATCCTTGGCATTGGATGTTGTCAGGAATAAGTCTGTAAAGACTACAGACAAAGGAAAGAGAAGGATAGAAGATGAAAACTCACACCGATCGGATAAGAAAAAGAAACGTAACTCCGGGTTTAAGAAAAGCTCCACTCAGTCGGGTGAAAAGCCCCTGTGCAAGAACTGTAAAAGGAACCACTTTGGGAAATGCACTATAGACCCGTAGGCTAAACCCTGTTGGAATGTAAGGATCTGAAGAATGCAACCTGTTATGGTTGCAATGAAAAAGGGCACATCAAGACCAATTGCCCGAAAAACGCAAAGAAGCCCGAAGAGGCTAAAAAGACAAACACCAGAGTGTTTCCAATGAATGCCAGGGAAGCGGTGCAGGATGACAACGTTATAACAGGTACTTTCCTCAGAAATGATATATATGCTAGAGTTTTATTTGATTCTGGTGCAGATAAGTCCTTTGTAGACATTAAATTTAGAAAACTGTTGAATCTGCCTATTAAAACTCTAGACATTAAATACGAGGTAGAATTAGCTGATGGTACCTTAGAAATCGCTTCGACAATTCTAGATGGATGTTTCATATCCATTAGGAATCCTTCTTTTTCGTTGTCCTTGTTGCCGATGAAATTGGCGGGGTTTGATATAGTTATAAGCATGGATTGGTTATCATTTAACCAAGCTCAAATTGCCTGTGATAAGAAACAAGTTATCATCAAAACTCCTTCTGGTGAATCAATCACTATTCAAGGAGATACGCACTATGGATTGCCTGATAAAATGTCTATGCTTAAGGCATCCAAGTGTTTGAAGAACAGCTGTGTCATTTACATGGCATAGGTGACAATAGACGTGCCGAAGCCCAAGATAGAAGATATTCCTATTATTTCAGAATACCTAGATGTCTTTCCTGAAGAATTACCTGGATTGCCTCCCGAGAGGCAAGTAGAGTTCAGGATTGATATTATACCAGGAGCAGCACTAGTCGCATGAGCTCCTTACCGCTTAGCACTGACCGAAATGAAGGAACTGAGAACCCAGTTAGATGAACTTTTGGAAAAGGGTTTTATTCAACCAAGCTCGTCACCATGGGGAGCACCCATTCTATTTGTAAAGAACAAAGATGGGTCAATGCGTTTGTACATTAATTATCGTGAGCTAAACAAAGTAACAATCAAGAATCGTTATCCATTGCCTAGGATCGACGATCTGTTTGATCAGCTACAGGGGGGCAAGCTTCTTCTCAAAGATTGATCTAAGGTTGGGGTATCATCAATTAAAATTCAGAACTGAAGATGTACACAAGACCGCGTTTAGAACAAGGTATGGCCACTATGAGTTCTTAGTGATGCCTTTTGGGCTCACTAACGCACCTGCAGCATTCATGGACCTCATGAATCGAGTCTACAAGCCGTATCTAGATAAGTTTGTCATTGTCTTCATCGATGACATACTTATTTATTCCAAGAATCAAGCCGATCACGAGAAACATCTCCGATGCATCCTCAAACTTCTACAACAGGAGAAGCTCTACGCAAAATTCTCCAAATGCGAATTCTGGCTTCGCGAAGTCCAATTCCTTGGACATGTGGTAAGTGAGCGTGGTATCCAGGTGGATCCCGCTAAAATAGAAGCAATCATGAATTGGGAAGCACCTAAGACACCTACTGAAATTCGCAGCTTCTTAGGGCTGGCAGGATATTACAGAAGATTCATCGAAAACTTTTCAAGGATAGCTGCACCTCTAACTACTTTAACCCGCAAGAATGTGAAATTTGACTGGGGTCCCAAACAACAAGAGTCTTTCAAGATTCTCCTATATTGACATTGCCTGAAGGAATAGAAGTGTTCGTCGTCTATTGTGATGCTTCACACACTGGCATGGGCTGTGTGCTTATGCAAAGAGGCAAGGTGATTGCCTACGCATCACGACAACTGAAGGTGCATGAAAAGAATTATACCAACCATGACTTGGAATTGGATGCTGTTGTATTTGCACTTAAGCTATGGAGACATTACCTATAAGGAACTAAATGTGTGATATACTCAGATCACAAAAGTCTCCAACACTTATTTAGCCAGAAAGATCTTAACATGAGACAACGCCATTGGATGGAAACATTGAACGATTATGATTGCGAGATTCGCTACCATCCTGGTAAAGCGAATGTGGTTGCTGATGCTCTAAGCAGGAAAGAAAGAGTCAAGCCTATACGAATCAATGCTAAGAGTACTGAACTAAAGAACGGTCTAAACGAGAAGTTGTTGACAGCACAGAAAGAAGCTGTAATGGAAGATAACCTTCAAGAAGAAAGATTAGGTGCAACTATTGATCAGTTATCACCTGGGAATGATGGAATCCTCAGATTGAATGGTCAAATCTGGGTTCCAATTCATGGAGGACTCAGAGATATAATCCTCTAAGAAGCTCATAATTCCAAGTATTCAGTTCACACGGGAAGTGACAAAATGTATCAAGATTTGAAGGCAAACTATTGGTGGATGGGTTTGAAGAAATCCATAGCCACTCACGTAGCTAAATGTTTGACGCGCTCTCAGGTTAAAGCCAAACATCAAAAGCCGTTAGGATTACTACATCAACCAGAACTTCCCACATGGAAATGGGAGATGGTAATCATGGATTTTATCACCAAGTTACCTAAGACAAGACATGGAAATGATACAATATGGGTCATAGTTGACAGACTGACTAAGTCAACTCATTTCTTACCCATTAAGGAGACGCATAGCTCTGATAAACTAGCCCAACTGTATGTGGACGAGATTGTATCTCTCCACGGAGTGCCGGTATCTATTATATCCGATAGGGATACTAGATACACTTCTCATTTTTGGAAAAGTTTCCAACAATCCTTAGGCACTCGTTTGAATTTCAATACTGCTTATCATCCTTAGACGGATGGGCAAAGTGAGCATACGATTCAAACTATAACAACCCTCCTAAAATACTTATAACACCCCTATACGTCCTAAAAAACACCCCGTATACGAGAAATGGGCCCCAAATACCTTATTTTTTACAAAAATCAAATAAAACAAGATTTAAGGGGCTCTGGCGGGGCACGACAGATCACTCTTGATCTGTCGCAGGGCGCGAGCAAGTGATAGGTGGCGAAACCCCAGCCCGCCACGTGGCGTGACACTCGGCGGACCTACACCGATGACTGGCCAAGGCTAGGCCCTAGCCAGCCTAGCTCGCGGGGCGTGAAGACCCCCTTGTTCTCTTTCGTGGGCCGCCAGAAACCCCCTGTCAGGCCCTATATATAGAGAGTTCGAGCATTCAGTCCAAATCGTTCAATTCTTGTAACTCTCTCTCTCAAAATTCTGAATATTAGAAGTAATATTGGGTGTAATACCCCCCTAAATAGCGAAGCTCTGCCTCGTTGTAAGTATTATAACCCCCGGTTACGTATTAGATACACTGCCCGATTGATCTAGTGCTCCGTAACGCATGTCAAGGCTCTACCTGACTCAGTCGTTGGAGTTCTGTCTCGGGGAGGGTATAGCTAATGTAAATTTGGGTTATTATACTAACGCGTGTGCATTGTTTAATTAATAGATAATAACCAGGAAGTCATAGAGAAATACCTAAATTAACAATGTGAGTGATTCCTCTTTTCACAAAGTGTTTTTACAAAACCTCAATTGTTTTAAATTGTTTCTAACAGTGGTTGAGTTTGTATTCTACAATTATCGTCGGTATGTTGGGGTTTTGTATACAAAATTTGTTACTACACTGTGAGTAGTGACATTTCCACCAGTCAGGATTGACAGTACCGTGGGTGGTAATTAAAGTAGATGTAAACAAATGTAATTGCTGGATTGCCCTCAATGCTGTAAAATGATAAAACCTGTTTTGATTAAAGAGAGATTCACTCGCCAGTATTTCTTACTGATAAAATGTTTTTAAACGCGTTTCAAGTAACAAAATGTGAAAGCCAATTAGAAGTCAGCTGGAGAGCACTGAAGGCTTGGAAAAGTGGCTATAAAAGTTACCTAAATTAAGAAGAAGTTTTATTTCAATAAATTAGGGTTTATTCCTATAAACATGTTTGTAACGGAAACTTGACACAGTAGAGGGGATTTTCATATTTAAGGCGTAATCCGAAGAGCCATTCCCTACCAAAAAGAGAGGATGGTTCAGTCGGGGAGCACACGAGTGTAGGAAAAGAATGAGGAAGTTACAGCAACAGAGGGCTTTAGCAGCAGCAAATAGGGAGATGAATGCCCAGACCCAGGACATAATTAATAGGCGATTGGCCAATTTTCACATATTAGCTACCACTGCAGCAGACCCAAACTTAGAACAAATCATTGAACCACAGCCACTACCCTTGTTCCCAACTCAACCCATGGAAATAGAACCTAACCCAGGATACCAGGTTCCCATACCCGCCTTCGACCCAAACGAAATCCCTAGAGTCCCAGCACCAAATCCTCTAGCATACGACCCATGGGAGGATGACCATAGGGATTATCGAGAACTCTACCCACAGGAGGAGCCCATACCAAACCCTATAGCACCATACCATAACCTTGACCCTCTAGATCCATATTGGGATAATGACCCATATATTCGGGAAATCCTAGAGAACCTAAACCCATATGAAGAACCGATGCCCCAGTACCCTGACCCGATACCAGCACCACCACCACCCATGAGTACCGAAAACGTGCAGGAACTTCGCACTTTTGGTGAGGAGTTATTAGATGAAGGTGAAAGAATAAGACAAATAGGGGAGAGGCTCTTTTGGAAGTACGACGAGCGAAATATGCAATATTGGATGAACCCCTATCAATAATATATATATATATATATATATATATATATATATATATATATGCGTGTAGTTCGAAAAAAATCAACTAAAATATAGATAGCCTAAATAGTTACTGATGCATAACTAGTAGTGTATCTTCAATCCCAGTTGCAGCTTGTAATATATAAATATATGAAATAGAGTAAATGTCGCAATGCACGACGATTTTGATCAACATGTTTGTTTATGTGATTGCTCGCATTAAATCTTGTTCTGCGATATTAATATTTGGTAAATGTTTATAATCCAGATGGACAACGAAATGAATCAAGAAAACCCGAATAATGATAATAACAAGAATCAATTAGATAACAGTGCCATCCAACACATAGTAGCACAAGGGATTATAGACGCTATGCCATATATTATCAAAACAGTTAAGGAAGCAAAAAATAATAAAACTAATAGTGGAAGTAAACGACCACCTACTAAACCCAGTCACAGCGTAAACAATGGACCACTACTTCAATTGCCTATTACAAAAAGAAGAAGAACCATGTCTTATGGTTGTTCTTACAAAGAATTATGGTCTTGCAAACCTATAGAATTCTCTGGCAATGAAAGAGCCATTGCAGCTCTACGTTGGATAGAAAAGACTGAGGCAGTCTTGAAAATAAGGAAGTGTGCAGAAGAAGATAAAATCATGTTTGCTTCCAATCTTTTTAAGAATACAGCTCTAGAATGGTGGAACACTATTCTCCAGTCTAGGGGGAGTGATAGAGCCTATAATATGGAGTGGATTGAGTTTAAGAACATGGTCAAAAGAAAATTCTGTCCTCCCAATGAAAAGGAACAAATAGCTAATAAGTTCTTAAAGCTTAGAATGACTGGAGTAGACTGTAAGGGTTACACTACTGTATTCTTCGAATATGTTAGAATAGTGCCAACCCTAGCTTCACCAGAACCAGTACTAATCTCCCGTTACATCTGGGGATTAATCAGTGAGATTAGACACGTAGTCAAGGCAGCTAGACCACAAACCATAAAAGAAGCTGTAGAACTAGCAAATACCTTGACTGATGAACTAGTACGTACACAAGAAGAAAACCAGAGGAAGAACCTAGCCCAAAAGCTTACCCAAGAATTTCGGTACGATAATTCCAACCGTGGGAAAAATGCAGGTTCTACTTCTGCACCTTATTGTAAGGCCTGCAAGAAGAAGCATTCAGGAAGATGCTCCACATACTGCAACTTCTGCAAAATACCGGGACATAAGGAAGAAGATTGTAGGAAGAAACCCAGCAATGGAGTATGCTTCAATTGTGGAGAAAAAATCAAACCAAACTGTCCGAAACTAGCTCCAGCCATGAACAACAAGACTACTAAGAATGCTAGAGCATTTGTTCTGACTGCAGAAGAAGCCAAGATGATTCCGGACGTGATTGTCGGTACGTTTTTAGTTAATGATGTTTTTGCTAAAGTATTATTTGACTCTCGTGCAAACCAAAGTTTCATTAATACTTCATTTTGCAAACTTCTGAATCAACCATTAACTAAACTCCAACAAGAATGTCTAGTAGAGACGGCAAATGGAGAATCTAGTAAGATCACTGAATCTTGCAGGGAGCAAGAATAGAAATTCTAAACCATAATTTCATTGCTAATCTTTACCCAATGAATCTGGCTGGATTTGATATTGTATTAGGAATAGATTGGTTAGTAGCCAATAAAGCCAGTATTTTATGTGATCAAAAGTCAATACAAGTAAATTCACCAAAAGGTGAAAAGATCACAATTAAAGGAGATAATCCATCTCGATCAACGAAATTCATCTCTGTGATGAAAACAACCAGTTATGCTAGAAAAGGATCACTAGTGTATATGATTTCCATAATCATTAACACTAAGGGAAAGGAATTGAAAGATATTCCCGTAGTATCTCAATTCTCAGATGTTTTCCCAGAAGAATTACCAGGACTACCTCCAGACAGGGAAGTTGAATTCAGAATTCACCTACTGCCAGGAACAGCACCAATTGCCAAGGCACCTTACCGTTTGGCACCAGCAGAAATGCAAGAACTGAAGAAACAGTTGGATGAACTTTTGGAAAAAGGATTCATACAGCCAAGTTCATCGCCATGGGGAGCACCGATCTTGTTCGTCAAGAAGAAAGAAGCATCAATGCACATGTGCATTGATTACCGAGAGTTGAACAAAGTCACGATTAAAAATCGGTACCCATTACCGAGAATCGATGATTTGTTTGATCAATTGCAAGGAGCTTGATTCTTTTCTAAGATCGACTTACGCTCAGGATATCATCAATTGAAGGTACAGGAAGAGGACATTCCTAAAACTACCTTCAGAACAAGGTATGGCCATTATGAATTTACCGTCATGCCATTTGGTTTAACCAATGCCCCAGCTGCATTTATGGACATGATGAACAGAATATGTAAACCATATCTGGACAAATTCATAATTATATTTATAGAAGATATTCTCATTTACTCTAAGAGTAAAGAGGAACATGCAGCGCATATGCATACACTCTTAAATTTGTTAAGAAAAGAAAAGCTTTATGCTAAATTTTCGAAATGCGAATTTTGGTTAGAAGAAGTGAAATTCCTTGGACATTTAGTTAATCATGAAGGAATTCATGTAGATCCCACAAAGATCGAGGCGATTACTAAATGGAAAATCCCTGAATCACCAACGGAGGTGAGAAGTTTTCTTGGACTAGCAGGTTATTATAGACGGTTTATCCGAGATTTTTCTAGAATAGCCATTCCCTTAACAAAAATGACATGTAAATCTATTAAGTTTGAATGGGGACCAAAACAGGAAGAAGCATTTAGAATTCTTAAGCAAAGATTAACCAACGCACCCATACTAGCGTTACCAGAAGGAACTAAAGACTTTGTAGTCTATTGTGACGCTTCTAAATTAGGTTATGGATGTGTGTTGATGCAACGTCAAAAGGTTATAGCCTATGCCTCTAGACAACTTAAGAATCATGAAGAGAATTATACAACCCATGATTTAGAATTAGGAGCCATAATTTTTACCTTTAAAATTTGGAGACTGTTGGGATCTGAGTTTGCTAGATTGTGTTTGTTTGATGAATTTGAACAAATGGATGAACATAAAACATAGATTAAATGCAGCGGAAATGGAAACAAACTTTATAACACAATCAAAGAGAAATAGTTTTGATAAACACATGCTTTTCATTAGTCAAAGGATTGCAATCAATCAACTAAATGCATGTTCACATACTAAACTCCCCCTTAACCTGATCTCACTGGTTGATCGTACAAGATGAATGAATTGGAGGAGAAAACTCACTCAAATAGAATAGTACAATCTGTTCTACTTATAGTACAGATCAAACCACTGAGAATCAAAGCTGACGTCACCATGAAAGCGACATCTAACTTCCTAACAAACTACAAACACTGTTCTATACAGCCACTGATTATATAGACACTGATTACAATTAAAATATTGTTTCACTTTGCACTGATGTTGAGCATCAGTGCTTTCTTCAAAGGTTGATCAGTCCTTGAATTGGCAGGGCTTTAATCTTCAACAGTGCTTGGAAGTCAGTAGTAGATGGAGCTACAGTGCTTTAAACTTCATCAGTGCTTGGCCTAACAGTGGTTGGGATGATCAGTGCTTGGAGTCCATCAGTTGTTAGATAACCATTGTCAAGTGGAGAATCTTTGTGCAAACACTGCTTATGATGATCCACTGTTCTGAACCAGATTTGGCTTTACATATCATATGTTCCTTTGTAGGGTTCAATCCCAACAATCTCCCCCTGGAACAGATGATGCCAAAACACTTCATTATTCTGGATCTTTATTGCCTCATCAAGAATTCCCTAACTTGCCCTTTGAATTGTAATTCAAAGTTCATGGAATCCTCATCATCCTCATCCCTTCACAGTGTAAGCTCAAGGAGAGCTTGTAAATCTTCTACACTCAGGCCAAGTGCATTTTCCCTTGATCTTCACTTCACCACTGGACTTGAGAAGAGTCAATACGTGGGTCTTTTGATCAGACTTCCACTTTAGTATCTTTGAGTTCAGTGGGTTTCTTGGGAGAGTTTTTATGTTAGATGAGTTTGGTGTTTGAGTCCTGCTCAGAACACTTTTGGCAATGTCTTGAAGCTTAGCTGAGTTAGGATCCTCTTCTATCATTCTTTTCATGGCCTCTTTCATGTAAACAGCTTCATCTGCAACATCTTCAGCATCAGTCTGTTTTTGCCTCTTTCTTTGGTTTAACTCAATGATGGATGTGTCAGATGATGTGAACAGTGGTTCAGAAGAAAGGGCCTGCTGCTTTGGCTTGTCAGTGGTTTTGTAAACTGGTTTCTTTGGAGCAGTGGGGTCCTTTTTTCTTAGCTCTTCCAGCCTTTTGTAGGTCTGATCAATATTCTGCTTTGACCATCTTGCTATCTGCCTGGCTGTTCCATATTGAGCTGCAACCAACTCTTCTCTCTTTCTTTTATATTCCAAGGTAAGATCTGTAATTTTCTTACTGTACTTGCTCCAGTTTGGTGCTGATCTTTTCATACCTGGATCCCTTTTCATTCTTTTAATTCTATTAAGTTCTGTCTTCAGAGCAATGAGTGGCCAGTCTTGGAATTATTCAACTTTGGCAGGGTAAAATTTTTCACTCATGATCTGTGCCAGAAGATCTTCTCTCAGATCCTTTTGTAAATCAGCCTCTGGTGGCATGTTGGACATTTCTTTGCTCAAATCTCTTGCATAATCTTCCAGTTGTTTAACTTTGGTGAGAAGGAACTGCATTCAATTTGAGAAGGCATTATCACCCTTCCATTTGCACTCATATTTGGCTCTTAACTCAACTTATCTGGCTTTGAGTTTCAAGTATTCATCCATGTTGTTTAGATCTCTAAAACCAGTAAGAGAAGGGAATTTTCTTTTTGAAGGGTCATCCACTAAGTAGAATTGCTTCATTTCATTTTTTTACTGTAGGCAATTCTAGTGGATAACTGGCTGCTATTGGTACAACATCAACAAGATCATGACCTTCAATTACCTTTGAATCTTTGACTGGATTGGCTAAGGTGGGTGGAATGAATGGTCGAGGTTTGGTTACATTGTAGGGTGCAGATGAAATGGGAACATGTGCTGGTATATCATCATCATTCACCTGAAACTTTCTTTTTCTAGTATACACCTTTTTTGGAGAAGGTGTTTATGTTTGAGTTTTAGGAACAGAAAGGATAATGGCTTGAGAAGGAGTGTTTGAAGTGATGGGTGACTGACTAACAACAGTTGAAACAACGGGTGTCTCAACCACTGTTGTCACTACAACTGTTGATGTATCAACTGTTGTCTTCTGCACTTTGGCAGGTGGTGTTTGTAATGGAGATGTAGGTTGTGGTGTAACAGTGGGTTGAGTGATGGGTGGTGTTATGGTGAGAGCAGTGGTTGAAATAACATCTGCTGAAACCACTGAAGTATCAACAACTGTTGATACAACATGTGTCTCAACATCTGTTGGTTTGGAGGTTTGATGTGAGGAACTTTTGGGGATTTGAGGAGTATATTTGGTGATTTTGGAAGGTGTGGTTTTGGGTTGGCTAACCTTTCTGGTAGTCTTTCTTCTTTTAGTTGTAGAAGTACCCTGCTCTTCCTTTTTCATCAAAACTTTCTTCTCTTGCTCAAATCTTTTAGACCCTTTTATTTCCATTGTCTCTTTCTTGTTTGCTTTTAGATCAGCAAATGCATTTTGAGTCACATCAACCTTTTTAGAACCATCTGGCCCTGGAATTTCTACCACAAGTTTGGACATTGGATCTGGTGGCAGATATAGACCTTCTTTTCCCTTTGTACCTTTCTCCCCCTTTTTGGCATTATCAGGGTTTTCAACATAAATGATGGTAGGAGGAGAAGTGCTAGTGGTTTGAAGCAAATGGGCCTTGATTGCCTTTATATCAACTTAGGTGTCTTTATACCTAACTTCCATCACATTTCTGAACATTTGAAGTTGAACCTCATGTTGTTGATCAGCATACTGTCTCTGAAGCATAGGTTGAAATAAGTGCCATAACTCAGTGGGGGAAGGAGCAAATGTTGCAGCAGTGGATGTAGCCTTTTGAGATTGTAACAACTGTTGCAGTATATTTTTGATATCTGCAACAGATGTTTCAATTTTATCAACCCTCTCCATCAATTCTTTGTATTTTAAACCATCACCCAAATGAATGGGATCATCTGATTTCCCACTAACAGTGGTTGTATCAGTAGTTGACTTAGGGAAAGTTTCCCAAAAATCATCCACTGATGCCCCTTGTTCTTGGTACTGGGGACTTCTTTCCTCAGCAGTGGTTACCTTAGTAAACACACCAGTGGGTAATGGAAACACACTAGTGGTCACCTTGGTTCCCAAAGAGGAAATTTCCTTCAAGGGAGTCTTACTAATGAAACTACTGGCCAGGTGCAAATCAGTGGATTCAACACCTGTAGTAGCTGCTCCACTTGAACTACTAACAGGAATTACTTGTAACTCCTGCAGTGTAACCTCCTCAGCTGTTGGTGGGTTAGCAAAGATAAAGGAACCAGACTCAGTCACTTGTTGAGGTATATTCTCAGTGATAGGTGGTTGAGAAGAACTGAGTTGTGTCTGATCCATATCAAGTGCATCCAACAGAGGTATAATTGATGGTGGGAGTTGTGCAGTGAGGATAGGGGTAGAAAGAGAATTTGCCCCGGGAGCAGGGCTGTGGAAGATGGATTCAAGTGAATCCAGAGCTTTATAATGTGGTGTCCCTGTGGATACAACCTGATCCTTTTGAGAGGATGCAGGAGGAGTTTTAGGCTCAGGTTGAGATTTTTCTTCCATCTGCTGTGAGGAAGTAGCAGCAGTGGTTATTGGTGACTTTTGTGTTGTCACAGGATTTACTTCTGGGATCTCATCTTCCAGAAGATCCTTTTTTGAGGGTTTGGGGGCTTTTTGGTAGTTTTCTTTTTGGGTTGTTTGGTGATTTTTGGTGTGGGTTTCACAGCAGGGGTTGTGCTGCTGTGATCACCAAGAGCAGTGGGCTCAACAGCAGGAGCCTGAGGAGCAGAGGTTGTCTCAGCTAAATTCTGCTCAGGTTCCTATGTTTGTGTTTTCAAATCTTTTGACTCTGACATCCTTGTAAAGGTTTCAGAGGACAGACTGTTTATTTGACATGGAGCACCTTGGATGAGCACTTGTGCACTATCCACAGGTATTTTCTTTTGTAAATAATAGCTCAAAAATCTAGGAAATAACAGAAATGCTTTCTTTTTGGCTTTTACATTGTTAACATTTTTAACCATGTCATTGAAAATTTTTCGAGAATAATTAAAATCAGCTTTTGCCATGATAGCATATCCCAGATATTGAATGTCTAATGGGATTTCATTGAAAGCTGTGGTTTTATTTGAAACACACATGAGTAGGGTATGAAATAAAATTTTCATGGGAGGTGGGAAGTTCCCTTTTTGCAAAGTTGTTTTATCCATTTGTCCCTCATACCCCCTTTCGGTCAGATCAGTCTGATACTCATGTTTAGGGAAAGAAGTACTACCTGTGTGGTCATGCATCTCAAAAACCTCAGAGATTGTTTGTGGTGTGATGGAAACAAGAATTTTGGCTACTTCATATGTAATAGCCCAGGGCTTTTTGTCCTGAACTTGAACATTTGCATTTTTCCAGAATTCACGTAGGGTTTCTTGATAAATTGGTGCGTTGAAAATCAACAAAGTTTTGTACTTTGAAGAAGAAAGGGCGTCAATGATGGAGTGAAACTCTGAGTTTTGATATGTTTTCTCAAGAGTACACAGATAATTATGAGGATTTTTGAGATTGAGAGTCATGGTGATTTGCAGGTAGTTGCGAGAGAAGGAAGAAGGTGAGTAATTTGAAGGAAGTTGATGGTAACTACTTTTGAAAGGAATTTTGAATTCGATTCGATAGTGAAAGCCATGTTTGGGGTTTTGATCAGGGTTTTATAGGGTGAAAAGTGAATGCTGACGTGGCAGCGGTTACAAAGATCTGAGGGCTAAGTACTGTCCACGTGCCAACCTCTGATGAATAATGGATGACAATTGCTTAGGAAACCACTGATGATCAATATCAGTGGTTTACGGTGGTGAATAATGAAATCAGTGGCTGACTTTTAACTATCAGTGGATAGCCATCAATAGGTTAAAACACTGATGTTTGACAACAATTTTTAACAAGGACAATGAAGGAACAGAGGTTGACTTTCAGCAGTGGATAATATCAACAGATCAGATGTGTGAACCAAAACAGTGGTTGTGACAGACTTTTAAGGATTTAGTGAAAATTTTCATTTTTAGCTATTTTTAAGAATGAATTTTGATTTTCTAAAAACATCTTAATGCTTTTATTCATAGAAAAACAGGATTTTGCCTGTTATTCCATGTTCAGCATGTCAATCCTAGAGATCAAGCTTTCAAAAGGTGGATGTGTCTAAAGCCTTTGTTAGCACATCTGCCAGCTGATCTTTAGTTTGAACATGGTGCAGAGAAATCAAACCTTTTTCATAGCAATCCCTCACAAAGTGATGTCTGATGTCAATGTGCTTGGTGGTTGAGTGTGATATTGAATTTTTGATGATATATTTCTGCTACATGACTGTCCTGCATAAAAGAAGTATTTTGAGCAATTATACCAAAATTCAATAACATATTTTGAAGTTACAAACAGTTGAACTGTTCAGGATGCAGCAGCATTAAAATACCATTCAATCAGTAGTTGTAGGAACATCTTCTTGCTTTTTAGCCTAGTCAAAACACTAGACTTGTTGCCTAGGAATTGACATCCTCCTGATATAAGCTTCTATATTCTTGGAGTTGTACTTTTCTGAATTATCATGAATCTTGACAACCATGCTCCTGACATATGCTATGTTCTTTGAGGACCCACTTCTTACCAATTGAATTCTCATCCTTTGGCAGTGGTATAAGTTTTCAATCTTGTTGTCACTGAATTGTCAAAGCTCTTCTTACAGAACAACTACCCAACTTTCTGTCTTATAGTACCCCATAGTACTTGACTTGTTGATGAAGTGGTAGAATGCCAATAAGAATACAAATGTTTTAGGATTGAATTTTTGGTAAGAGTCCCTTTTCATTGATGTTGCCAAGTGTTTGGTAAAATGGTTGAGTTTTAAGGAAGATTGATGTTTAAAAGGTGAGGCTGCAGATGTGAGTCATCTGAGCTAACATCTGTTGGGGACTTTGATGATCCAACGTCTGTTTGAAATGAGGGTGAAAGGATTTTTAAAAAATGGGTTTGGCACACTGATGATTTTGATCCATTTTTTATAGATTTTATCAACAGTGGTTAGGAGTGAGGTAGTGGTAGAGGTTTAGAAGGCCACTTTGGTCAAGCACTATTGGTGTATCAGTGGTTTAGGCTTAACAACTATTTTGTACATCTGCTGCTCTGATGATGTAAATGATTTTGACAGTGTTTGAGTATCTCAGATGATGACCATATCTTACTTTGATCACCCATTTTGTGTTTTAATCTTTAAAGAATTTAGAGTAAATCATGAGCGGCCAAAAATTTTAAGATTTGTTAACAATCAACTTTGCTTACAGATTTAGACTTAAGTTTATGAATGAAATGACCCTAACTATAACACCATCTCCATTTGATCCATTATTAAGGAATATATCACCCTAGGCAAAAATAAAAGGGTTCTACATCCTGACAGGTGTTTGAACTTTAACTATCTAAAAATGAGTAAAAGTTCAAAATATATTATTCAACAAAAAGAAATGAAAGATAATATATCCTGTTTTATTAAAGAAAAACCTTTAGAAAAAAATATAGGTTCTCTGATAACCACATCAATTAGATCTGGTGTACTTTCAAGATCAATGTAACTTTTAATTAGGCCAGAATCACTTCATTCACAAGTTTAGGAAAATGGTCAGTGATTTGAAACAAAATTTCATAACCACTGTTTTATACCATTACCTTGTCAGATGATTGTAACTATGAGGCAGCCTGTTCTCAATGGTTTTGAAAGTTCTTTGTCAACCTTATTACCATGTGAAGATTTTCTGAAAATTTGGCCTAATCCTCTCTATTGATAATTATCTGGAGATACCTTTGTTACCTGAACTTCCCTGATACAGTGATTGTACATAGTTGCTTGATGGCATATGTTTGACCAAAGATGTATGTTTATTTTTGGTTTTCCTTTTGTAGGACTAACTTGTGATTTATATGTTTGACCAAAGATGTATGTTTATGTTTATACTTTTTTCCTTTTGATTTCAAAAGTTTTGAGATAAACAGACTTTTGAGTTTTTGTAATTTTTCTTCTTTTCTATTTTACCCTTTCCATAGATAAGTATTGAAACTTTCACTGGAAGGTTTTTTAAAGAAAGAATACTCAATCCAGAATCATTTTCAGCAATGTTTTTGAGAGATTTGGTCATTTTTGCACATGCTTATGCCAAATTTCACATTACTCATGATCTGGTTTTCTAAACATCAAACATATAACCTTTGTAGGATTTCACCCTTCACAAGTGATTTGGGTTATTTTCAAACTCCTTTCAACACTGATATTTTACTACCATAGTTTGGAGTTGATCCTGGTTATGTTTGATGCACATTTTTGAGACTACTGATTTTCATTTTAATTTTAAACAATTTTGTTTTTAACTTTTGAAGGTTTTTCAAAATTGTTGTTCACATATAAGATTTTGTTCCTAAGGTTTTGTTCAACTCTCTTATGTTACCAAGAGCATAAATGCAATTTTTGAACATAGGTCTTTAATTACTTGAGATGAACCCTTAGCAGCAGTCAATCATGGAACCAACATAGTTTTCATCATAAACACTGAAGTATCATAGAACTGTGAGTGAATATACCCAATCCGAAATTATTAGACATTTTTAAATCTAACAACCATCGGTGGTTTATATAAAACTATCAGTGTTACATGAATCCTATGTGATAAATAACATCTTGGTTGTTTTACAAAAGTTTCTGAATAATCAACTTTAGACGTGATTACCTTTTACTTTCATTTTTCAACAAATACGATCAACCTTAGTATCAATAGATTTTGAGCTGAACTGTTATGTCAAATTGATTGTTAGATTGAATTTGACTGTCCTCCCTCTGATACCAATTGTTGGGATCTGAGTTTCCTAGATTGTGTTTGTTTGATGAATTTGAACAAATGGATGAACATAAAACATAGATTAAATGCAGGGGAAATGGAAACAAACTTTATAACACAATCGAAGAGAAATAGTTTTGATAAACACATGCTTTTCATTAGTCAAAGGATTACAACCAATCAACTAAATGCATGTTCACATACTAAACTCCCCCTCAGCCTGATCTCACTGGTTGATCGTACAAGATGAATGAATTGGAGGAGAAAACTCACTCAAATAGAACACTACAAACTGTTCTATTTATAGTACATATCTAACCACTGAGAATCAAAGCTAACGTCACCATGAAAGCGACATCTAACTTCCTAACAAACTACAAACACTGTTCTATACAGCAACTGATTATATAGACACTGATTACAATCAAACTACTGTTTCACTTTCCACTGATGTAGTCTAAGCACTGATGTTGAGCATCAGTGCTTTCTTCAAAGGTTGATCAGTTCTTGAATTGGCAGTGCTTTAATCTTCAGCAGTGCTTGGAAGTCAGCAGTAGATGGAGCTACAGTGCGTTAAACTTCATTAGTGCTTGGCCTAACAGTGGTTGGGATGATCAGTGCTTGGAGTCCATCAGTTGTTAGATAACCACTGTCACATGGAGAATCTTTGTGCAAACACTGCTTATGATGATCCACTGTTCTGAACCAGTTTTGGCTTTACATATCATCTGTTCCTTTGTAGGGTTCAATCCCAACAGAGACATTACCTTTACGGTAGTAAGTTTACCATTTTCACCGATCACAAGAGTCTAAGATATATTTTTGGGCAAAAGGAGTTAAATATGAGACAAAGACGCTGGATGGAAATTCTTAGTGATTATGATTGTAATATCCAGTACCATGCAGGAAGGGCTAATGTAGTAGCCAATGCTTTAAGTCGAAAGTATCATGACAAGCCAAGAAGAGTACTTCTCTCAAATTAAATCTGCAGATAGATTTAAGAAATACAAGAATCAGTAATCAAAGACGATACTGAAAAATTGAAAGGAATGATTAAGGAATTAGAACAAGGAAAAGATGGAATTTGGAGATTCCATAAGAAAAGGATTTGGATACCCAAACAAGGATACCTACGCCACCAAATATTAGAAGAAGCCTGTAAGTCTATGTATACGATACATCCTGGAAGTGATTAGATGTATCAAGACTTAAGAAAAAATTTCTGGTGGATAGGAATGAAAAAGGATATAGCAGCTTATGTTGCCAAGTGTCTAACCTGTTACAGGTTAAAGCTGAACATCAAAAACCCTCAGGTTTATTGCAGCAATTAGAAATGCCAATATGGAAATGGGAATTGATAACAATGGACTTTGTTACCAAATTACCCAAGACACGAAAAGGTAATGATACAATCTGGGTGATTGTAGACAGGCTGACCAAGTCTGCTCATTTCTTACCGATGAAGGAAACCTTCAGTATGGAACACTTAGCCAAGTTATATGTAAATGAAATAGTTTCATTACATGGAATTCCTTTATCTATTGTATCTGATAGACATAGTCGTTTTACTTCTCATTTTTGGACTAGTTTCCAAAAAGCAATGGGAACCAAGATAAATCTAAGCACAGCTTATCATCCTCAAACGGATGGACAAAGCGAAAGGACAATTCAGACAATGGAAGATATGCTTAGAGCTTGTGTAATTGATTTCGGAGGAAATTGGGATGATTGTAGGATCGGTTTTCGACTCCATAACGATTGCGTATCGACACGTGTGACATGCGGAATCCGTACACGTGTGTGAATCAAACACAAGAACGTACTAAATCTGTGATTCTATTAAAGATCTGAAATCGTACAATCACGTGAATCACCTTTTGCCCTTTCTCTCTCTAGTTTCTCTCTCTAGCTCCAAAGCTCTCCAACTAGCAAATGTGGCAAAAGTTAAAAGTCTTGAACTCTAACCCTAAGAGTTCTATTTATAGGCCAAGGGGCTTAATGAAATTTCTCATTAATTACATAAATGCCACCTTGCCTTTTCCAAATTATTACAATATAAAGTCTAGAATTAATCTATTTCAACTACGAATTGGATTGACGGAGGTGATAGACATTACTGCACTAATAACGATCATTTACCATTAATATAGTTTTCCTACAATAACAGCTATCATACTAGTATCAATGCTGCACCATTCGAAGCACTTTATGGACAAAAGTGCTGAACTCCAGTCTGTTGGGCAGAAATTGGAGAGAAGCAACTGTCTCGACCAGAAATAGTATAGGAAACAACAGACAAGATTATTCAAGTCAAGGAAAAACTAAAAGCAGCACGTGATCGACAAAAGAGTTATGCTGATAACAGGAGAAAGCCATTGGAATTTCAAGTAGGAGATAAGGTATTATTAAAAGTTTCTCCATGGAAATGAATAGTTAGATTCATCAAGAGGGGAAAGCTAAGCCCCAGGTATGTTGGACCCTTTGAGATTATTAGAAGAATAGGACCTGTAGCATATCAGCTACAACTTCCAGAGGAAATGGCAGGAATACATGTATTTCATGTATGCAATCTCAAAAAGTGCTTAGCAGATGAATCATTAGTGGTACCTCTTACGGACATAGAGGTAAATGAGAAACTTAAGTTTGTAGAAAGACCCGTACAGATTGAAGACAGAAATATCAAGAATCTCAAAAACAAGAGATTAGTTCTAGTCAAAGTAAAATGGGATTCCAAGAAAGGACCAGAATACACGTGGGAGCTTGAATCAGAGACGCAGAGGAAATATCCACACCTATTCTAGTAGACCTCGAGGACGAGTTCTAAAACAAGGTGGGGAGGATATAACAACCCTCCTAAAATACTTATAACACCCCTATACGTCCTAAAATACACCCCGTATACGAGAAATGGGCCCCAAATACCTTAATTTTAATCAAAAATCAAATAAAACAAGATTTAAGGGGCTCTGGCGGGGCGCGACAGATCCCTTTTGATCTATCGCGGGGCGCAAGCGAGTGATAGGTGGCGAAACCCCAGCCCGCCACGTGGCGTGACACTCGGCGGATCTACATCGATGACTGGCCAAGGCTAGGCCCTAGCCAGCCTAGCTCGCGGGGCGCGAAGACCCCCTTGTTCTCTTTCGCGGGCCACCAGAAACCCCCTGTCAGGCCCTATATATAGAGAGTTCGAGCATTCAGTCCAAATCGTTCAATTCTCGTAACTCTCTCTCTCTCTCAAAATTCTGAATATTAGAAGTAATATCGGGTATAATGCCCCCCTAAATAGCAAAGCTCTGCCTCGTTTTAAGTATTATAACCCCTGGTTACATATTAGATACGTTGCCCAATTGATCTAGTGCTCCGTAACGCATGTCAAGGCTCTGCCTAACTCAGTCGTTGGAGTTCTGTCTCGGGGAGGGTATAGCTAATGTAAATTTGGGTTATTATACTAACGCGTGTGCATTGTTTAATTAATAGATAATAACCAGGAAGTCACAGGGAAATACCTAAATTAGCAATGTGAGTGATTCCTCTTTTCACAAAGTGTTTTTACAAAACCTCAATTGTTTTAAATTATTTCTAACAGTGATTGAGTATTTGTATTCTACAATTATCGTCGGTATGTTGGGGTTTTGTATACAAAATTTGTTACTACACTATGAGTAGTGACATTACCACCAGTCAGGATTGACAGTACCATGGGTGGTAATTAAAGTAGATGTAAACAAATGTAATTGCTGGATTGCCCTCAATGCTGTAAAATGATAAAAACCTGTTTTGATTATACTGAGATTCACTCGCCAGTATTTCTTGCTGATAAAATGTTTTTAAACGCGTTTCAGGTAACAAAATGTGAAAGCCAATTAGAAGCCAGCTAGGGAGCACTGAAGGCTTATAAAAGTGGCTATAAACGTTACCTAAATAAAGAAGAAGTTTTATTTCAATAAATTAGGGTTTATCCCTATAAACATGTTTGTAATGGAAACTTGGGAATTTCCCATATAATTATTATTATAAAAATGTGGTGTTTTACTCTGATAAAATATTTCCTAACTACGGTCCTGATGTAAATTCCGCTGCCAAATTGATAAACACCGATACCACTTATACTGGTTCGCGGCCGTCCGCTCCCAAGGATAGGGGCCGGGGGTTGCGACACAAACACTCGAAGACATGCTTCGGGCATGTGTCATTGATTTGGGCGGAAGTTGGGATGATCATCTTATCTTGATTGAGTTCTCCTACAACAACAGTTACCATACGAGCATTCAACCTGCGCCTTTTGAGGCCTTATATGGAAGAAAATGCAGAACACCCGTCTGTTGGGCGGAAGTTGGGGAAACCCAGCTATCAGGACCTGAGATAGTCCTTGAGACGAAGGATAAGATTGTTCAGATCCGTGATCGTCTAAAAGCTGCCAGAGACAAACCGAAGAGCTACGAAGATAAAAGGCGCAAACCTCTAAAATTCGAGGTAGGAGATAAAGTGTTACTCAAGGTGTCACCCTGGAAAGGAGTGATGCGATTTGGTAAAAAGGGTAAACTAAGTCCAAGATACATTGGACCATTCAAGATCATCGATTGTGTCGGGAGTGTGGCCTATATGTGACAACTGGCAAAAATAATGGTAATTCCGTACAACTTAAACACTTGATTTAATGTTAATTTCTCTCTTTACGATTTAATTATTGCATGATTAGGTCGTATAAGTTCTAGCAATCATAGGACATGGTTAAAAATGCTAAACAATATTAACAAAATCGCTATGTCGCGAGAAAACCGCAAACTATGTCCTAATATGTTGGCAAAATGCTGAAAACACTATTCACCTGAACACACTATTCATGCCAGCAAGTTCTGAAAACTGGCAGAACGAGCGATGAAGGGCATGAACGCACTTCATAGTTGAAACACAAATAAAAATCCCAAATTAGGGACACTAAACACAAAAATACATTAACTTTCCGGTAAATGCACTTAATTGCACTTTATCCATTATGCGCCAAAATATAACCACAATAAAATGTCTGCGACACTAAAATTCAGCATTTTTAATGTCCGTAGAACTTGTAAATAATATTTTACATCATAAACAAGCTTAGGGATACCGATGGGATACCCGAAACATAAACTTCTGGTGTTACGCCGCGACTTTTACATACTGTCCAAATTCGAGGCGATAGGCGAATAAATTATATTCCTACCATCCAATTGCCTAAACCAAAAAGCTAGCGAACTAGTTAGCCATATTTTGGTGTCGTAAACGCCTTGAATAAACGCTAGCGTCGATGGTAAATTAAAACCATAGCTCCCGGTATTATATAGCGCCTTTTATATTTCACCCGATATCGAACCAACGAGCGAACTAGCGGCATTTTTACCATCCAAAATTAACACCCAGTAAACTAATGCACTAGTTAAGCTTGATTAACATCTTAAACCACCATTAGTGGGCTAATGGTGCAAGAACTTATTTGTTCACCAAAATATCTAATGTTTATTTTATCATCACATGTTAAATGGTTTTTTTTTATATATATAAAAATCCTACACCCATACCCTACTTACGGCCAACACCATTCCCCTATAACATTTTTCACCTTACATGTAATTATGATTTAGATTATGGTGTAGGATTGAGTGTTGACTTAGAATTGCATGAACTTGAAATTTATAACATCATCATCCCATTCCTTATTATCATAACTTAAAAAAAAAAAAAAAACTCACAACACTCTCTTGTCCCTCCCTAACTCACGGTCACACATAACACCCCCCAAACTCACCATTTTCTTCACCTAAACACCCAATTTCAAGCACTTTCAAGCCTTACTAATACAATCTAAGCATCACTAACACATGGAGCATACTTAGAGCTTTGTGGGAAGCATAATCACTTCTTAATCATCATCTTAAAGCACTTGCAAACTTGTAAGCTCTCACTAACCACCTTTTTAAGTTTGTTATTATATGTAGATTAATAAAGTACTTGTTGATCATCTTGAAATCAAAGAAAAATCACACTTAAAACCCTAAACCAAAACTTAACAACTTACTAAATGTGAAGTATTATGTGATTATTATGTGTTTTAGACTTGTATGAGTTGTATGATCTTGCTTATCTTGGTTAAAATAAGTTGTTTAAACTTATAATTTAAGTTGAGCATGTTGTTTATTTAGTGTAGTAACTTAAATAAGTGATGATCTTGTTATATTAGGCTTAAAAATATGATTTAAACAACTAAGTGTTTAAATCATGAAAAATCATTATCATTATGTTCATGAGCTTTATGCATATATGTGTTAAACTTGAAGGATTAAGGACTATAATGGCCTAAACTTGATGTTTTAAGAACTAATAAATGTGATTTTTTTTAGTAACAAGTGATTTAATATATGGTTATAAAAAAAACTACATTTAGAAAGTCTTAACATGAAAGACATAAAAGTCTTGAAATCTTTTTAGAAAAATGAATATGTAAAAGCTCATGAATTTAGGGAATAAATGGGGATATTTGGTTACTTGAAAGTATGGACTGTGAAGATTAATATGATAATAATGTTAATGGTAAATTGAAAATGATTTTTAAACATGTATTAAATACATGGGAAAAACGCCATAGTTTAGGGAAACTGTGACGAAATTTATAAAAATTTAATCGCGATTAAAAAGAGATTAATGGGGTGATTAGCATGGTTAATCGTGATTAGTAACTTTAATCGTGATTAACGACCTTAATTGTGATTAGACGAACCCTAATGACAAGGGTTAAGTTTTAACTATCCAAGAGTTTATGTTAACACTAAAAGGTATTTTTATTAAATAAAGATGGGTAAAAATATCAAGAATAACAAATATAATTTTTGGAGAAAATTATATGTTTATATTCTAAATGCTTTATTTGAAGTATAAAATGTGTATATTATGTGTACGTATTAGCCGTAGGAATATGTACCAAAAATGAAATATGCAACGCTTATAAAAAAAATATACACTTTCGCCACGACAAAAACAATACAAACATTCACAAGTGTGATGTCAGTTGCGAACCTGCACGCCTACTTAAAATGCACAATTGTAATACCATAACTCAAGGCGCGAACATCGGACGATTCTTTATGCTTCTACAACGAGACGGACAATTTCGACACAAAGGATATAACAACTCACGGCGACAAATTATAACAAACAACATACTCTAGACACTTGAAATTTATACACACACGACAACGAAAAATTGGAAAGTTTAACTTTGGTCATAACGCCAAGTGTGCTTAGAAAAAAATAACAAGTTACTAGCATAACTAGTAAATGTTATCAAAATTTAATAAACACTAATGTGGGCTTAAAATGACATGCATATTGGGCTAGGCCCAACATCTTAAATAAATAGGCCAAGACCCATTCCTTAAACCCTAAATAAGCCCACTCTAATAAATAAAATGAGCTAAGCCCAAATACAATATTAAAATGGACTAAGGCCCAATGGCAAAAGGTATGAACCAAGCCCAAAACACTAAATGGTGGGCTAAGCCCAAGGTAAAAATACATGTATAATTTTTATAAATATATATTATAAAAATACATTATAAATATGGTATACCTACACGTATAATACGGTATACCTACATGTATAATCCGGTATACCTACACGTATAAATACGGTACACGTACACGTATAAAGCACACAAATACAAGTATACATACGGTATATGTATAGGTATAAAAGACTCTAGTACATGACGATATACATACATACACTTGTTGAAGTGTACTCTCTCACTAAGGTTATATACATACGACAACGTATTTTGACGTTAAAAATAAATATTTTTAACACTTTTTACACTTAAATTTGTGTAACAAATGTAAAGCCTCGAATCAAAGCATACAAGAAACAAATGCCAACATATTATCATTAATTTACACAAGCGTTCCAAAAACAAAATGAAAATAATAAACGTTCAAGATGAACAACGAGTACAAGGTCTAGGAAAGACCGACGTGTCTAATGAGTTAGAAGCCTTGTAGGTTGACTCGCGTTACGGAAAACTTGGGTTGAATATCTCTCCCTCTCAGGAACGCAAAGCTGTAAGTTCATGTCCCCCTTTTTCTTTTAACGTTTCGGTTTACAACTTTCGGGGGAAAATACATGTCAAACTTAGGTATGATTAAGTTATGAAATGAACTCTTAGATCATGTGAGCATAGGCTGTAACTGAGGTGCCATTAATCCTTTTGAGGACCAAGGAACAAAGGTTAGATCTAATGGGTACGGGCGAGTCCCACTCACGGTCCAAGGGTGACCACTCGAGTGCTGTTGTGTCCATCATCGAGAATTCAACACTTAAATTGCCTACGCGGGTTGAGTACCTCCTATGTCGTCACATATATTAATGTCCTTGCAAAACATTAATGATCAACATGTTCATAGACACTTTACATACCTACTTATAAACTGAACTTTCAAATGTTTTTGAGATTCATTTGATGCGCATTACACATAAAACACATGAACTCGCTCAACTTTTGTTGATGTTTTCAAACTCACATGTATTTCAGGAAACTAATGAAACTTGGTGCTGGTGTTTACTATGAAGCTTTTGGAGTACAAGTCATCGATGTCATCCCTTTTGGAGGGTTTGGTCCATATATCTCATCTTCAATGAGATATAGGATGCAAAGCCTTATGTTTTAAACTTGTGTTGAACTTGTCTTTTGTAAAACTTATAACTCATGTCGTTTGGCATTTTAAACAAACTTATGATGTGTAATATTTTTATTATGCCAATGGATGAACATCGTATGTTTTTATTCATGTAGTTGTTTACTTATATCGTATGCAATGAGAACTAATCAAGTTCACACCGTGCGCTTCCGCTAATGAACGGGTGTGACACCATAAGCTGAACTTACCTGAAGAGCTTAGTGGAATTCACAATGTGTTCCACATCTACAACTTAAAGAAATGTCTAGCCGATGAATCGCTAGCAATGTCTCATAAGGACGTGCAAATAGAAGAAAGCCTGAGGTTTGTTGAAAAGCCTATATAGATTGAGGATCGACAGGTTAAAAAGTTTCGAAGGAAACATGTACCAATTATGAAGGTGAAATGGGATGCCCGTAGAGGCCCTGAGTGTACGTGGGAAGTTGAATCCACAATGCGACAAAAGTACCCTTATTTATTTCAGTAAATCTCGAGGTCGAGATTTCTTTTAAGGGGTGAGGATGTAACACCTCGCAAAATCATACCCAATAATGTGAAGACACGTGTCATAAACCCTAAATGGGTAATAAGTTGACTTTAAAGGGCAAAAAATGCCAAACAATGAAAAGATGTATGCGGAGGGACTAATAGTGTCAACGAAAGAAACTAATACCTTCGGGTAGTCCAAATACGAGCTGGGAGCCTTAGAATAATTATTTACACTCCTATATATGGCCATTATTGGCTAAAGTTGTCTTTTGATAAATTACAAGACAATAATAGAGATTATACAAGTCAAGGGGCCATTTGTGTAAAGTTTTAAAATTTCTCCCGCTGAGCAGATCGTATACGGACCGTATAAGGTCCTGGCTTACGGTCCTTAAGGACTGGTACTGGGCGAATTTCTTCTTGTACTCTACACATGCACTTCCAAACTACTTCTTTCAATACCATGGGCTGCATGGCTGCTCATATCTCATTGAAGGACACCTGGAGACATCTTGGAACAACTGAGAACACCTAGAAGGATCTTGGGTAACCCTCTTGCACTATAAATAGAGCTCATATGTTGCCATTCTTCCTTGCTCATTCAAATTTTCAATCTCTTCTTCGTTGCTTGGTTTCTCTGAGGTTCCTGATCCAAAGGAAGCTCTCCATAGTTCAAGTTTCGAGCTAGGACCCTTTGTAAGTGTCCTTAGCCTCCTTAGTTTGGTTTTTATGCATTTAAAAGCCGAAAGTCAAAGTTGCTGCAATTCGGCTTTGACTTTCGGTTTAGACCTAAATGGTCCAGCCATTGTTCGAGGAGAATATGGCTACGTGATAGTAATTAGGTAGGTGTTAATCCCTTAAAAGGGCACATCCTAATTACCACGTTTACTTAGTTAATTGTCGGGTCAAAGTAATTAACATAAAAAGTCAAACGGGTCAGTTTTTAAATAAATTCAAATCTGATAATGTAGAGATTATAAAATATGTTTTATCACTTTAAAAACTTGGTAAACATTATTAGAACATGTCTAAACATGTTAAACCCGACAATTCTAAGTTTAGGCTCGGTTCGCAACCGAAAGTCGCAAAAGCTTGACTTTTGCTTTGACTTTCAGTTCTGACCCGAATTAGCTTATTTCCTTTATGTTTTAAGGTTCCTTTGTGACCATCTTATGTAGTAGTATAACCCTCTAAGGTTATATTACTTGGTCACCTAGTAATCTGAGTTTATTTACTTGATTCCGTTATTATGCTTAATGTTGACTAAAATGACCTTTTTGTCAAAAATGAGATTTTAACATAAACAAGCATGCAAATGAATTACATTCTGATTAGTAATATTATTTAACATATTTTGACATTTATAATCTGGTTAGAAACTGAAGTTATGTAATAAATCGCAAAACATGCTTTTATAAGGACTAAATTACCCTTTTGCATGCAAATTAAGTTTAAACATAATTTTGACATAAAAATTCATTACTCACTG
This sequence comes from Helianthus tuberosus, assembly GCA_030545235.1. Taxonomy (NCBI): domain Eukaryota; kingdom Viridiplantae; phylum Streptophyta; class Magnoliopsida; order Asterales; family Asteraceae; genus Helianthus; species Helianthus tuberosus. Next base: position 54,312,565 of record CM060426.1, on the reverse strand, counting down.
TTATGATATCATATTTAGGACTAATTGGGATTCCAAGTCAGATTACTTACTGAGTTTATGCATGAGTTTCGTATTATATTAATAAATGACGATTATGCCCTTTTCACACATAAATTGGGTTTTAAATAAGATTAACATGCAAGAACCTTTTGTTACTGATATGATATGATAAATAAATTATTTTGACCATCCAAAGCTGGTCATAACCTCATAATTTCCTAAACATCGAAATAATCGTCATTTATCGATTTTTACGACATTAAGGTGCATAGTATGGTTTTAAACCATACTTAGCACCCAAGACTTGTTACCTACTGATTTTATAAACCATTTTTTAGTATTTTTACCGTAGGTATAAGTCATGGACTCAGAATCCCAAATAAGTCCTTAAAACTATGTGTGAAATGACCAAAATGCTCTTTCGGGGCATAGTTTGGCCATAAATGATAAACCACACATATATATGATATCCTATATCTAGTGTTTAGTTTACCTTTTGAGTTTTTGTTTGTTTGTAACTCTCTCCGTACAAAAATCCAAACGTTACTTTTTCCTTTCTTTTCTTTGCCGGCAACGGCCATTTTCACCGGAGAAACCCTCCTTCGCCGGCCAATTCTTCTTCTTTTTGCAGGTACTTCCTCTTACACCTTATCTTGGTACAGATCCAACGATTTTCATCCGGCAAAGTGTCTTTTTTTCTCTCTTTTTCCGGGCGAACATCCTCTTTTGCCGGTACGAATCAGGCTACACCACTCCGAGTACGACGATTTTTAAGGTTCCGAAAACAGGTACAAGCCCAACCACTCGACCGGGTTAACTTGTACAACCCCTACTACTTAGTTCACTCGAGTTTCGGAGAGTGTTGGCGCCAATTTTAAAGGTCTGCTCAGTTCACTCGAGCCCCGGTAAAATCAATATTTTCCGGTGATGGCGTCGTAGTACCAATCGATATTTTCCGACGTCGGCGTCGCAATAACAGCCTCTGACGCCTTCCAGGTGCACCGGACCATTACTATAACTACACATATAATACATATACAAATATTAAAGAGTTTTTAGTAAAAATAATCCTTTTTAAAGTAGCCTTTAAATATCGGTTAATATAAGTGATCTTGCTTTTGGATTCATTCGTATATTGTGTGCATTTTGACTTATAGGGTTTGGTTCGGCTCTCTGTTGTTTGTTTACAGTTTATTATTGATCCTTAAATTGTTTTATGTTATATGGTGTATTTTGTGTGTGGATTTTGTGAATCTAGGCATTAGGTTGAATGTTTTATTATTGAATCTTTGTCTGTACAATTTTAGGCTATAGTTTGTGTATATACAAGAAGCTCTGTGTATATGCGTGTGTAGTTTTGTTAACTTTAGGGTGTATGTAATCATCAGAAAAAATAAGAAAAGTAAAAAAAAAGAGTAGGTAGTTTTGCCATTTGTGTACTTTGTGTTGTCCGTTGTTTGGTACCTTGTGGTTAGTTGTTAGTTGTAAGCATAGACAATAGAAACCATGACTTTGACTTGAGACCATGTTCAAGGACGAGAGGTGCAGGTAAGGGTAAAGTTAGAGGCTGTAGTTTACGTGTGGCGTCTTGGAACTTAGGAACTTAGGAACTCTTAGTAGTAAATTGTTAGAAGTGATAGACGCACTTAAAAGACGTAGGGTACAGATAGCGTGCCTTCAGGAGACTAGGTGGAAAGGACAAAGAGCAGACGAGCGCAATGGGTATAAGTTGTTGTATTCCGGGTCGGATGGGGCCAAGAATGGAGTAGGATTTTTAGTGTCTATAGAATTGCATAAGAATGTAATTGAGGTGATACGACACAACGATAGAATTATGGTGTTAATGTTAGTATTAGGTGAGCAAGTAGTGACAGTGGTATGCGCATATGTACCGCAAGTGGGACTAGGAGACCAAGAGAAAAGAGAATTCTGGGATTGTCTAGATAGTGACAGTGGTATGCGCATATGTACCTAAGGAGGAGAAAATTTTTATACGAGGAGATTTTAATGGGCACATTGGTAAGGATCGTGATGGCTTTGAGATGGTACATGGGGGTTTTGGTTTTGGCGATAGGAACGACCCTGGTAGAGACCTTCTAGACTTTGCGGCAGCTCACGGCCGAGGTATTATAAACTCGTTCTTTAGGAAGAGGGAATCTCATTTGATCACTTTCAGTAGCGGAGGACGTAACACGCAAATCGACTATCTTTTGATGAGGCAGGAAGATCGACGGATGTGGATGGACTGCAAGGTTATACCAAGGGAGACTGCAGCGGCTCAACACCATTTGCTAGTAGCAGATATAGCCCTAAAAGTAAGGCTAACTGAGGGGGAGAGGAAAACCCGACCTAGGATCCGATGGGGAAACTTGAAGGGAGAAAACATTATGATGTTTAGAGATAAAGTTAACTCGATGACATCGATGCAACTAGGTGACGACGCAAACGGTATGTGGGATGCTATGGCGACTACTATCACTACAGTAGCGAATGAGACGCTAGGGGTCACAACAGGAAAGACTAGTGGGCATAAGGAGTCCTGGTGGTGGAATGAAGACGTGCATACCAAAATAAAGGATAAGCAGAAGAGTTTTAGAGACCTTTTGAGGTGCACAAGTGAGGAGGAGTGGCTGCGGGTAAGGGAGATATACAAGAAGGCAAAAAGGGAAGCGAAAAAGGCGGTGACCGAGGCAAAAAACACAGCCTATAAACAAATGTATGAACGTTTGGAAAGGAAAGAGGGGGAGCATGCTATGTTCAAGATTTCCAAAGCTAGGGAGCGAAGAAGACAGGATCTAGGAGCAGTAAAGTTTATCAAAGGAGAGGATGGACGTGTTTTAGTCAAGGCACATGACATTAAGTTGAGATGGCAAACCTACTTCCATAATCTTTTCAACGACGGTAGGGCATACCAACAAGATAGCAGCAATCCCGGGACTCAAAGTCGACAATAGAATAATTGCTACTGCAGGAGGATCACACATGAAGAGGTGAAGATGGCACTTACGAAGATGGGAAGAGGCAAGGCAATGGGTTTGGACAACATACCGTTTGAGGTGTGGAAGTGCTTGGGGGAAGAAGGAGTCAGATGGTTAACACTTTTGTTCAACCGTATTTTCAAGACTGGAAACCGTTTGAGGTGTGGAAGTGCTTGGGGGAAGAAGGAGTCAGATGGTTAACACTTTTGTTCAACCGTATTTTCAAGACTGGAAAAATGCCAGATCAGTGGAGGAGTAGCGTCGTGGTGCCTTTATACAAGAATAAAGGAGACGCTCAATGTTGTGGGAACTACAGAGGAATCAAACTGTTAAGTCATACTATGAAGCTCTGGGAGAGGGTAATCGAAACTAGAATTAGAAGAGAAACTCAGGTTTCAGCAAACCAATTTAGATTCATGAAAGGAAGGTCAACTACAGAAGCGATACATATTCTAAGGAGGTTGATGGAAAAGTATAGAGCGAAGAAGCAAGATCTACATATGGTGTTTATCGACCTGGAAAAGGCATATGACACTGTCCCACGACAACTGATTTGGGATAGTTTGGAAGGTCGAGGGCTACCTGGGAGTATATAGACATAATTAAGGATACATACGATAGAACAGAAACTAGTGTTCGCGCGCCCATAGGGGATACAAACTTCTTTCCGGTGGAGGTAGGACTCCACCAGGGGTCTGCGTTAAGTCCTTTTCTTTTTGCGGTGGTCTTGGATGAGTTGTCCAAGTCGATGCAGGAGACAGTTCCATGGTGTATGCTTTTTGCAGACGATATTGTGTTGAATGCAGAGACTAAACAGTGCCTGAACGCAAGGGTAGAGGAGTGGCGTGTAGCTCTAGAGGGCAAGGGCCTAAGGATTAGTCGATCTAAGACTGAGTATCTACATTGTGATTTCAGTGGTGTAGCCGATAACGACGACACACAGATCACCATTGAGGATCAATTGGTCCCGCAAGCAACTAGATTTAAGTATTTGGGGTCGTTTGTTCAAAGAGATGGTGACATAGATAGTGATGTAACCCATCGCATACAGGCTGGCTGGTGTAGATGGAAGGCAGCCAGTGGGGTATTGTGCGATAGGAGGTTCCCAACTAAACTAAAGGGGAAATTTTACAGCGTAGCAGTTAGGCCTGCTATGCTATATGGAACAGAATGTTGGGCTATTAAGAAGACACAAGCGCGCAAGATGGAGATAGCAGAGATGAGGATGCTGAGGTGGATGTGTGGACACACGAGGTTAGATCGGATAAGAAATGAGGTTTTGAGGGAAAGATTAGGAGTGACTAGTATATCGGATAAGATTGAGGAGGGGAGATTGCGATGGTTTGGGCATGTGAAGCGGAGGCAAACGACAGCACCAGTTAGAGTAGTGGAAACTATTACTGTAGAGGGGAGGAGTGGAAGAGGCAGACCCAAACTGACATAGGATGAGCAGATTAGGCATGATTTACTAGAGTTGCATCTTTCTGAGGACATGGTCCAAGATAGTACTTCGTGGAGGCGTAGAATTAAGGTTAAGGACTTATAGAGGATAGTGGAGTAAGGTCTTAGGTGTATTTTAGGGACGTATGTTTTTCTTATTCTTTAAGTGTCTTTTCCGGTGATTGCCTTCTTGTGTTTATGCCCAAATGATGTTGTATACTATTATACATGATTGACATTATATTGTGTCATTCTGATCACTTTCTTGGTATGTGAGACTGATTGTTTCTATATTCTTTGACTTGGTGTGTTTGTATGATGTTCGTTTTGGAGCCGAGGGTCTCTCTGGAAGCAGCCTCTCTATCCCTAGGGATAGAGGCAAGGTCTGTCTACATCCTACCTTCCCCAGACCCTATAAGTAGCTTTGCTATTTGTGGGATTTTACTGGGCATGGTTGTTGTTGTATATATGATATCCTATTGATAATATAACATAAATTAAATATTTGTATAGAAGGTTTATGACCAGAACCTCAGTTTGCATGTAAACCCCTTTTATAAATCATAAAATGACCAAAATGCCCTTATGAGGCTTAATTCGGTTTTAAAATATTTTTGGGCATAATTATTGATATCCTACTGATATCATAACACGTTTTAAGCATAATAACTTACGGAACTTGTATATGACTCATCGGCTTACCCGTTTATGCTTATACGTGTTCGGTGCGGTTTATGTAACTAGTTTGCATAAACTAGCCAAAACGGGTTAGACTTTATCATTTTAACTTCAAAATCCAGAATGTATTTGGTTTACCCATATAATACAAGCCTACATACTTGTCGGGTCTAAATTACATTCCAATCCGGTCATCGCTTAATCTAGCGTTTCGTACTGTAAATCGTCCTTTAAACTAACCGGTCTAAGTCTATGACTTAAATAAGACCCGTTAGTAATCTAATAGGTTAATAAAACCTTCGTTCTAGATTAGGAAGCCCCAGTAAAGGCTACCTTCATGAGTCTAATTGCATTATACGACTGAGTAGATAGATCTTGCATTTAGATACTCAAGTAAATACTTTTAACTTTTTTTTTCCTTTATACAGGCTTGGGATACGGTAAAATATTACCGCTTGGTCGGGTATGGAATCATTTAATCGGATTGTGATTGATAGATTACATAACCCGTTTTAATCCGTTTTGTTTGATAACATAAACATTGGGGGTTAATGCGACCGTGTCCTGGATATCCTCGGCTCATTTAATTGCAAATGGCCACGACTTAAGCACGGGGTGTAGGCATACACCTGACAGTTGTGTATGTAAAAAGATATACCCACATTGTTGGGGATAACTCCTTGTGGGTTTATATTAATGGTGTGTGGGTTAATCATGTCTTGGCTTCTATACCGGGCCCTAAATGTATGACAAACATGTAAATCTGTATACAAGATTATAATATAATTGTCCCAAGTTATAAAAGAATTTTTGTGCCTTGTGCATCTAAATCAATTTTTGTAAATGATTTCAAAAGATCGGTTAATTGTATTTACCAGTGTAAACTGACATATTTTCAAAAGACTAAATGACAGGTACTACACGTACTAGGCTGGGAGCTTCTGGGAATTAAGTAGATGATCTTGCAAGTCCGTAATGCCTTAAGTCTATTGAACATGTTTTGTATTATATTTTAGATCCGCCTGTGGATCCTTTCTTAGAACCGTCTGTATATTCTTTTATTTCGTACTTTGAACTTTCGGTTTGTAATAGTAATTTCTACCAAGCCTTCCGCTGTGCTATAAATTGTGTTTAATTGACTATGATGATATCAATTACGTCACAATACTCCCCACCGGGCCCACCGGTTTGTGGTTAAATTATCGGGGTGTGACAGCTTTGGGTCACAATCGTAGGGATGTTAAAAATTGCTTAGGTTTGGATGCTTCCTATGTCGTCACATATGTTATTGTCCTAGCTAAACATTAGCGATCTTGATTCCATTTCATTACAACTTACAAACTTACAATTTACAATTGCATACCATGCTTTTACACAATTACAAATGTTACACAATCTGCATGAATTCACACCAACTTTTGTTGACGATTTTTAAACTTACATGTATTTCAAGAAATTAGTGGATATGCTCATGGGCGCTTTTGTCAAGATGTAGTGTTGTGTTTCAAGATGTTTAGTGTCCATCCTCCATTGCCATCTTTTGTTGGATTTACTTGCTATATCCCGCCTTCTTGCGGTGATATAGGAAGTAAAACCTTGATCTTTGTTTTGAATTGGTGTTGTAAACTTTCAAATAATTATCTTTTATTTATGATGTAAACTCTAAACTAAATTCTGTATTTTGGGCTAATTAAACTTTGAATGGTAAGATGGAGTTTGTTTTATATCATGTAGCATATTTACTTATCGTATGCAATGAGAACCACTCAGATCACACCTCGTGCTTCCGCCTTTGAAAGGGGTGTGACACACTGGTACGACACCTGTCCGATAGATTTGAAACAAATCAACGGATGTTTAAGTACTGCCTGAATAAGGCTATACTTTGTCATCCACGTTGAGGTTTTGATCTCGTGATTGTCGTTAAGTTTGATTCGGTTTTTACACTTATGCGTATTCTACTCTATTAAATACGATGATCAGTTATCAGAAGGCATAGAACCAGGACTATAGACCTACAAGAAGCTTAATTATCTAAAGGCTCAAGAAATACAAGCTAGCAAGGTGAGTTCCTCTGAACCGTTTCTAAAATGGGATGTGATGTTCTGTCTGATTGGTAATAACTATGGAATCGACTATGTATAGCATCTTGTATATGTGGTAATGATTGGTAGGATGATTGAGGGTTGGTTGTATATATCTGATTTAGCCAGTAGAGTTTGTATACATAGCATGGTTATGTGAACAAACTATGCTTACTCTGGTTTTATCTGTTTGCCACGATTATATCTGATTGATGTTATAGTCGATAAATATATGTTTTAAATAAAATCATTTATGTTCATGAACTCGTCATTTTATGCTGAGTCCCAAATATTCATCAGGCACACATCCTAGGTGCCATGTCATTGAAGGAATCGAGGATGATGAAATTTAAATATATAGAGGTCTAGAGGGCTGTTGAAGATTTAGATCGCTATTATAGTTAAGATGATACAATATCATTGTGAAATATGAGATATGCATAATACTCTTAAATATTTAAATAAAAGTTTGAAACTTCCGCTGTGAATTCTCTGGTCACTATGTGTTCTGTATATTCGATGCGTAACACTCCCAGAGCTTATCCTGGGATGCGGGTGTTACAAGTTGGTATTAGCGCCATAGTTTAAGTGAACTAGGTACAAGGATAGTATCTAGACTTAAACTAGGAAATACGGTTTAAGATAAGCTTTGAGATAAGTGATTTGCTCACATAGGTTTAGGGTAAGAGGTATTGTGATAATACCTAAGCTTAAACGAAAGAGTTTGGAAATTGATAGTACCCAGGAGAGTATTTAGACTTGAATTTAAGAAAGATGCCTTAATGTATACTTCGAAATAAGCCAATTATTTGCATAGATATAGTATGATGGGTATTGGTATGCCATGAGGATGATGATTAGAACATTGTAAGTACGGTAAATAAGAAGTAACACTTGGGAACTGTTGTTTCTTGTTTGTTGGTACTACTTAGTTCTGGAATATGATCCGTCATCTGAATACTAATTTCTTTGTTCCCTGATGAAAGTTTTAATTAAAGATGCACCATTAAAATCGGGATTTGAGAAAATTATATTTATGGGAAATACAATGATAATTAACTCTCCGGCAAGACTGGGTATAGTGTGGCAGAATCTCCAGCTTGGGGGTAAGATGGGGTAGCCTCTCTGGCTGGGACCGGGTAAGATGAGGTAAATGTTATGTTAAAGAGTTACATAATTCCCAAAACAATACCATGACCTGATATCTGACATGTTTTTGGAAATATGAACCTATTAAATACATTAACCTTATGAATGGTATGAATATTGTATATGAAACATATGATTGTATAGATATGTATATCTATAAGGAAGTCTAAAGACTATAATGATTGACAATTTAGGATGAATCACGAGCATGTGTGTCAATGATAATTTTAGATTTCGTTATCATGAACCTTTTGTAGACGTCTATAATTCAAATAGTGAACACTATTCCAATTAATCATCCGTCTCGTACTCGTGCAACAAGATGAACGATAGGAATCATTTAAGTTGGGATGCCATCGAAAGTTTAAGAATTTCCAATACGTTACCTTAGAGTTTCAACGCTAGCAGGAAACCTGTAACTAAAATTTGTGCTAGGCACAAAACGTATAACTAAAACTTACGCTAATGAGAGTAATTCTACTTTCATTAAGAACTCTTGAGAAGATAACTATGACTAGATACACATACAAAGGCTTTCTTCACCTGTAATCCTACTAAGATTACTAGTGATAAAAAAAGTTGTTACGGCAATACATGGGCTGCAAAGGACTAAAGCTATCCTAACCATTAGTATATACACTGAGAAGGATGAAGTAATGTATGCTTCAAAAATAAGGCATTAAGATGGTGAGACCTAATCTTCCAAGCACAAGATCATGACATATGCCAAGAATGAAAATAATGAGAAGAACTGACAGAAAGGAAATTATGCCTGCTTCATAAAAGTAACAAATGGCAACAAAATCACCAAATGATTGGTGGAAATTGTCGTGAGTATACGACAAAATTCTTTGGATATGTGAAAATGGTACTAGTTCTGGCTTCGCCAAAATATGTACTAATTTCTCATTTTATTTGGAACTAGTCGGTGAGATCCGTGATCTAATAACGACGGTCGAACCACAAACCATTAGAAATATGGCCGAGTTAGCAAATACTTTGAGCACTAGGTTGATAGCTAGACACAGGAAGAAGAATGTGGAAAAGAAGAGCCGTATATGTTTCCATTAGGAAAGTAACTCATATTCGTCAAATGTCCAAAACTGACACAGACACCTGAAAACAAGATGAAACCAACCAAAGATCCCAAGAGGAACGCGAGAACATTGTCTTGAGGCAAGTCTGGAACCCCACCAATATTCATGGAGTAATTCGGGAAGAAAGATAAAATTGCTAGGATACAAACTTAGTGCTACTTTACTTCATATAAACCTCGTTGAATTCAATGTAGTGTTAGAAATAGAATAATTAGCATCCAATCATGCTCGAATCGTAAGTAATCAGAATTTTGTTAAGATTCGTAAGCCAACAGGCGTAGTGATCACAATCCAAGGAGAATTTGAGTACTTATTCAAGAAAACCTGCGAGAAAGGATTCTCGAAGAAGCTTATAAAACTAACTATATGATGCATAGTGGAAGTAATAAGAGGTATGCAGGTTTGAAGAACAATTACTGATAGATAGGAATGAAAAAGGATGTAGCAAGTTATGTCTCTAAGTATTTAATTTGTTAGCAAGTTAAAACTGAACATTAGAAACCTTTAGGTTTACTTCAACAATTAGAAATGCCAGTATGGAAATGAGATTGATAACAAATGGATGTTATTACCAAATTTTCCAAAACAATAAAGCGTAACAACACAATCTGGGTGATTATGCATCGACTAACCGAGTCAGCTCAATTCCTACCAATGAAGGAAACCTTTAGTATAAAACGCTTAGTTAAGTTGTATATGGATGAAATAGTCACGTTACATAGAATCTCGTTATCTATTGTATCAGATCGAGATAGTCATTTCACTTCTCATTTCTGGGAAAGTTTTCAAAAAGCCATGGAAACTCGACTGAATCTAAGTACAACTTATGAGCAGGGTGAAGAACAATACAAACATAGGAAGACATGTTGAGAGCATGTATGATAGGTATTGGTAAAAGTAAGACGATCATCTGCCACTCATAAGAATTATCCAATGTGTGGATTGATTTTGAAAAGTACAAAGATGAAGGCGGTATTCAAAGAGTAAGATGTATGCATTGTAACAAGATGTATAAGTGTGAATCAAAATCTTAAGGTGCGACTAATCTTTGCACACATCAAAAAAATATGCCCCATGCTCAGCTAAAAATAGTGGCGGTCAAACACAAATTGCATGTAACCGCTTGAAAATTTGATAAAAAAGCCATTAGGCATGGTTTAGTATACGTGATAATAGTTGATGAATTGCCATTTATTTTTGTAGAAATGATAGGTTTTAGGTGTTTTGTGAGCCTAAGTCAACCATCTCTTAAAGTTCCATCTAGAACCACCATTAAAAGGACATATACAATATGTTCTAAGAAGAAAAAAAAAAGTCTGCGATTCTATAAAAAATAATGTTGGTGGGGTTTGTTTAAGAATAGACAACTAGACTTCTAATCAACAATCTAGTTACACGTGCCTCATTGCCAACTTTATAGATCAGGAGTGGAATTAAGGAACAAAGTCTTAGCTTTTTTTTCCCCAAGAGAACATCGTGGTGTAGACATTGAGAAAGCGGTTGAAAATGTTCACAGAAATTTTAAAAACTAAAAACTGTTTCAGTTGACAATGCTAGTGCTAACGATGTTGCAATAGACTTTTCTGAAAAGGGTTTTCCAAAATTCCAACAAGTGACTTCTAAATGCTAAATGGACACACATTAGGTGCGTTGCACATATTCTAAACCTGGTGGTCTAGGATGGAATTAAAAAAAGTTAATATGGCAGTTGATAAAATTAGCTAGGCAATTAGGTGGCTTAGGCAATCACCTTCACGGATAGACAAATTCAACAACTTTGTTATGGTTGTTAATGGCGATACAACAAAATACCAACTTTTAGACTACCAAATATATGGAAAAGTTACTTACATTATGTTGCAAGTTTTACAAGCTTACGAGAAAACATTTGAGCGATATGATATTGAGGATCCTATCTTTAGAACCAAACTTGAAATAATGGGTTATGAGGAACTTACACCTACTAATTGGGAAAGCGTTAGAGATTTGTGGTATTTTCTGAAACTATTTAATGATGTTACTTTGAGGGTCTTAGGGTCACATTATGTAACATATGATGAGGTTATTGGCAATGATACTCTTTGTCAGATTGCATTGGCAATGAAGGCAAAGTTGTAGCAGTATTTTGGTAGCATATAGAGAATGGACTTATTGTTATACCCTGCTTTGGTTCTAGACCCAAGGAAAAAAAAGCACTACTTGGATTATTTTTTCTTGAACGTTACGAAGAAATAGTTGACAAAGGAGAATATGAAACTTGTTATGGATTGATTATATTAGTATTTATTCCTAAGCATGGTTGTAGTAATCGCTAGTCGCTAGTCGATCGGTGGGATCGGGACTAGCGATTAATCGGAATTTTTTGGAATTAATCAGGATTACTTGTGATTAATCGGGGATTAATCGGCGCCTAGTCGGGATTTTTACAACCATATTCCTAAGGTACTAGTAATACCGAGTCTTCAGATTCATCGGTATTAGGTAAACATAAAAAACCTGATGATTTGACACCAAAACCACAATTCAGAAACAAACTAAGGGAAAAGATACAAACATATAGAGTTGCACAAGTTGGTGAGTTAGACAAATTTTTGAAAGAAGATTTGGAAAAGGATTCAGAGAACTTTAGTCTTTTAGCATAGTGGAAAGTTAGTAGCATGAGATTCCCGATTTTGTCCTTGATGGCCAAAGACTTATTCATCATTCCAATGTTAGCGATGGCTTCATAAACAACTTTTAGCAAAAGTAGGAGGGTTTTGGACCCTTATAGGAGTTCTATGACTTCTATGATTAGGGGTGTTCAGAATCGTTTCGAATTCGAGAAATTCAAAATTCGACTCGATTCGAATTCGATTATCAAGGTTCGAATTCGAGTTGATTCGTATTCGAGTCCAGTAATCGAATATGAATTTACAATTTTCAATTCGATTCGAAATTCGAATTCAATTCATACATAATTTTTTTAATATATACACACACACATATAAATTCTAAATTTGGGTCAAAGTATGAATTACATCCATAACTGACAAGTTTATTATTCATACATTATCAAACCTAATGACAAATAACTTATCTACTTATTTCTAATTTTTAACTAACTTAAATCGCTACTAGTAACTAACATATCTTCTAAATTCTAAATTTTGGTGTTTTAACATATTGATAGTTATTCAATTTTGCAAGTTATTATATTTTATGTTAAATATAATTAGTTTGTAGAAGTTTTTAAAAATGAAAGTAAAATAATTTATAGTTTAGGATGAATTTAAATTAAATCGAATTATTCGAATTCGATTCGAATTCGAGTTTCAAAAACAAATTGAATCGAATCGAATACGAATTCAGGTAAAAAAAAATAAATATTCAAATAATTCGAAAATTCGTTATTCGATTTGATAAACACCCCTACCTATGATTGTTGAGAGTTCGGTTGGCTTTGGGATTGTTTTGCTTCAATCCAGAGTCTCATCACCGCAGAAGATTGGGACCAGGGGCGGACCTAGTGTGGTCCGAGGCGTAGCACGGGCTACGGCTCAACTTTTAACCGGTAGTGTAAAAAAAAATTATGATTTTTATACTAAGGACACCTCTCGAAAAAGAATTTACAAACTGATATTAAGCCCAAATAATTCTGATTATATTGGCCCAAATAACCAAATGATAGCCCAATTTTAGTTAGCCCAAATGAACAAAAAAATAACCCAATAGTGTATGGGGCGGCAGTTAGTGGTGCACAAAAAACCCGAACCCGGACCCGGACCCGAAAATAAAACCCGGAACCGGGTATTATAAAACCCGGGTTTTTTATACCCGAACCCGAACCTGACCCTACCCATAGGGTAGGGATTGGGTATGCATTTCTGTTATAAAACCCGAACCCGGAACCGGGTTTTTTTATACCCGTTTTCAACCTGGGTTTTACGAGTGCCCGGTTTCAACCCGAACCGGGAACCGGGTTTTTTCAATACCCGGTCCGGGTTTCCCAATACCCTGTTGAGGTTTTTTCGTTTTTTTGTGTTTTTTCGAGTTTTGTACCTTGGTAACGGCTATATAGCCGTTAGAAAATGTATTATGATCATTTGTTTGGTTTACACTGTATCTCTATACCCTATAAAAGGGGTCTTTGATGACGAACAATAAACGAAGACGATCAAGTTATTCGAAGCTATCACTGTTCATCATCTTATTCGATCCGGTTCAATGATTATTTAGGTGTCATGTATTTCTATGTTTTATGAAATAAAAAGGTTTTGCATTTTATATTTCTATGATTTATCCAAAAAAATTGAATACCCGAGGCATACCCGAACCAAACGCGATCCCAACCCGATCCATACCCTACCTTCCGAACCCGAAAATAGGGTATTATAATACCCGGGTATTAGAAAACCCGACCCGAACCCGAACCCTAACTGAACCCGGGTATATAGGGTATACATTTTTTATATAAAACCCAGACCCGGACCCGACCCGGGTATTGTCAATACCCGATTTTGTAGAATCCGATCGTACCTGAACCCGGTTCCATACCCGGAACCGGGTATTCAGAAAACCCAATTTGTGCACCACTAGCGGCAGTCGGCAGATTGAATGCAGGGAAGGGATATCAAAGGTCGATTGTCCAAGACTCCAAGTCACGAACAGTTTGTCACTTTGTCATCGCACATTCGCACTCGCAGAATTGTTGTCGAACAATGTCACACGATTACATTACACGAACAGAAATCACTTTCGCAGGAGGTTTGTTTGATTGTTTCAGTTTCGCAGGAGGTTGTCAGCTTGCTGTTATCGGGCATCGGCCTTTGGAGAATCGAAGGTTTGTTTCAGAAATCTATGGAAGTGAATAAGTGATTAGTTTTATGAATATTTTATATTTATATGAATATTAATCAAGATTCACAGTCACACGAACAGGAGGTATTGATTAGTTTTATGAATATTTTATATTTATATGAATAAAATCTATGGAATTGATTAGTTTTTTATTAGTTTTTTTTTTTTTTTTTGATTGTTCCAGTTTGATATGATTAGTTGGTTTAATTGTTGTTGTTACTTATTGTTAATGGTCGTTGATTGTTAATTGATTGTTTTATTGTTTGAATTCTTTGAACTTATGATGAAACCAAAATCCAAAAAACAAACTTTAATTGGAAACTTTTTCAAAAGAAAATACGAAGAAATTAACGATGATGATACAATTCCGAATGAAACAACTCCTCCGAATGTTGACATTGATTCAAGAATTAGGAAATCGATTTAGTGAGGTAACAACTAGTTAGATAAAAAATATGTCGGGTTTAAATCCTTCTAACGGTTTTTCTAAGTTTGACTCATCGAAGATATTGGCGTTTGCTAAGATGTACCCGGATGATTTTACTACACAAGAAATAGGGAGTCTTTTGGGTGATATTGAGTCATTTCATCATACAATAAGCGATGATGATAACTTTGAAGACTTGAATGGAATAAATGATCTTACGCGTGTTATGGTTGAAACGGGAACGCATAGGTCTTGTCCTACAGTTTATCGGGTAGTTAAGCTAGCTTTGCTTTTACCGGTGGCAACCGCAACCGTTGAAAGATGTTTTGCGAAATTGAAGCTTGTGAAGACGGATTTACGCAATCGAATTGGTCCGGAATTCTTGAACAATGCTATGGTTTGTTCGGTCGAAAAGGATTTTTTAAGTGAAGTAAAAGACGACGATGTGATGGAACGATTTCAAGCAATGAAAAAAAAAAGAAGAGCACAAATCTATTAGGCATTTGTTTTACTTTATTTATGTATTGTTGTTTTTTTTTTAATATTGTATGATTGCACGGTAAAAAAAAAATTTGGGATACCCGTGAATTAATGTCCTAGTTCCGCCACTAATTGGTACACAATCCTAGAAATCGATAAAGGCATGTTTTATTATTAATAAGCTTTGTAATTTTGTTCGTTATCATAATACGAAACCACGCTTTGTTTAAATTGAATTTTATTTGATATAGCATTGGATATGGAGGGACATACATGAAGTTTGCATTTTGCAATGTCAAGCGTGAAGAGCGAAG
The DNA here is from genome assembly GCA_030545235.1 of Helianthus tuberosus. Classification (NCBI taxonomy): domain Eukaryota; kingdom Viridiplantae; phylum Streptophyta; class Magnoliopsida; order Asterales; family Asteraceae; genus Helianthus; species Helianthus tuberosus. Next base: position 54,297,082 of record CM060426.1, on the reverse strand, counting down.
ACATATATGAATTTATTTTAATGGTTTGACGATTGGTTGATACGATTTGGGATTTTGGTTTTGTTTTATTAAACGGTTAATCTTTCTTGAACCATTTTTTAATTCTCTCCTCATTTACCGTTATATAGTTGATAATCCTATGCTTATGATAGTATTTTTAGCTTTGAAATACGTATGGTTTATAAGTTGGTTTAAAACACACATGATCATTTACTAGTTTTTTTAGCTTTGAAATGCATAGTGCTAAACCTTTGCCATGATCAGCCATTTTGCAGCCCAGTATAACCTACCAAAAATTTCTCTCTAGTCAATTATGCAGCCCAATGTATAGCCCACCTCTTGTAGCCCATTTACTCACCTAAAACCCGATTTAACTGACCCGATACACCAAAGTTTTTTTTGAACGGTATATCAACTGAATTTCCAGCTTACTCCAAAGGGCCAGCATATGCTGTTTAAACCCCTCACCGGCTCACCCCAAGTTCGAATCCCTTCCAGAGGTGTTCTCCCATATTTACATAATTTTGCACTTAGTTGGAATTGAACCTGAGACCTTCCCAGGAGGAAACCACTTAGTGGAAAACCCCTTGGCCAACTGGGCTATACCATATTGGCACCTCAACACCAAAGTACCTGAACCTAGAATGGTTTGGTTATTGAATAATATTTTTAGCTTTGAAAACCCAAGGAACCTGACCCAAAAAATCTGAAAACCGAAGAGCACACCTGTTAGATAGTTGGCGAAGCTTGAGATTTCTGACCGGTAGGTTGAAAACATATATACCAAAAATTTCTATAAAACCGGGGGGTCAAAAACGTATATACCCAAAATTTTCTATACGAAAACTAAATACTCTCCACTAACGAGAGAAAAGTTCGAGGGGTCGGCCGCCCCCTCCCGGCCCCACAAAGCTACGCCTTTGGAGCAGCTTACTGCTCTATACCATACTCATATGTGGGATTTGGTTCCACTCCCACCTGGAAAGCATACAATCACTTTCCGTGGGGTCTATAAGACAAAAACCACGTAGGATGGTTCAACTGAATGATACAAGACCAAACTTGTTGCAAAAGGATATTTACGAAATATGGTATGGATTATGAGGAGGCTTTTGCCCTCATTGCTAAAATGACGGTGGTTCGTACTCTTATAGCAGTTGCATCTATTCGACAATAGAAAATATTTCAAATGGATGTCAAGAATGCATTCTTGAATGATGATCTGCATGAGGAGGTTTACATGATTCCTCCCAAGGCAATGCTCACTTTGTAGTTTGTCGACTTTAGAAAGTTTGAGTTTGAGAAATTCTCCATGGTGATTACTTCTTTTGGACCCAACCCAAAAACCGTTGGACAGAACCATATGTAGTAAAAGGGCTGGAAATCGGTTCTTTATATATATGTACTCACTGGTTTCGGTTCAGGTTATAACCACCGACGAAGATGGGCTCCGCCAAAGTGATGGCGGGCGTGAAAGGAAGGAGAGAAGGAGTCCAACATGCATTAAATCCTTTTTATTTTAATTTCATTTTTCCTTTTTTTAAATAGTTAAAGGGGCATTATCCCACATCGTGCACGTTAACGATAATGTATATGTTTCAACAATTAATTACATGCTTTTATGGGAGTATTTGCAGGAAGTGAGAAATGTGGAAGCTATATTTGTTCAACAATTAATTACATGCTTTTAGTGAAATGATTTAGTGGTACTGCAAAAAAAGCGCATTCACCACCTCGACGCCACTTCTTCGAGTTAACAAAATGCCGTTTGGTAACATGTGTGAAACAAGGTGTTTTAATTTCAAGTCAGACTAGGAGTGGCAATCATGTTGGATTGGCAAGTTAAATTGATGAATGAACATGACCCATATATTTATTTGTATCAAAGACTTCAATCCTAATCTAGACATACTTAAACCCATGCAACTTAAACACAACCGGTATAACCATTTATCCAAACAAGTTGATGGATGTAAACAACATCTTGGGTCATATATGGAATGAGTTTTTTATTTTTAATTCTAATTTTAAACATGATGATGCGTTTTAAAATATATATTTTTATTTTTAGTTCTAATTTTGAACAGGTTGATGGACCGACTTGTTTAATTAAACTGAGTTGGATTTGAAAGTACTCTTTTAAGCTTTTCTAAGGAAAGTGATTATTCATTCTATATATAGGTAGTTTTTATGAAACAATTAATTTCCTCCTAACTGAAAAGAAAAGTGAATCAATCCTAGACAACCATATAAAAATTGAACAGACATAATTTTATGTAATAAAGAATCTCACTACACATGCAAAAAAAAAAAAAAAAGAAGAAGAACAAGAGTAAAATATTATTAAAACTAAAGATCTATATAAAGTATGGTACTTATCGGCCACCGCACCTGCTAATAATATTGCAACCCCGACGATACGGGTTAGCTTGACGTCTACTATTACAGTTGTAATAAGAGTGACCACGTTGATTACATGGAACATTGTTTTTTTGTAGTGCACCATAGCTGATGTAGCCCCTTCCTGCTAGAACTCGTCTAGCACTCTCAGACTCCATCGTGATCTCCTCCTCTTCAGGGTCCCTTACGATTACACCACGACCATTCCCCTCAAAGGGCACATTCATGGAAGAGGAAAGTGCAAAACAAGAAAACGCCAACGCTAAGATGATGAAAAATGCAATACCGTTAGCCATTTTTAGAGACAATAAGAAGAAATGAAATCAAAGAATAGAGGTTTTTGGTGTTATAGTTTTGGGCAAGAGTTGAGATTTTTGGGGAGAAATAACAGAAGTGTTTTGTGGTTAAGATTTATGATCCACAAGTATTTGGAATAACAAACATATTAGAGTTTTTGACTTTTGACTGGCTATGCATGGCCATAATCAGTCTTAACATGAATGTTTTCCAAGTAAAACTTTCACTGAGGAGTCGCCTAAACTTTTGTAAGGGTAAAAAAATAAATCAATTTGGATATAACATTCATTATATTTTGTGATATAGTATTCCATAATTTTATGAAAACAAGATCCTTTACTTTAAGAAGCAAAAAAAATATATATATATATATATACTAATGTTTCTTTTTGAAACCTTGTAAACCCTCTAAGGCTGGTGGGTATGGTATAAAGCCCCTATGGGCTTTATCACACCACATCAGCGTTACGTAGGCTTCAGACTAGAGGGTATGGGGAGGCTCATCCCCATGAGGATGGGCCGCCATGTAGGCACCACATCACCATCACATGGAGGATGGGCCTCTTTGCATTTTTGAGGGGGGTGGAGGATGAGGCTACCCCACATTATTTTTTATTGTTTAATTTATTTTATTTGTTTAACTTTTATTGTTTAATTTTTATTGTTTAACTTTTTTATTTGTTTAACTTTATAAAAACAATTCAAAATTTAAATAAAAATAAGACATAAAAGAAGATAATAAAATCCATTACATAACATAAAAAAAATTACATAACCTAAAAAAATTACACTACCTAAAATTTATAAAAAAATACTAGATTTAAAATTTATAAAAATTACACTACTCGTCTTCGTATTCGTCACCATCCCCGCCGTTTACGTTGTTCCATATATGTTCTACCAAATCCTGTTGAAGGTTTGCATGTGTGAAGTCGTTGGTTAGCGAGAACGAGTTTAAATCCTGTTGTGCCGGATCTACCGGGACAGTATTCCCGATAGATGCATTCTCATCATACTCATAAATCGCCCGACTTTCGTCTTCAATAATCATGTTATGGAGCAAAATGCAAGCGTACATACAAAGGCGCAACCTCTTCGGTGTGAACGCACGTGCCGGTTGTTCAAGGATGGCCCATTTTTTTTGTAAAACACCAAAAGCACGTTCGATGTCTTTTCTTGCAGCTTCTTGACACTTGGCGAATTTTTTCATTTTTTCGTCCTCGAGATATGGAATAGTCTTGACAATTGTAGACCAAGACGAGCACCACCAAGAATTAGATGGCATTGTGGATGAAAAGATAATTTTTTTATAAAAGTGGGGAGAAAATGGTATAAAAATGAAAGTGTTTTGGGTTGAAAGTGGGGAGAAAATGGTGAAAATGGTATAAAATAAGTGTGTTTTATAGAAAAATGGGATTTTTTTTATTGAACTAGCCGTTACAACGGCTATATATTTGAAATTTAGGCCCGTCCTCTCCGTCTTGTGGGAGCCGGATCTGCCGAGCCGAGCCCAGGGGGCGGTGTGGGGGACCGGCGTCGGGCCAAGCCGGGCCTCAGCCGGCCCCATACCTAGGGCTGTAAACGAACCGAACGTTCAGCGAACAGTTCGTGAACCGTTCGGCGGGAAGTTCGTTTGTTTAATAAACGAACGAACACGAACAAGGAATTTCGTTCGATTAGTTAAATGAACGAACATGAACAAAGGTCTCGTTCGTTCAATTGTGTTCGTGAACGTTTGGTAAGGTGTTCGTTAACGTGTTCGTGAACATTCGTTCATTTGCGTTCGTTTATGTTCGCATGTTTGTGTTTTAATGAAAGATTTTTGTATTTTCATATATTTTATCTATACTTTTTATATTATTAAACTTTTATTTATTTTATTACCCTAAGAATTAAACTTGGAAAACCCTGTTTCACCTTGTTTATGCACCATTTCCCTTTCATTTCTTATTATTTACATTGACGAATACGATCGACATCCGTTCCACAATAAGGAATTCACGTTCTAGTGCTACTCTCTGGGCCATCCACCTTTATCCTTCGTCTCATTCGTCAAATTTATTTGTGTTCGTGAACCGTTCGTGAACACTCTCATTTCCTTAATGAACGAACACGAACATAAAATCTCGTTCGGTAACTGTTCATGAACCGTTTGTGAACACATTTATTTCCTTAACTCACGAACACGAACACGGCCTTGTTCGTGTTCGTTCGGTTCGTTTACAGCCCTACCCATACCCTCTAGTCTCATGTCACATAGGGGGCTTTAAAGTACATCCCTTTAACTTGCATGCAATGGTTTAAATCCCCTATGATTACCTATTTTTTTATTTTTTTATTTTATATATTTTTTAATTTGTATACCATTAACAAAGTATAAATTAGCAACTTTTTGTTGCATTACGTGTTGTACCCCAAAAGCTTGGTGAGTTTTTCAAAAAAAAAAAAAAAAACTTTGATTTTTCACTTTTAACCCAAACATTTTCATATTTTGTATTTTAACCCTTTTTAATTTTTTTACTTTTAACCCAAAGTTTTCCATCTTTTATAATTTAAAACAACACTTTATTATTTATAACTTTGGTCATCCATACTTTTTATCTTTCGCAAGTTTTACGCTTGACAGACACGTCGCAACGTGTCCATTTTTTCCCGTTTGACAAGTTCGCCGCAACAGGCGGGTCCTAGATCGACTAAGTTATTATTTTCTACGTTTTACGTTTCTGATTAATTTCTTCGCATTAACACACTGTAACAGGTGAGCGTGGTTCAACCATTTTAAATCTGCTTTTCGTTCAGTGTAATTTTTCCCATTTTATCTATTTTATTTTTACGATGTTGAGAGTCGATGCCGTTGTGGCATTGGTGCTACTTGGCACTGTTTTACGAACGTTTTTAACCTACTAAATTTTTTACTAATATTTTGTTTCGGTTTACCCCTATACTTCCTTTACTTAAAAACTATTTTTTACGTGCATATTTTATGTACGAGTAGGTATAAATATGATTTGTTCTACATTCCGATGTAAACTTTTTTTATAGACAAGTCAGGTCAAATATAATACGTTTTCGTTTAAAGAAACCATTTTTACGTGCATATTATGTACGTTTTGGTATAAATTCAAGTTGTTCTACGTTTCCACGTAAACTTTTTTGGGAAATGATTCAGGTCAAATATAATATTTTTCGTGTTTATTTTATGTATGTTTCGTAAAGTTTGTTTCGAACCGAGTGGAGTCAAATTATGGTTTCTTTTTCTCCTTTTTTTTTGAAAACTCTAATTAATCCCTTTCGATTACATGTGCAGATTTTCCTTCATACCCGTTACGTTTTCTATGTATGAGTTGGGTCACATATAATACGTTATGTTTGTTCGATATGAATTTGATTTACTTTACGTTTGATCCAATCACAATTCTTATACAGGTTACATTGAGTTCAACTGGATACGTCGAAATGTGTGTTTTCATATAGTTAATGCATCATATAACGTTTGGACCAATCCATTCAATGTTTATGATGTACCCGCGCCGCAACGCGGGCGGGTCTTAATCCTAGTTTTTATTATACTACATATACATTTGTAAGTTGGGGGGAATAGTGCCAGACAGCTGCCTGGCACTCCCCCATTGGACCAACCTTTTTTTAATTTAATTTTATTCCCAGTTTAAAATTACGCTTTCGTCCTTCGTTTAAAATTACGTTTTTGCCCCCAGCTCAAAATAAAATTATAATTTTGCCCCTAGCTCAAAATTACGCTTTTTCCCTCTGTTCAAAAACTAAAATGTTGGTTTTCCCTCTACCTTAAAATTACGATTCTGCCCTCAGCTCTAAATTACGTTTTTGCCCACAGTTCAAAATAAAATTATGATCCCCCCCCCCCCACAAGCTCAAAATTATGATTTTTCTCTTAGTTTAAAATTATGATTTCGCCTCCAGCTCAAAATATAATTACGATTTTGCCCTCTATACAGACATACATGTTATGAGAGAGAAATATTCGGTTTATTGCCCCGCAACGCAGGCGGGCAAAAACTAGTTTAAAAACAAAACTAAAAAAACATAATTTCAATAAAATATTAAAAGATTACAAACTACTTAAAAATAAAAAAAAACTACAAAGTTACTTAAAAAACTACCAACTTAAAAATAAAAATAAAACCCTACTAAAAAGCTACATATATTTTACTTGGATTTTTGCCTTACGAGCCTTTAAAATTAATCGGTCCTCCTCTGGTAGGTTGGAAAAGTCTTTCTCAAGAAACTTCATATCTTTCTCGATTTGTTTCTCCATTTTAAGTTCATGCTCATTTTCCTTGATCGAGAGAAGCCGAGTGAGACTATCATCGAACTCGTCCAACCTTGATGGGTCATCCGATGGCGTTGAAGAGCAGGGCAGGCCCGTTAGGCTTACCAATCTAGGCACGGGCCTAGGGCCTCCAATTTTTAGTAAAGTTTTATATATTATATATGTATCAGGCTCAAATAAAAAGCAAAACTAAACCATTTTTTTTATTGAAGTTACACAAATAAAAATTAAAAATTGTTTAGGAAAAAAGGCCCACATTCAAGACCCAGTTTCGAAATTAAACCACATACATAACTGCAGTTTGTAGCAACCATCTACCACTCGACCTCATCCGAATTCCATGAATCAGCGCCCCAAATCCCTAAAATTGAGCCACACTCATCGTTCCTACCTCTTATCGCAACCTGCTCTTTCGATTTTCTAGGTTATCGGCTATCACTAACGGTAATCACTCATGGCGTCGGGTCTGTTGGGATTGGAGGAGAATTTATGGGCAAAATTAGGGCTAATTACTAAACGTAGGTTAACTTTAGCAGCTAATTTTTTCTATTAATGTCTATGTGTTTTGCAAAAGGGCCTCCACTTTGTAGTCCGCTTAGGGTCTACAAAAACGTTGGAACGGCTCTGTTGAAGAGGAGGTGTCTCGTGCTGCTGCCTTGCTTCTATCCCTACTCTTAGGTCGTGACAGCTCTTGAAGTTCCTCAAACAACGCATATTTTGGCTCATTACTAGGCTGGCGATGGGTCTATAGCGCCATCTCTTTGGCGGGCTCGGGATGGATATGGGACGCCATAGGACGCTAACGAAGATGATGTGGTCAGGGGCGGTATACCACACCCCTGACTTCTCACCAAAAGATGAAACCCGTCCAGCTGGTTTTGCTCAACTTTATAAAGTCGAGAATACATTGATCAATGTAAACATCTTAATCATGGACATGATTTGGAGGTATTATCACTGTGTTCATGTGGAAAAAGAGGTTAGCTATTATATAAGGGTATAGGCAGAATGCAACATCCTTAGCATCCTTAGTTTTAGGTTATCTTTGGTAATTGGATTTTTACTCGTTGGCCATTAAAAAAAACTAACAACTTCAAACTAATCTATATCTATATACTATAATAAAATAAACCAATTTTTGGACACATGTCATTCATTGAAGGTATTCTCAAATCTATACTTATCTTATATTAACTAAATAAATAATAAATTAATATTATATCTTATCATACTTTAATAAAATATTATCTTCAAATCTAAATTGTTAATTTAATCTATATAATCTATAAAAGGAGACTAAAGGCTGATGTAATTTTGCCTATGTGTCAACCATTCAGCTATGCCACATAGTCGATGGTGATGTCATAAATCCGATTTTTATTTTTATAAAGATAAATACTGATTTTTTTAGGAGGGAATTTCTAAATCAAATTCAAAATTCAAATGGGTTTTTATTAAATAAAAAGTTTAATCTTAATTCTCTCTCCATCAAATCTCAATCAAATATACACCAGTTCATTTTCAAAATTCAAAACCTTCACACCTCTCTCTCTCTCTCTCTTCAACTCCGAATAACATCTTCGAGCAGATTGAGATTCAACGATGAACGATGCAGATGTCTCCAATCAGGTTCATCAAATGGTCCAGTTCATCCGTCAAGAAGCCGATGAAAAACCTAACGAGATCTCCGTTTCAGCAGATGAGGCAAGTCTCTGTTCAAATCAAGTCAGATTTTCGAGTAATTAGGGTTTAAACCACAAAAACCATAACTTATCATATGTTCCATTTCCAGCTTTCACTTGATTTTTGTTAATTTATTCAGTTGATAAGTTATGGTTTTTGTGGTTTAAACCCTAATACTTGGACTGTATCTATCATATGTTATGTTTCCAGCTTTCACTTGATTTTTGTTAATTTATTCATAAGTTTCATGTTATTGTCGCTTTAATTATGATGTTTGATAGTTCACTATACAGTTGGAAGCTTTAATTCTGATGTTTGATAGTTCACTATACAGTTTGAAGATTAGGTTTTCATACTTTCATCTATAATGTGAAATTCTTCGTTAATGTTGTTACACTTTTGTTGTTATATTCTGATTCCAGTTGATAAGTTAGGGTTTTTGTGGTTTAAACCTTAATACTTGTACTGTATCTATCATCTGTTCCTTTTCCGGTTGATAACTTTGTTTTGTTGAAGATGTGTTTGATCAAATGTTTATATATGATTGTATGCTTCATTGTAAAACTTTTTTGGCTTTGTATTGGCACTGAAGATGGTTTATTGATTTGTGGTTTCTCAAGTTTCAGAGGAAAAATGGCAACCATCAAAGAACTGACTTGGAGTCTGAAAAGTATAACTCGAGTGTTGATGGTTCTATTGCTTCAACTACAGTGACATAAAGCAAATAGAAGTGATGAAAGGGGGAGAATTAAAAATGATGGTGGGGTTGTCATGTGGACAGGTAATTTTGGTTTTTTGTAAATGATTTGTGCGTTTTGTTATATTCTTTGTATTGACTGAAAAGATAGAAAAAATTAAACCTTTTGTTCTTTTTATGATAAATCTTTGTGTTTGACCATCGTGTTAATAGAATTGGTGATTTTAGATCTTCTGTGCAACGATTGGTAAACCAATGATAAGTTTATTGATTTTGCATCATGTTTTGGATGTTTTTCGATTAGGGGTTAAAAAAGATTTGATTTTTAATATGCCCATGGATTATTGTTTAGGTAAAGCTATGGCAATTGTTGTGCAGCCTGCTAAAGATCCGAGAAAGAAATGACGATGAAACGAACAGTGGTCATTGGGCTGCCAATACTTTCCTACGGTAAATATTATATTATTATATTATATTGCTGCAATCTATTGTTATTAAAACTGTTATTAATTGTATTAAAACTGTTATTAATTATATTAAAACTGTTAAGAGTAGTTGTAAAGCCAGATTGTTTTTGTTCAGGATTCTGTAATTTTGTTGTGATTTGGTTGATTTTGGTTGAAATTTATTTATTGCATGTGGTGTTTTATTTTACTTTGAAGTTTGCTTTATTTAAAAGCTTTATTTGTGGTAATTTGCTGTATTTTAGAAATTAGGGTTCTAATTTGGGGTTTTTCATTACATGTAGTGTTTTCATAGAGCTCTGCAGTCAACTGTCTTCTATCATGTACAAGATCTCTATTTTAAAATTGCTGATGAAAATTGTTGATAATTTAAATTGCGTAGAGTTTAGGTCATGAAATTAGGTATTTAGGTAATTCAAAGATCCTTTCTATTTGCTCAAACTAATTGATGTCTCTTGCGTAGGTACACTGTATCTGATGTAAGACTGTTCACCAACTTCGATTTCATCTTAAAGGTATGAACCATCACATTCAAAACATTAAATATTATTAATCTTGTGTTTCTTGATTTTGACCATATTTGCCCTTTGAATCTAGCGATGGAGGTAGAAGACAGCTGTGTTATTACTCATGTTCAAGATAAGCTCTTTCGTGTTCATGTGAGCAAGAAGAGAGGAAGACACAAAGGATGTGTGAAACATAGTTCATATGATACAGGTTCAGGTGTCAAATCTGTATCATGTGAACTGTGTTTGACACATCCTTTGTGTCTTTCTCTATTCTTGCTCACATGAACACGAAAGAGGTTATCTTGAACATGATGTTATCTATTAAGGGAGCTTAGATAATGACATAGAATTGCCTACGTGTCAACTTCTCAGGTATGCCATGTAGTCCTCGCTGATGTCATAATTACGAAACGATATCCTTTAGTGTTGTTTTCGCTAAAGTTTGAAATGGTATTGTTTAGTGTTACTCTACCTTCAAGGAAAGTCCAAAGAGCAGGTATAATTTTAAATTATGCCTTCAAATTCTTTTTAACAAAACAATAGAAACGTTGTTGATTATTTGATTTTTTTTTCATTTTTTGTAGCTATGAGAAGGTTTAAAGCTATTAAATGGCTTGAAAGTGTAGTTAGGCCATTGGAGATACCAAAACAACCATCAAACTTTTTGATAGGTCAAAGCTTCATGTTTTCAACAATTAATGGTTGTTCTATCGTAAAGACTTCTGGTATGTATCTTAAGCATAAACTTTATATTGTCATTCATGGTGTAAAACAATGTGATTAGATTAGAAGTTCAACATTGCTATGTTGTAACTTAGTTTCAGTATGAATCTGTTTTAGGTTGATTTCTAGGATTGTTTAGGTTGAAGGTAGCCATCATTAGGGTTTTTATTGTCATCTTTTTGCTGAAAATTAGGACGAAAATCATCTTAAATGACTACACGGTTAGTTTTCTCATTTTACCTCAACATGGTTTCATAAAATTACTTTCTTGCCTGTTATACGTCTTTTTCTAATCTCAGGGCTATAAAATTATTTTCGTGTTCACCTTCGTTTGTTATCAAAATATGTTGTTAAATAAACGAACAAATATTAAAAGATATAAACTTGAGTCTATAAGACTATGCTGCTGCCACTAATGGACCTTTCGACTTTAGCGCTAGAATATATACAACTACCAAACAATCTTAACATAATCCAAATTGAGATAAAAGTTACCTGGGTTTGTTGAAACTGTTTGGCTTCGAAAATTGTTAAAGGAGAAAATTAAATAAAGATTAAACATTGTTAAATCTAAAAGTCTAAAAAGAAGTAAAAATAAACTGTGATAAGAAAAATTAATACGATCATGCATATAAAGTATTTAAAAAGTAACAATTACATATAAAAAAGAAAACTAATCAGACAATTAAACTCTAATAGCAAGAATCAAGAAACTTTAACTTCAACTCCATGGAGCACTGAACTTCTCGATGTATGTCATTGATCTTTCTCATGAACTCCAGGTCTCTATCTCCACACTCTATATTACTCGCAATACACAGGTCACGAACGGAAGTAGTTGGCATCGCTCTCAGATCTCTCGAAACCTGGTCTCTTGTCAGGAGACCAAGTTGTAGTCCGTTAAAACACCTCTTCAATTCTTGAAGAGTAGACCTATCAGCCAAAACTTGCTCTTCGATTTGTTTAATAAAGCGTTGCTTGAAATCGTCAGAATATGACTCCATTTTAATGTATTTATAAGAACTAAAGCAAACAATAACAGTTGATCTTTGGCTTTCAGTGAATGAATTTGGGTATGATGAAACAACATTTGAATTGGCAATGGTATTATATAGAATTTGTAACAGCCCAAAGGTCAGATTTAAATGCAACCATTAAATAAAAATTTATATTTAAAAACCATGTACATTTAATGATTTAATGGGAAAACGTGTATAAATTTATATTTAAAAACCATGTACATTTAATGATTTAATGGGAAAGCAAGTAAAATTAAATATCTAGAAAACCAAAGAACAAAATTTAAACCTTCAAAAAAAGGTTATCATAATTAGGAAACGTCTGTTCATTTACCCCATCAAACATTATATACACTATAAAGGATCATGATTAGTTTACTTGAAAACATCAACACTTCATTTTAAAAAAACCCTTCACCCTAAAACAAACTGTCCAAAAAACACTAACACTCTTTCTAAATGTCAAGCAAAAGCTTCTACCACTGGTCTGAAACTGCCGATCTTAAAATTGAATTTTCAAGATGGTCACTCGAAGAACAGAGAAAAGATGAAGAACTCAATAAAAAAGTTGCTATGGTGAGTGATAAATATTATAAGCAAACCTGGAGTAGCATTGCACTGCTGGATGAAGTGGTTTGTTCTCCTCCATCAGAGTTTAAAGAAAAAGCAGAAGAGTTTATCACACATCTGCTGAAACAGGATCAGAAGACCTGTGATATGCTTGCTGATCTGCAAATTAAAACAAATAATGAAATTGCATGGAAGAAGGCGGGAGTTATAGATATCCTAGGAAGTGTTTATTGTAATGTGTAATTTTTTATATTTTTCACAATCAGAATTTTGTAATACTATTTAATATCGAATGAAGAAAATTCAATGTTTCAAAATCAGAATTTTGCAATTTCACTTTTACCAGTTTCAATAATAACAAAGTACAGCCAAAAAGTTGAACTTGAATGTGAACTTCATGAAAGGTATAGATCATGCTGATGACTCACTTCACAGGTACATAATTTCATATAATTTCAAATAATAAAAAATACTAAAATTGTTTATTATTATTTTTTTGGCAGTTACAAAGTGTTTATAAATCCAAGTGTGAGTGATGAGTTATGTACAGCAACAACTGAAGCATTTGCACCCATCTTCCATTCTTTGTATGCCCTATGGAGAGAAGCATCCATCTTCCCCCTAAAAAGCAAAGAAAACATTAGGAAAAAGAATTATGATTGAGGATGGCCTGAATCTACGTAAGTGGCAGGTTTATTATATTTACCGATTTCAAATTTTATTTCCAACCTTTCTGATTTAGGTTTTTTGCAGACATTCACAATGCAATAAAGCATGCCACCAAAGCCAGAAACTGTGGTTGGGTTTTCCTACGATATTGTACGAAAGGTTGATGCTAAGTATCCCAAACATCCTTGCATCTTGGCTGGAAAGTCATTAGGTTCAAGGTAATGGTTAGATTTTAAAACTATTATTAATCATCAGCTAATTATAATTGTTCTGAAGTTAAACCTTTTAGTTATGTTCATTCTAAAATGAAATTCATCCCAATTGGTCGCTAATAGTTTGTAGAATATAAACTGATAAGTTATGGAGATAATGCATCTCTATCATAGGGTACATGCTGAGATTATTGAATTTTGAGTCACATACCCCATATATAGCTTTAACATACTTGATTATTATTATAAACATAGTTTAACATTAAGAATTGATTGGAGTGTTAAGTGTATTATTTTGAACTTTTTGAACAAGTTTTAACTGCAAAGGAGTAAAAAGAATGTTGGTTTTATTCAGTGTGTGTATTGTAGTTAACAGAAAGAATGGGGAGATACCGTTATTTTAGGCATTGAGCAAATCAGCAGGGAAGGCTTTCAGCAACATGGTTATGGGCTATAACAATGTTGATGTCGATACAAGGTGTTGCTGTTTCAAACACAGCTGTGAGTTTCGTTCTTCAAGGTGTCTCTGGTAACTTGAGTTCGTATTTACGATTAGGTTCTTTTTGTATTGAATTTACTCTATAGGTAATGCTGTAGTAAAAGGAGATTTAATTATAATTGAAAAACTAACATAAGGACTTTGTTATAAAAGTGCATCGAACCAGACCACATTGGTTAGTAGGGGTAATGAGTACCATAACAAAACAAGAAAAGGAATAGCAAGAACATGCAATTAGGTACAGTTTTTGGGCTGCTAATGGTGTCTAAACAACCATTATAAGCGATGGTTGCGGCTGCCAAAACAGTTCAGAAACAGGACGCCATGCTTAAATGATTCAGGGTCAGTTTTCGGGTTGAATCATAGTTTACAAATTGTGAGTTCGTAAGGTATTTTTAGAGTATGTTAAAGGTTATTTCTATTCCATGTTTTGTATGTAGAGTCTAATTTGATATGTAATAGAAAAAAATACGCAAGTTTATAAACATGGAAGTGAAAACACCATGATCAATATTTCTCTTTTGTATGTGTTTGACTTCTTGACTTATTATTTAAGAGTTTGTTTTGATTTGTCAAATTTTGAAATTTTATACTTTATCAGAATTTTGGTTATTTTCTTCTTATTAGTGATACTGATGCTTATGGCCACACCTTATGTTACGGGCTAACATGAAAAAAAAATAGAAACTCAGTTTAACAAATATAATTGTTCTGCTTTACTTAGAATGCCAGTGTGTTTAAAAATGTAAAAGATAAAAGATGATGCATGAACTAAAGCAAAGGTTCCTTAAAATCAGCTTTGCCTTTGCTGCTTGATATGCAATCATGGTATCTATACTTTGGCAGGGCATTCCAAGTGGTTTTAGGCGATCGACGGCATAGTGGGCAATAAAATGACATTGCCTTTGCATACGTGTCTATATACAAGTATATGGCATGTTGTTCGGGTTATTTAGATACAAATGGTTAGAAAACATGAAGAAATGATTAATAATATGATTTTTAGATACAAATGGTTAGAAAACATTTAGAAATGATTAATAATCGGATTTGTAGACAACATATTATCAATTACTTAGCTTATTTCTATATCAAACCTGAACTAATAATTTTTTGAGAAAACTTAAAGCCTAAATTGTATATTAAATCTAATAAATGCAATCTAATAATTAAATCTTTTTAAATAAATGCAATCTAATAATTATGTGTATACTATATATAACAAACTATTAAAGCCTAAATTGTATATTAAATGTAAAGTTTTAATACATACAATACAGAGAAAACACGTCATACCAACTTCGTAGACTTGACAGGACTTACAGACTCGATAACAAAAGACCGTAACATACAATACAGAGACAAAACGTCATATCACCACAAGCAATTGTGGATCTTTGCTGATGGGTGCACTTCGGAATGTAGCAGATATGAATGAATATAATCCCAGTGTAGCTAATTACATATCTGCCACTTGGGTTATATTCATTCATATGAATGAATATAACCCCAGTGTAGCTCTTCGATTTTCCTTGAAATTCCAGAGCTCGCTAATTACATATCTGCCACTGGGGTTATATTCATTCATATACAATTGATCGTTCTGATCAATTACTTCCTTATGTGCACCGCACCATCTTCTAGGAGGTTGTCAAGTGTTCTCGCCTTCGTGCTTGGTTTTTTGCGTATCTTTACATCCGCAGCCATTCTGTACAATAAAACACATTCAAATGACCAATATAAACACATTCAAATGACCAATATGGGGAACCCATATCATCGAATCAAACCAAAAATCAATATGAGGAACACATCAATCCAAAACTGATCCGATCAGTTCATTTGTATAAAATTTAATTCTGATTTAGTTCATCTTCTTAAACAATTCTCAAATGACCAACATAAACACATTCAAATGACCAATATGAGGAACCCATATCATCGAATCAAACCAAAAATCAATATGACGAACACATCAATCCGAAACTGGTCCGATCAGTTCATTTGTATAAAATTTAATTCTGATTTAGTTCATCTTTTTAAACAATTCTCAAACAACCAAAAATCAATTTTCACATTTCAAGTATCAATATTGATGTGTTCAAATAACTACACACTGATGCGCTTTATCAATTTCCATCATTTGTTTCTTCGCATTTGATTCAGAAATTAAAACCCACAAGTATCATAGTTTCAATAAACAACCTAGATCTGTACTCTAATTGTTTTTAGAGAAAAACACACAAGAATCAGCCAAATGATCACATGAGATCTGAAACTATAGAAATCAATGATACATTTTGAACAATATACTCAGTTGATACCCGAGACAAAAACCCTCAAGAATCAAAACCAAAACACAGTTGATCTCATATGAGGAACCGAAAACACATTCAAAACCTCTGTTTTGCTACCCGAGACAAAAACCCACAAGAATCAAACAATATTTTCATACAAAACCTGAAACAAACCTTCATAATAACCAAAACCCAAACCTCTGTTTTGATACCCGAGACAATAACCCATAAGAATCAAACAATATTTTCACACAAAACCTGTTACATTCTAGCATATCAAAAACATAGTGTCGATCATGTTTTAGGTATGTGATTTTACCTTGGATTGTTATAGAAGATGAAGATGAAGATGAAGCTGATGATCGGTGGAGATTACAGAATATGAAAATGATTCCGATGAAGATGATTTCGATGAAGATGATTCCGATGAAGATGAAGATGATCCGATGAAGATGAAGATGATTGAAGATGAAGATGAAGATCTGTGTTTTGGGACTTGAGAGAAGATGAAAATGATTTTATTGAGAAGTGTGATTGTTCTAATCATACATATATGTTTATCATTAAGATTTGAGGGTATAAAAGACATTTCACAATTGTCAAACAGTCAAACAGGGTGATGTTTCTCACATACCACAGAGACGCAAATTGCATTTTTCTCTAATTTTTTGTAACATAGTAATGAAATTTTTATGTCCTAACACATACTGTCTTAATATTTGTTTTCGATCGTTATTAAACATACCCGTGTGTTCACCATTGCGTTACAACTAACAATGTGTCAAAAAATTAGTTCATGTTTTCATTTTAGACAACATATTAGTTCATGTTTTCATTTTAGACAACATATTACCAAGTACTTAGCTTATTTGTATATCAACCATGTACACTAACACATAATTTCATTAACATTGTTTTATAAAGATATGTAACTAAATGCAAAGAATTTAAATCATATATTATAATCTGTTTTTTAGTATTTGTTTTCGATCGTTATTAAACATACCCGTGTGTTCACACGGGTGTTACAACTAGTATATTTTTAAAACAAATACCTCTCTTTCATACTTATCTTATATTAACTAAATATATAAATAATAAATTAATATTAAATGTTATCCTAATTTATTAAAAATATAACTTTTTTATTATTTTGTATACAAAATTATATTTATTCAACTCGTATAAAACTAAATATATAAATAAGAAATTAATATTAAATGTTATCCTAATTTATTAAAAATATAATTTTTTTTATTATTTGGTATACAAAATTATATTTATTCAACTCGTGTAAAACGCGGAGTTTTTAAAAATATAAATTTTTTTATCATTTACTATACAAAGTTACATTTATATAACCCGTGTAATACACGAAGTTTTTAAAGATATAACTTTTTTTTATCATTTGCTATGTAAAATTAGATTTATTTAACACGTGTAATACACGATGTTTTTTAAAGATATAATTTTTTTTTATTATTTGGTAGATTTTTCAACCCGACTATGCACGAGTTTTTAAAGATACGACGTTTTTAGTATTTAATATACAATATTACATTTATTTAATTTGTGTAATACACATGATTTTTAAAGATATAACTCTTTTTTAGATCTATTAAACACGTGTAATATACAGGGTTTTTAAGGATGCAATTTTTTATTATTTGGTAGATTTATTCAACCCCATTATACACGGGTTTTTTAAAGATACGACGTTTTTAGTATTTAGTATACAAAATTACATTTATTTAATCTGTGTAACACACATGGCTTTTAAAAATATAACTTTTTTTTATTATTTGATATATAAAATTAAATTTATTTAACCCGTATAATATATGGGGTTCATAAAGATATAACTTTTTATTATTTAATATATAAAATTACATTTATTCAACCCGTGTAATACACGGGGTTCTAACCTAGTTAACAAAATATAACAATCTTATATCTTTTAAAATTGTTTAATCTTTTATAGTTATAAAAATCATCAAATTTTTTACGATCTCTTTATTTTGAACCTAATACCTCTCTCCCAAATCTAAGTATTTAAAGACTTTACTTTTACACATGGACCATCAGTACCCATTGCTACGATGTAATATAATTAAGTATACAATACACTGAAGCTAAAATATGTCAATATATTTGTTAAATAATTCGTAATATAGAAAGTAATTAAAAGGGTGTTGTTAAATATACCCAAAATAAAAATAGGCAACCTTTACCACTTGTTTTATTTTTGAATAGTCATTAATTACATATTAAATAGTCATTTATTACATATTAAATTTTCTCATATTTTTTTCAAACAAAACACACACATTCCACAATACGTAATTCTTTAAGGCAAATTGGAAAATAATAATCCCATCTTTCTGAAATTGGCTGATAATAATCCCAAGTCAGTTATTAGCCAATAATAATCCAACCTCGTCCAATTTTTTTTTTGTAAAATAGACCGCCGTTAAAATAAGCTTAACGGAGTTAAGTTTTTTTCCGAATTACAAACCAATGTTTTAGGGCTTTTGATCAGAACGAGGATACGAGTCGATTGATGTAAAACTTACCTCGAAATTGTGTTCGAAATGGCTTGAATTTTGTTAATTGGAAGTTAAACACCCGAATTCAAGCACCGTTTTCGTGGGTTGGGGGCAATATTTTGAGGTAAGTTTTACATCAATCGACTCGTATCCTCGTTCTGATCAAAAGCCCTAAAACATCGGTTTGTAATTCGGAAAAAAAAAACTCAACTCCGTTAAGCTATTTTAACGGCAGACTATTTTACAAAAAAAATGGGATGAGGTCGGATTATTATTGGCTAATAACTGACTTGGGATTATTATCGGCCAATTTCAGAAAGATGGGATTATTATTTTTCAATTTGTCATTCTTTAAATATTTAATTTTTTTGACCAATGAAAAATTAACTTTTGGCAACGACTTTTAAATAGTTTTTATATATAACCACTCTATCTAGGCTGATTAGTATGACTTATTTATATTTAGATTGATATTTTTTTAACGGTAAATTTCTTTACTCATGTCGTCTGCGGAACTTGAACTTAAGACCTCTCTCTCTTAGGGGGTAGGGGTGGTTATCACTTGTAAAACTTCCATCACTCACAACATCCAATCAAGTTCAGTCATGTCATCAACCATTATTCCATCACTTACAACCTTTTTTTAGTGAAAATGGTCATCACTTGTGATGGAATTCCATCACTCACAACTTTTTTTATTTTTTATTTTTTAAATTATAAATTAACAATAAAACATTAAAATTATAAATTATAAATTTCATTTAAATTAAAACATACTAGTTCAATATTTTAGACTACAATTAAAAAAAACATACATAAAGAAACTCTACTCCTCGTCCGAATTTGGAAATTCCAAACCTAAAGAACCTACTAGTTCGATTAAATCGTATCTCAACCGAAAGTGAGTTTCTTCATCACGCAACTGTTGTTGGATATTTTCGGGAACGTGAATTTGTGTAGGAGGATCCGACACCCAATCTGGAGATATTGCACGTCCGTCTTCTTTGATTAACATATTGTGCAATATGATACATGCATATACTATGCTATGTATTGATTTCTTATTCATCGCACATACCGGTCGGCTTAGAATGCCCCCATCTACCCTTAAACACCAAAAGCCCTCTCAACATCTTTTCTTGCCGATTCTTGCAACTTTTTGAACGCCTTTTCTTTAGCCACGACAGGAAACGAAGGAGCTTTCACAAAAACAGACCATGATGGGTAGATACCATCCACAAGAAGAAAGCCTCGTCTGTAATATCGTCCATTAACATAGAATGGACAGAAGGGTGCGGTACCATCCGTTACGGTTTGGAACAACGGCGAGGTGTGCAAAACATTGATGTCGTTGTTTGAACCTGAAACACCAAAATATGAATGCCAAAACCATAAATCATTCGACGCCACCGCTTCAAGTATGGTGGTTGGTCTTTTGACGTCACCCCTAACATACGCCCCTCGCAACTCGGTTGGACAATTTCTCCACTCGACATGTGTACAATCGATGCTACCGAGCATCCCAGGAAAATGCCATCTAGCCTCATGTGCGGCATAAATACGCGAGATGTCGTGTCTCGTCGGTTTACGTAAAAACTCTTTACCATACAGTTTAATAACCGCGTTACAAAAAAAATTGCAGACATTCACGCGAAGTTCTGTCCGACATAGCTAGGTATTCATCAATTTGATCGGGAGGGTTACCTGTCGCTAGTTGGCGAATGGCGGACATGCATTTTTGTATCGGCGTGAAACTTGGTTTGCCCCTCGCGTCGTAACTTTCTTGAAACCATTCTTCAGTTGCTTCGATGTCTCCAACAATTTTGATAAACGAAACCGATCTCTAAACGTTTCGGCATTGTAGACCGGATTCTCCACAAAATAATCGTTCATTAACACTTCGTTGGCATGTACCCGATCACGATCCACCATTTTCTTCTTTGGGCGGTTTGAACTTCCTTCAAGATCGTTATACACCGACACGAAAAATTTAAGCGTCTCATTGTCGGAAGACGATTGGCTATCGCTATCGCTTTCCATCGGAAACGCCGAATCCGTAGGAAAATCCATTTGTGAAATGGTATAAAAAATTGTAGAATGTGTGATATGTGTTTGTGTTTTGGTGTGGGTGAAATGGTTAAAACTGTAAAGTATATATAGATTGTTTTAGGTTTTTTAATTAAAATAACGGTACAAAGAAACGGTCAAGAGGTGCAACGATCGACTTTTGAATTGTTCAACGCATCAAATTTATGGCACGATTAAAGATCCATGCGTGAAAGATGGGGGTCGGCGGTGGTGTTTTGTTAAGTTTCACGAGTGAAACTTTTGTATAACGTGCAAATTCTTCACCACCCCGGATGGCCTTAAGGTGTTTTGAATGCATTGCCTTTGCCAATGTACCACCACCCTATTGGTTGTTTTAGATTGATATTCTATTTCGTTGAATGGACACACGGTTGTATTCATACTAAAGGGTGTCGCAACCCCCACCCCTTATCTGTCCCGGGAACGGGCGGCCGCGATACTCGGTGTTGGTGGTATCGGTGTTTATGTATTTGAAGCGGAATTTACATCAGGACCGTAGTTAGGAAGTATTTTATCATAGTAAAACACCACATTTTATATAAATAAATATATTGGGATAAAACCCAAGTTTTCATTACAAACTGATTTATAGGGATAAATCCCATTTTATTGAAATAAAACGCCTTCTTTATTTAGGTAACTTTTATAGCCACTTTTCCAAGCCTTCAGTGCTGTCCAGCTAGCTTCTAATTGGCTTTCACATTGTGTTACCTGAAACGCGTTTAAAAACATTTTGTCAGCGGGAAATACTGGTGAGTGAATTCCAGTTTAATCAAGAAAAGTTTTATTAATTTAAACAGTATTGAGAGCGATTACAATGTTTATATCTACATAATTACTCATTCAGTACTGTCAATCCTGACTGGTGGGTCATATTACACATTGGCTAACTCTTTGTCCAATGGTAACGTGTTCCACATTTTGTATACAAAACCCCAACATACCGGCAGTAATTGAAGAATTACAAAGACTCAATCACTGTTAATTATAATTTAAATAAATAAAGGTTTTGTAAAAACAGTTTGCAAAAAGGTTTACAAAAAGGAGATTACTCACATTGCTTTTTTAGGTTTTCTATAAGGGTTTCCTGGTGATTATCTATAATTTACACAAATGCACACGCGTTAGTATAATAACCCATTTTAAAATTAGTAATACCCTTCCCGAGACGGCATTCCAACGACTACGTCGGGCAGAACCACGACAGCCGTTACGGAACCCTAGATCAATCAGGCAAGGTATCTAATACGTATCCAGGGGTTATGTTACTTGCAACGGAGCAGAACTTCGTTATTTAGGGGGTATTATACCCGAGAATAGTGTATACTACGTAGAAATTGAGAGAGAATTGAAAAGATTGAGCGACGGAAATTGAAGGCCCGAGCTCCCATTATATAGGGGCTGAAATCGGGTTTCTCGCAGCCCGCGTAGACCTAAGGGTCGTCTTACGCGGCCTGCGTAGTAGGGATGGTAGGGCCTAGCCTTGATTTGTCACCAGTATAGCTTCGTCACGTGTCGACACGTTGCGGCTTCTGGATGTCGTCTCGATGATGATCGCTCGCGGCCCGCGTAGGCAGTAGCCAAAGGCTACGCGCCCCGCGAGAGCCCCATTTTTCTTGTTTCTAATTAATTTTTATGAAAATTAAGGTATTCATGGCCCGTTTTCACATATGGGGTGTATTTTAAGACATAGGGGCAGAAATCGGGTTTCTCGCGGCCCGCGTAGACCTAAGGGTCGTCTTACGCGGCCCGCGTAGTAGGGTTGGTAGGGCCTAGCCTTGATTTGTCACCCGTATAGCTTCACCACGTGGCGGTTTCCGGATGTCGTCTCGATGATGATCGCTCGCGGCCCGTGTAGGCAGTAGCCAAAGGCTACGCGCCCCACGAGAGCCCCATTTTTCTTGTTTTTAATTAATTTTTATGAAAATTAAGGTATTCAGGGCCCGTTTTCGCATATAGTGTGTATTTTAAGACATATTGGGATATTTTAATATATATTAGGGGTGTCGAAATATTTTGAGGGTTGTTATATCCTCCCCACCTTGATTTAGAGCTCGTCCTCTAATTCTACTGAAACAAGTGTGGATATTTTCTTTGCATTTCTGATTCAAGCTCCCATGTGTATTCTAGTCCTCTTTTGGAGTGCCATTTTACTTTGACCAGAACTAATCTCTTGTGCTTGAGGTTCTTGACTTTCCTGTCTTCAATCTGTAGAGGCCTTTCTACAAATTTAAGTTGTTCATTTACCTCTATATCCTTAAGAGGTACTACAAGTGATTCATCAGCTAAGCATTTCTTGAGATTAGATACATGAAACACATCATGTATTCCTGCCATTTCCTCTGGCAGTTGTAGCTGATAGGCTACAGGTCCTATTCTTCTAATAATCTCAAAAGGTCCAATATACCTAGGACTTAGCTTCCCTCTTTTGATGAATCTTACCACTCCTTTCCAAGGAGAGACTTTTAATAATACTTTGTCTCCTACCTGAAACTCCAATGGTTTGCGTCTGTTATCAACATAACTCTTTTTTCTATCACGTGATGCTTTCAGTCGTTCATTGACTTGAATGATCTTGTCGGTTGTTTCTTGCACTAGCTCAGGTCCAGATAGTTGCTTTTCCCCTATTTCTGCCCAACAGACTAGGGTTCGGCACTTTTGTCCATAAAGTGCTTCAAAGGGTGCAGCGTTGATACTTGTGTGATAACTGTTATTATAATAAAATTCTATTAAGGGTAAGTGATCGTCCCAATTTCCTCCGAAATCAATTACACAAGCTCTAAGCATGTCTTCCATTGTCTGAATTGTCCTTTCGCTTTGACCGTCCGTTTGAGGATGGTAAGCTGTGCTTAGATTTAACTTGGTTCCCATTGCTTTTTGGAAGCTTGCCCAAAAATGAGAGGTAAAATGACTATCCCTATCAGAAACAATTGATAAAGGAATTCCATGTAATGAAACTATTTCATTTACATACAATTTAGCTAGTTGTTCCATACTGAAAGTTTCCTTCATTGGTAGGAAATGAGCTGACTTGGTTAGTCTATCTACAATCACCCAGATTGTATCATTACCTTTCCTTGTTATGGGTAATTTAGTAACAAAATCCATTGTTATCAATTCCTATTTCCACACTGGCATTTCTAATTGCTGCAATAAACCTGAGGGTTTCTGATGTTCAGCTTTGACTTGTGAACAGGTTAAACACTTAGAAACATAAGCAGCTATATCCTTTTTCATTCCTATCCACCAAAAATTCTTTCTTAAATCTTGATACATCTTATCACTTCCAGGATGCATTGTATACTTAGACTTATGGGCTTCTTCTAATATACGATGGCGCAGGTTTCCTAATTTAGGTATCCATATTCTTTTCTTACGGAATCTCCAAATTCCATCGGTTCCTTGTTCTAATTCTTTAATCATTCCTTTTAATTTTTCAGTATCATCATTGATAACTGATTTTTGTGCCTTTCTAATCTGATCATTTAAATCTACTTGTAGATTTAATTTAAGAGAACGTACCCTTTTTGGCTTTTCATGATAATTTCGGCTTAAAGCATCGGCCACTACATTTGCCTTTCCTGAATGATAATGGATATTGCAATCATAATCACTAAGAATTTCCATCCAGCGTCTTTGCCTCATATTCAACTCTTTTTGTCCGAAAACATACCTTAAACTCTTATGATCGGTGAAAACGGTAAACTTACTACCATAAAGGTAATGTCTCCAAATGTTAAGGGCAAAAATTATGGCTCCTAATTCCAAATCATGGGTTGAATAATTCTCTTCATGGTTCTTAAGTTGCCTAGATGCATAAGCTATAACCTTTCGACGTTGCATCAATACACATCCATAACCTAACTTAGAAGCGTCACAATAGACTATAAAGTCTTCAGTTCCTTCTGGTAACGCTAGTATGGGTGCATGGGTTAGTCTTTGCTTAAGAATTCTAAAGGCTTCTTCTTGTTTTGGTCCCCATTCAAACTTAACAGATTTACAAGTTAACTTAGTTAAGGGAATGACTATTCTAGAAAAATCTCGAATAAATCTTCTATAATAACCGGCCAATCCTAAGAAACTTCTAACCTCGGTTGGTGACTCAGGGGTTTTCCATTTGGTAATTGCCTCGATCTTGGTGGGGTCTACATGAATTCCTTCATGATTGACTAGATGTCCAAGAAACTGTACCTGTTCTAGCCAAAACTAGCACTTTGAAAATTTAGCATAAAGCTTTTCTTTCCTTAATAAACTTAAAAGTACGTGCAAATGCTTTGCATGTTCTTTCTTATCCTTAGAGTAAATGAGAATATCATCTATAAAGACAATTATGAATTTATCCAAATATGGCTTACATATTCGGTTCATCATGTCCATAAATGCAGCTGGGGCATTGGTTAGACCAAATGGCATGATAGTAAATTCATAATGGCCATACCTTGTTCTAAATGCCGTCTTAGGAATGTCCTCTTCCTGTACCTTCAATTGATGATATCCAGATCTTAGATCGATTTTCGAGAATAATCGAGCTCCTTGCAACTGGTCGAACAGATCATCGATTCTTGGTAATGGATACCGATTCTTAATCGTGACTTTGTTCAATTCACGGTAATCAATGCACATACGCATCGATCCGTCTTTCTTTTTAACGAATAAACTCGGTGCTCCCCACGGTGATGAACTTGGCTGTATAAATCCTTTCTCCAATAATTCGTCCAATTGTTTCTTCAGTCCTGCATTTCTGTTGGTGCCAAACGGTAGGGTGATTTGGCAATCGGTGCTGTCCCTGGTAGCAGATGGATCCTGAATTCGACTTCCCTGTACGGCAGTAGTCCTGGTAATTCCTCTGGAAATATATCTGAAAACTGGGATACTACTGGAATATCTCTTAGTTCTTTTCCTTTAGTTTTAGTGATTATGGAAATCAAATATACTAAAGATCCTTTTCTTATATAACTTGTTGTTTTCATCACAGAGATGAATTTCGTGGGTCTAGATGGCTTATCTCCTTTAATTGTGATCTTTTCATCCTTTGGTGAATCTACTTGAATTGGCTTTTAATCACATAAAATACTGGCTTTATTGGCTATTAACCAATCCATTCCTAATACAACATCAAATCCTGCCAGATTCATTGGGTAAAGATTTGCAATAAACTTTTGGTTTAAAAATTTTGTTTTTGCTCCCTGCAAAATTTCAGATATCCTAACGGTTTCCCCATTTGCTGTCTCTACTAGACATTCTTGTGGGAGTTTAGTTAATGATTGATTTAGAAGTATGCAAAACGAAGTATTAATAAAACTTTGGTTCGCACCAGAGTCAAATAATACTTTAGCAAAAACATCATTAACTAAAAACGTACTGGTTATCACGTCTGGAATCATCTTAGCTTCATCTGCCGTCAGAACAAATGCTCTAGCATTTTTAGTATTCTTGTTGTTCGTAGCTGGAGCTAGTTTCGGACAGTTTGGCTTGATGTGGCCTAGTTCTTCGCAATTGTAGCATATCCTGTTGTTAAGTTTCTTCCTGCAGTCTTCTTCCTTGTGTCCGGATATTTTACAAAAAATGCAATATATGGAGCATCTTCCAGAATGCTTCCTTTTGCAATACTTGCAATAAGTTGCAGATGTAGAACCTACATTTTTCCCACGGTTTGAATTTCCAGAGCGAAATTCTTGGGTAAGACTTTGAGCTAGGTTCTTCCTTTGATTCTCTTCCCGTGTACGCACTAAGTCATCTGTCAAGGTATTTGCTAGTTCTACAGCTTCCTCTATAGTTTGAGGTCTAGCTGCCTTAACTACATGCCTAATCTCTCCGATTAATCCCCAGATGTAACGGGAGATTAATACTGGTTCTGGTGATGCAAGGGTTGGTACTATTCTAGCATATTCAAAGAATGTAGTAGTATAACCCTTACTATCTACTACAGTCATCCTAACGTTTAGGAACTTATTTGCTATATGTTCTTTTTCATTGGGAGGGCAGAATTTCCATTCTACCATATTCTTAAATTCCTCCCATTCCATGTTGTAAACCCGGCCACTTCCCCTAGACTGGAGAATAGTGTTCCACCATTCTAAGTTTGCGTTCTTAAACAGATTAGAAGCAAACATTATCTTATCCTCTTCCGCACATTTGCTTATTTTTAAAATAGCCTCAGTCTTTTCTATCCAGCGTAGAGTTGCAATGGGTCCTTCATTGCCCGAGAATTCTATTGGTTTGCAGGACCAGAATTCTTTATAAGAACAACCATAAGGCATGGTTCTTCTTCTTTTGGGAATGGGCGCTTGAAGTACATGTCCATTGTTCACGCTATGTTCAGGTTCAGTTGGTCGCTTACTGTTATGCTTACTTTAATTATCCGCTTCCTTAACAGTTTGAATAATAAATGGCATTGCATCTATGATTCCTTGTGCCACTATGTGTTGGATGGCACTATTATCCAATTGGTTTCCATGGTTATTGTTGTTTGGATTCTCATTAATCAGGTTATTGTCATTCAGGTTTTCATTGTTCAGGTTTTCCTGGTTCACTTCGTTGTCCATCTGAATTTTAAACATTTTCCACATATTAATATCACAAAATAATATTCAATATAGCCAATCACATGACACACATTTTGGTCAAAAGCGTCCATCATTGCGACTTACTCTATTTTTATATAATATGCATCTAGTACAAGCCAGATTTGGAAATTAAAATTACAATACAACTTGAAATAAAAATTACAGTACTACTAGTAGGCATCCGTAGTTTTTTTTTCATACACACATATCATATATTATATTATTATTATCACCTCCACCATCACCTTCACGGATATGGATTCATCCAGAAATCCATATTGCGCTCGTCATACTTCCAGACGAGTCGCTCTCCCACCTGTCTCATCCTCTCGCTACTTTCTAAGATTTCCTCACCGAATGTCCTGAGTTCTTGCACATTTTCTGCACTCATTGGGGGTGCAGGTTCTGGGACTGGGTTCGGAATTTGAGGCATGGGTTCCTGGTATGGGTAAGGATTCTCTAAAATCTCTCTAATGTACTGATCACTATCGTAGTAGGGATCTAGAGGGTCCAAATTGTCGTCCCACCACGGGTCGTAGTTTGGGTCTAATAGATTGGGTGCTGGTACCCTAGGTATCTCCTCTGGGTTAAAATCATGCATTTCTACTTGATTTTCGGGGTTGTTTTCTATCTCCATTGGATGGTTGGGAAATGGTTGGGGGTGCTGATGCGTGTTAGGTGTGTGTATATTTTTATGTATATTTTAGCCCTTTTTAACACTTTAGCAAAGTTTTAAATTTATAAAACACGATATTCTACTAACACTCAACACACATATGGGCAAGTGCACCCATCGTGAGCGTAATATAGTGTTAGTAAGATACCGAGGTCGTCCAAGGACACAAGAGCTTTTAATACCGGTTTATCCTCAACGTCTAATCAAATCAAAAGTTTAGAAAAAGGTTTAAACATGTAAATAAAAACTAAAAATGCTGAAAATAAAAATAAAAATAAAAACAGATAAACAAGATGAATCACTTGGATCCGACTCGCCTTTAGTGTAACCTTTGATTATTTCCGCACTTTTGCACTTTTTAAGAGATTATCTTAGTTATTATAGTAGGCCCCTCTTTTGAAGGTGACGTTACCCTAAACCCAGTAGTTTGAGTCAGCAAGGATACATCCTAAAGGGTTGGATTATTGAAAGATAATTAATTAAGTTATTAATGCATAATGTGGTAGGCCCCTCTTTTGAAGGTGGCGTTACCCTCGGCTAAGTAGTTTGAGTCAGCAGGGATACAATCCTAAGTAGCCGGGTTAATATATTAATAGTAGTTACATATGAGGGGATCAAGAAATCCGAACCCCCGCCATCCAATACCAGTGGGTATTGAAGGAGGTCCTACTAAACTTGATCCAGGTCCTTGCAGGATCTATACACTGAACAAGGCAAGACGCTTACCAAACCATTCCCTTAACCCCCGACCAGGTAGCCAACATATCTCCATATAGACCGTGGAGATATGAATGGTGTAAATCTTTTATTTATATAGACAGTAAAATAACGCCAAGACACCACGGACAAATGATAAGGAAGTTTCACCTTCAACATAAGAAACTAGTTATTAAAGTCATTAATACATAACCAAATAAAAAGTGCGAAAAGATTAAAAATAAAAAGTATTACACTAAATGCTTGTCTTCACCAAGTGATGTAAGAGACTTAGGCAAACATGGCCTTTGATTGTCAAGAACTCTTACTATCAATCTTGGATCCTGAGACTACTACACACACTCTATGATGGTGATGGATGATGGTAGTGGATGATGGTGTTGTGGTGGTGGTGGAGTGTGGGTGAAGTGGGAGAGAGGTGGTTTGTCAAGGGATCATTTGCAAGTGAGCCAAGCACCCCTATTTATAACCTGCACAGAAGCCCAGACACGGCCCCGTGTCCATTGGGCACGGCCCTGTGTCCACCCATCTTCTCTTTCTTCATTAAATATAGCTTGTCTGCATTAGTTGACCACGCCCCCGTGTCCGCTGGGCACGGCCCCGTGTGCAGAAGCGTATCTGTACTATCAAGATTTGCTTGGATTCTGCGAATCTTTGCGTTGACCACGGCCCCGTGTCCAGTGGACACGCCCCCGTGTTGGGTGGTAGAAGCTTCTACAACTTTGTCTTTTCTGCAGACACTTGGGCACGCCCCCGTGCTCATTGAGCACGGGGCGTGTTCAGCCTCCTGTTCTCTTGTTTTTGCTTGGGAAGATGCTGTCGAGGGGTCGGGCATGCCACGTTTATTCCTTTTCTTGTATTATTGTTAGATTTGGCTGCATTTTTGCTTCTTTTGTTCATTTGAGGTCATTTAATCCTAAAAATACAAAAGGAAGACAAAACCACACTTTCTCCAACATTAGTACTAAAAAAAGTTAGTTTTATGCCTCATTTGATGTAATTTATATGTTGCATTTTACACACATCAGGTGCTATCAGTTGCTCCAGGTTAGGGTCGGCTGTAGTGGTTGCTAGGATATGGAAATTGGCTAAACTCCTATTAATCATATCCTGGGTGTGGGCATCTGTCTCTCTTTTAGCGGCTGCTAGGGCTCTCTGTTCTTGTAACTTTTTCATTTGTTTCCTACGCTCATGTGCTCCCCTACTGAACCATCATCTCTTTTTAGGAGGGAATGACTCTTCAGACTGAGCCTTAAACACGAATATTCCTTCTTCATTATCAGCAGAATACCCTGAGAGGGCAGGCTGTGAAGAGGCGCCTTCGCTTCTAGGCGAACCAGACAACTGACGATAAGCGTCGGATGGTCCTTGGTCGCTCATACTGTAAACTAACAAATAGTCAGATAACACATAACAATAAAATACAATTATGCACATATTTCCGTAATTTATTTCCTAACACTTTGAATACTATTTTGGTGTCAGCAGAACACTTCTGTGGCTGAATTAGTGGCTTAGCTCTGATACCACCTTCTGTCACAACCCCCGCCCCCTTATCTGTCCCGGGAACGGGCGGCCGCGATACTCGGTGTTGGTGGTATCGGTGTTTATTTATTTGGCAGCGGAATTTACATCAGGACCGTAGTTAGGAAATATTTTATCAGAGTAAAACACCACATTTTATATAAATAAATATATTGGGATAAAACCCAAGTTTTCATTACAAACTGATTTATAGGGATAAATCTCATTTTATTGAAATAAAACGCCTTCTTTATTTAGGTAACTTTTATAGCCACTTTTCCAAGCCTTCAGTGCTGTCCAGCTGGCTTCTAATTGGCTTTCACATTGTGTTACTTGAAACGCGTTTAAAAATATTTTGTCGGCGGGAAATACTGGTGAGTGAATCCTAGTTTAATCAAGAAAAGTTTTATTAATTTAAACAGTATTGAGAGCGATTACAATGTTTATATCTACACAATTACTTATTCAGTACTGTCAATCCTGACTGGTGGGTCATATTACACATTGGCTAACTCTTTGTCCAATGGTAATGTGTTCCACATTTTGTATACAAAACCCCAACATACCGGCAATAATTGAAGAATTACAAAGACTCAATCACTGCTAATTATAATTTAAATAAATAAAGGTTTTGTAAAAACAGTTTGCAAAAAGGTTTACAAAAAGGAGATTACTCACATTGCTGTTTTAGGTTTTCTGTAAGGGTTTCCTGGTGATTATCTATAATTTACACAAATGCACACGCGTTAGTATAATAACCCATTTTAACATTAGTAATACCCTTCCCGAGACGGCATTCCAACGACTACGTCAGGCAGAACCACGACAGCCGTTACGGAACCCTAGATCAATCGGGCAGAGTATCTAATACGTATCCAGGGGTTATGATACTTACAACGGAGCAGAACTTCGTTATTTAGGGGGGGTATTATACCCGAGAATAGTGTATACTACGTAGAAATTGAGAGAGAATTGAAAAGATTGAGCGACGAAAACTGAAGGCCCGAGCTCCCATTATATAGGGGCTGAAATCGGGTTTCTCGCGGCCCTCGTAGACCTAAGGGTCGTCTTACACGGCCCGCGTAGTAGGGATGGTAGGGCCTAGCCTTGATTTGTCACTGGTATAGCTTCGCCACGTGTCGACACGTGGCGGCTTCCGGATGTCGTCTCGATGATGATCGCTCGCGGCCCGCGTAGGCAGTAGCCAAAGGCTACGCGCCCTGCGAGAGCCCCATTTTTCTTGTTTTTAATTAATTTTTATGAAAATTAAGGTATTCAGGGCCCGTTTTCGCATATGGGGTGTATTTTAAGACATTTTGGGATATTTTAATATATATTAGGGGTGTCGAAATATTTTGAGGGTTGTTATAAAGGGTCAGTTCCTGAAAAACACGTTAACCAATTTATACCATGTTTAATTCATTTACAAGTTTATCATGACCCGATTGGAACCCGTTTCCTCTTTATTAGGGTGAAGGGAGTGGTTACCTATTTGGAATAGGTAACCTCCCCATTCACCCTATCAGACAGTGCCACATCAATTCACCTAAATTGTTTACCTAATGCTCAAAAATATTGACGATGGTTTACCTAATGAGGTTTAGGTAAACTATTTAAAAAAAAGGAAAAATGTGTTATTGGTTGAGAAGGAATGGACCCCATCACACACCCATCTCTCTCCCCACTTCCTTCCCTCTCACTGACTCGGTGAAGCTTCACCGAAAATGCCCCTCATTTCGGTAAACGTGGCTCGGTAAAAAGGTTGGCGGTGGATGAGGGGTCGGTACCGAGTGGGTTTACCGCCCCACTCCGCTCACCCTTATAAGCCAATCTCAACCTACTATACTCTTTGACTTATTACCTATATATTAAAAACATAACTAAATGCACAGTAACACCCAAACATAACTAAATGAACAGTAACACCCAAACATAACTAAATGAATAGTAACACCACATAGGGATGTAAATGAGACCGGTACCGGTATCAAATTTACCAAACCGGGTACATTTTCGGTACCGATTCGGTACCGACTTTTGTCATTTATGATACCGGTTTTTACCCTCAAATACTGGTACCATACCGATGCCGTACAAGGTATATTCGGTACCGGTACCCGCTTTTGGGGGTTTTCAATACCAAGCTCATCCGACTGGGAGAGGTAAAAGGCATAGTATTAAAAATATAACTAAATGAACAGTAACACCCAAACATAACTAAATGAATAGTAACACCACATAGGGATAAGCAAATGGGGCCGGTACCAGTACCAAATTTACCAAACCGGGTACATTTTTGGTACCGATTCAATACCGGCTTTTGTCATTTCTGGTACCGGTTTTACCCTAAAATACTGGTACCATACCGGTACCGTACCAGGTATATTCGATACCGGTACCGGCTTTTAGGGGTTTTCGGTATCGAGCTCATCCAACATGGAGAGGTAAAAAGGCATAGCATAGCTTTTAGGGAAACTCCTTAAGATGTATTGGAAATGGAAATACAGAAGTAAATTTTATTTCGTTTGAATGAGGTTTTATATACACAACTTCTTTTGTATTCTTTTTTGTCTTTTTATGTAATAAATGAATTGTAACATGTAAATTTAACTTAGATATTTAAATTATTGATAAGAAAATAATATCAAATCCTGTAATCAAACCGATATCGTATCGGTACCAAATTTACTATACCGAATCATTTTCGGTACCAATTTGGTACCTACCTTTTGGCGTTTTCAGAATCGTTACTTTCGGTTCGACATCGGTCTAGCACCATACCTGTATTTACTTATTTTTACCTTCAAATACCATACCGTATAGTACCGAGCATTTTCGGTGCCAGTACCTAATTTCGATTATTTTCGTGATCGGTACTTTCGGTGCCATTACCGGTACCGAGCTCATCCATATTTTAACGTGTTAGTAACGTCATAACTGAACTAAAAACAATCGAATTTCCAACGTGTAGGACATCTGGGTCCTACTATTATATATTAGATTATTTAAAATCGTTTTTATGATAGAGTAACTATCGTTATTACGTCATTTTTTTCTATGTTTTGATATTCGGTATCTACTTGCCGTTTTCGGCACACGTTTTGCAGACATTGGATCCCCGCCGCAACGCGGGGTTGGAAACTCAACTAGTTTAGATAAATAAATGGGTTAAATGGGTAGTATTTGAGTTACATCTTTAAAAGTGTATTTGATTTATGATTGATGACTTTACACGAATAAATATATGTTGCGTTCGCTTCATTAAGTTAAATAATCAACATGAAGCCGTCACACAAATAACCCATACAATTATCACCTCTATTATATTATATCTATCTAGAGTGAGGATCAAATAGGAAGTTTATTTTGGCTAGAAAGGATAGGAAGCAATAGGATTATGACATGTGGCAAAATTTAAAATAAAGAGGAAGGGTATTTTAGTCAATCATATCCTTTCTTCTTCCTTCTTCTCCCCAGTAACTTCCAAACCCACCATCTTCAACCATTTCTTCACTTTCTATCTTAATAATCACTACATCATAGTGCGATTTTCATCACCAATCAATGATTCAAACACCCGATCAACGTGTTCTTCAGCTTTTTTGAAGAAACCCAGTTTAATTTCATAAAATATCTCATTTTTTCATGTGATTTTGAAGTGAATCACTCGATTCGTTTGATTCGATCGCTGATAAGTGTTTCTAACATTCAAATTTCGTCAATCGGTGAAGAAATCTGAAGAAATCGGATTCGATCTATGTAAGATTTTTTTGAATTGCATTTTTATGATCTGGGTTTTATAATTGAGTCATTGCGTTTTACGATCTTGGTGGGGGTCCGGGGGCAGCCCCTGGCGGGGTCCAAGGGGCAGAGCCCCTGGCTGGTTTAGACAACCCACAGACAGTTTTATGTGTCCGTTGCGTTTTAGAAATAAGAGAGTTTTATGTGTTTTCTGGCCATTGCGTTTTAGAAAAAAAACACATTTTTGAAGTGTGTTTTTAGTTCATTACGTTTTAGGTAAACACATTTTTATGTGTTTTAAGTCCATTGCGTTTTAGAAAAATACATTTTTGTGTGTTTTTAGGCCATTGCGTTTTAGAAATAAGACATTTTTATGTGTTTTTTGGCTATTGCGTCTTAGATAAACACATTTTTGAAGTGTTTTTAGTCATTGCGTTTTAGGTAAAACACATTTTTATGCTTTTTCAGTCCATTGCGTTTTGGAAAAAAGACATTTTTAAGTGTATTCTGGCCATTGCGTTTTATAAATAAGACATTTATTTGTGTTTTTGGTGCATTGCGTTTTAGGTAAAACACATTTTTATGTGTTTTAAGTCAATTACGTTTCAGAAAGTACACTTTCTTTTGTGTTTTTAGGTTATTGCGTTATAGAAATAAGACATTTCTTTGTGTTTTCTGGCCATTGCGTTTTACAAATAAGACATTTCTTTGTGTTTTTGGTGCATTGCGTTTTAGAAAAATGTCATTTTAAAGGTTTTTTTTTCTATTGCGTTTTACGCAACTGGGTTTTTTTCCATTGCGTTTTACGCAACTGGGTTTTAGAAGAAAAAATTTTCGAAAATATAGCAATAGTATATTCCTTTTAAAGATAAAAAACGATCGTTTTTTTTTTGTGCAATTTTTATAAAAAAATAATGTCGTATGAAATAGTTATTATCGTTTAAAAAATGAGCGGAAATTGGAGGAGAGAGAAACTATTGCATTGGATTGACTAGAATGCCCATAGATAAACCCACACGCCTCATGTTTTTCCTTCAATTTCACTCATTTAATCTTAGCCGTTGATTAAATAAATAGATGGTCAAGATTACTTCCTAGTCTTCTTACCCAAATAAACTTTCTATTATATCCTAACCATATCTATCTAGCATATTATGATATTCATCGATCCTTTTTCTCTATTATGGGTGGAGATACAATAGGAAGTTTATTTGGCTAGAAAGGCTAGGAAGTGATCTTGACCTTCCATTTAATTAATCAAGGGCTAAGATTAAATGAATGAAATTGAAGCAAAAAAAAAAGAGGCGCGTGGGTTTGTAAGGGGCATTCTAGTCAATCCAGCACAATAGTTTCTCTCTCCTCCAATTCCCCCCCCCCCCCATTTTTTAAACGTTAATAACTTTTTCATACGACATTATTTTTTTTATAAAAATTGCACCAAAAAAACCAGCGTTTTTTTTATCTTTAAAACAAGTATACTATTGCTATATTTTTGAAATTTTTTTTTGAAAACCCAGTTGCGTAAAACGCAATGGAGAAAACCCAGTTGCGTAAAACGCAATGAAAAAAAAAACGTAAAAAAATGACTTTTTCTAAAACGCAACGCACCAAAAACACAAATAAATGTCTTATTTCTAAAACGCAATAGCCTAAAAACACAAAAGAAAGTGTACTTTATAAAACGCAATGGACAGAAAACACTTAAAAATGTCTTATTTCTAAAACCCAATGCCTAGAAAAAACACATAAAAATGTCTTATTTCTAAAACGCAATGGCCTAAAAACACAAAAGAAACTGTTCTCTCTAAAACGCAATGAACTGAATACACATAAAAATGTGTTTACCTAAAACGCAATGAGTAAAAACACTTCAAAAATGTTTTATTTCTAAAACGCAATGACCAGAAACTGTTGTTCACAGAACCAGAAACTGTCTAAAACGCAATGACCAGAAACTGTTGTTCATAGAACCAGAAACTGTCTAAAACGCAATGACCAGAAACTGTTGTTCATAGAACCAGAAACTGTTGTTCACAGAACCAGAATCTAACTAAAACGCAATGACCAGAACCTGTTGTTTACAGAACCAGAAACAATGTCTACGAATGCAGTTTTCCAGAGGCAATTTATAGAAAATTAATTTTTCTGATGCATTTTTATTACAGCAATTTAATAGGAAAAAAAAATTTTCCGAGCTGGGACCCCGCTACCAGGGGCGCTGCCCCCGGACCCCCGCCAAGATCGTAAAACGCAATGACTAAATCAAAAACCCAGATCGTAAAAATGAAATTAAAGAATTTCTTACATGGATCGAAATGATTTCTTCAACAATTGACGAAGTTTGAATGATTGAAACACTTATCAGCGCTCGAATCGAACGAATCGAGTGATCATCTCCAAAATCACCGGAAAAAAACGAGATTTTTTATGAAATTAAACTGGGTTTTCTTCAAAAAAGCTCAAGAACACGTTGATCCGGTGTTTGAATCATTGATTTGTGATGAAAATCGCACTATAATGTAGTCATTATTAAGATAGAAAGTGAAGAAATGGTTGAAGATGGTGGGTTTTGAAGTTACTGGGTTTTGAAAAGGAAGAAGAAAGGGTTGGATTGACTAAAATACCATTTTTCTTTATTTTAAATGTTGCCACATGTCGTAATCCTATTGCTTCCTACACTTCCTAGCCAAAATAAACTTCCTATTTGATCTTTTCCCTTCATTTTTAACAATTGAAATACTGGAAAACTGGAAAAACACAAAAGGATTAATTAAATATTGTAACTAACTAAGGGGTTGTTTATTTACCACTTAATGAGTTTCTTAATAGTTCAGACCTCTTACTGGTTCAACATTTATCGTTTCAGACTGTTTGTTTCGCAAGCAGATGTCTGAATGATCCAGACATTTGCCTCTGAATGGTTAAGCAATATAATAAGTCTGAATGGTTAAGACCACTAATCTGAATTGGTCAGACATTTGCCTCTGAATGGTTAAGTATTATACTGTCTCTTAATAGTTAGGACATCTTACAGATTTAGCACTTAATAGTTCAGTTCTTTTACTGGTTTAGCATTTACAATTTAGAAGTTACCAAACAGCCTCTAAAACTTTATTAAGAATTTAAAAATATTGAAATCAAATACTTCTAGTCACTTGGGTTTTTGTTCAAATATATAATATGAAGTGAAATACGATCAATATTACACCTGTCCTTTAGTTTACTAGAATGAGTTGAAAAGTAGCATCTGGTGGCACACCAATTTGTAAGGATTCAAATATAACCAATGATGTGGCATTTATTTTGATTTTTGACTCGTTAAGATATTGTGACATATGTTTAACATGTGCCCACATAACATCAGGGTTGGGTAACATCATCCTTTAATTCTATTGACTTATTAAGTCACCACCAAATTTTGTTTGTTTAAATATTAATCGATGGTTAGTATATCTTTTTCTCAGATATACAAATAGTATCCGTTCATTCATATATGATATGTAAGATTAAATATATTACGTATTAATATTTAATCTATAGCCATTATAATCATTTACATTATATGGATCAAAATATATAACAATCCTATTAAATAATTAGTTGGTAATTGTTGATGGACCATATTACCCTTATTAACTAATTAGGGTTTCCTCCTGGGTGCTTATATAAGGAGAATTATGTGGAGGTTAAGGGGTTAGACAGTTACACATTAGACACAACCCATTAGCCATAACATCAATCATATTCGACCTCCTCTCCTAAACCGAATCCCCTATTCGGTTCTCATCTTCACCATCATCAGTCAGCACCCTAAGGAGGAACCAGACCAAGATGACAATCATGTCAACCCTTAATGGATTCTCTGCTAACCTGTGCTGATGCAACCAAAGGTATGTTTTCATGTTTTCCTTTATGTTCAAAACAGAACTGAACCAACATGTGGTATCAGAGCATATGTTGATAAATCAGTTCTGTTTTTCGTATCCATTATTCTCGGATCAAAAAAAAATCTGGAAAACGGAAGTTTTAAAGCATTAAAACCAAAACTGTTTTCGAGTTGTTTATGACCGAAATCCCTGTTTTCGGAAGTTGTTAATTGATAAATCGACTCGAAATCATAAAGGATTAAACCTATTGTCACGAAATCCATTACAAAACCATTAAAATCAGGTTTCGGATTTCCAGATTATGTTCTTATTTTCTTAGGGTTCATCAACTGTTCTAAATAAAATCTCGAAAATTCCATTAGTTTGGAATCTAATTTGGATTGATGGGTGTTTTTAATGTTTTGATCTTAATTTTATCTATTAGAAATTTCGAAAACTGTTAAAGATATTCAGTTATTATTTTCGAAATATTGTGATAAGTTTAGATCAGAAATAAAACAGGAAACATTATCTTCACAATCCCTTAAATTTCGAGTTTCAGTTTTTATCACAATCAGCAGCTGTTAACAGAGGACTAGAGACCACAAGGTCTCGACTAGAGACCACAAGGTCTCGACTAGAGACCACAAGGTCTCGACTAGAGACCACAAGGTCTCGACTAGAGACCACAAGGTCTCGACTAGAGACCACAAGGTCTCGACTCGAGACCACAAGGTCTCGACTCGAGACCACAAGGTCTCGACTCGAGACCACAAGGTCTCGACTCGAAATCATAAAGGTCATCAGAAGTCTATAACTCGAGATCAGAAGTCTAAAACTCGAGACCATCAGGTCTCGACTCGAAATCATAAAGGTCATCAGAAGTCTATAACTCGAGATCAGAAGTCTAAAACTCGAGACCATCAGGTCTCGACTCGAGACTACAAGGTCTCGACTCGAGACCATAAGGGCTTAAAACTTGATAACTCGAGACAACGGTCTCGACTCGAGATTACTGCGTTTTCGACTAAAAGCACTCGAGACCATGTTTGCGACTAGAGATCTCATTATGGAGTCGAGATCTCATAAAACATACTGACTCGAGACCTGACTCGAGACCCAACTCGAGATCTCATTAGTTCGATCCGCGCTAACGGGTGGTTTGCTATTAAATAATTGGTTTTTGTAATTACTTAGTTAATTAATAAGGATCAAATAATGTTTTACAAAACCAAAATGGCTTTACTTGAATGAGTTTTTTGATATATCATTTCTGGCCAAAGCTGACTTGATACATCTACTTATCATTCAAGTATTACGAAAGCTATGTTGTGTATGCATCATAAGCATGAATGTCTTAATTTCTGGCCAAAGCTGATTTAATTCATTCATAGATGGCATACTCAACAAGTGCATAACTAAAGTGATTGTTTCAATTCTGGCCAAAGCTGATTTGTTACAACTACTTTGCACATATGCTTAAATGATTACACTTCTGGCCAAAGCTGTTTTGTCTTCATTTAAGTAGAATTTTTTTTTAGCTAAGTCTATTATTTTGATGTTAGTAATAGACATATCACAATCTCTTCACATAATGATCCTTAGATTAATGATCCTTAATTAAGTTTTTATGATCATTTCGTCTGCCTTATTCTTAGTACCCATAATGTTACTCACTATAATTTTCTTCTATTAATCTATATCTCATCCACTCTAATTTTTTAAACCTAAAATGTTTGCTTTATTTACAGTTTCTATAAGAATTAGCTCTTAAATTAAATCCTTGATTATTTCCTAAGACACGATAATCCTATTGCTCTCTTCTAATAAAGATTATAAAGAAGAAAGTTAGAGCATGATGAATAGGATAAATCGAACATGATGTCTCTTATGATAATCAAGAACTCTCTAACGTAAATGCTATCACTGAAGTTATTCCAGATTAAGTTTTAACGAGCCTAATCTTTATTTATGGAAGAATCACTAGAACTCCTAAGATGCATGCCTTAATTTGAAACTCTAAACTATAAAGTTAAGTGGTAGATGTGAATACATTATAATGTACAAAAAAAAAAAAAAAAAAAAAAAAAAAAAACCATGACCCATAAAGTTAAGGGCTTACGCATGGAAATAAGTACATTTTTTCCAGTACATTACATACTAAGATTTTCACTTGTACAATTTGATGCATTATAAATCAACTACAACACTCAAAATACCAAAGTATAACGAGTGTGTTGATAAGCAACATATGTACAAAGAAGTAAATGTTTAAAGCTGGAAGATAAGTTGTTATTCACCTTACAACCACTAAAACGTTTCAAAGAGGATTGTTCTAAGGTCCATAGACAAATCAAGTGCTAATTCCAACTTTAAGGTTCTTCAAAGGAAAATCTCACTGCATAACTATGTCATTAGACTAGACATAAGCAACGAGACTATCCATTATTTTAAAGAACAGTTGGGTAAATAAATTAGATAGTCACTTATTAATGATATTTAAGTCTGGTAATTTCAATATTCCAATTAACACATGATTAGTTGACTCTAGTTCCATACGTTTCCTTCCCAGAACTTGACAAATAATTAACATGAGAGTTAGTGACAAAATAAATTGTTAACGCTATAAGAACCATAATAAGCAGTCTTCTAACAAAGCTTTTCGATACATTACATGTTCTGATTATTAATCAGAGTACAGTATCATTACTTAGGCTATGTCATGAAGGTTGTGAGGTTTGCATAGTCAACATAAAGTCACACTTATCTTAAACTCTCATCTTATTTGTTCTAAATATCTGGATAGAAACATTACTAAAATGAAACTAGATGATACCTTACATTTTCACAACTTTTGTTATCATGCAAATGAGAATTTGACAAAAGGAAAATGAGACTTATAAATTTCATCCATTATAACCGAAATTCATGAGAAATTATGACATGGTTAATGCGGATGATTATTCATCTAATCTCATTCTAAGTGATTTCAAATCATGACGTTAAAGCCCTAAAATATTACTTGGCTTAAGGAATAAGTATGGGTCCATCATAAGTCATTCATTGACATTCGTGGAACTTATTCCAAATGGAGTATTCAGACATAATTTATTTATCATTTGAAAGACTATCAAGTTGTATCTAAATTTTGTCGTATATGGCCCACAGTCTTAGAAGAAATCTATTCATATGTTTACTTATTAAGATTTCTATTACGTATGTCCTTAAGTTTCTTATGACATTTGGACGTTAAGGAAGTCAAATAAAGTCTAACGTATATATGATAGGTTCCCACGTCATGTAGCTCATTGAAAATTTTCTTGTAGCATTCTAGAGATATTAAAGATCAGTGGGAGCATTAATTGTCTTAATAATAATTTGCAATAGTTGCAAGAGGTGGGGAGTGAAAATTTCACATTACCTAAATTTGCACCTCTTGTACAAGACACTGCTCCATTATGACACTATTCTATCACAACTTATCTCCTTAAATCTACTGCTACTCTTACAAAAGTTTCATTGTTGCTTAATTGTGGGCACACTTAGATTTCTTACATAAACTAATATAATCCTCAACAAGAGAAATCAAAACGACTAACGTCATTAATTTGTTTTCTCTATTAGAATCTGTTGGTCATTAAGTATTGACCCTAAGCATGCTGAGTTCCTAAAGATCCCCAAGGTTAGTGGGAGCAGTCAAAGTCCTTATTATGACTTGCAAGGAATACAAGAGGCGGGGGGAAGAGTGTCATTAAATTTCACTCCAAATTTAACTCCGATTACACCTCTTGTACACCATACTGCTCCAACTCTTACAAACTTAGAATCATGAAAATGATAGCAACCTAATCAAGAGCTAATCCATAAAACTGAAACTTCTAATGAACCCAATAATTAACTCAGGAGGTCATCTAGGTTTAAAAGCCTACTAACTTTGATGATTACATAACCTCCCTAACTGAACTTGAAATGGATTTTGGAAATGTTTACTGATCTTATCTCTTCAAATTAAGCCATTAGTGTCAATCAATATTCTTAATGGAATAAAACAGTTTTCTAGTAAAACTGATTTTATGTGTTCGTATAACGTTTGGGATTTGATTGAATTACCTAAGAGTGTTCATAAGAAAACCAAATCCTAATATAAACGTTAAGACACAAAGGAACATGATTGATTGTCAAAGGTTATACTCAGGAAGAGATAAATTATGAAAGAGTCTTTCTTACCTATCTTACACAAGATTTCTTTGAGGATCATCACTGTTCTAGTAGCTTATAATAGTTTAAAGCTACATTAGATGAACATTATAAACAATTTTCCATAACAAATGGCTGACACATTTACATGTTCATTAGATAACAACCTAAAGTTTCTAACTGAAGGTTAAAGAACACTTTATTTGTAAGCCAATAAAATCCATGTATGGGTTAATGCAAACATCATAATGTGATGAAAAGCTAACGTAATTATTTTCATCAACAATCAAGTGGATTAATGTACCTACCTCAAGATGAGTGGGAGCAACTAAAAGAAACTTGTCTATATAGATGACATTCTTTTGACAAGTATATGTTACATAAGTCAAAGCATTGTTAACACAAACTTTGATATAATAAATCTCAGAGATATCTCTTACGTGATTGATTTCATAACATACTGAGATAGACCCAATGGGATATTACTTCCGTTCCATAAGTTTAACATTAAATGGGTCCTTACGTATGTAACAAACAATACTGCTTTTCCTTTAGAGGATAATAGGATAAATGAGATTATTTATTTACGCTTCATTAATTAGAAGCCTTTTGTAAGTTCAAGTCTATACTCGTTTAGATATTACTCACATTGCAACACACTAGATATGTCTAGATTAATGTGAAGCATC
The DNA here is from genome assembly GCA_030545235.1 of Helianthus tuberosus. Classification (NCBI taxonomy): domain Eukaryota; kingdom Viridiplantae; phylum Streptophyta; class Magnoliopsida; order Asterales; family Asteraceae; genus Helianthus; species Helianthus tuberosus. Next base: position 54,254,124 of record CM060426.1, on the reverse strand, counting down.
TAATGGAGTATTACAATATCTTTAAAAGAAACGAGAGACTATAATTTAAAGAGGAAGTGAGAACTCAAACCGGTTTATTATTATAACTTTGTGATATTCAAAGATGATAAAATGTAATTTCGGGTATATTCTTATGTCAGCAGACAAAACATATCTCATGGAGGAGTCATAATGCACTGATATTAACAACCTAAGTCATAACGACATAATATAGTCACTAAATGTTGTTGGAAATATATCAGTAGACTCATAAGTTTACTAACTCCATATAATTGATGTTTTGAAGACTTAGTGTGATAAAGTCAGTTACCATAACTCCTTGAACAGTAACAGTTCAAGAGGTGCTGCATTAAGTTTCGATACGCAATTAATTATTCGTTTATGAACGAATTGAGGAAACTAAGTTTGTATCGAATACATTCATGATATGCTTAAGGATCCTATAAATGAAGGGCTATTACCCATAAGTCTTATTAAGAGAGCTCGTAGACGGGTATTAGTTTATGGCCATGCGCAATTGCATATCGTACTATGAATGACTAAGTATTAGTTAATTTTTCCTCATCAGTTTGATTTTGTACGTCTCTAAGAATATGTCAAGTCGACATAATGGCATATAAGACAAATAAAGTTACAAATCAAACAAAGGGCTTATGCGTATTTTGATCATGATGATTAGGTTTTAAATTAAGGCTATAGTATGATTAATGGGGGTCCTGAGTCGCATAATGATTCAACGGCTGTATTTTTCTGCTATAGTACTTGTTTAAGGCTAAAATGAGTGTTAACTCCTGATCAGGCTTATCTAATACTCATAGTAAATGATTACTCGGCTAAGTGGGAGAATGTAAGATTAAATATATTACGTATTAATATTTAATCTATAGCCATTATAATCATTTACATTATATGGATCAAAATATATAACAATCCTATTAAATAATTAGTTGGTAATTGTTGATGGACCATATTACCCTTATTAACTAATTAGGGTTTCCTCCTGGGTGCTTATATAAGGAGAATTATGTGGAGGTTAAGGGGTTAGACAGTTACACATTAGACACAACCCATTAGCCATAACATCAATCATATTCGACCTCCTCTCCTAAACCGAATCCCCTATTCGGTTCTCATCTTCACCATCATCAGTCAGCACCCTAAGGAGGAACCAGACCAAGATGACAATCATGTCAACCCTTAATGGATTCTCTGCTAACCTGTGCTGATGCAACCAAAGGTATGTTTTCATGTTTTCCTTTATGTTCAAAACAGAACTGAACCAACATGATAATCTAGAAATGCCGGTATTAATTATCTACTTTATGATCAGTTATTATAGTAATTAATTTAACTTTGTCTAGCTATGCGGTATGATGATGGTCCTCATTTGGAGGATGATCCGCCACGTAGGCGCCATGCAGGATGGGTGTGAGGATGGAGCAAAGAGGATAGAGGTATGGAAATGGGATGATGGACCTAAAATGTATATGTATATATTGTATCTATAGGTGTGTGAAAGAGGGGGAGGCAAGGTTTTTGTCTTCATTTGGTGCGTCTCCAACGTCCAGAAGAGGATGTCCAGGACGAAGCCGGAGGGGGGCGCCGCGGTGTTTGGCCCGGCGCCGGACCAGAACAAACCAGGGACGATCCCCATACCGGAAAGTCTTAATGGTTTTAGCATGTGAGAGGTAATGAGTTGCTGGTTCAAATGATTGTTTGTTTGTTGAGTTAACTGCCATTTTCGTCCCTGTGGTTTGGTCACTTTGGCCATTTCAGTCCATTTTTCAAAAATGCGCCATTTTCCTCCCCGACGTTCTGGAAAGGTGCCATTTCAGTCCAAAAATCATAACCCAGTTAAGTCAGTTAGTAAATAAGGACTGATTGTGTAAATTTGTAACATAAAGGACTGATTGTGTAAATTTGTAACACCACCACCACTAGCCCTGCCACCACCACCACTCCGCTGCCACCACCGCCACCACCGCCACCACAGCCACCACCGCCACCACAGCCACTGCCACCACCACCACCACCGCCACCACAGCCACGGTCACCGGAACCTGCAACTTCACCGGAACCACCATCAACGTCATCATCGTCATCATCTGTTATCATCATCATCGATCATCATCGACCTTCATCATCATCATCGCGATCTTCATCATCATCATCGCGATTTTAATGATTCTGCGGATGTAATTCAGCAGCGAATGAGTTTTTCGGATGCAGATCAGCAGAACAAATAGATTTATACGGCTAATAATTCTGCAAATCTGTTCTGAACGAATTATATAACGACAGCAGATATGTTTCCTGTTCAGCAGATTGTTCAATGACAGCAGATTTGTTTATACGGCTAATAATCAGCAATGACCGAACACCTCTGCAGATTCTGCGAACTGATTTCAGCGATCAAAATAATTCTGCACAGATCTGTACTTTGAAAAAAAAACATCAATATGTGATTAAACAACAATTTTTTTCTTTAAACGAATAATATTTGATCGAAATTCAAACAAATCAGTCTGAAATTCAACCAAAAATCATTCGATTTAGTCCGAAATCAATCCGAAATTCGTTTTCGTTTTCACCGAACCTGATCAAAATGAACAAACTTTGATTTGAAACAGATCTAAATCAGTTCGAAACGTATCGAAAATCTGATGATGATGATGAAGATCGCGATGATGATGATGAAGGTTGATGATGATCGATGATGATGATAACAGATGATGACGTTGATGGTGGTGGTGGCAGTGGCTCTGGTGGCGGTGTGGCTGTGGTGGCGGTGGTGGCGATGGTGGCAGTGGCTGTGGGGTTTTCCTTTGGATTGGATCCTCACACAAATAATTTGTTTTCTTTCTTGTTGGTGACAACATTATGTTTTGGTAAGAACCTCAGCTAAGGTTGATCGATAAGCAAGACTACAGGACATTATACAACGATGAACTATGGCTTGTAGTTCACATTAATTGCAAATGCCACGAGCCCAATGACAGTTGCCTGAATATCTAAACAGTTGTTTTTTATTCTTTGGTGAAAATGGCCGGATAGTGCATTATATAAAAGGCAAAAGCTAACTTGGAAATTTGAGTTCTTTATATACCAAACTGCTGATGATGGCGAAGACAATACTCCTATCGATCGGTTGTAAGCATCCCTTGTAAACAATAATTAAGTTTGTGGAACCAACATCAATGAAACATCAGTCGTTTTGTGGAACCAACATCAATGGAGGATGCAGACGATGGAAGTGGTCGATTTGCCTGAATTCGGATGAAGTTGCAGGTTCCGGTGAAGTTGCAGGTTCCGGTGACCGTGGCTGTGGTGGCGGTGGTGGTGGCAGTGGCTGTGGTGGCGGTGGTGGCGGTGGTGGTGGTGGTGGCAGCGGAGTGGTGGTGGTGGCAGGGCTAGTGGTGGTGGTGTTACAAATTTACACAATCAGTCCTTTATGTTACAAATTTACACAATCAGTCCTTATTTACTAACTGACTTAACTGGGTTATGATTTTTGGACTGAAATGGCACCTTTCCAGAACGTCAGGGAGGAAAATGGCGCATTTTTGAAAAATGGACTGAAATGGCCAAAGTGACCAAACCACAGGGACGAAAATGGCAGTTAACTCTTGTTTGTTTTACGAGTGCACAGGGATTTTATGAAATATTAGTTAGTTAGCTTTCTCCTTGCAAGTAATCACTTGTCAAATTTGAAATTGCTACATATCTTCTGATCCTTGTTCTATGATTTAGATTAGTTACCATTACAATTTAAAACGTATCAAGCTACATGTTCTTAATGTTCCATTGCAACACAATATGCATGTATACGGGTTATTTCACACAGAGAATACACAAAACTTTTCCAAACACCTCTAATAATTTATATAATTCAAAAAAGAAATAGTAGTCACCCAAGATTTATAGTGAAAATTAAAATTCAAAGATTTAATCACCCAAGATTTATGTAGCCACTCATGTATAAACATTCTCCTACTTACATCAATCCAACAATATATTACAATACAATGACACTCAAACAAATACATAATAGAATCCTTAAAGTTTTTGTTTCAAATCCCCCATAAAGCAAAGATAACCGTTACACCTAATGCAGTTAAGCCACCAGAAAGTGGTGGTGTTGCGGCCGATGGGGGCGGAGGTGATGTAGTGTCCGCTGACGGATTATTACTGCCGCCACTACCTGGAGAAGGGGCGCCTCCTCCACCGGTGCTAGTCCCAGTCCCTGGAGGAGGAGCGCCTCCTCCTCCACCAGTAGTACCTGGGATAGGCGCACCACCTTCTCCTCCAGGGGAAGGGGCGCCTCCTCCACCGGGGGTAGGTGCGCCTCCTCCAGGGGAAGGCGCAGGAGGAGTCGAAACAGGGGTTTCAGCCGGTGGTGAAACAGGGGATGGTGGAAAAACAGGGGATATTTCGGGAGATGGCGGAAGGGCCGTAGGCGAAGGCGGAGTAGCTACCGACGGTGGCGGTGATCGGTTTCTAACAGCCAAAACCACCACAATCAGTTTCTGACCTTGATCACAATTCGACTTATTCCCCGTAATAAAATAAAAGGGACCCGATCGATCAAACTTAAACGTCGAATCACCGCCTTCGAGCTTCAAAACGGGATTATTCCCATTGCATCCATCATAATCACTTCTATTCACCACCAAAACAGAGTCTGAGCTACCATCATACTTAAAATCTGCAAACAATCAAAACAACAAAAACCCGGATCAAAATCAAGAATTCGGTGATGAAATTAGATGTTAACGATACGTACGGAGGGTATCGTTGATCAGAAAGCGCAATCGGCCGGCCCAATTGTTGTAGTTTTCCGATGGGTGCAGGGTCCAGCCATCTTTGCCACCAACTTGGAAGGTGTAAGGATGTGAAGAAGATATGGAAGTGATGAAGAAGAAGAAGATGATCGCCATGAGAAAGCATAGAGAGGTCTTAAACGCCATGATCAGTTAGAGGAATTGTTAGTCAGATGATGATGGGTATTTTTAAAAAGACAAGATCACTCTGTTTACACGCGGCAAAAAGATATAAAGTTTAAGGTGGGATATTTTATTAGTTAGGCTGGAGGGTGTGGGATGGAGCCCATATGGGCTTTATCAAGACACGTCAGCGTCACCTAGGATTCACATCAGCCAAAGGGCTTTATCACATATTCTCTTAACTTGCAGGGTGTGGGATAATGCCCCCTATTAAACAAAATAAAAAAAAGATTTTTTATTGGCTTCAAAGATGTGGGCCCCACCTGATAAAGCTCTTCTTCCTCGTTACCATGATGGAGCCTCTTCTATAGCGCCCCTTCTTGAATTTGAGGGTGTGGAGGTATGGCGCCGTGAGACGCTATAGAGGGTGAGGTAGCCCTGGTGGCGCCTCCATACCCTCCGGCCTTAGGGTGTAAGGGGTGGATGCCTAAGATTATGCAAATTTCCACCAACCCAATTATATTGTGTCATGTCATGTCATTTCTCCTCTTATTCTTGCCTCTTGCCCCAAAACACAAGGGGTGATTTCCCATAAACCATTTAAAAAAGGCTGATTCTAAACACACCCCCTCCTCCTGATTATACCCCCCCTTGTGAGAGGAAAACTGTCGGTCCCACACGGGCCCCACCTATAAGTATGTGAGAGGAGGGGGTGTAAAAAGTAATTAGGGGGGTGTAGAAAGTAACACCCTTAAAAAAAGGGATGATTGGTTGATATTACTCTAGGCCCCACCACTTACCCTCTCCCTCCTGTTTGCCGCAAGCGGCAAGCATTCCCCGAAAAGTCTCCTCCATCATCTTTGCCGCACGACAATCTTCCTTTGGCGGTTGACTTCCCGATCAGTAAAGGGTGTGCCGATTCCTTTTGCCTAACCATCCCCGTACACCCTTAGAGAACGACTTAATTGTAAACAATTGTAATTAGGTTAAGGGATTGTGTTGTAATTTTACGGGTTTGACAGGGTTGTGGTATGGCTTAGAGCATCTGTAACGGGTCTAGCGTGAAAAAGATGTGGATGTTAAAGAGAGAGGGTGAACTTGGTCTATGGCCACTTGTGGAAAGGGAGGAGAGAGAAGGAATAGGTGATCTATTATCCATGATTTTGTGATCTAGTAGTATGGTGTTTATACCAGTGTTGTAAAAATCAGGACTAGTCGGTCGGGCACTGATTAATTTTTTGTTAATCAAGTCATTAATCGGTATTCGGCCCTAGTCGGATCTAGTCGGACTTATCGGGCCTAGTCGTCCGGCCAAAATTCAGCGATTCCGGTCAAAACCTGTAAATTTCGGCTAGTTTCCAACCAAATCATGTAGATTCCGCTGATTAGTACTATATACCTAAAATGGGACGAGGAGAGGTTAAAACATATCTACTTAAAATATTTACCTATAAATATATGTGTATAGTCGATACCCCACCGACCGACTAGCGACTTTTACAATCATGGTTCATACTCCATAAAGTGGTGAGATAAAGCCAAAATGGAAAAGGTGAAGAAGAATATGTGGGTGAGATTTTTCATTCATCACATTGATGGATCATTCTTGAATTTCGTTAGGGTTTGAGACTCCTTTATACAAATTGGTGTCAATTTTTACGGATTCAAGGTTACAATCGGTGATAAGTATTTTTCATGTACTTGGAGCATTTCCAGTGGTTGGTATTGAGAAGCGAGGATGGGATGTGAAGGAGAAAGAGTAAGTTTTGTGGAAGAACACCCTCAAACGTGTTAATGTGAATGAAGGGATGAGAGAGACAGAGAGGGGGTGTCTTTTGTGTTTTTAATTTTTGTGCGGGACAAATTTTAGAGTTTGAAAATTTGCTAGATGACCGCATTCTAGGGGTGTTCATCGAATCGAATATCGAATTTTCGAATTATTCGAATCGAATTAATCGAATAATTTTTTTTTCTCTTGAATTCGAATTCGATTCGAATTCGAATAAGACACATACTATTCGATTCGAATTCGGATTCGAATAAAAACTTCAATTCGTATTCGCTTCGTATTCGAATAAAAATTCGAATTCGAATCGAATTCGAATAAATTCGCTTCAATTCGTATTCGCTTCAATTCGTATTCGCTTCGTATTCGAATAATAGATATGGTATTTGGTTGATGGTTCATCATGTCATGGGCCATATGCCCATATCATATGTAATGGGCTTAGTAATAACTTAAATGGGTAATTTTATATAGCCCAATTAATTTATATATGTATTAAATTTTAAATTATATATATTATATATATAAAAATAAAAATACATGTATAATTCTTATTCGAATTTCGAATCGAATCGAATTTAAAATTGTAAATTCGTATTCGATTCGTATTCGATTAACTTGACTCGAATCGAATCGAATTCGAATTCGAATTCTTGCGACTCGAAACGAATTCTTGATAATCGAATCGAATTCGAATCGAATTTCGAATTTCGAATTTTTCGAATCGAAACGAATTCTGAACACCCCTACCGCATTCTCTTAGTAGCAAAAAAAATAAAAATAACATAAACCTATACCAACATGCAACAAATTAATCAATAGTTAATGGTCATTCATATATAGAGCAACACATGTTTGGTTAAACTACAAGCATGTTCTCTAAATTTTTGCCACCATTGAGTTCTGCTCGCTTCCACTTGTTGAGATACACGAGTAGTAGAAGGCTACCAGTTTGACAAGAGAGACCACATATCAAACCAATCCACAACCCCTACAAATCACATACTCACAATATAATGTTAGAATGGATATCTGATCAAGCAAAAAGGGCGTGTTCTTGTACACTATACAATAAAAGTGTCACCTTTGCGTATAGTTTTAGCAGAAACGCTAGGGCAACTGCAACCGGCATGCCAATGAGATAAAACATTGCTAAGTTGATGTACACGGCCAGATGTTGCCAACCGCATCCCCTTGCCACCCCTATAAATGAATGAATTTCGACCCATTTACTTATTCATAGGCTAATATTAATATGGTTATGTTTTATACTATAGGGTCACTTTTATGGTTATGTTTTATACTATAGGGTTACTTTTAAGATAAAAAGTTTAGTACATAATGAATGCATACAACCACTTAAATTGTTTTATACATAAATCTAATTTAGATTATTACCACAGTAAGTACAGTGTTTTGTGGATGACTCCACCCATCCTTATTAAAAGAGTTAAATGCCATTTTTTTGGGTAAAGGGTTATTAAATGCCATTTTAGTCTCTGTGGTTTGGCCATTTTGCCAGTTTAGTCCAAAGGTTTGAAATGTTGCTATTTTAGTCCAAATAGTTTCAAACGTTGCCATTTTAGTCCACTGGGTTAACTTCATCCATTTTTTCTGTTAACGAGAAGGGCAATTTGGTCATTTTATATGGTTGAATTGCCCTTCTAGTAACATAATTACATATAAACTGACCGAATTTCCCTTCTCGTTAACAGAAAAAAATGAATGAAGCTAACCTAGTGGACTAAAATGGCATTGTTTGAAACTATTTGGACTAAAATGGCAACGTTTCAAACCTTTGGACTAAACTGGCAAAATGACCTAAACCACAAGGACTAAAGTGGCATTTAACTCTTATTAAAATGATTCATTTCAAGTCGACACTGCCAATGTTAAAAATGGCCCATTTTAACCAACCAGTCAGTCTCACAATCCTATGATTTATGTTTATGCATACCTGATAAGACTCCTTGGATAGAATCAAGAACAATGGAGATCATCAACAGGGGAGTCATGGATGCGTATTTCGTAATGATCGTGTGACTATCACTAAAAAAGTTGGCCCAAATATCGTGACCAAATCCCAACACTAAAACGACAACAAGTGCTAGGATGACAGAAAGTTTTATTGTCACGGCCATGGCATGTTTTGCTCTATCGATGTTGCCAGCTCCCAGCTCATTTGACACGCGTGTACTGTCAAGTTAATAATATTGTTAAATCGGGTCGGGTTTAAAAATGCTAAAATGTTCCTCTTTGTTCAAAAGGGAGTAAGATCACTGCATCTAACCTTGCAGCAGCACTGAGCCCATATGTTAACATGTAGGCAATTGCTTCTGTATTTACACTGAGACACAAAAATTGCTTCTTGATTATAAGTAATAGAGAATCGGGCCGAGAAAAAAACCAAATAACCGAATCATAACTAAGAAAACAGAACTGAAATAACCGCACAAGTTATGGTTTAATTCTATAACTAAGCATCATGGTTTGGCTATTGGTTATGTGTATAAATAAATGAATTGCCGTTAAACCAACATTTTTTCTAGTTTTGTAAATAAAAATATTATATAAGGATAAAATACTTAATTACTTCTTAGAAATAATATATTACTATTCCTTATAAAATCTTATTTGACCCAAAACTTGTATGAGAACCAGTTGTGTTAACTGATGATTAACCGAATCACTTTTCATGATAACCAAAATAACTGAACCGTTTATAATCGAAACCAGTTTGTTCTTGAAAATCTAATAACCAAAACAATGTTTATAGGTTCAGTTTTAGCACTTGACAAATAACCGTCATGACATTCTTACCACATTGCAATCAAGGAAGTTGTTATTTCCGAATCCGGTAAAACCCCTGCTAGTAACACAAGTAACTCAAAAGCCCAATACTCTAAGCTGCAAAAAAGTAACAAACACAACAAAAATATGTCAACTAATTTGATGGAAACAAACAATGCGTATTTGTAGATCCTACGAATTTCACGCATAAGTTTTAAAAACATTAAAAAAATTAAGAAATTATCAACCAAACCATAGCAGCAGAGGGAAGAGCAAGCGTTAGTGTAACAAGAACATGATCAAATGACTCCATGGAAAAACCTTGCCATGTTTCCTTAAACTGTCTGCTAAAAAGCGCGTATCCAGCCAACATAAGTACCGCGATCCACAGAGAAACAGAAACAGCCACGGAAGCTCCAACAAAAGCTAGAGAAGTGTGATACACGAGTACATAAGTAATGGCGATATGGAGGATCAACGGGATCATGGAACACAATACTAAAGGGTATACAACGGATTGCGTTTGGAGGAATCTTAGTATGTTGTGTAAAAGCGCGTATGCGAAGAGACTAGGGACAAGATGTTTAAGGTAGAGAGCAGCCATTTTGGAGATTTGAGGATCTTGTTGGAGAAAAATGAGGACAGGTTCAGTGAAGAACCAAAGGATTGAGACGAGGATAGAGAAGAAAGTGGAAATCAAACAAGATGATTGTAGATATATTCCTAACATTCTGTATAGTTTTGCTCCAAATCCTTGTCCACATAGTGTCTCCAGTGCACCACTTAGACCAATCTGATCAAAGAAATAGTAAATATTAGGGGCGTAAGCCGTGTCACGTTGTAAATTAAAGGTGTCAATTGTGTCAGGTTGGCAAGATTTGGGTTGGGTTGGATTGTTAACCTGAACACGACCCATATGTTTATTTGTATTAAGGATATCAATCCTAACTCAAACATAATTAAAATCATGTAACTTGAATAAACCATGTTTAGAGTAAAGTTCGCGTACAAATACGCTTAACGTACAAAATGTACAAATGGAAGGGAAAAGTAAAAAAACGCGGTGCCATTTTCGTAAGTATTATATCAGTAGAGTAATTATCAAAATTACTCTATAAGTGCATCAAATAACATAAATTCAAATTTACTCTACAAATGTATCATAATTACTCTACTAGTTCAGGGGTAACTTTGTAGAATAGTAACCAAGTTTCAAAAGTGTTCCAATCAGGTCACTCAAGTTTCAAAAGTGTTCCAATCAGTTCACTCAACATTCATTCTTCATTAAAATTAAGGGGTTTTTCATCCATTTCATAGGTAACCGTGGTGATGTGGATTTTTGTTTCTTTTTTCTCTTTTATTTGATGCTAACGTCAAGTGATGACGTGGATTGTAACTTGTTTTTTTTTTAATTTGTAATGTAATTAAATGGTTTTTATTTTTAATAAATATAATATCATATATTAAAATAATTCGACCCTAGCATCTTATGCTCCATTTTTTTCTTGACACGTAGAAAAAAAGACATGGCTCGATTTGAATGTTAAGTTATCTAATTGTGACAAAAACGACACCAGTGACCTAATTAGAACACTTTTAAAACTTGGTTACTATTATGTGAAATTTTCCTTTTTTAATTATAATCCTTGTTTTGATATACATATAGAAGTAGTAGTCGAATACCAATTCCCTACGCATTTCACCAAAGTCAATTGTGTACTAAGCAGCCATATATGACTTGATTATGTGGGCCAGAGTAAACAAGTATAATCAAGTTGTGTGCGTGTTAAGGGTGCTACTTTCTACACCCCTATTTACTTTTTTCACCCCCTCCTCTCACATACTTACAGGTGGGGCCTGCGTGGGACCAACAGTTTTCCTCTCATAAGGGGGTGTAATCAGGAAGAGGGGGTGTGTATAGAATGAGCCCGTGTTAAACGGGTTAGCGAGTAGACATGTTTCATTAAATGGGGGCAACTGTTTAATTAACTGAGTTGATGGGTCGCAATGTTTGATTAAACGAATAAAACACGTCACCATTTAATAAATCCACTTAAACATATCAACCCGAACACGCACGAGTTAGATATTACAACCGAAAACCAAAAACACTATCCTTCTCTAAGATTATAAGGGTGTTAGGAGTGGTATCGGCAAAGGGTGCGGCAAACGGTTTGGCCGCGCGGCAAACACCGCCGCCAACCCTTTGCCGAGGCGGTGAGGTGTGTGGTGCGGGGAGAGCATGCCGACGCGGGGAAGAGAGGAAGGAGAGAGAAAGTCTAGTGTGGGGTGGAGTCCATTTCAATCTTAACCAATCACACATTTTTCTTTTTTTTTTAGTTTACCATTTCACCAAATGTCTAAACCATTGCCAACACTTTTCACCAAAGTTTAAACACTTTTCACTGATTGACGTAGCACACTCTCATTTGTTGATTTTTTAGTTTGTCACTCTCAAGTGTTTAACCACTCCTAACACCCACCTAAGACCAATTCCCTACAAGGTATGTTTTCTTAAAAGTCAACTATAATTAAAAGAAAAAGCTATACGACTAGAATAGGTCTATTGTGTTAACTCACAAGTAATCTCCGATTGCAATGGATAGGATAGAAAACTACTACAACTAACCATGAAGGAAAATCCGGTGACGGTGGCCCACGAGTTGGCAAGGTTAGCCGCGGCGAGCTCCACTTCTCCGAGGTGGCCGGCAAACATGACGGATACTAATGGTATTGCATAATAAGCAAGGTTGGTTAGTATCATAGGGAGGGAAAATAAGATCTGAATCTTAGCCTCTTCCCAATCAACCACCTTCTTCCACCACCACCGCTTATCATCGCCGCCATGACTGCCACCACCGGCCGCTTTTGCTATCAATGGAGTAGAGTTTTCCGGGATGTCCCTCATTCAAAATGTTTGATTGTAGAAAAAGGGAGATAAGTTACATGGACTCTAGAATTAGGCACCAGACGTATGTGGTTGGTATTTTTTTTAAAAGGGAAACAGGTCCTACTGTTTTAGGCTATATATTAAAATTTAATATAAAACTAGTTTTGAAGGTTGTCTAGGCTTATTCAATTTTAGGCAGAGAAACAGATCGGTATGAAGCGAACCACGTGATCCTTTTTTTTTTTTAACACACAATGCCTATGGTACAACCCATCCAAGCCAAAAGTTGTTGTTTATTTACAGGGTTTTAATAATAAGATGAGAATCATTTTCTATAAAAAGTTATAAAACAAAAGGGTAAATTACACTTTTCGTCCTTTATGTTTGTATCAGATTGCAACGGATAACCTTTAAGTTCAATAATTACAATCACAGTCCTTTATTTGGAGAGCTCATTACACCCTACGTCCTTTAGCCCTAACATTGTTAAAATTTTCAATTAAGTATGACACATGCTATGCACACGAGGGCATTTACGTCTTTTTTACCCCCATTCTCTCTAAAACATCATTCCCCAACCCTAAAACACCGTCATCCTTCCCTTACCCCATTGCCAGCCATTAGCTGAGTAAAAAAGGAGCTCCAACCACCATAATAATCTATTCATTCACTCGTAAGTCTTAACAAGGTTATAAGCAATTGATTTAAAAAAAAAAAACTATATTACAAAAATCCTTAAAAAAATGTGGCAAAACCGATACAAAACAAAGAAACACAATCCATGAACCTTCATTTTTGCAACATCACATATATACCCAAATAGTGAATCAAATCATCAACATAATTCCACCACCACCCCACCACCGTATCCAGCAACCGCTACCACCAAATCCGTCCGCCAAGCCCCATCAACCACCACCAAATCGGAATCTATTGCCTGACACACGGTTCGATTCAGATCTGCCATTATCACGGAAGTCACCACTGCCGCCGCCTCCAATCTCCAGAAGAGGGTTAACCATCGATCAGATCTGCATCAGCCCTTATCACGGTTCGATTCAGATATGCCTTTAGATCTCCGACGGGCTGTGCACGATGTAGAACACTATATCTCAGGCGGAGCAAGGCTGTACGACGAAGATGGAGGTGGAAGTTGGGGGTTGTCTGAAGTTCTCCGGCGGAGCAAGGCTGTGCGACGAAGATGGAGTTGGAAGTTGGGGATTGTCTGAAGTTCAAGAGACAGGGTTAGAGAGACAGATGAGAGTATTATATTTATATGTAATTTTTTAATTCAATTATTTTAAATTCTTCTTATCTTTTTTGTGAAATATATTTTAAATAAACGAATGAAATTACCAATCTACCCTTATGTGCAAGGCACATGTTTTGACTTAACTTAAAATTTTAACCTGGTTAGAGCTAAAGGAAGTAGGGTGTAATGAGTTTTCCAAATAAAGGACTGTGACTGTAATTATTGAAGTTAAAGGTCATCCGTTGCAATCTGATACAAACATAAAGGACGAAAAGTGTAATTTATCCTATTGTTGTATTTAAGGCATCTATAATCTTTTTGATTATACAAAAATATGCCAAAGCTTTGCTATTTAGAAGAGGGTAGCGGTGCAGCTAGATCTGTAAATGAACCGAACGTTCATGAACTGTTTGTGAACTTGTTCGGCGGGAAGTTTGTTTATATTGGTTTATTTAATAAACAAACGAACATGAACAAAAATTGTGTTCGTTTAATTAAATAAAAGAACATTAACACTCTTTGTGTTCGTTAATTTATGTTCGTTTGTGTTCGTTCATTTATGTTCGATAACGTTCGTTTATTTACGTCCGTTCATGTTCGTTTAAATTCCAGTAAATACATAAATAGTTATGTTTATATAAATATTAGGTTTTCTAACTACTTATATAAATATAACTAATTAATAATTGAGTTTTTTAGTAATAAAAAATGAAATTTTAAAATTTTTCTTAGATCGTAACTGATCACTTACTTAATATTTATATAAAAAAACTACTTAATATTAGTATCTATAAACCTTAATTTAAATTTTAAAGGTATTTGTTTATGTATTTATAGTGTTTTTTTTTTGTTTAAATGTATACAAAAATTTGTAAAAAAAAAAAAAAAAACACTCAATCAATACGATTCGTATAGGCCTATACGACCCGTATTGATCCAGCCAACCGCTAGACAAGAACTGTCGTCTCTAAAAAGTTTGACTGGTCAAAATGAATTTTCATTTAGGCGGCAAGATTTTCGACCATCCGACAAAAAAATTGAAAAGAAATAATCTAACATATAGAGACATGTCATCTCTATAGTGTTTAAACATGTTTTCTTTTATTTTTTAAAGAAAACCTATAGCAACAACATGTCGTCCCTATATGGATTTTGTGCTTTTTAAGATAGGTTACCGTATAGGGACGACATGTGTGACATCTGTGCTTGTAATCATTGTATATACTCTGAATAGTTATGTTTTCAATAAACAATGTGATTTGATCCCAATTTTTGTTTATTTATGTTTGACATTTTGAATGTTTTGATTTTTGTTCAATTTCAAACTCTATATCGTTTTCTGGAGAGTTATACGCAAACCGATGCGTAAACGTAATCAGTTTAACGCGACAAACACTCCGGAACATCAATATATGCTTAACATACCTTAAATAACCTTTACATAACTTAGAAATAAGTTTTGAAGGCTTTGGTATGGCAAAATCAAGTTTATTCGCATACAGGGACTAATTTCGACAAACTGCGAAAGTATGCTGATTCGTGTTGTAACGAACATTCCGGAACATGATCATAAGTTAAACATACCCTAAATATCCTTCACATAGCTTAGAAATAGGCTTTGAGGGGTTCGGTATGTTAAAATAAACTTTTTGGTCAATCAGGGACTAAAAGCGTCAAAAACGCATAAGTTTGCATTTTCGCGCATATCTTACGTTCTGATCATATCCGGACATCCAAAAATTTATGTAATAATTAAAATATTTTATTTTAGTGATTGGCATGCTAAAATTTCATTCATCGTGCAATTTGGATCGTTTTTCACGTCCGTTCGTGTTTCGTCGTAATTAACCGAACAGCGCAACCGTACAACCAAACGAACCGACATCCGAGATGTTTTTGAGCATATTTTAAGTTCCCTATACTTTAACTTCATTTTAGAGCCTTGAAATAAGGTTAACGGGGCTTAAACGTGCCAAAATTCAAGTTTTATGCATGCAGGGACCTGTTTTGACAATTCTGGGAACTTAGAACTGACCTCCCCTGAGCCACGCGCTAGACCAGGTAGTAGCTGGCGCACCACGTGACAGGGACCATTTTTCAGCAGCTCTGTTTCAGCAACAGGGTTGATTTCCAGGGTCTTTTGTGTAAAATTCTCAATACCTGGAGCTGGTTTTGGGTCCCCATTGTATTTAAATATCATGTCCCCAAATGTATGGCTAGGATTACACCTTCCTAACACTTGTAATGATCTTGATGATCCAATATTCCTATAAATAGCATGGTTCTTGCATTGGGTTCTTTGCTCATTTCATTCAAGATCAGCTCTAAGTTGGGGTTTTCACTTGTTGAAGCTTCATACCTGAGTTTTCTTGATCTTGATCCTAGCTTGGACCCTTTGTAAGTCTCTTTCATGTTTTTTTATGTTTTTCAAGCACGAAAGTCAAACAATATTTGACTTTCTGCATTGACCAGTCAATGGTCAACACGAAGTTCGTTTGAACTTCGCAACGTGAGCGTAATCACGATGGTCATAGTCCTTTGTGACTATACCTACTGATTTCCACGTTATTTAGGCATAGTGACGAGTCATAGTTTCGGTCAGAATACGCGTTTATGCGTATTTTGCAACCAAACTATTCTTAGGTATCAAAACCCTTTGTTTTGATATCAAACTTGTTTTCTAACTTCGTTAAACATGTTCTAACATGTTTAACTCGTCACTTTTAGTTTAGTGCTTATATAGGGTCGTAAGATAAGAAGTCTAAACAACCGCTTAGACTTTCGAACCCGACCCGTTTGGTCGATCGTTAGGATCCGGCCAAACACATTTTGTGACCATAGTTGTATAGGGAATAACCTTCCGAGGTTATACCTTATGGTCACTACGTTTAGTTAGTTGTGTGATAGGCAGTTTATATGCCTTAGGAAAATGACCAAAATGCCCTTTTTACGCATAAATTCATTTTAAGCATATGTAACTTAAATTTTAACATCTAAAATAATTAGGCAACATTATTAGACATGTTAAGGCATATAATACTTGTCATATGACTAGTTAGGCGGTCCGAACGCGTTTTACGCGAACGACGCGTTAAAGTAGCGTAAGCTACCTAAACGAGTCGTAATGGGTCGTAAGCACTTAGGTTAGGTTCCGTTTTAGTATGTAGGCTTTGTTAAACCATATCATATGAATTCCAATACTCATTTGGTTTACGAAACCTCATTCTATCCGATCTTCCGATTTAGGTCCGGTTTATTAACGTAGTTACCTATATTAGGTGCCGATTGATTCCGTGATGTAGGTCCCCTTGTTCGTATAGATCTTCACAGAATTGTCAATCCAATCAAGAGTGCGGAATCCTCTTGATCAGAATATCACAGAAACGAGTAGAAACAGAATTCAATCAAACGGGTCTTCTATTGATTATCCAAACTAGAAGTTTTACAATCAAATCAAGACCTCACAACCTCACAGCCTATCTCTGTGATCTTGCTAAACCTAAATTTCGAAATCTCTCACTCTCACTATGATTTCTCTCTCTAGCCTCCAAGAACTCTAACTGACTAACTGAAACCCTAATCACAAAACATGTTTATATACCACATGTTTGTGAACTGGGCTTCCTACTGGGCTAGGCCATTTTCCAAGCCCATTACAATAAATAACTCACTAACCAATAAGCTAAGCCCATTACAAAATATCCAAAGACTAATTAATCAAACTATTAAGCTATTGTCACCGAATATGCACCAACAGACTCCCCCTTGACAATAGCTTCATAGTGTAACTTTGTCTTCAAACATCTTGTGTTCTTTTGGTCTTTGGATAGTGTCAGCTACACAGTTTCTGACATCAACAAACTCCCCCTTAGCTGATGCTTCTAATCTTCAAAACTTTCATTTGTTGTAGATCAGTTAGCTAGCAATCTTTGGTTAAGCAAGTAAGCTCCAACTCTTCATATCACTTTATCTCTGCAATGTAGTAGAAGGATCCTACCATGCATCTTCACACGTTCTTTACTTCACTCTCAATCTGCACTTTACTTGTATTCTGCACTTCATTTTGATAACTGCATCAATCTGTTTAGCAACACAAGCAAGTATGTAGAAAAACCATTAGTCTTTTTCACATTTCAAGATAAACCAATATTTTATCTTACCAATTGTAGGTCCCCTTGATGTATGGATCTTTCACAGAATTGTCAATCTAATCAAGAGTGCGGAATCCTCTTGATCAGAAATATAGCAGAAAACGTGTAGGAACAGCAATTCACAATCAACCGGGTTTCTATTGATTATCAAACTCGCGTATTACAATCAATCAAAACCCTAATTCGTTTAAGCTATGGCTCTCACGAAAATCCTCTCTCACAAACTCTGTTTTGGTTGATTAACCTAAACCCTAATGCATGACGTTGTTTATATAACACAAGGTTTACAACTTGGGCTAAGGATTCCTACATGGGCAAGCCCAATTCGTCCCCCTATGACCCAACTGGGTTTTGTTTAGCCCAAACTCTATAATCAAACTATTACAAAGCTAAACCCGCTAACCGTTTATCATACAACTAATTACAAGATATCCAAAGACCAAATCTAAGCTGTTGTCACAAATATGCACCAACAACATTCTGTTGCTGACATAAGCTGTTGAAGCTGAAGCTATCCAAAGACCAAAGACAGTGCAAGCTTACATGAAGATTGCAAGATGACTGAAGACAAAGTTATTTTATGAAGCTATTGTCAAGGGGGAGGTTGTTGGCGCATATTTGTGACAACAACTTAGATTTGGTCTTTGGATATCTTGTAATTAGTTATATGATAAACGGTTAGCGGGTTTAGCTTTGTAATAGTTTGATTATAGAGTTTGGGCTAAACAAAACCCAGTTGGGTCATAGGGGGACGAATTGGGCTTGCCCATGTAGGAATCCTTAGCCCAAGCTGCAAACCTTGTGTTATATAAACAAGGTCATGCATTAGGGTTTAGGTTAATCAGCCAAAACAGAGTTTGTGAGAGAGGATTTTCGTGAGAGCCATAGCTTAGACGAATTAGGGTTTTGATTGATTGTAATACGCGAGTTTGATAATCAATAGAAACCCGGTTGATTGTGAATTGTTGTTCCTACACGTTTTCTGCTATATTTATGAGATTTTCCAGATTCTACCAACACTTTCCTGCAGAATCGAAACAGCAAAAATATCAGTAATTTTTCGAAAAACAGTGAAGAACAGAACGGAGAACGTGAATAACACGAAGAAAAATCTTCGAATTTTCAAGCTTTTCCAGTCAAAATTCTTCAACCAATCAACCAGAACTATCTCTAACACATGCAAAACACCAAACAAACAATGCAGAAGATCAAAACAACCAAAAATTTCGAAAATATATATCAAACCAAGAAAAATTTCGAAACCCTAATTTTTCAGGTTTCTTAATTTTCGAAAATCCTCCTGTTTCTGCAGAACAATTCTGAACCGAGCCTTAAAGAGCCTAATGCTCTGATACCAATTGTAGGTCCCCTTGTTCGTATGGATCTTCACATAATTGTCAATCCAATCAAGAGTGCGGAATCCTCTTGATCAGAATATCACAGAAACGAGTAGAAACAGAATTCAATCAAACGGGTCTTCTATTGATTATCCAAACTAGAAGTTTTACAATCAAATCAAGACCTCACAACCTCACAGCCTATCTCTGTGATCTTGCTAAACCCAAATTTCGAAATCTCTCACTCTCACTATGATTTCTATCTCTAGCCTCCAAGAACTCTAACTGACTAACTGAAACCCTAATCACAAAACATGTTTATATACCACATGTTTGTGAACTGGGCTTCCTACTGGGCTAGGCCATTTTTTGTGACAACTGGCCCAACCCGGTAATTTCCGTACACATTAATTATTGCTTAATGACTGCAATTATGTGCTTAATTGTCAGCAATACCTGATTTCCTACTAAACAAGTGAATTCATGCACGTTGTATACTACAAAATATTGCTTTATGCATAAACGAGAGCGTTGCGTCAAAAATACTAAGTAAACTCACCGGTAAGACACTATATGTCAACGGAACTGCAGAAAGCAGCCAGACAATAAAAATTGGAGCCTAGGTGTAGGTCCGACAGCAAGAATGCATTAAAACCCAAGAGTACATACAAGGGTTTAATATATATGCAATACGAAAGCAAAAATAAGCACTAAAAAGCACCCGAAACGCACTTTAAGTGCAGAACTTATAAAATTCAGCAATAAATCAGCATTTAGACACATAAATATTACGCAGAAATGTCGTTTTATTATCCAGAATATTTCCCTAAGTGTTGGGAATCGATAGTATTATAAAAAGATACTTATTAAACACTAAAAGGTGCAATTTAGCACTTTAACGAATCGGTATGTAACCGAACGACCGGACTTTACCCGGAACATAAAAATATTGCCAATAACATTACTTATCTTTTTCTGAGCCAGTTAGGGTCCCCGAATACCCTAACACCTGCCATAAAACATTACACACAACTAACCGGGTTAAGCACTTAGTTAACTACACTTAACCTAACTAGAACCTAACTAACTAGTTGGTTTCGAACTAGACCCCCCCCCCCTTAACCAAATCGTCCCCATGAGGGGGACACACTTGTACCATAATTTGATTATTCTAATCTTGTGTCTAATATCTAGGATGCATATAATCCCTTGGTTAATACCCACCCTAATTGTCTATAAGATACAACATTAACACAACATGATCATTCATCACTTTCCTCCACAAAACAACTCTCTATCTCTCCCTAAAAGCTCACGGCCAAACATCCCTAGATCCATCCATCATTTTTTGAGTTTGATCATCCAATTCCAACATCACACAAGTGTTAAAGATCGCATATAAGGAACCTTGGAGCAAACGGAAGGCGAAGGACCTCTCTACCTTGCTTTTATCCACCCTATTTGCGCTTAGATTCTTCCCTAGCCTCGAGCTAGTGGTATGTTGCTTAAATCACCTTCTTGAACTATTTTAAAGTGGGTAATATGATTTGTAACGATTAAAACTCGTAAACATACAAGTTGAAGCTTAAAAGTCTACTAAAAGCACTAAAAATTGTGGTTAAAAGCACATATGTTGTGTAAATCATGTAGTATTTGATTTGTGTGATTATTTGGACCCGATCTATGTTGTGGTAGCTCGGATCATCATTTAACCCGGTTTAGTCATGATCTTGGATTATGACATAAAGCTTGTTTAAGTATAACAAGGGTTAGAAGATGAAACTCTACCACACACGAATCATGAACTTGTGTAAAAGTGTTTTTGCTTGTAAAATAGTGATTAAAACTAGTAGATCTACGGATCTACAAGCGGTACTTTCAAAAGGCCAAGTGTCCAAGAAATCATATTTTCTAAAGCCGAGTCTTACATGAAAAAGAATGATTTTAGCAAACACACGAGTATGTAAACACTTGTGTAACACAAAGTTTCGACAAAATAACTATTTTTGTAAATGTCGACCGGAAGTTGTAAAGATGTAACTTCTTTAAAAGCGAGACTTTCAAGAAACAAAGTTGATCTATACAAAGATCCACTAAAAATAATGGAAGGATACTACCTATTTTGGAAAAACCACAAGTTCATGTATTTCTGCGATTATATCTATTTTAACTAGTTGCATATTGTTTATTGTTGAATGAGGAGATTGTTGACGATTTAAAAGAAAATAAACACATGTTTTGAAAACATGGGAAACCTTCATTTTTAGGGGAAACTCTGTCAAAATTTTTATAAATTTTGACACTTAGAAAAATATAAGTTTTTGAGAAACTTATTCCCTAAAAATGTGTTTAAAGTATTACCAAGGTTTCCCTAATTTTTGGTGATAAGAAATGAGGATTTCTTCAAAATAAAAACGGATATTAAGTATGTATATATTTTTGAGAAAAATATATATATTATTTTATCACCAACTTGTGTGCTAAGTGTGTATAGTATGTGTTATACGTGCTAGCGTATTAAGACTTAAAAATACACTAAATACTCGTGAAGAGTATAAACATAAAAATACACATACAAAATACAAGGTACATAATTCGGGTGCGAAGTGCAAAACACAAAAGACTTATATTTATTTTAGAGGAAATAATATAAGTAAGATACGTAGTTAAAAATATGAAATATTTTTAACACAACAATACGAATACAAAAGAGAGTGACTGTACTTGTGCGATACAAGTCTAGTGACTAACATTAAGAAAACGTGTATAGGTTACGACGTTAATTAAGCAAATCCGGTGAAGTTTACGACGCACAGGAACGCAAAGTTGTGAGTTCATGCTCCCCCTTTTCTCTTAACTGTTTTCAGTTTTATAGCTTCGGGGGTGAAATACATGTTACAAATACTTCAATATTTACAAAATGGTATGATATGTACTAAAACGAGAAGTACTCTTGGCGACAACTAGTGCCAAGAATTGATACGAGAAATCGTGTCACGAATAGGGTACCATAAGCACCATTAATCGTGTACATACTTAGACCGCAGAACAAAAGGTTAGATCTAATGGGTTTCGGGCAGCCCCACTCTTGGCCACTCTTTTACCAAGCAGTGTTTTTGTGTCTCAGTCGTAAATCGACTACAGAAAAATGCCTATGGTTTGGTGACTTCCTATGTCGTGTCACATGTTAATGGCTTTGCAACCCATTAACACTTGATACATACAGAAATATTTGACTTATACATGAGTACGTGGTGTACACAAAAGACTTGATTTATACAAAAGACAAATTATGTTTTCATACAAAGTATACAAACGTGAAATACAAAAATTGCATGAATTCACACCAACTTTATGTTGACGTTTTTCCAAAACTCACATGTATTTCAGGTAACTAGGATGGATGTGCGCGTGGTCTTACTCATGCTCGTGGATGTCGCTTTGTTTATCTTTAAATAAAGTTGTGACTTTTAAGACAATATGTTATCTCGTGTTGTAAACACTTGACATATGATTTCAGTAATGTAATATTTGAAGGTATTTTTGAGCATGTAGTATGTTTACTCTTCGTATGCAATGAGAACCTTTCATGATCACACCTCGTGCTTCTGCCGCAGAAAGGGGTGTGACAGATTGGTATCAGAGCTGCGATTGTAGTGAACCAGGATTCCTTCTCGAGTCTAGTCTACAATCTCTAGGATCCTTTCACGAAAACAATTTTCAAAGAGTTTTCATTGCATAAAACGTCCCACGACATCCACTGCCTGAAACAGTCTACATGAGTCTAGAAAAGACACTACGAGACTTAGAGTGCACTTGAGTAGCACTTGTCGTTGACTATAAATTACTTGCAATTATGTGTGATAATTAGCATGTACTAGAAGTAGAATGTCACAAGTATATGTGACTTTACCTGAAAGCAATGGCCTACCTGAAGGAAGAAATAGGAGGATGAAAACGAACTGTGCGGACTGTGCAAGGAGTTACGTAATTATGGATGCATACATAATTATGGAATTCAGTGCACAGAAACCACAGCAAGTCTTGTCACGTATAGATTCCCTCAGTGCAAGCCTACTAAGTACTCTACTAGAGTAATAATTGTTTGATGTCACTTATGTGGTATATATACCTGTGAATATATATGATACTACTGTCTAGTGTGACGATATCAAACAAATGCCTAACCCTGTTGTGTTATGTTCTGTCAGAACATGGCACCCAGGAAAGCTGTGAATGCTCGCAATGACGATCAACCTCCTCCTCCCCCACTGCCAAGAACTGCCGAAGAGCTGAACGTTCTACTGGAGGAAAGGATCTCCGCTGCTATCGCCCAGTACGAGGCGAACCGAACTCAAGACAGTGGAGGACCAAGCAACGCTAGGCGTAATGGGAATGGAGATTCGTCTGGAGGCAATGCAGCTCAAGGTAACCTTAAGACACTGTGCTAAGCATGAGGAAATTTATGAACGGTCTTTGTTTCATTATTTCTTCGATTGCTCACATGTGAATTGGTTGAATCAATTCCAGGCTGCACTTTCAAGCAGTTCCTCGACTGCAAGCCGATGAACTATGATGGCACAGGAGGTGCAGTAGCATTTGTGCGCTGGACGGAGAAGACTGAAGCTACCTTCCGCATGAGCAAGTGTACCGCGGATCAACAAGTCACCTTTGCTACTGGGTTGTTTGTCAATGAAGCTCTGACTTGGTGGAACCTGCAAGTCCAAACCTTGGGTGATGATGCCGCTTATGGCTTAACTTGGGAGGAACTGAAGGAAAGAATGAGAGAGAAGTACTGCTCTCGTGCTGAACTCCAAAGGCTGGAGACGGAGTTCTGGCACTTGACCATGGAAGGTGCTGACATCAATGGTTACACTCGAAGGTTCCATGATCTGTCCAGAGTGCTTCCCTACATGGTGACTCCTGAATTCAAGCGTGTTGAACGCTACATTTGGGGACTGGCCTCAGAGTTTCGTGGCATGGTGACGTCGGCCAAACCACAAACAATCACCGAGGCTGTAACTCTGGCTGTCAGCCTTACTGAAGATTGTGTTCGAATGAAGAAGCTATCACTGAACCCCACAGAAAATGCCGAGACGCATGCTGAGTCGTCTGGCGACAAGAAAAGGAAGCATGCAAACCTGAATCAGGCAACTAGTAACAAAAAGGTTCCAACAAGAAGCGTGACCCTAACCCGCCTCAAGGGGCGAAACCTCTTGCATCCATGAACGACGCACCAGCAAGGGGATACCGGGGCATCTTGCCCAAATGCCATCGGTGTAAACACCATCATGAAGGAGCTTGTCGCATTCCAAGATGTGACAAATGTGGAAAGTTGGGTCACCGCACTGAAGACTGCTGGAGTAAGAGGAACGAGAATGGAAATCGTAATGGGGCTGATGATAGGAACAATGGTGGAAATGGAAATGGTGCTGGTAACGGGAATGGGCGAAACCAAGGATGCTTCAGATGTGGAAGCAAAGATCATTTCATGAAGGATTGCCCAGAGAGAAACAATGCTCAGGCCCGAGCATTTGTGATTGGAGCAAGGGACGCACGCGAGGACCCTAATGTGGTCAACGGTACGTTCCTCATTAACAATCACTTTGCATCCATATTATTCGACACTGGCGCCGATTATAGCTTCATGTCTGTGGAATTTAAACGCATACTTGGAATAGAATCTAGTAGATTAGAAATTCCTTATTCCATAGAACTAGCCAATGGTAAACTTGTTGAATCGGGCGAAGTTGTTAGAGGCTGCACGCTAGAAATTGGTGAACAAAAATTTAGCATCGACCTCTTACCTATCCAATTAGGAAGCTTCGATGTTGTGGTCGGAATGGACTGGTTGTCCAAGAACAAAGCTGAAGTCATTTGTCATGAGAAAATCATTCGCATCCCTCTGACGAATGATGAAACTCTCATCGTACATGGAGAAAGACGAAACGCGCCTCTACGAATCATCAGTTGTATGAAGGCACAGAAGTGCTTAAGGAAAGGATGTGTTGCTTTCCTAGCACACGTGGTAGATACGAAGACTGTGGAGCCAAAACTCGAAGACATTCCTGTGGTGAAGGAATTTCCTGATGTGTTCCCTGAAGATCTGCCAGGACTACCTCCGCAACGACAAGTCGAATTCCACATAGACTTGGTTCCAGGAGCCGCTCCTGTAGCCAAGGCTCCATATCGACTTGCGCCATCCGAAATGCAAGAATTATCTACACAGCTTCAGGAGTTGTTGGATAAAGGATTCATAAGGCCAAGCTTCTCACCCTGGGGAGCTCCAGTATTGTTCGTGAAGAAGAAGGATGGATCACTGCGGATGTGTATCGATTACAGGGAACTGAACAAGCTCACGATCAAGAATCGGTATCCGCTACCGAGGATTGATGACTTGTTTGATCAACTGCAAGGATCAAGCTACTATTCCAAGATCGACCTTCGATCTGGATACCATCAGCTGAGAATCCAAGATGAAAGTGTGCCAAAGACTGCATTCAGAACGCGCTATGGGCACTACGAATTTCTTGTGATGCCGTTTGGATTGACGAACGCGCCAGCGGTCTTTATGGATCTGATGAACCGCGTATGCAAACCATATCTCGATAAATTCGTGATTGTATTTATCGATGATATCCTGATTTACTCGCGAACGAAAGAAGAGCACGAGCAACATCTCAGAACTATTCTGGAACTACTGAAGAAAGAGAAACTTTATGCAAAGTTCTCGAAATGCGAATTCTGGATTCGCGAAGTACAATTTCTTGGCCACGTTGTGAATGAGAAGGGCATTCATGTAGACCCGTCCAAGATAGAAGCAATAAAGAACTGGGAAGCTCCCAAGACCCCAACTGAAGTTCGACAATTTTTGGGCTTAGCGGGCTATTACCGACGATTCATCGAGAATTTCTCAAAAATAGCTCAACCGCTAACGACCCTTACGTAGAAGGACAGGAAATACGACTGGGGTCACAAACAAGAAGAAGCCTTTCAGCTACTTAAGAACAAGCTCTGCGATGCACCGATACTATCATTACCCGAGGGCACTGATGACTTCGTGGTATACTGTGACGCTTCACGACAAGGTTTGGGTTGCGTGCTCATGCAACGCCAAAAAGTCATCGCTTATGCTTCAAGACAACTGAAGGTTCACGAGAGAAATTATACCACTCACGACCTGGAGCTGGGTGCAGTGGTATTCGCCTTGAAGATTTGGCGACATTATTTATATGGTACTCGATGTACAATCTTCACAGATCACAAAAGCTTACAACACATATTTGATCAGAAGGAATTGAATATGCGCCAGCGACGTTGTGTCGAGCTGCTAAATGATTATGACTGTGAGATTAAGTACCATCCTGGAAAAGCAAACGTTGTAGCGGACGCGTTGAGCCGAAAAGAAAGGGTTAAGACCCTAAGGGTTCGAGCATTGGAAATGACGATTCGAACGAACCTCACTGCACGCATTCGGGATGCACAACAAGAAGCTCTTAAAGGAGAGAACCGTAAAGCTGAATACCTACGGGGTATGCTGAAATACATGGTGCCAAACGAAGAGGGAGCCTTATACTTCAAGAAGCGTATTTGGGTTCCACTCTATGGTGGCATACGAGAAGTCATCCTTAATGAAGCGCATAAATCGAGATACTCGATCCATCCAGGATCAGATAAAATGTATCAAGATTTGAAAGGATATTATTGGTGGCCGAGACTCAAGAGCGACGTTGCTGTCTACGTTGGAAAATGCCTAACCTGTGCTAAGGTTAAGGCAGAATATCAGAAACCGTCCGGCCTACTACAACAACCAGAGATTCCCGTGTGGAAATGGGAACAAATCTCGATGGACTTCATAACGAAATTACCCAGGACCCCGAGAGGGCACGATATGATATGGGTAATAGTTGATCGTTTGACGAGGTCTGCGCATTTCCTACCAATCCGGGAGAAGGATAGCACTGGAAAGCTTGCAGAGATATACCTAAGGGAAATTGTGGCACGTCATGGAGTGCCAATCTCAATCATTTCAGACAGAGATGGACGCTTTGTCTCGAGAATCTGGCAATCATTTCAGGAAGCCTTCGGATCTCAGTTAGATCTGAGCACGGCATTCCATCCGCAAACAGACGGCCAGAGCGAACGGACTATACAAACGTTAGAAGATATGCTTCGCGCATGTGTCATGGATCTAGGCGGCAGCTGGGATACTCATCTACCTTTAGTTGAGTTTTCCTACAATAACAGCTATCATACGAGCATAAAAGCCGCACCGTTCGAAGCTCTGTATGGCCGCAAATGCCGATCGCCCTTATGTTGGGCAGATGCCGGAGATAAGCGTATGGTTGGTCCTGAACTTGTACAAGAGACAACCGACAAGATTGCGCAGATCCGAGAGCGCATTAAGGCGGCCCGAGATCGACAAAAGAGCTACGCCGATCCGAAAAGGAAATCAGTAGAATTCAAGGTGGGAGACAAAGTGTTGTTAAAAGTCTCACCATGGAAGGGCGTAGTCAGATTTGGAAAGAGCGGAAAGCTGAATCCACGATACATCGAACCATTCAGAATATTGAAGAGAATTGGTACCGTGGCATACAAGTTGGAGTTACCGGAAGAACTTAATGGAGTACATGATACGTTTCATGTATCCAACCTGAAGAAGAGTCCAACACAAGAAAGCATGATCATCCCGATGGATGAAGTGCATATTGATGAAGCCCTCCGATTTACAGAACAACCCGTTGAGGTTACCGACTGGAAAGTCAACAAGACCAGGAGGAGCAGCGTAAAACTTGTCAAAGTACGTTGGAGCTCTAAGCACGGACCCGAGTACACATGGGAACGTGAAGACCGGTTCAAGAAAAAGTATCCCCACCTATTCAAGAAGACTCCAGCGAGAGTGAGTTCAGCCTGAATTTCGGGACGAAATTCTTTTAACGGGGGGAGACTGTGACAACTGGCCCAACCCGGTAATTTCCATACACATTAATTATTGCTTAATGACTGCAATTATGTGCTTAATTGTCAGCAATACCTGATTTCCTACTAAACAAGTGAATTCATGCACGTTGTATACTACAAAATATTGCTTTATGCATAAACGAGAGCGTTGCGTCAAAAATACTAAGTAAACTCACCGGTAAGACACTATGTGTCAACGGAACTGCAGAAAGCAGCCAGACAATAAAAATTGGAGCCTAGGTGTAGGTCCGACAGCAAGAATGCATTAAAACCCAAGAGTACATACAAGGGTTTAATATATATGCAATACGAAAGCAAAAATAAGCACTAAAAAGCACCTGAAACGCACTTTAAGTGCAGAACTTATAAAATTCAGCAATAAATCAGCATTTAGACACATAAATATTACGCAGAAATGTCGTTTTATTATCCAGAATATTTCCCTAAGTGTTGGGAATCGATAGTATTATAAAAAGATACTTATTAAACACTAAAAGGTGCAATTTAGCACTTTAACGAATCGGTATGTAACCGAACGACCGGACTTTACCCGGAACATAAAAATATTGCCAATAACATTACTTATCTTTTTCTGAGCCAGTTAGGGTCCCCGAATACCCTAACACCTGCCATAAAACATTACACACAACTAACCGGGTTAAGCACTTAGTTAACTACACTTAACCTAACTAGAACCTAACTAACTAGTTGGTTTCGAACTAGACCCCCCCCTTAACCAAACCGTCCCCATGAGGGGGACACACTTGTACCATAATTTGATTATTCTAATCTTGTGTCTAATATCTAGGATGCATATAATCCCTTGGTTAATACCCACCCTAATTGTCTATAAGATACAACATTAACACAACATGATCATTCATCACTTTCCTCCACAAAACAACTCTCTCTCTCTCCCTAAAAGCTCACGGCCAAACATCCCTAGATCCATCCATCATTTTTTGAGTTTGATCATCCAATTCCAACATCACACAAGTGTTAAAGATCGCATATAAGGAACCTTGGAGCAAACGGAAGGCGAAGGACCTCTCTACCTTGCTTTTATCC
This sequence comes from Helianthus tuberosus, assembly GCA_030545235.1. Classification (NCBI taxonomy): domain Eukaryota; kingdom Viridiplantae; phylum Streptophyta; class Magnoliopsida; order Asterales; family Asteraceae; genus Helianthus; species Helianthus tuberosus. The sequence goes on along the minus strand of CM060426.1, from coordinate 54,224,946 downwards.
ACCCTATTTGCGCTTAGATTCTTCCCTAGCCTCGAGCTAGTGGTATGTTGCTTAAATCACCTTCTTGAACTATTTTAAAGTGGGTAATATGATTTGTAACAATTAAAACTCGTAAACATACAAGTTGAAGCTTAAAAGTCTACTAAAAGCACTAAAAATTGTGGTTAAAAGCACATATGTTGTGTAAATCATGTAGTATTTGATTTGTGTGATTATTTGGACCCGATCTATGTTGTGGTAGCTCGGATCATCATTTAACCCGGTTTAGTCATGATCTTGGATTATGACATAAAGCTTGTTTAAGTATAACAAGGGTTAGAAGATGAAACTCTACCACACACGAATCATGAACTTGTGTAAAAGTGTTTTAGCTTGTAAAATAGTGATTAAAACTAGTAGATCTACGGATCTACAAGCGGTACTTTCAAAAGACCAAGTGTCCAAGAAATCATATTTTCTAAAGCCGAGTCTTACATGAAAAAGAATGATTTTAGCAAACACACGAGTATGTAAACACTTGTGTAACACAAAGTTTCGACAAAATAACTATTTTTGTAAATGTCGACCGGAAGTTGTAAAGATGTAACTTCTTTAAAAGCGAGACTTTCAAGAAACAAAGTTGATCTATACAAAGATCCACTAAAAATAATGGAAGGATACTACCTATTTTGGAAAAACCACAAGTTCATGTATTTCTGCGATTATATCTATTTTAACTAGTTGCATATTGTTTATTGTTGAATGAGGAGATTGTTGACGATTTAAAAGAAAATAAACACATGTTTTGAAAACATGGGAAACCTTCATTTTTAGGGGAAACTCTGTCAAAATTTTTATAAATTTTGACACTTAGAAAAATATAAGTTTTTGAGAAACTTATTCCCTAAAAATGTGTTTAAAGTATTACCAAGGTTTCCCTAATTTTTGGTGATAAGAAATGAGGATTTCTTCAAAATAAAAACGGATATTAAGTATGTATATATTTTTGAGAAAAATATATATATTATTTTATCACCAACTTGTGTGCTAAGTGTGTATAGTATGTGTTATACGTGCTAGCGTATTAAGACTTAAAAATACACTAAATACTCGTGAAGAGTATAAACATAAAAATACACATACAAAATACAAGGTAAATAATTCAGGTGCGAAGTGCAAAACACAAAAGACTTATATTTATTTTAGAGGAAATAATATAAGTAAGATACGTAGTTAAAAATATGAAATATTTTTAACACAACAATACGAATACAAAAGAGAGTGACTGTACTTGTGCGATACAAGTCTAGTGACTAACATTAAGAAAACGTGTATAGGTTACGACGTTAATTAAGCAAATCCGGTGAAGTTTACGACGCACAGGAACACAAAGTTGTGAGTTCATGCTCCCCCTTTTCTCTTAACTGTTTTCAGTTTTATAGCTTCGGGGGTGAAATACATGTTACAAATACTTCAATATTTACAAAATGGTATGATATGACTAAAACGAGAAGTACTCTTGGCGACAACTAGTGCCAAGAATTGATACGAGAAATCGTGTCACGAATAGGGTACCATAAGCACCATTAATCGTGTACATACTTAGACCGCAGAACAAAAGGTTAGATCTAATGGGTTCCGGGCAGCCCCACTCTTGGCCACTCTTTTACCAAGCAGTGTTTTTGTGTCTCAGTCGTAAATCGACTACAGAAAAATGCCTATGGTTTGGTGACTTCCTATGTCGTGTCACATGTTAATGGCTTTGCAACCCATTAACACTTGATACATACAGAAATATTTCACTTATACATGAGTACGTGGTGTACACAAAAGACTTGATTTATACAAAAGACAAATTATGTTTTCATACAAAGTATACAAACGTGAAATACAAAAATTGCATGAATTCACACCAACTTTATGTTGACGTTTTTCCAAAACTCACATGTATTTCAGGTAACTAGGATGGATGTGCGCGTGGTCTTACTCATGCTCGTGGATGTCGCTTTGTTTATCTTTAAATAAAGTTGTGACTTTTAAGACAATATGTTATCTCGTGTTGTAAACACTTGACATATGATTTCAGTAATGTAATATTTGAAGGTATTTTTGAGCATGTAGTATGTTTACTCTTCGTATGCAATGAGAACCTTTCATGATCACACCTCGTGCTTCTGCCGCAGAAAGGGGTGTGACAGATTGGTATCAGAGCTGCGATTGTAGTGAACCAGGATTCCTTCTCGAGTCTAGTCTACAATCTCTAGGATCCTTTCACGAAAACAATTTTCAAAGAGTTTTCATTGCATAAAACGTCCCACGACATCCACTGCCTGAAACAGTCTACATGAGTCTAGAAAAGACACTACGAGACTTAGAGTGCACTTGAGTAGCACTTGTCGTTGACTATAAATTACTTGCAATTATGTGTGATAATTAGCATGTACTAGAAGTAGAATGTCACAAGTATATGTGACTTTACCTGAAAGCAATGGCCTACCTGAAGGAAGAAATACGAGGATGAAAACGAACTGTGCGGACTGTGCAAGGAGTTACGTAATTATGGATGCATACATAATTATGGAATTCAGTGCACAGAAACCACAGCAAGTCTTGTCACGTATAGATTCCCTCAGTGCAAGCCTACTAAGTACTCTACTAGAGTAATAATTGTTTGATGTCACTTATGTGGTATATATACCTGTGAATATATATGATACTACTGTCTAGTGTGACGATATCAAACAAATGCCTAACCCTGTTGTGTTATGTTCTGTCAGAACATGGCACCCAGGAAAGCTGTGAATGCTCGCAATGACGATCAACCTCCTCCTCCCCCACTGCCAAGAACTGCCGAAGAGCTGAACGTTCTACTGGAGGAAAGGATCTCCGCTGCTATCGCCCAGTACGAGGCGAACCGAACTCAAGACAGTGGAGGACCAAGCAACGCTAGGCGTAATGGGAATGGAGATTCGTCTGGAGGCAATGCAGCTCAAGGTAACCTTAAGACACTGTGCTAAGCATGAGGAAATTTATGAACGGTCTTTGTTTCATTATTTCTTCGATTGCTCACATGTGAATTGGTTGAATCAATTCCAGGCTGCACTTTCAAGCAGTTCCTCGACTGCAAGCCGATGAACTATGATGGCACAGGAGGTGCAGTAGCATTTGTGCGCTGGACGGAGAAGACTGAAGCTACCTTCCGCATGAGCAAGTGTACCGCGGATCAACAAGTCACCTTTGCTACTGGGTTGTTTGTCAATGAAGCTCTGACTTGGTGGAACCTGCAAGTCCAAACCTTGGGTGATGATGCCGCTTATGGCTTAACTTGGGAGGAACTGAAGGAAAGAATGAGAGAGAAGTACTGATCTCGTGCTGAACTCCAAAGGCTGGAGACGGAGTTCTGGCACTTGACCATGGAAGGTGCTGACATCAATGGTTACACTCGAAGGTTCCATGATCTGTCCAGAGTGCTTCCCTACATGGTGACTCCTGAATTCAAGCGTGTTGAACGCTACATTTGGGGACTGGCCTCAGAGTTTCGTGGCATGGTGACGTCGGCCAAACCACAAACAATCACCGAGGCTGTAACTCTGGCTGTCAGCCTTACTGAAGATTGTGTTCGAATGAAGAAGCTATCACTGAACCCCACAGAAAATGCCGAGACGCATGCTGAGTCGTCTGGCGACAAGAAAAGGAAGCATGCAAACCTGAATCAGGCAACTAGTAACAAAAAGGTTCCAACAAGAAGCGTGACCCTAACCCGCCTCAAGGGGCGAAACCTCTTGCATCCATGAACGACGCACCAGCAAGGGGATACAGGGGCATCTTGCCCAAATGCCATCGGTGTAAACACCATCATGAAGGAGCTTGTCGCATTCCAAGATGTGACAAATGTGGAAAGTTGGGTCACCGCACTGAAGACTGCTGGAGTAAGAGGAACGAGAATGGAAATCGTAATGGGGCTGATGATAGGAACAATGGTGGAAATGGAAATGGTGCTGGTAACGGGAATGGGCGAAACCAAGGATGCTTCAGATGTGGAAGCAAAGATCATTTCATGAAGGATTGCCCAGAGAGAAACAATGCTCAGGCCCGAGCATTTGTGATTGGAGCAAGGGACGCACGCGAGGACCCTAATGTGGTCAACGGTACGTTCCTCATTAACAATCACTTTGCATCCATATTATTCGACACTGGCGCCGATTATAGCTTCATGTCTGTGGAATTTAAACGCATACTTGGAATAGAATCTAGTAGATTAGAAATTCCTTATTCCATAGAACTAGCCAATGGTAAACTTGTTGAATCGGGCGAAGTTGTTAGAGGCTGCACGCTAGAAATTGGTGAACAAAAATTTAGCATCGACCTCTTACCTATCCAATTAGGAAGCTTCGATGTTGTGGTCGGAATGGACTGGTTGTCCAAGAACAAAGCTGAAGTCATTTGTCATGAGAAAATCATTCGCATCCCTCTGACGAATGATGAAACTCTCATCGTACATGGAGAAAGACGAAACGCGCCTCTACGAATCATCAGTTGTATGAAGGCACAGAAGTGCTTAAGGAAAGGATGTGTTGCTTTCCTAGCACACGTGGTAGATACGAAGACTGTGGAGCCAAAACTCGAAGACATTCCTGTGGTGAAGGAATTTCCTGATGTGTTCCCTGAAGATCTGCCAGGACTACCTCCGCAACGACAAGTCGAATTCCACATAGACTTGGTTCCAGGAGCCGCTCCTGTAGCCAAGGCTCCATATCGACTTGCGCCATCCGAAATGCAAGAATTATCTACACAGCTTCAGGAGTTGTTGGATAAAGGATTCATAAGGCCAAGCTTCTCACCCTGGGGAGCTCCAGTATTGTTCGTGAAGAAGAAGGATGGATCACTGCGGATGTGTATCGATTACAGGGAACTGAACAAGCTCACGATCAAGAATCGGTATCCGCTACCGAGGATTGATGACTTGTTTGATCAACTGCAAGGATCAAGCTACTATTCCAAGATCGACCTTCGATCTGGATACCATCAGCTGAGAATCCAAGATGAAAGTGTGCCAAAGACTGCATTCAGAACGCGCTATGGGCACTACGAATTTCTTGTGATGCCGTTTGGATTGACGAACGCGCCAGCGGTCTTTATGGATCTGATGAACCGCGTATGCAAACCATATCTCGATAAATTCGTGATTGTATTTATCGATGATATCCTGATTTACTCGCGAACGAAAGAAGAGCACGAGCAACATCTCAGAACTATTCTGGAACTACTGAAGAAAGAGAAACTTTATGCAAAGTTCTCGAAATGCGAATTCTGGATTCGCGAAGTACAATTTCTTGGCCACGTTGTGAATGAGAAGGGCATTCATGTAGACCCGTCCAAGATAGAAGCAATAAAGAACTGGGAAGCTCCCAAGACCCCAACTGAAGTTCGACAATTTTTGGGCTTAGCGGGCTATTACCGACGATTCATCGAGAATTTCTTAAAAATAGCTCAACCGCTAACGACCCTTACGCAGAAGGACAGGAAATACGACTGGGGTCACAAACAAGAAGAAGCCTTTCAGCTACTTAAGAACAAGCTCTGCGATGCACCGATACTATCATTACCCGAGGGCACTGATGACTTCGTGGTATACTGTGACGCTTCACGACAAGGTTTGGGTTGCGTGCTCATGCAACGCCAAAAAGTCATCGCTTATGCTTCAAGACAACTGAAGGTTCACGAGAGAAATTATACCACTCACGACCTGGAGCTGGGTGCAGTGGTATTCGCCTTGAAGATTTGGCGACATTATTTATATGGTACTCGATGTACAATCTTCACAGATCACAAAAGCTTACAACACATATTTGATCAGAAGGAATTGAATATGCGCCAGCGACGTTGTGTCGAGCTGCTAAATGATTATGACTGTGAGATTAAGTACCATCCTGGAAAAGCAAACGTTGTAGCGGACGCGTTGAGCCGAAAAGAAAGGGTTAAGACCCTAAGGGTTCGAGCATTGGAAATGACGATTCGAACGAACCTCACTGCACGCATTCGGGATGCACAACAAGAAGCTCTTAAAGGAGAGAACCGTAAAGCTGAATACCTACGGGGTATGCTGAAATACATGGTGCCAAACGAAGAGGGAGCCTTATACTTCAAGAAGCGTATTTGGGTTCCACTCTATGGTGGCATACGAGAAGTCATCCTTAATGAAGCGCATAAATCGAGATACTCGATCCATCCAGGATCAGATAAAATGTATCAAGATTTGAAAGGATATTATTGGTGGCCGAGACTCAAGAGCGACGTTGCTGTCTACGTTGGAAAATGCCTAACCTGTGCTAAGGTTAAGGCAGAATATCAGAAACCGTCCGGCCTACTACAACAACCAGAGATTCCCGTGTGGAAATGGGAACAAATCTCGATGGACTTCATAACGAAATTACCCAGGACCCCGAGAGGGCACGATATGATATGGGTAATAGTTGATCGTTTGACGAAGTCTGCGCATTTCCTACCAATCCGGGAGAAGGATAGCACTGGAAAGCTTGCAGAGATATACCTAAGGGAAATTGTGGCACGTCATGGAGTGCCAATCTCAATCATTTCAGACAGAGATGGACGCTTTGTCTCGAGAATCTGGCAATCATTTCAGGAAGCCTTCGGATCTCAGTTAGATCTGAGCACGGCATTCCATCCGCAAACAGACGGCCAGAGCGAACGGACTATACAAACGTTAGAAGATATGCTTCGCGCATGTGTCATGGATCTAGGCGGCAGCTGGGATACTCATCTACCTTTAGTTGAGTTTTCCTACAATAACAGCTATCATACGAGCATAAAAGCCGCACCGTTCGAAGCTCTGTATGGCCGCAAATGCCGATCGCCCTTATGTTGGGCAGATGCCGGAGATAAGCGTATGGTTGGTCCTGAACTTGTACAAGAGACAACCGACAAGATTGCGCAGATCCGAGAGCGCATTAAGGCGGCCCGAGATCGACAAAAGAGCTACGCCGATCCGAAAAGGAAATCAGTAGAATTCAAGGTGGGAGACAAAGTGTTGTTAAAAGTCTCACCATGGAAGGGCGTAGTCAGATTTGGAAAGAGCGGAAAGCTGAATCCACGATACATCGAACCATTCAGAATATTGAAGAGAATTGGTACCGTGGCATACAAGTTGGAGTTACCGGAAGAACTTAATGGAGTACATGATACGTTTCATGTATCCAACCTGAAGAAGAGTCCAACACAAGAAAGCGTGATCATCCCGATGGATGAAGTGCATATTGATGAAGCCCTCCGATTTACAGAACAACCCGTTGAGGTTACCGACTGGAAAGTCAACAAGACCAGGAGGAGCAGCGTAAAACTTGTCAAAGTACGTTGGAGCTCTAAGCACGGACCCGAGTACACATGGGAACGTGAAGACCGGTTCAAGAAAAAGTATCCCCACCTATTCAAGAAGACTCCAGCGAGAGTGAGTTCAGCCTGAATTTCGGGACGAAATTCTTTTAACGGGGGGAGACTGTGACAACTGGCCCAACCCGGTAATTTCCGTACACATTAATTATTGCTTAATGACTGCAATTATGTGCTTAATTGTCAGCAATACCTGATTTCCTACTAAACAAGTGAATTCATGCACGTTGTATACTACAAAATATTGCTTTATGCATAAACGAGAGCGTTGCGTCAAAAATACTAAGTAAACTCACCGGTAAGACACTATGTGTCAACGGAACTGCAGAAAGCAGCCAGACAATAAAAATTGGAGCCTAGGTGTAGGTCCGACAGCAAGAATGCATTAAAACCCAAGAGTACATACAAGGGTTTAATATATATGCAATACGAAAGCAAAAATAAGCACTAAAAAGCACCCGAAACGCACTTTAAGTGCAGAACTTATAAAATTCAGCAATAAATCAGCATTTAGACACATAAATATTACGCAGAAATGTCGTTTTATTATCCAGAATATTTCCCTAAGTGTTGGGAATCGATAGTATTATAAAAAGATACTTATTAAACACTAAAAGGTGCAATTTAGCACTTTAACGAATCGGTATGTAACCGAACGACCGGACTTTACCCGGAACATAAAAATATTGCCAATAACATTACTTATCTTTTTCTGAGCCAGTTAGGGTCCCTGAATACCCTAACACCTGCCATAAAACATTACACACAACTAACCGGGTTAAGCACTTAGTTAACTACACTTAACCTAACTAGAACCTAACTAACTAGTTGGTTTCGAACTAGACCCCCCCCCCCCCCCCCCCTTAACCAAACCGTCCCCATGAGGGGGACACACTTGTACCATAATTTGATTATTCTAATCTTGTGTCTAATATCTAGGATGCATATAATCCCTTGGTTAATACCCACCCTAATTGTCTATAAGATACAACATTAACACAACATGATCATTCATCACTTTCCTCCACAAAACAACTCTCTCTCTCTCCCTAAAAGCTCACGGCCAAACATCCCTAGATCCATCCATCATTTTTTGAGTTTGATCATTCAATTCCAACATCACACAAGTGTTAAAGATCGCATATAAGGAACCTTGGAGCAAACGGAAGGCGAAGGACCTCTCTACCTTGCTTTTATCCACCCTATTTGCGCTTAGATTCTTCCCTAGCCTCGAGCTAGTGGTATGTTGCTTAAATCACCTTCTTGAACTATTTTAAAGTCGGTAATATGATTTGTAACGATTAAAACTCGTAAACATACAAGTTGAAGCTTAAAAGTCTACTAAAAGCACTAAAAATTGTGGTTAAAAGCACATATGTTGTGTAAATCATGTAGTATTTGATTTGTGTGATTATTTGGACCCGATCTATGTTGTGGTAGCTCGGATCATCATTTAACCCGGTTTAGTCATGATCTTGGATTATGACATAAAGCTTGTTTAAGTATAACAAGGGTTAGAAGATGAAACTCTACCACACACGAATCATGAACTTGTGTAAAAGTGTTTTAGCTTGTAAAATAGTGATTAAAACTAGTAGATCTACGGATCTACAAGCGGTACTTTCAAAAGACCAAGTGTCCAAGAAATCATATTTTCTAAAGCCGAGTCTTACATGAAAAAGAATGATTTTAGCAAACACACGAGTATGTAAACACTTGTGTAACACAAAGTTTCGACAAAATAACTATTTTTGTAAATGTCGACCGGAAGTTGTAAAGATGTAACTTCTTTAAAAGCGAGACTTTCAAGAAACAAAGTTGATCTATAAAAAGATCCACTAAAAATAATGGAAGGATACTACCTATTTTGGAAAAACCACAAGTTCATGTATTTCTGCGATTATATCTATTTTAACTAGTTGCATATTGTTTATTGTTGAATGAGGAGATTGTTGACGATTTAAAAGAAAATAAACACATGTTTTGAAAACATGGGAAACCTTCATTTTTAGGGGAAACTCTGTCAAAATTTTTATAAATTTTGACACTTAGAAAAATATAAGTTTTTGAGAAACTTATTCCCTAAAAATGTGTTTAAAGTATTACCAAGGTTTCCCTAATTTTTGGTGATAAGAAATGAGGATTTCTTCAAAATAAAAACGGATATTAAGTATGTATATATTTTTGAGAAAAATATATATATTATTTTATCACCAACTTGTGTGCTAAGTGTGTATAGTATGTGTTATACGTGCTAGCGTATTAAGACTTAAAAATACACTAAATACTCGTGAAGAGTATAAACATAAAAATACACATACAAAATACAAGGTACATAATTCGGGTGCGAAGTGCAAAACACAAAAGACTTATATTTATTTTAGAGGAAATAATATAAGTAAGATACGTAGTTAAAAATATGAAATATTTTTAACACAACAATACGAATACAAAAGAGAGTGACTGTACTTGTGCGATACAAGTCTAGTGACTAACATTAAGAAAACGTGTATAGGTTACGACGTTAATTAAGCAAATCCGGTGAAGTTTACGACGCACAGGAACGCAAAGTTGTGAGTTCATGCTCCCCCTTTTCTCTTAACTGTTTTCAGTTTTATAGCTTCGGGGGTGAAATACATGTTACAAATACTTCAATATTTACAAAATGGTATGATATGTACTAAAACGAGAAGTACTCTTGGCGACAACTAGTGCCAAGAATTGATACGAGAAATCGTGTCACGAATAGGGTACCATAAGCACCATTAATCGTGTACATACTTAGACCGCAGAACAAAAGGTTAGATCTAATGGGTTCCGGGCAGCCCCACTCTTGGCCACTCTTTTACCAAGCAGTGTTTTTGTGTCTCAGTCGTAAATCGACTACAGAAAAATGCCTATGGTTTGGTGACTTCCTATGTCGTGTCACATGTTAATGGCTTTGCAACCCATTAACACTTGATACATACAGAAATATTTGACTTATACATGAGTACGTGGTGTACACAAAAGACTTGATTTATACAAAAGACAAATTATGTTTTCATACAAAGTATACAAACGTGAAATACAAAAATTGCATGAATTCACACCAACTTTATGTTGACGTTTTTCCAAAACTCACATGTATTTCAGGTAACTAGGATGGATGTGCGCGTGGTCTTACTCATGCTCATGGATGTCGCTTTGTTTATCTTTAAATAAAGTTGTGACTTTTAAGACAATATGTTATCTCGTGTTGTAAACACTTGACATATGATTTCAGTAATGTAATATTTGAAGGTATTTTTGAGCATGTAGTATGTTTACTCTTCGTATGCAATGAGAACCTTTCATGATCACACCTCGTGCTTCCGCCGCAGAAAGGGGTGTGACATTTTTCAAGCCCATTACAATAAATAACTCACTAACCTATAAGCTAAGCCCATTACAAAATATCCAAAGACTAATTAATCAAACTATTAAGCTGTTGTCACCGAATATGCCCCAACACGTGATCTTTCTAGCATTGCTTGGTTGTTATCCAAAGACTATTTAGCAATCTCAAGTGAGTACATAGACCCCTCTTTTACTGTTTTCAAACATTTTGGGGTGAAACACATGTGCCTACTTGTTAATTTCGTGCTTTTCATGTTTTTATATCATATACTTGCTATGTTCATATAGTACATGATTTCATCCATGTTTTTGCTATGTATGTTTTATTAACATGCTAGTACATTGATTTCATAAACACATTTTGTTTCATATGTTCATTTCAGCATATGTACACATTGATTTACATCATATTCATGCTATGTATGTTCATTTTTTGCATACTTGGTACATTGTTTTCACATAACATGCTTACATTTGGTATGACATTGGTTTGTTTAACGGGACAAAAGTACGTTCATTAACATTGGCCATGCCGCCCGGTAGTAAGTAGTGGTACCATAGGAATTGACAATGTAACGCCCAAAAATTTTCCTTTTAAATTATATAATAATGACATATTTTGTCTAACGAAATTTGGGCATGACCCGTTCGTAATACGAGCGGTCCCCTGTTTTTCACATTCAAAATTCATTTTTAACACGTCACATTTCAAAAGCCATAATATACACCATCAAATAAACCTTGACGCACTACGAAAACCATTAAGTTTAAAATACATACATCCTACTAAGGTTTTCAAAAGACAATCATAATATGAACTAGGATTAACTACTAGTTATAGACAAAAGTGACAAAAGTATTAGACATTGTCTTCTTTACAAAAGTAGTGGAACATAAGACGGGCCTTGAAGCGTGTTCGAACCGGGTGAAGCTCGCTAGCTAAACTTGAGATTTACCTACATCGCCACAACAAAGTAAACTCCATTAGAACTAAAATTCTTTCTTTTTAACTCCAGATTTCAACTCGCGGATTTATAGTCTTTATGACATCCACAAACTTACGATTTACTAAATACCTTTTATCATCATTCTTACACATGAGTATGATACAAATGAAACTACATACCATTCCTTTCATTCTTGCATTCTATTCTTTTGACCCGTTCATAAAAGGGTCTACACACATTCTTTCTCTTGCATTTTAATTCGTCGCATTCGACACATAAAGGGTCTTACACATGGTAAATGTTATAAATAACTCAATTACAACATCATAAAGTAAAACGACAACATGATAATACCATAAGTTGTACAAGTAGCGTACCTCGGTCTTGATTTCCTTCTTGCTTTGTACGACTCGAACTCTCTTCCTTTATCCCTATACATAATCACGTTTACATTAGGATCTTTTCATTCCATTCTTACTTGTCACTAGTACTTTTGGGATAAAACATCATAACTCAATACACGTGTTATGTACATACTTAAGACATGATCATCATATATGTGGTTCAAGTCAAAAATGCAGAATTTCTAGTTGAGGCATTTTATCGAACACTTGGCGTGTGTACTACTAGCAATGCATCATGTACAAGTGTTCAATTCATAATTCTACTAGTTCACATCATATTTCAACAAAATCAACAATTTCACATAAGCATTCATTCTTTTAACAACCTATTTATCAAAGATACAAATCATGCATGTTTTCATCACAACATTTTAACAATTGTTACTCCTACACATTAATCATTCATCATCATCCATTTCATACAATTGGGTTTTCCTACTTGAAACACTAAGATGAGTAATCTCAACATAATTCTTGTTCTATAGTGCTAATCTAACTGAAACTCATTCAATTTTTCATATATCTTCAAGATTGGGTAAAACCCACTTTCTCCATAATCACCAAATCACAAAATTCGACTTACCGTTTGTTAAGAAGGGTCAGATGGTCAAGAATTGAGTTTCATGCATCAATTAAACCTTGAATTTCCTTATCAATTGCTGGATTTTTGATCAACTAGGGTTTACCCCCTTTTTCTTCCTCTGGTCTTCGAACTCAAACACACACCCAGGTGTGTGTTTTTGAGTTTGTTTATTTTAATAACATTCTTTTCCAATTTTGCCATATTTAGCCCCTTTAAAATATGTATTGGTTTATTTTTAAGCATTTTCCATCCTTAGGCACATATCCTAACATATTCTTTAACTAAGTTAAATTTTTATAATTACTTTTAACAATTACGCATAATTAACCATTTTTTGGGTGTTACAAATCCACCCCCCTTATAAGAAGTTTCGTCCCAAAACTTAAATACGTACCAAATAGTGCCGGATAGTGTTTCCGCATATCTTCTTCCGATTCCCAAGTTAGCTCTGAACCTTTTCTGTGTTGCCATTGGACTAAAACTTGTCTAATGGTCTTGTTTCAAAGATGTGTTGTCTTGGAATCCTTAATAGCTATTGGTCTTTCAACGTAATTCATATGTTCATCTAATTCAATATCATCGTAAGATACGTAAGCGGTTTCATCCGATAGACACTTCCTTAGTTGAGATACATGGAACGTATTATGAATCCCTTCTAAAGCTGGCGGTAATTCCAATTGATAAGCCACCCTTCCAACTCATGCTAGAACCTTAAAAGGTCCTATGTATCGCGGACCCAATTTCCCTCGCTTTCAAAAACGTATTACGCTCTTCCATGGGGATACTTTCAAATGCACATAATCCCCAACTTGAAATTCAATGGAGCGTCTTCTTTGATTTGCATATGCTGCTTTTCGATCCTGTGCCGCCTTTAATCTAGCCCGTTTAAGATCAATCTTCTCGTTAGTTAAGGCTACTACGTCACTGGGTGCAATTTCTCTTTGTCCCACGTCTTCCCAACATATGGGAGTCCGACATTTCCTTCCGTATAGCATTTCATAAGGGGCCATTTGTATACCACTATGATAGCTATTATTATATGAAAATTCTACCAAGGGTAGATGATCATCCCAGCTTCCCCCAAAATCCATCACGCATGCTCTTAACATATCAACGAGCGTTTGAATGGTCCGTTCGGATTGACCATCCATTTGTGGGTGGTAGGCGGTACTGAAATGTAATTTTGTACCCATCTCATCATGAAACTTTTGCCAAAATCGAGATGTGAATCAGATATCTCAATCCGAAATAATAGATATGGGTACACCGTGACGAGATATAATCTCGTTCACATAAATTTCCGCCAATTTTTCTGAGTTAGCGGTTTCCTGGATGGGTAAGAAGTGAGCGCTTTTGGTGAGTCGATCTACGACCACCCATATGGCATCATGCCCTTTCTTTGTCCTTGGGAGTTTTGTTACAAGATCCATAGTCACATTTTCCCATTTCCACACCGGAATTTCGAATGGTTGAATCATGCCACAAGGTTTCTGGTGTTCCGCCTTAACTTGGAAACATGTAACAACCCGCACGTTCGAGCGTTGTTACTACTCATTATACTCGTTACGCCTAGCACCGGAGATTCGGATCATAATGTAGCTATATCGCATACATCGCTATTTCGCAGTATTTTCGCATATTACGCATACTTTATCGCTATCACACCACATTGCACTTGCTGACAACCACGAAGATGTCAAGCGAGGACCAATTCTACCCTCTTTGATAGCCGTGATGTGTCGCAGTGCAACTCATTACTCAAAACGCACATCGCATCACACACATTAACGTTCACGATGGCATTGAGTGAGGACCTATTCTACCCTCCTTGATGACCGTGAAGCGTCGCAAAGCAACGCATATTCGAAACGAAACCCGGTTATTGTATCGCAACTTTGAAATATGGATATGTATATACGACCCAACGTGACTAATTATAACAAATATATGAAAATGTGGATGAGAATGTATAACCAAACTATCGCAATGCTTAACAATCGAAACGGAACGCCAAAACTCAGCTCGCCGGATGCGTTTGATCGAATGGCACTTCGATCAAATGGCACTTCGATCGAATGGCCATCCGATCGGACGGCCATCCGATCGGACAGCCATCTGATCGGACAGCCATCCGATTGGACAGCCAACCGATCGGACAGCCATCCGATCCAAATCAATGCACCACCTCCTCTCCTCTCTTGCCTATAAATAGCACTTGTCACATCACTTGAACAAGTGATGTGACAGCTCTCACTCGACCAACACGCTTTGGGGCTATTTTCTCTCAATATCTCACGATTCTTGTAAGTTTTCAACCTAAATCTTGTACTTCTATGATCTACGCACACTTCTTCATCTTTCTCACCATCAAATCTCACTTTTTCACCGTTAAATCTTTGGATTTGAGCCGTTCTAAGGTGATGTCGTCATGGAGTTCTTGGAACAATGAAGTGTGACCTCATCTCATCCAGAACAGTCCAGATCTGATGGATTCTACGGAGAATAAACAACAAACTCGCACAAATCTAAGCCGAATCAAAGTTTTCTAAGTTTTTCTTCAAACTTTCCTAACTTGTCAATCGAAAACGGTAGCAACAGAGCTCGTACAGACCTTCTACTTTTCCTATAGTGAAGTGACGGTTTGAGAACTGGTTCCTATCGACGAGATAACCGGCTTGTCGTGTTAAACACGAATAACCATCGAGAACAGTTAACTGATCGGACGGGGTGGTTCCCATCTGATCCGGTGACTCAGACCTGGTGGAGTTCTATCGTTTAGCTCGTAGTCGTAACGTCTCGATAGAATCGCAAAAACTTAACAAGATGGCCAAGAAGTAAAACGATAAGATTGCGGGACGGATTACCGTCGATCGGATTGCCATCCGATCGGACTGCCACTCGATCGATCTGCAATCCGGTCGGGTTACACTTGGGGTCAAGACTTAATCAAATTTTCAAACATTCAAGGATCTGAACAACGAACGGATTGCCGTCCGAACGGACTGTCGTCCGATCGAACGACCATCCGATCGGCTGACTTTTGGGTCCTCAACACTTAAACAATTTTACAAATCTTCATCGTACAAACAGTTCCAACGGATTGTCACCCGATCGGATTGCAGCCCGATCGAGTGACCAGTCTGCTATGAACTTATCAACCAAAGTGTCTCGCTGATCGGGTCACCGTTCGATCGAACAGCCACCCGATCGACCGACCGTTCGATCGACCGACCTGAAAGGTAGTGATACTTCACTTTTCTCAAAATGCTATAACGAAAACTTCAAAAGGCAAACCAGCATACACAAACACCTCTTCACCAAACAAGGCGACAATCCAATCGAATGGTTATCCGATCAGATGACCATCCGAACGGATTGCCACCCGGTCGACTGGCCATCCGATCGGATTGCCATCCGATCGGATAACCATCCGACACTTGGTTTACTCGCCACCGTTTAACGCACTGTTCGACGCTTACGCTCTTAAACTGAAACCAGGCTAATCTCAGACGCGCTCCCATCAAGTTGTGTTTGCTTGCCGAACACCGACTGTGAGTATACTTAAACCCTTTTTGCTTTTGCACTTTTGGGTGTAACATACGTTGCTATCAAATCAAATCACATCAAATGCTTAAACTATTTATCACTTGCGAATGACTAATGTGCATAGTTATACGTGATGCTAGTTACATACGTGCTAGGACTTATACTCGCGACGTCCCACCATCACTAGTATAGTACTATTGCGCCCGACGGGGTCTAGTTTAGCAATCGCGATCGAAGCTCGAGGACTTAGCTGGTAGTATCAGTTTTGTGAGTATATATGTCGTGTATTACGTTTATGTATGCGGAAATTCACAGCTTTTATCTATTACACTATTACATATCAAACCTGTATACTCGCCAATACTTTTGTATTGACATTATTTTAACGTATGTTGCAGGTTTCGTCGCAGACTACATCAAATCAAGCTAGGAAGTCTAGAAACACACCTAAAATCTAGGTTGTCGGATTTGAATTGTTTGAGAGAACAGAAAATTCGTGACAGCTTATGTGATTGTAATTGTTTATTAGTATGGGATAATGAAAGCATTAAATACCATCGCAATATAGTTGTTATGGATTCTCTTGAGCAATTTGATTCGCCTAGTGCCGCGCCCCGATGATTCCGCTATCGGTTGGGGTGTGACAGATTGGTATCAGAGCCATAACTATAGGGAATTTGGCCAGACATGACCTAGTCCGGGTTGATGTCTTAGAAACAACCTAGTCTATAGTCTAAGTACCAACAGGACTACTCGTGCGAACCTAGTAGGAATTGCATGGGCCTACTTGATACTCTCGTTCGAATTCGCTAAAAACTACTACTTCGTGTGAACACCGCATACTACAATTTCACACGAAGAAGCCTTTCCTAAGGCTGAAATACTACTTAGCCTTTCCTAAGGCTGACACAATGCACACGTTTCTGAAAATACTCGCATAACGAAACCGAGTGATCTAGTAGAGACCAGGTGTGAAAACCAAGAACTCTCGATGAGATCGCTCACTCAACGCATTTTTCTAGCACGAGAACCTTTCATCGAGCTAGGAGTGACATCCACATCTCGACGAAAGTCTCCATTTTGAAATCTAGTGGGACTCACGAATTTATTCGAAGAGCATAACCACAATTGGGAACGAAGTTGTTAAGTCAGGGGTGAAACCCGTATCTTAATAAACCGTTCCACTCTCTAAAATGGTTTTCGAAAAGCTCTCACCAAGGACTCGACAATAACGATGACTCGAGCCACGTAATGGCTAGGAGGACGAATGCCATGAGCTGCATCCCAGTGGAAGCATAAGTCTTCTAGGTCAACGCGCGTGCACGAACTTGTTGGGTATAGTCGTGTTACCTTGGGTAGTCGACGCCTAAACACCCGAGGCACTCCGATTATTTTACTAAGCCTATGACTCACCGGTTTTACGCTTTAATGAACTTAATTACGCTTTATGTGTTTATTTTACGCCTTATCGATTTCTCGATTTATCAATTTTTCGCTCATTGTTTTACAAAACGCAAAAGTCACACAGCCATCGCAATCTAAACCGAAAACCGAATGTTCGCAACAAAACTAATGTCTAATCAATCGCCCTCGCTTTCTCCCTTCAACGCGTCCTCGCGCATTCTATACCGACATGTATGTGTACAAGAATAAGCTACAACTATCTACATGTGCAAAACGAATCAACTATCTACAGAAGCGCCACAGTCTGCTTTCCTTTACAAACACTTCAAAGCCTGTGGTCCGATGGAGTTCACGGGTAAAGGAGGTATGTCCCAACTACTCCAGTGGTTCGATTCTATCGAAGTTACCCTTCGTCAGAGTGGGTGTCCCGATGGTTTTCGTACTACTTGCGCTACCGGAGTATTTCAATCACGAGCACTCGATTGGTGGACCGCCGAACGTAATAAACGTGGGATCTCCGCAACTTACGCTCTCTCTTGGGATGAGCTGAAAGAGCTCATGAAGAAAGAGTACTGCCCTCCCCACGAAGTCCAGAAGCTAGAAGACGAATTTTTGGAAATCAAGCAAGTCAAAGGTGACAATGTTGGCTACATCGCAAGGTTTAAACAGCTTAGCATGATATGACCCAGTCAAGTCAACACTTCAGAAAAAGCCATCACGAAGTACATTCGCAGCTTGCCTGAGTGTGTGGGTGATTTTGTCGAAGCTGCAAGACCTGCTACCATCGAAGAAACCTGCCGCTTGGCCGTAGAAATCAATGACAAACGAGTCTTGGACGGATTTTTCTCCAAGAATCCTGTCAAACAAGCTCATCAAGCAATCGTCATCGACTCTTCTGACGATTCTTTCCACGATTCCTCCGACGATTCTACCAACGATTCCTCAGGTGAGTCCTCGGACGAATCCTCCAACGCCAACGCACCGCTTCAGGAAGCTCAGTCCAACCACAAACGAAGGACCATGAGCCTAAACTCTTCAACAACCGAACTGTCGCAACCAGAACCTCTCCAAGCAATTCCAGTTCACTCGAAGCGTGACTACAATGGAATTCATCCCCTCTGTCTCATGTGTACGTATCACCACCCGCCAGAAGCTAACTGTCGCTTTTGCGCAAATTGCAACTGGTATGGGCATCTTACCCAGCACTGCCGCACGGGGCCGCAGACTTGAGGAATCTCAGCAACGATCGCAGTCTCCGCAAAATTCCTCCACAGAAACATTAGAAAAATGGAAAGTTAAAATGGTATCAGACTGATAAAGACTGAAGGTTTGACAACCGAAGACTCGACACTGAAGACTCGTCAACATTCGAGGGGGAGTCTGTTGGTGCATACGTCTGTCGACTTCGTCTTGTATCGAGTCTTGTACCTAGAATGATAGATCAGAGTGCAATGTACTAGAAAGTATGAGATGTTAGGGGTTGAAAGATGTATTTTCGCTTGAAGATGGCTAGTTCGCTTGAAAGGACATTGTGTAGTTTCAAGCGAGCTCAACGTTTCCTGTTTTGCTTGAACTGACTTCTCGTCTCCTTCAAGCGAACTCAACTGCCTATAAATACCACTCAAGAGAATTCATTTGTAATCTTCTTGTTTCCGGTAGCGAAGCTCTGCCGAAGTGTTCTCAGACGTGTAATCAATCTTAAATCAATATACGAACAATTTAAAGGGTGAATCTTGCAGAATTGAACTTGATACTTGTGTTTCCGCCACTCGTATTGAGATAAAATCTTCTGAACGACTCGTCCGGGTCTGAAAACGATCCTACAAGTGGTATCAGAGCTCAGGAGGAAGAGTTCATACCAATTCAGTCGCAAATTCTGTTTTTCTACACCTTCTTTCAAAATCAAACAAGTTCCCACGGTTAAAAACATCTGATTTTCACACATCATGTGCGTAATACTGTTTTAACAAACCCTAGAAAGTTTCAGAACAAAATTCGATCATTTGATTGATCAATTGGACAAAAATCAGACCGAAAGTTGACATCATGCTTAGTTCGCTTGAATGATTCTGGTTGGTTTCGCTTGAGTGTACACTTAGTGCTGAGTTCGCTTGAATAGTTCTGGTTTAGTTCGCTTGAGAGTACACTTTGGGGTTGGTTTCGCTTGAGATAGACGGTTCGCTTGAAATAGTTCTGGTTAAGTTCGCTTGAGAGTACAATTTTGGGCTGCTTTCTCTTGAACAGGGTTTCGCTTGAGAAAGTTTGTGAGTTCGCTTGAATTTTGTTTCGTAGTCCGCTTGAACAGTGATCTCGCTTGAATTGGGATTCAGTTTGAAGTTTGTGATTTCGCTTGAGATTGACTATTTGTGAACTTTTGAAAAATGAATCATGGACAACGAGTTCTACAATGCCTTTGCTAGTCCTATCACAATTACTCAGAATGCTTTGCTTGAAAATGAAACCGGGACATCATAGAAACCGCCTAAGCTCTTAGATATTGATGATTACAATGGTTGGTCCGAACGCTTTGGAAATTGGGTTGAAGCTTATCACTTGGATGCTTGGGAACACACTGAAGTCCCATATGAAAAGCCCACAAGGAATGGTATTCAGTTAACAATCAGAGAAATGAGTGCTGAGGAGAAAAAGAAGTATAGAGATGAGAAATTGATGGTGAGTCTACTTCAGCAAGCAATTAAAGAGGACATTTTGATTTTGCTTCAACATGATGGAAGTGCATATTCAATCTGGACTGAATTGGAAGCAAAGTCTATAGGAAGTGATGATATGCTTAAAAACAAGATGTCTCTAATGAAGAAAGAATTTGATCTATTTCGTGGGTTGAAGTCTGAAAATACTAAACCAATTATTGAGAGATATTGTAACTTGGTGAGAAATATGACGAAATTAGGAATCAAAAAGGATACTGATGAGCTGATTGAGAAACTTGCTGATGCATTACCACATGATACTTGGGGAACATTCCTGATGATGTTGAGAAACAATCGGAAAGAATATAAAAAGTTAACATTGGGTGAGTTCATCAAACATCTGGAAGCTCAAGAGATGGAGCAGAGGAAGATCGCCAGGATGAAGAACTACGATGGAGAACAAGACATCAGCTTGTATTTCAAGAGTGGTGTTAGTGAAAAGACAAATTTTTCTCCAAAGGTTGAAACTGCTTATAACGCAAAAGGTTCTTCTGAAAATGCATCTCAGGGATCAAGCAGCACAACAGGATTCTCTTCATTTCCAACCTATGATCCACAGTTTTCTACGACAAAGAGTGGCAAAGTTCTTCAATGTAACATTGCCTTAAAGCTTGAGAATGATTAGAATTATACTGAGGAATTTGCAAAAAGTCACATGTCTTTGTTGGTGACCGTGCTTGAATCCTATGGAGGTTTAGTTGCAGGGAGGATCGGAAATCCAATGCTCATGAAAGAGGATTACGATCAAATTGATGCCGAGGAAATGGAATTGATGGATATTAAATGGTGCATGGCTAGTGTGTTGAGACGGGCTGAAAAGTTTAAACAAATCACAGGCAGAGATGATTTTCACGAGGCACATATTTCAACTTTAGGTTTTGATAAGTCTAAAGTTACTTGTTTTCGTTGCAGGGAAAAGGGGCATTTCAAGAGAGATTGCACAAATCGAGAAGCGAGTGGAGCTCAAAACCCTTTTGGAAACAACGATTACTACAAAAAGACGATTTATCATCAAGTCACACAACAGCCATATCAACAACAATAGGCACCACATCAGGCTCAAACTGCACATGGTAGAAAAGAAATTGAAGATTCAAAGAGAGCATGTCTGGTTAATCAGGGCAAGGATGGTGGATTCAGTTGGGATAAATACATTCCAACAGACAGCAAAGTGTGTTTGGCAGATCAAGATGATGAAAGATTGCCTGAAGGTTTCAATTGGGACAATTTTTGCCTAGACCAAGAATTCATGGCCAAAGAGATGTCAAATGTTAAAGCCTTTATTGCTAATGCTTATGATGAGTATTGGGCTGCAAAATACAGAAAAGTCAGGGAAGCTGAAGAGGAAAAATGGAGAAAAATTGAAGAAGAGGAAGAAGAAGAAGAAAGGTTAAAAGCTGAAGCTGAAGCCGAGAAAAAGAAAAGAGCTGAGTTTTTCCAAACGAAAAGAACCGTCAAAGATGTTCCGGAATTTGAAATCAAAGTTGATACTGAAGCAGTCAAAGTTCCTGAAAAGTGTTTGAATTGTGATTCTTTGATCATGCAAAAAAACGAGCTGCTACACAACATAAAAAGATTGAAAGAATCTTATGATACTTTGAACAAAGAGATTAACAAGTACACTGAGTCGAACAGTGAACAAGCTGTTGCATTGAATACACTCAAAGGAGCTTACATGAGACAGCTTGATGACGTCAACTATTACACAGAGAAGTGTGCTGAGCTGGAATTGAAGCTGGCAACACAAAAGATTGAAACTGAAAGAGTCAACAATTTATTGAAAAGTTACTCATGTTCTACTTTTGTTGTTGACAGGATTTACCCGATCGTTGAAAGAATGAAGACATTTGAAGAAGAGAAGACTTCGAAAGAAAAGAATTCCGAGACAAAAGAAGAGGATGAAGTAGAAATTTCTGGTAAGAAACCAAGTGTTGTCTACAATAGATGTCCGCCCCCGGTCGAAAATGGATATTTGTCTCGAAATCCAAATTCCGAAAGAGTCAAAAAGGCAATTAATTTACAGTGGGAGTCAGGGTCGTCGGATAATTTGCCAGAAAATATTGATGTTACGTTCACATCATCTGATACTGATCATGAGTCCGAGTTGATAAAAAGTGTGGTCGATCAGGTGTTAAACAAAGATGACATAGAGGAGTCAAAACCGGAGTCCAAATCCGAGTCAAAGTCAGGGTCCGACAAGTCAAAGTCAACAATCAAAAGGGACAAACGGGTTTATGATAAGGAATTTTTGCTATCAAAATCTAATTTGAATGACGAACCGGTCAAAGTAGCATATACTTTGAAAGATTCTGACAAATTATATTCTGATGAGATTTTTCCAATAAGAAGTGTTAGAATTGAAATGATCAAAAAGGTTTTCAAAATTACAGAAATTAATATTTCTGAAATAAAAGATTTAAATCTTTCTGGAAAACCTAAACAATACACTTCAAGAGATAAACAGAGAATTAACAAGAAAATGGGTTACAATTGTGGTTATAGTTTTCAAAAGAAACCAAACCATAATGGTAATGTCAAAAAGAAAGGTCTTGGATTTAATCAACCGAAAAAGTTTTTAAACCAAAAACTGTGTTTGTTTCAGGAAAATCTTTAGAAGCTGAGAAAGAGCAGGCATTCAGAAAACAGACAAATCAAGAATTCCTTGCCAAGAAGCAAGAGAACATGAAGAAAAATGGTGCTCAGAAGACTACAGAGACAAGAACCTGTTTTCAATGTAAAACAGTCGGTCATATTGCCAGGAATTGTCCAAAGGCAATACAAACAAAACAGGGAATCTCTGGTAAACTCAAAGAAAAAGTTATTGAGAAAACTGAACTTACAACCAGAAAATTTACAGCCTTTGAAAATTCAACCTTTGAGATTGGTGAATGTTCAAAGAATGTGATGAAAAGAAAAGAAAATCTGAAAAACCAAAAATGGGTGGTTAAGGGTTCAGGTAACAGTTCTGGTGATGAATCTGATTCCACAAAATCAGAGGAGCCAAGTGTTAAAGAAAAGGTTGAGAAATCAGTTCCGAATGTGGATGATGTGAATTTTCCACCTCTGCGGGCTGGAAATTTTAAAAAGAAAGTTGGGAAAGTTGAAATTTCAAATCAATTTTATTCTGACAAGAAGAAATTTGATGTTGATAAGGCTTTCAACAGAAATGTGAAACACATTTTTGGAAAAATGGTTGACGGTAAGGTCAAAGGAGTTAAAGAATTCTATGCTTCCAAAATGAATGTTCACAAGTCTGTTGAAAGAAAAGATGAAGAAGAGGTTGTTACACCCAAGGAAGGTCAGGCTTGGGTGGATATATTTTTCAAACAGTAAAAACCTGACTTGCCGGAGATCCCTAATTGGTAATCGTGGATCAGGAATCGGCATCCTTCTTGATAATTGTTTATGAGAATGAATTGTATAATGACTAATTTTTGACAAGTCATACTGCAGGATTTGCCGGAACTCCCAGGTTGGTAAGTGTGGAGTAGGAATCGGCACCTTGAGAATTCAATCAACAGATGATGATTGGTTGAAAATGTTTGATATTTGATCTTACAAGTGGTTAATCATGTTCATTAAGTTGAACTTGATTTAACTATCATTTAAAAGTGTTGGTAAACAATGTGATGAGTTTTCCCCGAACTTACAAATGGTAAAATCAACAAAACTAATTTTCCGGAAAAACCATTTTGATTAAAATAAACTTAAGTGTTTTGAGATCATAATGGGAAAATAGTTTGTTGTGAGGGGGAGTTCTGATTGTTTATGCCAAGTGGATGGAGAATTGAGGCAATTCGATATCAATTGTTAGTTTGTTTGTACAGTTTATTTTCAAATTTCCTAAAATGTGTTTGCATTTTAGGGGGAGTAAGAAATTTCAGAAAATCCAAAAACATTAGAAAATTTGAAAAAGCCAAAAACATGATAAAATAAAAAATGAGTTTTTGTTGCATAAAAGAGGAAATGATAGTACATCAGTGGACTGTCACAACACGCTAAAGAAATGGAAAGTTAAAATGTGATAAACGGTCTCACTAAAGATGTGACGGTAGGCTCAGCTAGACTAGTAGATTTGCGATAACGATACAAACTTTAATGAAAAAGCCTAGTTCTAGTCGAAAACATGGTCAAAAGCATAGTACTTAGTTTTGTCCTTCTTGACTGTGTGCCTGCTCAGCAATCGCTGATTATCGAAAGACATAAAACTGGTTAAGTTTGTGAACTTTCACAACTTTGCTGAAAAGTCACTGTGATTGTGCATTTCATTTTGCAAAGATTTAAACTTGTCTTATTTCTTTATTTTGTTTAAGCATTGGACATCCTCTGCGTATACGTGAGTATCGACCTGGATGTTATTGCCTAAACGTTCTGCTTTATTTTCTTTGGTGTTTCGTTTAAGCTTTGGACTTGCTCTGCGTATACGGAAGTATCGACCTGGTGGTTAAAGCCTAAACAATTTCAACTTGTTTTATTTTTCTTATTTTGTTTAAACATTGGACTTTCTCTGCGTATACGGAAGTATCGACCTGATTGTTAATGTTTAAACATTCTGCTTTATTTTCGCACAAATCACAGTTGATAAAAGTTTAAAGGCATTACTTGAGTCAGTGTATTGCATGATGAGGGGATATGCTGAGATCGTGGGGTCCATAAGAACTTAGTGCAAAATTAATATACCTTAACGTATCGGTAAGCATTTCGAAAGTTTTTAGATTAAGTTTAAGTGGACAACAATATCGTCAATCTACGTGAATCGTTTAGAGCTTAAAATGTTTAAAGCTTAACGGTGTTGGTGATTGGTCTCATAAACTGATATGATCCTCTTGCACGAACTCACAAAAATATTGTTTGTAAATATTTCTTTACTGTATTCTCATTAAAAAATCTAAAAAGATTTTAAGTGTGTTTTAGCATAAATTTTGAAAAATTCAAAAATATTTTTGACAACTGATGTTCAAAATTCCAAGTGCTAAACTTGATGAACAGGTTTGGGAGAGAATGTATGATGAAGTTTTTACAAGTGGTTTGCAGAGAACAAATCATTTTGAATATTTTCTACAGATAGTTTCTAAATTTTAAAGATTTAATCTTTGAGAAACTTATGTGTGTGGTAGAGAATTGCAGATATGAAGATTGACCAAAGCCAGATTCCGATATCTGAGCAGATGGTGATTTTCAGACTGCGATCCCAGACTAGTGAGAGGGAGAGTCTGAGGTCATCAAGAAAGATCTCAGAGTTAGGTGGCGATTCTGAAAGAAAGAGAAAGAGATTGATTGTGGATGCTTACAATGGAGAATCTTTGGAGAGAGCGAGCAGACTGATAAAGACTGAAGGTTTGACAACCGAAGACTCGACACTGAAGACTCGTCAACATTCGAGGGGGAGTCTGTTGGTGCATACGTCTGTCGACTTCGTCTTGTATCGAGTCTTGTACCTAGAATGATAGATCAGAGTGCAATGTACTAGAAAGTATGAGATGTTAGGGTTTGAAAGATGTATTTTCGCTTGAAGATGGCTAGTTCGCTTGAAAGGACATTGTGTAGTTTCAAGCGAACTCAACGTTACCTGTTTCGCTTGAACTGACTTCTTGTCTCCTTCAAGCGAACTCAACTGCCTATAAATACCACTCAAGCGAATTCATTTGTAATCTTCTTGTTTCCGGTAGCGAAGCTCTGCCGAAGTGTTCTCAGATGTGTAATCGATCTTAAATCAATATACGAACAATTTAAAGGGTGAATCTTGCTGAATTGAACTTGATACTTGTGTTTCCGCCACTCGTATTGAGATAAACTCTTCTGAACGACTCGTTCGGGTCTGAAAACGATCCTACAGCTACGATTTTCGCCGTTAGTTTCTTTTATGTGTTGAATTTGTTCTATTTCTCGACGCAATGTGGACTCTATTTATCTCTCGCTTTCTCTCTCGTCTTCGCACTTAATCTGGAATCACACACATGCTATATATTATATCACGATATAATGTGTTTTACCCTCACTACACTCTTAGAATAAGGTACGATAAACGAGCAAGGAACGACTAATCACGGGTGCACACGGGATTATTTTGGTCAGTGGACGGAGATCGTAGTGAGTTCTAATGGTGCCATAACGTTAAAAGCATGGTCGAGCGTGGTGGATACGCCACTGGTACTTCCTATATATAAGCGTCTTGACAATGTCAACAAAGTGCGACATCTATTCACGGAATGCAAGTAGTAGGGGTAAAGCAATGTGTGCTTTGCCATACTACCAAAGTCTCGTGAAGAAAGTGCCACGTGGAGTTGAACGTTATTTAGACCTATACTATTATGGTTATTTTCGACACACTACACTCATTCGCAAGGCGTAACAATTACATCGCATCATCGCGAGACTTGTCGTAAGTCTGCAAACGCAATGCAAATGCCTCATCGATGGACTCTGGAGAGTCTACCCCCGCAGGGCAATTGCATCGACGCAAGACTGGTCGTAAGTCTTTAATTGTAACTCAATCGCAATTTCGCTGGAATCTAACACACATCACCCTCGTAACACTTTAACGCTTAACGCATCTATTGATCTCATCGCTTTGATACTCACATCGCTTATCGCTTCTAACGCGTATCGCTATTTGTGTTATGTTAAGCACACATGACATCGATTCACGAAACAGATCTAGTATGGATAAAACATGGTGGATACGCCGCCGGTACTTCCTATATATAAGTGTTTTAGCCATATTAGCAAACTTTTGTGGGAAGATGCCATGTGGGGCTTAATGTTGGTTAAATTATGGAACTGTGGAATCTAATCAAAATCGCACTATTCGCTTAATCGCATATCACTCGTCGCCTATCGCTAACGCTATCGCTTACTGTATCTGTGTTAAGTTAGCACACGTGACCTCGCTTCACGAGACGAAAACTCATATGGTTAAAGCATGATGGATACGTCGCTGGTACTTCCTATATATAAGTGTTTTAGCCATATCAGCAGACTTTCGTGGAAAAAGGGCCATGTGGGGTCTAATGTTAGTTAAATTTTTTTGGTGTTGATCAATCCAATCGAATCGCATTAACCGCGTGTATTCCCATCGCTTGCAACGCATCGATCGTCGCCTATCGCTTGACGGTTGTCGCTATCGCTTGTCGCTTATCGCTTTTCGCCTATCGCCGTTGTCTTCGCTTATTATGTTGGTGTTGTGCTATCGAACTTTCGCATCCCGCTTATCGCTATCGCACTCGCTCGTGTCACTAAACTGAGTTCGAGAACGACTTCATCACTCAGTTCGCCTTTCAAGACTTGATCCAACCCTTTCTCGTTTGGACCGAGTCATCGCAAATCTGTTGGTACTATGTCGACACGTATGACACTGCCTCACGAGACGGAAGCCATATGGTTAAAGCATGGTGGATACGCCGCTGGTACTTCCTATATATAAGTGTTTTAACCATATTGTCGAACTTTCGTGGAAAAGCGCCATGCGGGGCAGACCTTAAATTAAATTTTTGGTATTATTAAAAGGCTTTGTCTACACGAATTTTAAACCGAACTTTTCTTACAAAACTTTTTCTAAAAACTGTTCAAAAACTTTGTACAAAAACGAGATTATCTTGAAACGACGGGGTGAAAATCGACTCAAGTTACTGCCGCGTGATGGGAAAAATTTCGTAAAACGAGTTTTAAGCACTTTAAAATCTTTTAAGTAACCTAACAAAACCCTTCTCATAGCGCTGGTGTGAACATCGCTACAGTTAACGCCGCATCGTGAGAAGATTTTCATAAACAAGTTTTCCCCAAATTAATCGAATTTTTGAAAATTAAAACGCTTTGTAATCGCTTTTTGGTGTGTGTAATCGTCTTTTGTTATACAAACCACCCTACTCGCTGCTATCACCGGTCATCGCAACACTTGCGCACGTCAAATTCCAAACCACCGCTCGCTTATTTTGACGCTTTTAATCGCTACCCTCATTTGCATCAACTCTCGCGACCCTTCTTGTGGATTAATTTCGGGACGAAATTTCCTAAAGCAGGGGAGACTGTAACAACCCGCACATTCGTGCGTTGTTACTACTCGTTATACTCGTTACGCCTAGCACCGGAGATTCGGATCATAATGTAGCTATATCGCATACATCGCTATTTCGCAGTATTTTCGCATATTACGCATACTTTATCGCTATCACACCACATTGCACTTGCTGACAACCACGAAGATGTCAAGCGAGGACCAATTCTACCCTCCTTGATAGCCGTGATGTGTCGCAGTGCAACTCATTACTCAAAACGCACATCGCATCACACACATTAACGTTCACGATGGCGTTGAGTGAGGACCTATTCTACCCTCCTCGATGACCGTGAAGTGTCGCAAAGTAATGCATATTCGAAACGAAACCCGGTTATTGTATCGCCAATTTGAAATATGGATATGTATGTACGACCCAACGTGGCTAATTATAACAAATATATGAAAATGTGGATGAGAATGTGTAACCAAATTATCGCAACGCTTAACAATCGAAACGGAACGCCAAAACTCAGCTCGCCGGAGGCGTTTGATCGAATGGCACTTCGATCGAATGGCCATCCGATCGGACAGCCATCCGATCGGACAGCCAACCGATCGAACAGCCATCCGATCTAAATCCCTGCACCACCTCCTCTCCTCTCTTGCCTATAAATAGCACTTGTCACATCACTTGAACAAGTGATGTGACAGCTCTCACTCGACCAACACGCTTTGGGGCTATTTTCTCTCGATTTCTCGCGATTCTTGTAAGTTTTCAACCTAAATCTTGTACTTCTATGATCTACGCACACTTCTTCATCTTTCTCACCATCAAATCTCACTTTTTCACCGTTAAATCTTTGGATTTGAGCCGTTCTAAGGTGATGTCATCATGGAGTATTTGGAACAATGAAGTGTGACCTTATCTCATCCAGAACAGTCCAGATCTGATGGATTCTACGGAGAGTAAACAACAAACTCGCACAAATCTAAGCCGAATCAAAGTTTTCTAAGTTTTTCTTCAAACTTTCCTAACTTGTCACTCGAAAACGGTAGCAACAGAGCTCGTACAGACCTTCTACTTTTCCTATAGTGAAGTGTCGGTTTGAGAACTGGTTCCTATCGACAAGATAACTGGCTTGTCGTGTTAAACACGAATAACCATCGAGAACAGTTAACTGATCGGACGGGGTGGTTCCCATCTGATCCGGTGACTCAGACCTGGTGGAGTTCCATCGTTTAGCTCGTATTCGTAACGTCTCGATCGAATCGTAAAAACTTAACAAGATGGCCAAGAAGTAAAACGATAAGATTGCGGGACGGATTACCGTCCGATCGGATTGCCATCCGATCGGACTGCCACCCGATCGACCTGCAATCCGGTCGGGTTACACTTGGGGTCAAGACTTAATCAAATTTTCAAACATTCAAGGATCTGAACAACGAACGGATTACCGTCCGAACGGACTACCGTCCGATCGAACGACCATCCGATCGGCTGACTTTTGGGTCCTCAACACTTAAACAATTTTACAAATCTTCATCGCACAAACAGTTCCAACGGATTGTCACCAGATCGGATTGCATCCCGATCGAGTGACCAGTCTGCTATGAACTTATCAACCAAAGTGTCTCGCTGATCGGGTCACTGTCCGATCGAACAGCCACTCGATCGACCAACCGTTCGATCGACCGACCGACCTGAAAGATAGAGATACTTCACTGTTCTCAAAATGCTACAACGAAAACTTCAAAAGTCCAACCAGCATACACAAACACCTCTTCACCAAACAAGGCGACAATCCAATCGAATGGTCATCCGATCGGATGACCATCCGAACGGATTGCCACCCGGTCGACTGGCCATCCGATCGGATTGCCATCTGATCGGATAACCATCCGACACTTGGTTCACTCGCCACCGTTTAACGCACTTTTCGACGCTTATGCTCTCAAACTGAAACCAGGCTAATCTCAGACGCGCTCCCATCAAGTTGTGTTTGCTTGCCAAACACCGACTGTGAGTATACTTGAACCCTTTTTGCTTTTGCACTTTTGGGTGTAACATACGTTGCTATCAAATCAAATCACATCAAATGCTTAAACTATTTATCACTTGCGAATGACCAATGTGCATAGTTATACGTGATGCTAGTTACATACGTGCTAGGACTTATACTCGCGACGTCCCACCATGACTAGTATAGTACTATTGCGCCCGACGGGGTCTAGTTTAGCAATCACGATCGAAGCTCGAGGACTTAGCTGGTAGTATCAGTTTTGTGAGTATATATGTCATGTATTACGTTTATGTATGTGGAAATTCACAGCTTTTATCTATTACAATATTACATATCAAACTTGTATACTCGCCAATACTTTTGTATTGACAATATTTTAACGTATGTTGCCGGTTTAGTCGCAGACTACATCAAATCAAGCTAGGAAGTCTAGAAACACACCTAAAATCTAGGTTGTCGGATTTGAATTGTTTGAGAAAACAGGAAATTCGTGACAGCTTATGTGATTGTAATTGTTTATTAGTATGGGATAATGAACGCATTAAATACTGTCGCAATATAGTTGTTATGGATTCTCTTGAGCATTCTGATTCGCCTAGTGTCGCGCCCCGATGATTCCGCCATCGGTTAGGGTGTGACAGAACAAGTTCGACACTTTGCAACATATTTTACAATATCCCGTTTCATCCCGGGCCACCAATAGCTTTTCTTCAAATCTAGATACATTTTTGTAGCTCCCGAATGAACCGAAAATCGGGATTTGTGAGCTTCTTCGAGTATCACTTCTTTTGCTTCACTAAACCAGGGTATCCATATTCGGCCATACATTGATTTAATTCCACTGGGTCTTTCTTCTAATTTATCAACAAACCCCTTTGTTCTTTCCTTTCTTGAATCCATTTTGCTCAGCGACTTGATTTGGGCTTCCTTAATCATTTCGAGAAATCGAGGTGTAACTACCATTTTCATGGATTTCACTTGAATTGGAGGTGGATAATTCTTTCGGCTCAGGGCATTGGCCACTACATTTGCCTTGCCCGGATGATAAAGGATTTCACAATCATAATCTTTAAGAAGTTCTAACCACCTTCGTTGCCTCATATTTAAATCTTTTTGCTCGAAAAAGTATTTAAGGCTTTTGTGGTCAGAATAAATTGTGCTTTTCGTACCGTATAGATAATGCCTCCATATCTTCAAAGCGAACACTACTGCTGCTAACTCCAAGTCATGGGTTGGGTAATTACTTTCATGTGATTTCAATTGCCTTGAAGCATAGGCAATGACTCTACCCCTTTGCATCAAAACACATCCCAACCCTTGGTGTGATGCATCAGTAAACACCACCAAGTCTTCCTTTCCATCAGGTAAGGTTAGTACCGGGGAGCTCGACAGCTTCTCTTTCAGAGTTTGAAACGCCTTTTCTTGGTCTGTACCCCATGTAAACTTCTCATTCTTCTTGGTTAACTTGGTCAACGGCAGGGCCAATTTAGAAAAGTCTTGAATAAACCTTCTATAATAGCCTGCTAAACCCAAAAAGCTTCTCACTTCACTTGGGTTCTTTGGAGGTACCCATTTCATAACAGCGTCCACCTTTGACGGATCTACTAAGATACCATCCGCATTAATCACATGACCGAGAAATTGTACTTCTCTAAGCCAAAAAGCACACTTAGAGAATTTCGCGTACAATTTCTCCTTGCGGAGCACTTCAAGAATTTCGCACAAATGGCATGCATGTTCGGCTTTACTTCGGGAATAAACCAAGATATCATCAATAAAAACTATAACGAATTTGTCTAACATGGCCCGACAAACTCGATTCATAAGATCCATGAACGTGGCGGGCGCGTTCGTTAACCCAAAGGACATTACTAAGAACTCGTAATGTCCGTATCGCGTTCTAAAAGCCGTCTTCGCCACATCCTCATCCCGCACCCTTAACTGATGGTATCCGGACCGTAAATCTATTTTTGAAAACCAACTTGCCCCTTGTAACTAATCGAAGAGATCATCGATTCGGGGCAACGGGTATCGGTTTTTCACTGTCAGCTTATTCAGCTCTCGATAGTCGATGCACATGCGCATCGAACCATCTTTCTTTTTGACAAAAAGAACAGGCACTCCCCAAGGCGATACACTCGGGCGTATAAATCCCTTGTCGAGTAACTCTTGTATCTGAACCATTAACTCCCGCATTTTAGTTGGGGCCAACCTATAAGGAGCTTTGGCTACGGGTTTGGCATCGGGGTACAATTCAATCTTAAAATCTACTTCACGTTCTGGTGGAAGCCCCGACAAATTTTCCGGAAATACATCAAGAAACTCTTTCACAACTTCAACCTCCTCCATCTTGGGGGTATTCTGGTTAGTATCTATCATGTAAGTTAGAAACGCCTTACTTCCATTTCACACATACTTGAATGCTTGGACTATAGAACAAAGCTTCGAATTAACATTCCTTTCCCCTTGAATACTCACTCGTTTTCCTCCCGGTGTTAACACATGAATCACCTTTTTCTCGCATTGAATTTCGGCATGATGTTTGGCTAGCCAATCCATGACAATTACAACCTTGAATTCCCCCAATACCATGGGAATAAGGTCAATGGTAAACTTCTCATCTTCAACGATGATTTCACAATCTTTACATACTTCGTGCAACAAATAACTCTTACTATCCGCTATTTCTACTTCTAATGGCACATGCATTCTTTCGATTCTAAAAGAGGGGTGTGATACTAATTCACTTGATACAAACGATCTACTGGCTCCAGTATCAAATAACACATACGTAGGCATCAAGTTCAATAAGAATATACCTGACACAACATTCGGGTGATCCTTTGCTTCTTCAGTCGAGATCAGAAACATCCTCCCCTTAGCTCTTGGGACTTCATCCTTTCTTACTTCCTTATTAGTTTTCTGTTGAAGCTTGGGACATTCAGCCTTAATATGACCCGGTTGGAAATAGTTATAGCACGTTCTGGTAGGATTAGGACATCTATAGTATGGATGTCCCTCTTGGCCACAATTGTAACAGCCCTTCTTCACTTTTAAGCACTCCCCCGTGTGCAACTTCCCACACGTCTTACATTTCGGAATACTACCTTTTGCCTTATCCTTCTTGGCATGATCTTGAAATTTCTGTTTCTTTGACGGGCTTGAGCTGGGAACATTCTCAGACACTCTCCTCTCACCTCTTTCTGCTTGTCTTCTCAGTTCAATCTCCCTATCTCGGGCCAAATTAATGAGTTCATTCAAGGTTTCACATTTAGCGGGAGTTATGAACTCCCGATATTCGGCCTTCAACATACCATCATACCGGTTTATCCTCATTCTTTCCGTTCTCGCTATTTCCTTACAGAATTTCAGCTTGTCAAGAAAAGTGTTGGTGATTTCATCAATGGTTTCGTCCTTCTGTCGAAGATGTAAGAAATCTTCTTGGATCCTATCAATGGCAGATTGTGGACAATGGTACTTCAGGAAAGGTTCCTTGAACTCTTGCCATGTCAATACTTGAACCTTATCTTCACCAATTTCTTTACTATAAGCATCCCACCAGTATTTAGCTTGGAGTTGTAAACAACCGGTGGCAAACATTACTTGGTCTTCTTTTTCACAGTGTCTTTGTACAAACACCACCTCCATACTTGGGATCCATCTTTGACATGCTATGGGGTCAATCTCTCCTTTATAGCGTAAAGGATTGCACGCCATAAATTCCTTGTATGTGCATTTGCGAGCCCCCTTCTTTCCTTGTATTTCATCAATCTTCCCTTCAACTCGTCCAACTTACTTGCCATCATCGTTTCTACCACCTCTAACACATGACTTTCCACTTCTTGGGCTAATTGAGGAATATTTGCCTGGATTGCCTTTCCAACCTCTTCCGAAATCATAGTTTTCAGTTGTTCTTGTTGTGTCGCTTCGTCCTCATTCGTATCCGCCATCTACACATAAACATCATTCTTTATTTCAAGCATTCATTCATTCTTTCTATCATGTAATCATGCTAGTAACACATAACTCTCATTCTTTTAATATGTAAAAGAAATTACACACGACTAATTCTTACTTAAACTTCCTTTGAAAACTCAACGTTTCCGACAACCAATTATCATGGCATTCTTCCTTCTGTATATCTTGGTGTCACTTTTATTATCCTTTAGAGTCTTATTATAACGTTTTTAATACTTCCTGTGGGATAAAAACACCAAACAGAACAACACATTCGAAATAGGCTGAAAATGGTCCCCACCGTAAGCTACAGTGGCTACCGTAGCTTACGGTGGCCTCTTTTTCCTTACGCCCCTAAGCTACTATCTTACGATGGCCAATTTGTCTCAGGGGCTACCGTAAGCTACGGTAGCCACCGTAGCTTATGGTGACGCCCAGCATGCTATGGTTGATTTTCATATTTTTGCAGCCATTTTCCGACCCGTTTTAACCCAAACTGATCCGATTCATCCCACACCTTTCCACATCATCCCGTAACAATTTCATAACATTCCATAACTAAATTATTCGTAATGCAAAATTCTAATTTTAAAGGTACTTACTTGCTTCGCGCCGCGGAACGAACACACACTTCGCACGAGCTTTCGGTTTGAATTCAAGCATTTGATGCTTAAATCCCTCAAACCTAGGCTCTGATACCAACTTGTAACGCCCAAAATTTTCCTTTTAAATTATATAATAATGACATATTTT
This sequence comes from Helianthus tuberosus, assembly GCA_030545235.1. Lineage (NCBI taxonomy): Eukaryota > Viridiplantae > Streptophyta > Magnoliopsida > Asterales > Asteraceae > Helianthus > Helianthus tuberosus. The sequence continues at coordinate 54,189,860 of CM060426.1, read as the reverse complement.
GTCTAACGAAATTTGGGCATGACCCGTTCGTAATACGAGCGGTCCCCTGTTTTTCACATTCAAAATTCATTTTTAACAAAACACATTTCAAAAGCCATAATATACACCATCAAACAAACCTTGACGCACTACGAAAACCATTAAGTTTAAAATACATACATCCTACTAAGGTTTTCAAAAGACAATCATAATATGAACTAGGATTAACTACTAGTTATAGACAAAAGTATTAGACATTGTCATCTTTACATAAGTAGCGGAACATAAGACGGGCCTTGAAGCGTGTTCGAATCGGGCGAAGCTCGCTAGCTAAACTTGAGATTTACCTACATCGCCACAACAAAGTAAACTCCATTAGAACTAAAATTCTTTCTTTTTAACTCCAGATTTCAACTCGCGGATTTATAGTCTTTATGACATCTGCAAACTTGCGATTTACTAAATACCTTTTATCATCATTCTTACACATGAGTATGATACAAATGAAACTACATACCATTCCTTTCATTCTTGCATTCTATTCTTTTGACTCGTTCATAAAAGGGTCTACACACATTCTTTCTCTTGCATTTTAATTCGTCGTATTCGACACATAAAGGGTCTTACACATGGTAAATGTTATGAATAACTCAATTACAACATCATATAGTAAAACGATAACATGATAATACCATAAGTTGTAAAAGTAGCGTACCTCGGTCTTGATTTCCTTCTTGCTTTGTACGACTCGAACTCTCTTCCTTTATCCCTATACATAATCACGTTTACATTAGGATCTTTTCATTCCATTCTTACTTGTCACTAGTACTTTTGGGATAAAACATCTTAACTCAATACAAGTGTTATGTACATACTTAAGACATGATCATCATATATGTGGTTCAAGTCAAAAATGCAGAATTTCTAGTTGAGGCATTTTATCGAACACTTGGCGTGTGTACTACTAACAATGCATCATGTACAAGTGTTCAATTCATAATTCTACTAGTTCACATCATATTTCAACAAAATCAACAATTTCACATAAGCATTCATTCTTTTAACAACCTATTTATGAAAGATACAAATCATGCATGTTTTCATCACAACATTTTAACAATTGTTACTCCTACACATTAATCATTCATCATCATCCATTTCATACAATTGGGTTTTCCTACTTGAAACACTAAGATGAGTAATCTCAACATAATTCTTGTTATATAGTGCTAATCTAACTGAAACTCATTCAATTTTTCATATATCTTCAAGATTGGGTAAAACCCACTTTCTCTATAATCACCAAATCACAAAATTCGACTTACCGTTTGTTAAGAAGGGTCAGATGGTCGAGAATTGAGTTTCATGCATCAATTAAACCTTGAATTTCCTTATCAATTGCTGGATTTTTGATCAACTAGGGTTTACACCCTTTTTCTTCCTCTGGTCGTCGAACTCAAACACACACCAGGTGTGTGTTTTTGAGTTTGTTTATTTTAATAACATTCTTTTCCATTTTTGCCATATTTAGCCCCCTTAAAATATGTATTGGTTTATTTTTAAGCATTTTCCATCCTTAGGCACATATCCTAACATATTCTTTAACTAAGTTATATTTTTATAAGTACTTTTAACAATTACGCATAATTAACCATTTTTTGGGTTGTTACAGACAACTCCCATTTTTGGCTTCCTAGGTTTGTTTGGAAGTAGGAAATGACTGAATCCGATATTCATAAATTTTGATAAACCTTTAATTTGTTTAAGGGTTTGTCGCCACAGTCGCAAGGCTTGAATGTATGCGTTTTAACAAAACCACATAGATGTTTGTATCAGTAGAGCATGCATTTATTTTACAAAACATAACTTTTGATTTAAATTATGAATTATTTCAATACATTGTTTTGTGCATTTTACCTATGGTATTAGTTGACACATTTCACTTGCCATACATAACATTTGATTACACATTACATGATTTATATTTGACAATAGACTTTGTTTACACATAAACATTTTGACATCTGTTTAAACAAGACATTTTGGTGGTTTGTTTGGGTAAGTGATTTAAATAACGAGGCGTGTGTAATATGATAAAAGCATGGTGGATACGCCGCTGGTACTTCCTATATATAAGTGCTTTTATGATATTACATATCGTAGCGTCATTTAAACCATTTCAATTTAGACACATTACATTTTATACAAAGAACATAACTTCACAAAACATTGTTTTACAAACAACATGTCTTATACAAATTCATTTTACTTGGTTATTTACTTAACCATGCATCTTTCTTTTATTTCATCTAATTTCTTATCGATTTTCATATGATTTACAAAGGAAAACACTTTTCAAGGTTCATGACTAACTTTTGTTAAACAATTCTTTAAACTTACAAGTCATGAATCCTAAATCAATAAACCTATGTATCTAACATGCATTTTTATGCTGACATACCTATTTTCACATGTGTTTTCAGGAGCTGATGCATAGGAATGGTCAAGATACACTTAGGCGGATCTGTGCCTTAGTGACATAAAATGAAGCTAGAATAGTTTAACTTTGTTATGTACTCTTTGTTTCCTTGTTTTAAGACAATGTATCCCCCTTTGTTAATAAATAAAACAAAACTTTAAATACCATGGTTGTGAAACAATAATTCTGTTGCTCGACTCCCTGACATTTCTGCCGCAGTTTGTTGTTTTACGCGGTCGAGGTGTGACATAAGAGTTGGTATCAGAGCCAATGGTTATAGGGAATTAGCTTATTAGTAATGCTTTGACCTAGACTATAACTTTTCTAGGACCCTAACACAATTTAGCTTGTGTTTAGATCTTAAAACACTACCGTCACCTATCTTTAGGTGATTACCAAAACAAGAACTCAATTTTTCAAAACGATTTTTTTTAAAATCAATCATCTGTTTTTAAATGATTTGTTATAAGGTTTTGAACCCTCCAATTTTTCAAAAGGATTTTGAAAATTCAATCATTCGTTTTTGAATGATTCATTTGGCCTTGTGCCTTCTAAGTTTTCAAAATCTCGTCAAAGTTTTGGGTCTAAATAATGTGAACACGTGCAATCTGGAAGGGTGGATGCATGTATCTCGAGTTTTCTGTCTAGGCTAGAGTGTTCGTACAAATCCACATAATCGGACCAGTCACTCTTACCTGGGAACTCTTCGGGTGAGAGTCCACTTATAGGCTAAAGCATGTCTTCGCGATACGTTATTTTTGACCCATTTACTTTGATTAGTCACTGTGTGTCGTTTGTTTGCTTTGTACGAACAAATGACCACGATCCATGCTTTTTGTCGATATTTGTATCATCTCGCTTTTCATCTTATCATCTCACTCGTTTTCTCTCATGTTTCCTATTTTAGAATGCCTCCTTGACGCGAAAATCCGATACCTAATGCCGAACTGGCAGCAATCATTTCGCAGCAAATGACTGCTGTACTCACAGACATTGTTGCTCAAGTTAACCAAGCCAACAACAACAATAATTCTCCATGCAACTTCAAAAGTTTCAACTCGGCTAAACCACTCAAGTTTAGTGGTTCTGAGGGAGCAACTGGGCTCCTGCAGTGGTTTGAGAGCATTGAGAGTACCTTTCATCATGTTCAGTGTCCTGATAATCGCAAAGTCGAGTTTGCTTCTAGCGTATTTCAAAAGAGGGCTCTTACTTGGTGGAATGGAGTCATGAGGGATCGTGGTGCTAATTGGGTCAAACATGGGAAGAGCTTAGGGCTCTTATGATGAGGGAATTCTATCCTCGTCATGAACAGAGGGCATTGGAATGAGAGTTTGATGATTTGAAGCAGGATGGTGGTGAACACCGGGCTTATACCGACATATACGAGGAGTTGAGTTTGTTATGCCCTTCAATGGTTACCCCACTCGAGAAAGCCATCGAGAGGTATGTTGATGGTTTACCTGACTCCGTGCAAGACATCGTCACTGGTAGCAACCCTACCACAATTCGACAGGAAATCGAGTTAGCTGCGACTTTGACTGAGTCGCAAATCAGAAAGGGTAAGCTTCATAGGAAGGGTGACAAGGATAAGAAACAATCGTCTGACAAGGGTGAGATCAAGAAGGGTAAGAAATCTGGTTCGACAAGGAAGTCTAGGAAGCGTAAGGCTTCCCAAAACTTCGCTGTTACTGCACACCAAACCAGGCAGCTCCCAATCAGCCCACACAACCACCAGCAAAGAAACAATATGCGGGGAATACACCGTTGTGCAACAGATGCAATAGTCACCATCAACCGCAAGTTCAGTGTTGTTTCTGTACTAACTGTGGAAAGTCGGGTCATCTTATCGATGTTTATCACTTTGCTCCCAATCAAGCCGTACGTAATCCAGCCCAGCAAGCTGCTCAACCGCCTGCTCCACAACAGGCTCAGGCTGCTCGACCTCACTATCCTCCTGGTTCGTGCTATAACTATGGGGATTTGACCCACTATCGAAACCGGTGTCCAAGATTGGCCAATGCAAATCAGGCTCAGGTTCGTGGTCGAGTCTTCAACATGAATGCTAATGAGGCGCGAGCAGACAATGAAGTGGTCAACGGTACGTTCTTTGTTAATAATCGGCATGCATCTGTTCTTTTTGATTCGGGTGCCGAGAAGAGTTTTGTGTCTTTATCTTTCGAGCCTTTGCTTTGCATGTCTAGAATGAAACTAGGAAAGCCCTTGACAGTAGAGGTTGCTAGTGGTGAACCCATTGTTCTCGATTCTGTTTTTCAAAATTGCCAGTTGAACCTTAATGACCATCTTTTTCCTATCGACCTCACGCCGATGCAACTTAGAAGTTTTGACGTTATAGTGGGAATGGATTGGTTAGCCAAGTACCACGCAGAGGTAGTTTGTTTTTAGAAGATTGTTCGTGTGCCGCTTTCAACTGGTAAGATCTTAGAGGTTCGTGGTGAGAAACCTGCTTGTAGTCTCAAACTCATGTGTTGTACTCAAGCTCGAAAGTATCTGCGCAAGAACTATGTTGCCTTCTTGGCACATGTTGTAGAGGATAAGGACAAAGGTAAGTCTATTCAAGATATCCCTGTTGTTCGGGATTATCCTGAAGTGTTTCCTGAAGAATTACCTGGTTTACCCCCAGCACGCCAAGTCGAGTTTCGTATTGACCTTGTACCTGGTGCAAATCCTATCGCTCGATCTCCGTATCGTCTTGCACCGTCTGAAATGCAAGAGTTATCTAAGCAGCTTCAAGAGCTTTCTAACAAAGGTTTTATTTGTCCTAGCTTTTCACCGTGGGGTGCTACCGTCTGAAATGCAAGAGTTATCTAAGCAGCTTCAATTGCTTCTCAAAGATCGATCTACGTTCTGGGTATCATCAACTTCGTGTGCTCGAGGAAGATATTCCCAAGACTGCTTTCCGCACTAGATATGGGCATTATGAGTTCACTGTTATGCCATTCAGTTTGACTAATGCTCCTGCTGTTTTTATGGACTTGATGAATAGGGTCTGCAAGCCTTATTTGGACAAGTTCATCATCGTTTTCATTGATGACATCTTGATTTATTCTAAGACTCGAGCCTATCATGAGCAACATATTCGTCTTACTCTGGAACTCCTGAAGAAAGAGCAACTTTTTGCCAAATTCCCCAAGTGTGAATTTTGGCTTAAGGAAGTTCAATTTTTGGGACATATCGTCAACAAACAAGGTATTCATGTAGATCCCTCCAAGATCAGTGTGATTAAGGATTGGGATACGCCTACTACTCCAACCGAGGTTCGTTCTTTTCTTGGTCTTGTGGGTTATTACCGCCGCTTCATCGAAAAATTCTCCAAGATTGCAGTTCCTCTAACTGCTCTAACTCAGAAGAACAAACCCTTTGAATGGGGATCTAAACAGGAAGAAGCTTTTCAGACCTTGAAACAGAAACTCTGCGATGCACCTATTCTATCTTTACCTGAGGGCAATGATGATTTTTTCGTATACTGAGATGCATCCAAATTAGGTCTTGGCTGTGTTCTCATGCAAAGGAACAAAGTCATAGCTTACGCATCGAGACAGTTGAAGGTTCACGAGAAGAACTACACGACTCATGATCTTGAGTTAGGTGCAGTTGTATTCGCACTCAAAATTTGGAGACACTATTGGTATGGCACAAAATGTGTGGTTTTCACTTACCACAAAAGTGTTTAGCACATCTTCAATCAGAAAGAACTTAACATGAGTCAAAGACATTGGGTTGAACTTCTAAACGACTATGACTGCGAAATTCGCTACCATCCTGGTAAGGCGAATGTCGTAGCCGATGCTTTGAGTCGTAAAGAGCATGTCAAGCTTCATTGTATTCGTGTTCGATCTGATATTCAAACCCGCATTTCTCAGGCTCAACATACTTGTGTTTCACAATACTTGATGGGTAAGGAATTACCATTTCATATTAAGCCTGATCTCGAGCTGAAAGACGATGGATTGTATTATTTCATGGACCGTTTATGGGTCCCAAGTCAAGACAATCTCCGCACCTTGCTAATGGATGAAGCTCATAAGTCTCGTTAATCTATTCATCCTAGTACAGAAAAAATGTATAAGGATCTTCGAACCCAGTATTGGTGGCCTGGTATGAAGAAAGACATTGCTTTATACGTATCCAAATGCCTAACTTGTCTTAAGGTTAAGGTTGAACATCAACATCCCTCTGGATTATTGGAGCAACCAGAGATTCCAGTTTGGAAATGGGAAAACATTGCTATAGATCTTATTACCAAACTTCCACGCACTAAGAAAGGTCATGATGCTATTTGGGTAGTTGTTGATTGTCTTACAAAGTCGGCGCATTTCTTGCCAATCCGTGAGGATCTATCTGCCGACAAGCTGGCTAAAATCTATGTGGATGAGACTGTATCCCGTCATGGCGTTCCTTTGAACATTATTTCTGAAAGAGATGCTCGATTCTCATCTTGTTTTTTGGAGAACCATGCAATCTGCTATGGGAACCCAACTCAATTTGAGCACAGCTTACCATTCGCAATCAGATGGCCAATCTGAAAGAACAATCCAGACCTTGGAGGATATGCTTGTGTGATCGATTTTGGTGGTAGTTGGGATTCGTATCTTCCGTTGATTGAATTCTCCTACAACAATAGTTATCACTCCATCATCAACATGGCTCCTTTCGAAGCTCTCTATGGTCGAAAGTGTCGTTCACCAGTCTGCTGGATTGAGATCGGTGAGGCTCAGCTTACTGGACCTGACCTCATTCTAGAGACAACAGATAAGGTTAAGAAAGTTCGCGATAACCTTCAGACAGCTCGAAGCCGTCAAAAGAGTTACGCGGATCGACGAGGCAAGCCCTTGGAATTTCAAGTCGATGATCGCGTTCTACTCAAGGTTTCACCTTGGAAAGGTGTGATCAGATTTGGAAAGATAGGAAAACTTGCACCTAGATATGTTGGACCATTCAAGATCATCGAAAGAATCGGAAAGGTAGCCAACAGAATTGAGTTACCTCCTGAACTTGGAAACGTTCATCCAACCTACCACGTGTCCAATATCAAAAAGTGTTTAGCTGATGAGAACCTCCACATACCACTTGATGAGATTCGTGTTGATGACACAATGCATTTCGTTGAGAAGCCTGTGGAAATCATGGAACGTGAAGGCAAATGGCTCAAACGCAAGCGCATTCCACTTGTCAAAGTTCGCTGGGAATCTAAACGTGGACCAAAATTTACTTGGGAACGTGAAGATCAAATGAAGGCGAAATATCCACATCTATTCTCACAAGTTTCCTCTAAATACATTTCGGGACGAAATTTCCACAAGTAGGGGAGACTGTGACATATGTGCTTGTAATCATTGTATATACTCTGAATAGTTCTGTTTTCAATAAAAAAATGTGATTTGATCCCAATTTTTGTTTATTTATGTTTGACATTTTGCATGTTTTGATTTTTGTTCAATTTCAAACTCTATATCGTTTTCTAGAGAGTTATACGCAAACCGATGCGTAAACGTAATCAGTTTAATGCGACAAACACTCCGGAACATCAATATATGCTTAACATACATTAAATAACCTTTACATAACTTAGAAATAAGTTTTGAAGGCTTTGGTATGGCAAAATCAAGTTTATTCGCTTACAGGGACTAATTTCGACAAACTGCGAAAGTATGCCGATTCGTGTTGTAACGAACATTCCGGAACATGATCATAAGTTAAACATACCCTAAATATCCTTCACATAGCTTAGAAATAGGCTTTGAGGGGTTCGGTATGCTAAAATAAACTTTTTGGTCAATCAGGGACTAAAAGCGTCAAAAAGCGCATAAGTTTGCATTTTCTCGCATATCTTACGTTCTGATCATATCCGGACATCCAAAAATTTATGTAATCATTAAAATATTTTATTTTAGTGATTGGCATGCTAAAATTCTATTCATCGCGCAATTTGGATCGTTTTTCGCGTCCGTTCGTGTTTCGTCGTAATTAACCAAACAATGCAACCGTAGGACCAAACGAACCAACATCCGAGATGTTTTTTTAGCATATTTTAAGTTCCCTATACTTTAACTTCATTTTAGAGCCTTGAAATGAGGTTAACGGGGCTTAAACGTGTCAAAAATCAAGTTTTATGCATGCAGGGACCTGTTTTGACAATTCTGGAAACTTAGAACTGACCTCCCCCGAGCCACGCGCCAGAGCAGGTTGTACCTGTCACGCCACGTGACAGGGACCATTTTTCAGTAGCTCAGTTTCAGCAACAGGGTTGATTTCCATGGTCTTTTGTGTAAAACTCTCAATACCTGGAGCTGGTTTTGGGTCCCCATTGTATTTAAATACCATGTCCCCAAATGTATGGCTAGGATTACACCTTCCTAACACTTGTAATGATCTTGATGATCCAATCTTCCTATAAATAGCATGGTTCTTTCATTGGGTTCTTTGCTCATTTCATTCAAGATCAGCTCTATGTTGGGGTTTTCACTTGTTGAAGCTTCATACCTGAGTTTTCTTGATCTTGATCCTAGCTTGGACCCTTTGTAAGTCTCTTTCATGCTTGTTTATGTTTTTCAAGCACAAAATTAAAGCAACGTTTGACTTTCTGCATTGACCAGTCAATGGTCAACACGAAGTTCGTTTGAACTTCGCAACGTGAGCGTAATCATGATGGTCATAGTCCTTTGTGACTAGGGATGAGCAAGGCGGTATCCGATACCGAACCGATACCGATACCGCCAAATACCGATCCTGAATTTCACCCAAACTAGGTACCGATACCGATACCGAAACATGTCGGTTCGGTATCGGTACGGTACGGTATCGGTATTATACCGTATTTTGAGGGTCGGTATCGGTATTATACCGATACCGTACCGTACCGATACCGAAAACGCCAAAAAGTGGATACCGATCGGGATACCGAAAAGTGCACGGTATCGGTATTTCGGGATCGGGATCGGTATGGGATCGGTATTCGGTGGCATATGCTCATCTGTCACACCCCGACCACCTATAACATACAAAACGTGGCGGAAAATGTCGGGGAGTGTTGTAACAGAATTAATTGTTTCATAACCATGGCATACAAAGTTATATTTTATTTAACAACATAAGAGTTACATTGTCTTAAACAGGAAACAAAGAGTTCATAACATAATTAAACTAGTCTATCTTCATTTTTAGTCTCTAAGGCACAGGTCCGCCCTAGTGTCACGATCATCATCCTATGCAAAAGCTCCTGAAAACACATGTGAAAGTAGGTACGTCAGCATAAAAATGCCTGTGAGATACATAGGATTTATGAAAATAGGATTCATGACTTATAAGTTTAGACAAAGTTGTTTAACAAAAGTCAGTCATGAACCTTGTAAATTGTTTTGTTTTGTAAATCATTCAAAAAGCGATGATATGTATAAATAAGAGAATAATGTAAGGTTAAGTGAATAACCAAGTAAAATGAGTTTGTATATGATAAGTTGTTTTGTAAATCAATGTCTTGTGAAAATAAGTTGTTTATGTAAAACGTACTATGTCAAATATTGAAATGATTTAAGTAACGCTACAACATGTAATGTCAGACAAACACTTATATATAAGAAGTACCAGCGGCGTATCCACCATGCTTGTATCATATTACACATGCCTCGTTACTCAAATCACTTACTCAAACCAACCACCAATGTAAATTGTTTATGTATAAATGAATTGTCATGTGTTAATGTGTAAACCATATCGAAATGTCTATGTTCAATGTAAACCACTAAATGTGTATATCAATGTCAAAATGTTTATGTTTAATGTAGATCATGTAATGTATACCCAAAAATATCATGTATGGTAAGTGAAATATATCAACTAAACCATATGTGAAATGCACAAAAACAAGGTATTGAAGTAAAACATGGTTTAAATCAAAGTTATGTTTTGTGGAACAGATGCATGCTATACTGATACAAACATTTATGCGGTATTGTGAAAATGCATACATCCAAGCCTTGAGACTGTGGCGATAAACCCTTAAACAAATGAAAGGTTTATCTAAGTTATGTGTATCGAATTCGGTCATGCCTTCCAATCCACACCTACCCAGGATTTCAGGAACGGGAGTTGTCAATTCCTATGGTACCACTACCTACTAACGAACGGCGTAGCTAATGTTAATGAATGTATTGTTCCATTGTAAACAACCCAAATGTCATAACAAAATGTAAGCATGTGATGAAAACAACTGTACTAAGTATGCACACAATGGACATACATAGCATGAAATGTAATGTAAAACAATGTACTAAGTATGCACATAATGGACATACATAGCATGAAATGTAATGTAAAACAATGTACCAAGTATGCATACAATGGACATACATAGCATGAACACAATGAAATCATGTACTATAATTGTACTAATGAACATAGCAAGTATATGATGTGAAAGCAGGAAAGCACGAAAGTAACAAGTAGGCACATGTGTTTCACCCCAAAACAGTTTGGAAAACAGTAAAAGAGGGGTCTATGTACTCACTTGAGATTGCTCAGAAGTCCTAAGATAACCACCAAGCAATGCTAGAGATCACGGAATCAAACGGCACCTAATATAGGTAACTATGTTAATAAACCGGACCTATATCGGAGGATTTAGATAGAATGAGGGTTTGTAAACCAAACGAGTATGGAAACTCGTGTAATATGGTTTAACAAAGCCTACATACTAATTGAAACCTAACATAAGTGCTTACGACCCATTACGACCCGTTTAGGTAGATTATCCTACTTTAACGCGTCGTTCGCGTGAAACGAGTTCGGACCACCTAACTAGTCCTATGACAAGTAGAATATGCCTTAACATGTTACATAATCAGTTATGTGAAAAAATTTTAGGTTACATATGCTTAATTATCAATTATACATGAAAAGGGCATTCTGGTAATTTACCTAAGGCATATAAACTACCTATCATACAACTACTCAAACGATGTGACCATAGGGTATAACCTCGGAAGGTTATTCCCTATCTACTATGGTCACCTAATGTATTTGGTCGGATCCTAATGATCGACCAAATGGGTCGGGTTCGAAGGTATATGTGATTTATTAGATCGCTTACCCTTACGACCCTAGACAACGTGGTAATCAGTAGGCATAGTCCCAAGGGACTATGACCATCGTGATTACAATCACGTTGCGAAGTTCAAACGAACTTCGCATTGACCATAAGCTGGTCAATGCAGAAAGTCAAACAAAGTTTGACTTTCAGACTCGAAAAGCAATAAAAGAACGAAAGAATACTTACGAAGGGTCCCCGAATGCTAATTTCGATCCAAGTAACTCAGGTATGAAACAATGGTTTCAACTTAGAGTTTCTCAAATCAAAATTCTAGTGGGTTTTGAAATTGAAGGCATGGGGTATTTATAGGATTTCCCAAACCGTTAGGATCATTTCTTGAATAACGTGCTTCAATCTTGGCCATACACTTGCACCCATGGTATTGTAATACCATGTGCATATCAAACCAGCCCATAGATTTCCCAAAACCATGTGCAACAAGTGGAACCAGATTCGATGTTTATGCACATTCTACTGTCTGGGAGCCTGACGCGGGCCGCGTAAAGGACAACCCTGGTTTTACGCGGGCCGCCTGAAGTCTGCAGATCAGCAACAAGTTTCAAAAGTTGCAGTTTCAGTCCCTGTTATGTGTTTAAGCCATTTCCGACACTTCTAAGGCCCGTAAAGCCAAATTTAAGGCCCTAAAATGATGCCTAAACATTGTGGACATGAAACATGCTCAAAAATATGCCGGACGTCAGTTCGTTTGGTCGTACGAACGCGACGTTCGCTTAATTACGACGGAATGCGCATAAGCGCGAAAAACGATCCAAATGACGCAACGAATGGATTTTTCTTATGCCAAACACTAAAATAAAATATTTTAGTGCTTACATAAATTTTTGGATGTCCGGATGTATTCAGAACGTGAGTTATGCGCAAAAGTGCAAACTTGTGCACTTTTTGACACTTTTAGTCCCTGAAAGACCCAAAAGTTTATTTTAGCATACCGAACCCCTCAAAGCCTATTTCTAAGCTATGTAAAGGATATTTATGGTATGTTTAACTTATGGTCATGTTCCGGAATGTTCGTTACAGTTCAAATTGGCATACTTTCGCAGTTTGTCAAGTTTAGTCCCTGTAGGCGAATTAACTTGTTTTTGCCATACCAAAGCCTTCAAAACTTATTTCTAAGTTATGTAAGGGATATTTAAGGTATGTTAAGTATATGTTGATGTTCCAGAGTATTTTTCGCATTTAACTGGTTACGTTTATGCACCAGTTTGCGTATAACTCTCCAGAAAGCGATATAGAGTTTGAAATTGAGCAAAAGTCAAAACATGAAAAATGTAAAACACAACCAAACAAACATTGGGATCAAATAACATTGTTTTATTGATAACTGAACTGTTCACAATGATTACAAGCACAGATGTTACAGTCTCCCCTACTTGTGGAAATTTCGTCCCGAAATTTATTTAAAGGAAACTCGTGGGAAAAGATGCGGATATTTCGCCTTCATTTGATCTTCGCGTTCCCAAGTAAACTCGGGTCCACGTTTAGCTTCCCAGCGAACTTTGACCAAAGGAATGCGCTTGCGTTTAAGCCACTTGACTTCACGTTCCATGATTTCCACAGGTTTCTCGACAAATTTCAGTGTTTTATCAACACGAATTTCTTCAAGTGGTATGTGGAGGTTCTCATAAGCTAAACACCTCTTGAGATTGGACACGTGAAAAGTTGGATGAACATTTCCAAGTTCAGGAGGTAACTCAAGTCTGTAGGCTACCTTACCGATTCTTTCGACAATCTTGAATGGTCCAACGTATCTAGGTGCAAGTTTTCCTTTCTTTCCAAATCTGATCACACCTTTCCAAGGTGAGACCTTAAGTAATACTCGATCACCGACTTGAAATTCTAAGGGTTTGTGTTTTGGGTCCGCGTAACTCTTTTGACGGCTTCTAGCTGTCTGAAGGTTATCACGAACTTTCTTGACCTTATCAGTTGTCTCTAAAATGAGGGCAGGTCCAGTAAGCTGAGCCTCGCCTATCTCATTCCAGCAGACTGGTGAACGACATTTTCGACCATAGAGAGCTTCGAAATGAGCCATTTTGATGCTGGTGTGATAACTGTTGTTGTAGGAGAATTCAATTAACGGAAGATGTGAATCCCAACTACCACCAAAATCGATCACACAAGCTCTAAGCATATCCTCCAGAGTCTGGATTGTTCTTTCAGATTGATCATCCGTTTGCGGATGGTAAGCTGTGCTCAGATTAAGTTGGGTCCCCATAGCAGATTGCATGGTTCTCCAAAAATGAGAAGTGAAACGAGCATCTCTGTCAGAAATGATGTTCAAAGGAACACCATGTCGAGCTACAATTTCATCCACATATATTTTTGCAAGTCTGTCAGCAGGAAAGTCCTCACGGATTGGCAAGAAATGTGCTGACTTAGTAAGACGATCAACGACTATCCAGATGGCATCATGACCTTTCTTTGTGCGTGGAAGTTTGGTAACAAGATCCATGGTAATGTTTTCCCATTTCCAAACTGGGATCTCTGGTTGCACCAATAAACCAGAAGGACGCTGATGTTCAGCTTTAACCTTAAGACATGTAAGGCATTTTGATACATATAAGGCAATGTCTTTCTTCATACCAGGCCACCAATACTGAATACGAAGATCCTTATACATCTTATCTGAGCCAGGATGAACAGAATAGCGAGACTTATGGGCTTCATCCATAAGCAAGGTGCGAAGGTTATCTTGGCTTGGGACCCACAAACGGTCCATGAAGTAATATGATCCATTTTCCTTCAGTTCTAGATCAGGTGTTATGTGATAGGGAAATTCCTTATCCATCAAACCTTGTGAAACACAAGATTGTTGAGCCTGAGAAATGCGTGCTTGGATATCGGATCGAGCTTGAATAACAGATTGAACACGTACACAATGAAGCTTAGTACGTTCCTTACGACTCAATGCATCGGCTACGACATTCGCCTTACCAGGATGGTAGCGAATTTCGCAGTCATAGTCGTTTAGTAGCTCAACCCAACGTCGTTGCCTCATGTTGAGTTCTTTCTGATTGAAGATATGTTGAAGACTTCTGTGGTCAGTGAAAACCACACATTTTGTACCGTACAAATAGTGTCTCCAGATCTTAAGAGCAAAGACAACTGCACCTAACTCAAGATCATGAGTGGTGTAGTTTTTCTCATTTATCTTCAACTACCTCGATGCATATGCTATGACTTTGTTCCTTTGCATTAGAATACAGCCAAGACCCAATTTTGATGCATCACAATACACGACAAAATCCTCATCACCCTCAGGTAATGATAGAACAGGTGCATCGCAAAGTTTCTGCTTCAAGTTTTGAAAAGCTTCCTCTTGTTTGAATCCCCAATCAAAGGGTTTGTTCTTCTGAGTTAGAGCAGTTAGAGGAACTGCAATCTTCGAGAAGTTTTCTATGAAGCGGCGGTAATAACCTGCCAGACCAAGAAAAGAACGAACCTCAGTAGGAGTAGTAGGCGTATCCCAATCCTTAATCGCACTGATCTTGGAGGGATCCATATGAATACCTTGTTCGTTGATAATATGTCCTAAGAATTGAACTTCTTTAAGCAAGAATTCACACTTGGAGAATTTGGCGAAAAGTTGCTCTTTCTTTAGGAGTTCCAAAGTAAGACGAAGATGTTGCTCGTGATCAGCTCGCGTCTTAGAGTATATCAAGATGTCGTCAATAAAAACAATGACGAACTGATCCAAATAAGGCTTGCAGACCCTATTCATTAAGTCCATGAAAACAGCAGGAGCATTAGTCAAACCAAAAGGCATGACTGTGAACTCATAATGCCCATAACGAGTGCGGAAAGCTGTCTTGGGAATATCTTCTTCATGCACACGAAGTTGATGATACCCGGAACGCAGATCAATCTTCGAAAAATAAGAAGCGCCCTGTAACTGATCAAAGAGATCATCTATGCGCGGTAGGGGATATCGATTCTTGATGGTAAGCTTGTTAAGCTCACGATAATCGATACACATCCTAAAAGATCCATCCTTCTTCTTGACAAAAAGAACGGGAGCACCCCAAGGTGAAAAGCTAGGACGGATAAAACCTTTGTCAGAGAGCTCCTGAAGCTGCTTAGACAACTCTTGCATCTCAGATGGTGCAAGACGATATGGAGATCTGGCAATGGGATTTGCACCAGGTACGAGATCAATGCGGAACTCGACTTGGCGTGCTGGAGGTAGACCAGGTAAGTCTTCAGGGAATACTTCAGAATAATCCCGAACGACAGGAATATCTGAAATAGACTTACCCTTGCCTTTATCTGCTGTAACATGTGCTAAGAAGGCCACATAATTCTTTTGCAGATACTTTCGAGCTTTAAAACAAGACATGAGTTTGAGACCACCAGTAGGTTTCTCACCATGAACTTGTAGTATCTCACCTGTCGGAAGCGGCACACGAACGATCTTCTCGAAACAAACTACCTCTGCGTGATGCTTGGATAACCAATCCATACCCAAAATAACCTCGAAGCTTCCAAGTTGCATTGGCGTGAGGTTGATAGGAAAAAGATGGTCGTTAAGGTTCAACTGGCAGTTGCGAAGAACAAAATCAAGAACAATGGGTTCACCACTAGCAACTTCTACTGTCAAAGATTTACCTAGTTTCGTTCTAGACACGCGAAGCATTGGCTCAAAAGACAATGACACAAAACTCTTGTCGGCACCCGAATAAAAAAGAACAGATGCAGGCTGATTATTAATAAAGAACGTACCGTTCACCACATTATCGTCCGCCTGCGCCTCTTGGGCATTCATGTTGAAGACTCGCCCTCGAGCCTGAGCCTGATTCTGGTTTGGATTCACCAATCTTGGGCACTGGTTACGGTAGTGGGTCAGATCCTCACAGTTATAACAAGCACCCGGTGGGTAGTGTGGTCGTGCAGCTTGACCCTGTTGTTGCGCAGGAGGCTGAGCAACTTGTTGAGCCGGGTTCTGAACTGCCCGATTCTGGTTAACAGGAATGCAACAAGTAGCGGCAAGATGACCCGACTTCCCACAGTTATTACAGAAACGGCACGGATGTTGCGGCTGATGGTGACTATTGCATCTATTGCACAAAGGTGCATTCCCTGAATAGGGCTTCTTTGCTGGAGGCTGCGCTGGTTAGTTGGGAGCTGCCTGGTTAGCTTGGGCAGTGACAGCAAAATTTTGGGAAGCCTTACGCTTCCTTAACCCTCTTGAAGAACCAGAATTCTTTCCATTCTTGTTTTGACCTTTCTTGCTATCTTCCTTGTCAGACGACTGTTTATTGCCCTTGTCACCCTTCCTGTGTAACTTATTCTTCCGAATCTGCGACTCAGTAAATGTCGCTGCTAACTCGATCGCCTGACGGAGTGTGGCAGGGTTACTACCAGTAATGATGTCTTGTACTGAGTCAGGTAGACCATCGATGTATCTTTCGATAGCCTTGTCGAGTGGGGTAACCATTGTTGGGCAAAGCAGACTCAGCTCCTCAAACCTATCAGTATATGCCCTGTGCTCGCCACTGTCTTGTTTCAAGTCATCAAACTCTTTCTCCAACGCTCTCTGTTCATGACGAGGACAGAACTCCCTCATCATAAGGGCCCTAAGTTCAGCCCAAGTTTGTGCTAGAGCCACTTCTGCACCACGGTCTCTCATAACCCCATTCCACCATGTGAGAGCCCTCTTCTGAAACACACTCGAAGAAAACTCGACCTTGCGATTGTCAGGACACTGCACGTGGCGAAAAGTATTCTCAATGCTCTCGAACCATTGAAGAAGCCCAGTCGCTCCTTCAGAACCACTAAACTTGAGTGGTTTAGCCGAGTTAAAATCCTTGTATTTGCATGGAGCATTGTTGTTGTTGTTGGCTTGGTTCCATTGAGCAAAGAGATTTGGGAATTGAGCAGCCATCTGATGCGCAATGATTTCTGCCAGTTCGGCAGTCGCTATCTGGTTTTCGCGTCGAGGAGACATTCTAAAAGAGGAAAACATGAAAGGAAATGAGTGAGATGATTGGATGAAGAGAATGAGATGAAACAAAAATTGACAACAGCAAAGATGGTGGTCATTTGTTTGTTACCATAAGGCAAACAAACAACACACAGTGACTAATCAAGGTAAATGGGTCAAAAATAATGTATCGCGAAGACATGCTCGCCTATAAGTGAACACTCATCCCAAGAATTCCTAGGTAAGCACAACTGGTCTCGCGTCTGATGAGATATATACGAAGTGCTTGCCTAGACAGAAAACCCAGAATACAGGCATTCACTCTTCCAGTTTGCACGTGTTCACACTATTTAGAACCCAAAACTTTGACGAGATTTTGAAAATTTGAAAGGCACAAGGCCAAAAATCAAACTGGAAGGGTTCAAAACCTTACAAAAGAGGGTTCAAAACCTTCTAATAAATCATCCAAAGACAGATGATTGTTTTTCAAAAATCGTTTCGGAAAAATTTGGTTTTTGTTTTGATAATCACCTAAGGATAGGTGATGTACATGTTTTAAGATCTAAACACAAGATAACTTGTGTTAGGGTCCTAGAAAGGTTATAGTCTAGGTCAAAGCATTACTAATAACCTAATTCCCTATAACCATTGGCTCTGATACCAACTCTTCTGTCACACCCCGACCACGTAAAACATACAAAACGTGGCGGAAAACATCAGGGAGTGTTGTAACAGAATTAATTGTTTCATAACCATGGCATACAAAGTTATATTTTATTTAACAACATAAGAGTTACATTGTCTTAAATAGGAAACAAAGAGTCCATAACATAATTAAACTAGTCTATCTTCATTTTTAGTCTCTAAGGCACAGGTCCGCCCTAGTGTCACGATCATCATCCTATACAAAAGCTCCTGAAAACACATGTGAAAGTAGGTACGTCAGCATAAAAATGCCTGTGAGATACATAGGATTTGTGAAAATAGGATTCATGACTTATAAGTTTAGACAAAGTTGTTTAACAAAAGTCAGTCATGAACCTTGTAAATTGTTTTGTTTTGTAAATCATTCAAAAAGCGATGATATGTATAAATAAGAGAATAATGTAAGGTTAAATGAATAACCAAGTAAAATGAGTTTGTATAAGATAAGTTGTTTTGTAAATCAATGTCTTGTGAAAATAAGTTGTTTATGTAAAACGTACTATGTCAAATATTGAAATGATTTAAGTAACGCTACAACATGTAATGTCATACAAACACTTATATATAGGAAGTACCAGCGGCGTATCCACCATGCTTGTGTCATATTACACACGCCTCGTTACTCAAATCACTTACTCAAACCAACCACCAATGTAAATTGTTTATGTATAAATGAATTGTCATGTGTTAATGTGTAAACCATATCGAAATGTCTATGTTCAATGTAAACCACTAAATGTGTATATCAATGTCAAAATGTTTATGTTTAATGTAGATCATGTAATGTATACCCAAAAATATCATGTATGGTAAGTGAAATATATCAACTAAACCATATGTGAAATGCACAAAAACAAGGTATTGAAGTAAAACATGGTTTAAATCAAAGTTATGTTTTGTGGAACAGATGCATGCTATACTGATACAAACATTTATGCGGTATTGTGAAAATGCATACATCCAAGCCTTGAGACTGTGGTGATAAACCCTTAAACAAATTAAAGGTTTATCTAAGTTATGTGTATCGAATTCGGCCATTCCTTCCAATCCACACCTACCCAGGATTTCAGGAACGGGAGTTGTCAATTCCTATGGTACCACTACCTACTAACGAACGGCGTAGCTAATGTTAATGAATGTATTGTTCCATTGTAAACAACCTAAATGTCATAACAAAATGTAAGCATGTGATGAAAACAACTGTACTAAGTATGCACACAATGGACATACATAGCATGAAATGTAATGTAAAACAATGTACTAAGTATGCACACAATGGACATACATATCATGAAATGTAATGTAAAACAATGTACTAAGTATGCACACAATGGATATACATAGCATGAAATGTAATGTAAAACAATGTACTAAGTATGCACACAATGGACATACATAGCATGAACACAATGAAATCATGTACTATAATTGTACTAATGAACATAGCAAGTATATGATGTGAAAGCAGGAAAGCACGAAAGTAACAAGTAGGCACATGTGTTTCACCCCAAAACAGTTTGGAAAACAGTAAAAGAGGGGTCTATGTACTCACTTGAGATTGCTCAGAAGTCCTAAGATAACCACCAAGCAATGCTAGAGATCACGGAATCAAACGGCACCTAATATAGGTAACTATGTTAATAAACCAGACCTATATCGGAGGATTTAGATAGAATGAGGGTTTGTAAACCAAACGAGTATGGAAACTCGTGTAATATGGTTTAACAAAGCCTACATACTAATTGAAACCTAACATAAGTTCTTACGACCCATTACGAACCGTTTAGGTAGCTTATGCTACTTTAACGCGTCGTTCGCGTGAAACGCGTTCGGACCGCCTAACTAGTCCTATGACAAGTAGAATATGCCTTAACATGTTACATAATCAGTTATGTGACAAAAGTTTAGGTTACATATGCTTAATTATCAATTATACATGAAAAGGGTATTCTGGTAATTTACCTAAGGCATATAAACTACCTATCATACAACTACTCAAACGATGTGACCATAGGGTATAACCTCGAAAGGTTATTCCCTATCTACTATGGTCACCTAATGTATTTGGTCGGATCCTAACGATCGACCAAATGGGTCGGGTTCGAAGGTATAAGCGATTTATTAGATCGCTTACCCTTACGACCCTAGACAACGTGGTAATCAGTAGGCATAGTCCCAAGGGACTATGACCATCGTGATTACAATCACGTTGCGAAGTTCAAACGAACTTCGCATTGACCATAAGCTGGTCAATGCAGAAAGTCAAACAAAGTTTGACTTTCAGACTCGAAAAGCAATAAAAGAACGAAAGAATACTTACGAAGGGTCCCCGAATGCTAATTTCGATCCAAGTAACTCAGGTATGAAACAATGGTTTCAACTTAGCGTTTCTCAAATCAAAATTCTAGTGGGTTTTACAATTGAAGGCATGGGGTATTTATAGGATTTCCCGAACCGTTAGGATCGTTTCTTGAATAACGTGCTTCAATCTTGGCCATACACTTGCACCCATGGTATTGTAATACCATGTGCACATCAAACCAGCCCATAGATTTCCCAAAACCATGTGCAACAAGTGGAACGGACCAGATTCGATGTTTCTGCACATTCTACTGTCTGGGAGCCTGACGCGGGCCACGTAAAGGACAGCCCTGGTTTTACGCGGGCCGCCTGAAGTCTGCAGATCAGCAACAAGTTTCAAAAGTTGCAGTTTCAGTACCTGTTATGTGTTTAAGCCATTTCCGACACTTCTAAGGCCCGTAAAGCCAACTTTAAGGCCCTAAAATGATGCCTAAACATTGTGGACATGAAACATGCTCAAAAATATGCCGGACGTCAGTTCATTTGGTCGTACGAACGCGACGTTCGCTTAATTACGACGGAATGCGCATAAGCGCGAAAAACGATCCAAATGACGCAACGAATGGATTTTTCTTATGCCAAACACTAAAATATTAAAAATAAAATATTTTAGTGCTTACATAAATTTTTGGATGTCCGGATGTATTCAGAACGTGAGTTATGCGCAAAAGTGCAAACTTGTGCACTTTTTGACACTTTTAGTCCCTAAAAGACCCAAAAGTTTATTTTAGCATACCGAACCCCTCAAAGCCTATTTCTAAGCTATGTAAAGGATATTTAGGGTATGTTTAACTTATGGTCATGTTCCGGAATGTTCGTTACAGTTCAAATTGGCATACTTTCGCAGTTTGTCAAGTTTAGTCCCTGTAGGCGAATTAACTTGTTTTTGCCATACCAAAGCCTTCAAAACTTATTTCTAAGTTATCTAAGGGCTATTTAAGGTATGTTAAGTATATGTTGATGTTCCGGAGTATTTTTCGCATTTAACTGGTTACGTTTATGCACCAGTTTGCGTATAACTCTCCAGAAAGCGATATAGAGTTTGAAATTAAGCAAAAGTCAAAACATGAAAAATGTAAAACACAACCAAACAAACAAACATTGGGATCAAATAACATTGTTTTGTTGATAACTGAACTGTTCACAATGATTACAAGCACATATGTTACATCATCCCTATTTATGACTATACCTACTGATTTCCACGTTATTTAGGCATAGTGACGAGTCATAGTTTCGGTCAGAATACGCGTTTATGCGTATTTTGAAACCAAACTATTCTTAGGTATCAAAACCCTTTGTTTTGATATCAAACTTGTTTTCTAACTTCGTTAAACATGTTCTAACATGTTTAACTCGTCACTTTTAGTTTAGTGCTTATATAGGGTCGTAAGGTAAGCGGTCTAAACAACCGCTTAGACTTTCGAACCCGACCCGTTTGGTCGATCGTTAGGATCCGACCAAACACATTTTGTGACCATAGTTGTATAGTGAATAACCTTCCGAGGTTATACCTTATGGTCACTACGTTTAGTTAGTTGTGTGATAGGTAGTTTATATGCCTTAGCAAAATGACCAAAATGCCCTTTTTAAGCATAATTTCATTTTAAGCATATGTAACTTAAATTTTAACATCTAAACTGATTAGGCAAGATTATTAGACATGTTAAGGCATATAATACTTGTCATAGGACTAGTTAGGCGGTCCGAACGCGTTTTACGTGAACGACGCGTTAAAGTAGCGTAAGCTACCTAAACGAGTCGTAATGCGTCGTAACTCGTAAGCACTTAGGTTAGGTTCCGTTTTAGTATGTAGGCTTTGTTAAACCATATCATATGAATTCCAATACTCATTTGATTTACGAAAACCTCATTCTATCCGATCTTCCGATTTAGGTCCGGTTTATTAACGTAGTTACCTATATTAGGTGCCGATTGATTCCGTGATCTTTCTAGCATTGCTTGGTTGTTATCCAAAGACTATTGAGCAATCTCAAGTGAGTAAATAGACCCCTCTTTTACTGTTTTCAAACATTTTGGGGTGAAACACATGTGCCTACTTGTTAATTTTGTGCTTTTCATATTTTTATATCATATACTTGCTATGTTCATATAGTACATGATTTCATCCATGTTTTTACTATGTATGTTTTATTAACATGCTAGTACATTGATTTCATAAACACATTTTGTTTCATATGTTCATTTCAGCATATGTACACATTGATTTACATCATATTCATGCTATGTATGTTCATTTTTGCATACTTAGTACATTGTTTTCACATAACATGCTTACATTTGGTATGAAATTGGTTTGTTTAACGAGACAAAAGTACGTTCATTAACATTGGCCATGCGTCCCGGTAGTAAGTAGTGGTACCATAGGAATTGATAACTCCCATTTCTGGCTTCCTAGGTTTGTTTGGAAGTAGGAAATAACTGAATCCGATATTCATAAATTTTGATAAACCTTTAATTTGTTTAAGGGTTTGTCGCCATAGTCGCAAGGCTTGAATGTTTGCGTTTTAACAAAACCACATAGATGTTTGTATCAGTAGAGCATGCATTTATTTTACAAAACATAACTTTTGATTTAAATTATGAATTATTTAAATACATTGTTTTGTGCATTTTACCTATGGTTTTAGTTGACACATTTCACTTGCCATACATAACATTTGATTACACATTACATGATTTATATTTGACAATAGACATTGTTTACACATAAACATTTCGACATTTGTTTAAACAAGACATTTTGGTGGTTTGTTTGGGTAAGTGATTTAAATAACGAGGCATGTGTAATATGATAAAAGCATGGTGGATCGCCGCTTGTACTTCCTATATATAAGTGGTTTTATGATATTACATATCGTAGCGTCATTTAAACCATTTCAATTTAGACACATTACATTTTATACAAAGAACATAACTTCACAAAACATTGATTTACAAACAACATGTCTTATACAAATTCATTTTACTTGGTTATTTACTTAACCATGCATCTTTCTTTTATTTCATCTAATTTCTTATCGATTTTCATATGATTTACAAAGGAAAACACTTTTCAAGGTTCATGACTAACTTTTGTTAAACAATTCTTTAAACTTACAAGTCATGAATCCTAAATCAATAAACCTATGTATCTCACATGCATTTTTATGCTGACGTACCTATTTTCACATGTGTTTTCATGAGCTGATGCATAGGAATGGTCAAGATACACTTAGGCGGACCTGTGCCTTAGTGACATAAAATGAAGCTAGAATAGTTTAACTTTGTTATGTACTCTTTGTTTCCTTGTTTTAAGACAATGTATCCCCCTTTGTTAATAAATAAAACAAAACTTTAAATACCATGGTTGTGAAACAATAATTCTGTTGCTCGACTCCCCGACGTTTCCGCCGCGGTTTGTTGTTTTACGCGGTCGGGGTGTGACAACATGTCCTATCTATAAGCTGAAAATATTTTATTTTTGATTTTTTTTTATTTTTAAGTTTGATAAATTTGAAACCATTAAAAACGTTCTGTTTTATAGAGACGACATGTTGTCTCTACAACTTTAAATATTTTTCTTTTGATTTTATTTTATTAATGATATATATATATATATATATATATATATATATATATATATATATATGTGTGTGTGTGTGTGTGTGAAAATGAAAAAAAATAAAAAATAAAGTTTAACTTATAGAGACGACATGTGGTTTCAAAAAAGTTTGATTAGTCAAAAATATTTTTCATTTAGGCAGCAAAATTTCCCGCCATTCCAATTTTTAAAAAAAAAAATGAGTCTAACCTATAAAGAGGACATGTCGTCTCTATAGAGAAAAATAATTTTATTTATTTTTTCTAGATTTGATTAATAAATAATTAAAAACAATCTAACCAATAGAGAGGACATGTTCTCTCTATATGAAAAAAATAATTTTCTTCTTTTTTTTCTTTATTAATAAATAGTTAAATATAAAAAATATAGTATAGATAAAAGAAGTGGAGACCTAAATTGTTTGTTTTGATTACTTTTCCCTTGGGTAAAGCCGTAGAGAGAAAGTAATTACTACTTAAAGTTAAACTGGTCTTTTGAACGACACTTAGGCCGGAGGGTGTGGAGGGCGCCACCA
This sequence comes from Helianthus tuberosus, assembly GCA_030545235.1. Lineage (NCBI taxonomy): Eukaryota > Viridiplantae > Streptophyta > Magnoliopsida > Asterales > Asteraceae > Helianthus > Helianthus tuberosus. The sequence goes on along the minus strand of CM060426.1, from coordinate 54,165,153 downwards.
AGGCCACCTCAGCTCCTATAGCGCCGTCGGCGCCATCGACCCACACCCACCAATTTAAGTTGGGGCGCCATGGAGGTGTCCGCCATCATGTTAACGGGAGGAAGGAGGTGTTCAGGTGGGGCCCATTTGTTTTGCACCAATCAAATTTTTTTTTTAATTTTGATTAATAGGGGGCTCCATCCCACACCGTACAAATTAAAGGGGGCGTTATGGCTGACGTGGATCATACGTGGCGCTTACGTGTCTTGATAAAGCCCCTAGGGCTCCATCCCACACCCTCCAGCTTTATAGTTAAACTAGCTGATGTGTTTCTTTGTCTAGTGACTAGGGCTGTAAACGAACCGAACGGACACGAACGAGGCCTTGTTCGTGTTCGTTCGTTAAGGAAATAAATGTGTTCACGAACGGTTCATGAACACTTACCGAACGAGATTTTATGTTCGTGTTCGTTCATTAAGGAAATGAGCGTGTTCACGAACGGTTCACGAACACAAGCGAACACAAATAAATTTGGCGAACGCGATGAAGGATAAAGGTGGATGACCCAGAGAGTAGCACTAGAACTTGAATCCCTTATTGTGGAACGGAGGTAGATCATATTCGTCGATGTAAATAATGAGAAAAGAAAGAGAAATGGTGCATAAACAAGGTGAAAGAGGGTTTCCTAGTTTAATTGTTAGGGTAATGATATAAATAAAAGTTTAATAGTATAAAAAGTATAGATAAAATATATGAAAGTATAAAAATCTTTAATTAAAACACGAACATAAACGAACGCAAATGAACGAATGTTCACGAACACCTTACCGAACGTTCACGAACACAATTGAACGAACGAGACCTTTGTTCATGTTCGTTCATTTAACTAATCGAACGGAATTTCTTGTTCATGTTCGTTCGTTTATTAAACGAACGAACATAAACGAACTTCCCGCCGAACGGTTCACGAACTGTTCGCTGAACGTTCGGTTCATTTACAGCCCTACTAGTGACATCAAGTGTTTATGCTCATCAAACAATATAGGTTTAAGAGCATTCACATTTAATTCACCATCTTCATCTTTATATTTACATTAAAAATCACTACCTTTTTTTTCTTTTCATTTAAATAATACCTTTATCACTATTTTTTTCTCTATCCACTACTTAAACCACTTTCTAAAAATATCAAAAATTTTATAGAGTTGGACAATGTTTTTTTTTTTTTTTTTTTTTTTTCATATTTACATATAACCAAGGCCGGCCCGGAGGGGGTGCGGGATGGGCGACAACACAAGACCCAAACCCTCCGAGGGCCCAAATCTTTTTAATTTATATAGAATTTATGTTGTATAAGCTCGAATATATATGCACTGAATCGATAGATGACACAAACAAGCTATTGTCTGGGTGGTTACTACCTTGCTTAAACAAGGAGACATGTGTTCTAATCCCGGCGTCTCCAAGTTCTCTATTTTAGCTTCATTTTTTGGTTCTTTTTTGTTAGCTGCAGATGACATTTAATGTTTAATTTTTATCAACTAAATCTTTCCCTTTAATTAATAAATTACTACATAAACTTAGCTAAAAATAACTATTTAAATTGCATTCACATAAATTTTAGTGATTAAATAATTGCTGAGTTTTTAATACATATAAATTTGCGAATAGGGCCCAAAATTTTTATCTCGCACAGGACCATCTTTTTTTTTTGTGATTTTTGGAGACGACCCTGCATATAACAGTAACATTTTCTCTCTACTCCACTAACAATCCCTATAACGACTATCTATAACATGGAGGACACTCTCACGTAATTTGGTGAACATGACGTGAATGCTCTGATTCTCACAAAATGAGTAATATATGGATTTTAAATTAGATTTTATGAGTGTGTTCGTTAAAACTTAACTCATATATGTTAAAACTGGTACATAAAAAAGTTAAAATTAAAGTCATATATGTTAAGTAATAGTACATAAAAAAATATAATTCAAAAACGACTTGAATTTATTATAAACGGGTTGGCCACGTTAAGCTTGTGAGTCCGGGCCCATATGCACTCAACTTTAGGTTGCAAATCAATACGTCAAGGTTCAAACTGACCCCATATATATTCATGCTAACTCTATTCAAATGATCAAATCTAATTCTCATTTCCGACAAACATCATGGAAAACACTCGCCGGCAGAAAGCTAAATCCACCGGCGACATGTTCACATTTCCGTCTTTGTCGAAGGATCTCGAATTGGAGTCTGAGTTGGCCGATCAGTTGTTCGCCAATGGCAGGTTCCGCATTCACGCTTTCCCGGTTCAACCCAAGAATTTCCTCATTCCCAAATCTGTGATATTATCCCAAACGAGTAGTTTCAGCAGCAAGGGTTCATTGTTGTCTTCTCGGAGTAATAGCACAAGCAATGACAGCAGCAGTAACAGTAACAGTAACAATAGTTGTAGAAGTGCACGAAGAAGCACCAATGAAGCTACACCAAGGAAAAAGTTATCAACTATCTATAACGCTAGATCTGTTGCGGTCAAATCGACCAACACTTACAGTAACAGTAGCAGTAAAAGTAATAGCAGTGCACGAACAAGCACCAGTGAAGTCTCATCAAGGAGAAAATTATTAACCATCAATCATGCTGCGACCAACACCAGCAACAAAGTTGGTTCTAAGGAATGGCAAACTCGTAATTATGGTAACAAGTACGGCCATTCTCTTAGATGGCAATTTATTTCCCCGGTTCTAGCATTGAACCGGGGGAGTTCTTTTAATAAAAGGAAGGGAAGGAAAGAGAAGGGAGACACGGACGACAGAAAGGGGGTTTGCCGGAGGTTTTTGGGATGGCTCGTGTCTACATGTCAAGAGTGTCATGCTATTGAACCTTCAAAGAGATTGAAAATGAGTATGTGATGATAATAATTCATGGATTTGCGCCCTTTTCTTTCACTTTAGTTTTGGTTGGTTTTGAGAATCTCAAAATTGTTTGTTTGTCACTTTGTTCCAATCATTTGATTTACAAAATACCATCAAGAGTTGACATAAAAACCATCGACTCACTCTAAAAAAGAAACACAAACTCTCGGTTACACAATGCCTTTAGTAACTTTCATTCGTTAAAAGTTTGACTTAAGTCCTCTAATGAGGATCATTTAATAGACTAGCTTAAGCGCGAACTAAATACTAGTCGCATTCAGTTGCAATCCTTTATTAGTTGAGGTCCATTTATATATTCATATATGTATACAACAACCCAAAAACTCCTTGAATCATTAATATTATTGCTTTCTCCTAGATCTTCTCCCATATTTCCTATACTCTCATCTTTTTGAAAACTTTTATGTAATAAGGCCTTATTACATAAAAGTTTTCAAAAAGATGAGAGTATAGGAAATATGGGAGAAGATCGAGGAGAAAGCAATAATATTAATGACGGACCACTGGAGTATCATCGTGCCACCAGAGGAACCACCCGATCATATCCATCTCCACTAGGCATAATGCTACACCAGTTCAGGAGTAAACCCAATAAACATGGGAAAACCCCCCTTGTGGGAATCGAACTCAGGACCTATTGGTCCCAAAGCATTATCCCACCACCAAGATGCCACTAGGCTATAAAGCCATGGGCTCATAATTTGGTCTATTGATTAGTCATTTGGTTTCTCTCTTTAAAATCTCAAGTTCAACTCTTACTAGCACCACTTTGAAGAACATTGATGGTGGCAATAAAGTTTAGAACCAGGCCTCTCTAGAGGTCGCTAGTTCGAAACCAAGTCGAACCGGGTTTTACCTCAGTGGGCCTTCGGGCGGACGGGTTTTTCCCGGAACTAGTGGCTTGGTGGGTCGGATATACATCCAACTCTGACTGTTATGGAGGAGGGGATGCACTTGCTCGATTGAGGGCATCACAGGATGCTTATCCAGTGATTTAGTCGGTAATTAAAAAAAATTGGCTATTTCTCACAAAAGCCACAACAAAAACTACCTTTGCAAATTTAGGGGGAAAGTAAGATAAACACATGTGCATTGGCTTTTAAAAGATCCGAACGATCAAAAACAATGATATGTTCCTGTTTGTACATTTAACTTTGACGAACAAACGAGCGAACACGAACAATTAAATGAACGAGGTTTTCTTGTTTGTGTTTGTTTATTACGAATTTATGTGTGTTCATGTCCTTTTATGTTTGTTTGCTAATAGTATAAAGAACGCTTCACAGAAGTAAATGAAGGAACATAACCTGACATAGATGAACGAGCATAACCTAGCAAACACTAATTACCATAATATAAATTAGCAACACAAACTTGCTTTATGTTGTTGTACACTATGACACTATGTATTGGGGTTTTCCAAAAAATAATTGACACTATGTATTGTTGCCCGTCTACCAACCCATGATTTGTAATTTGCTATTCTAAGTTTAATGAAATATAAAATAACAGGATAGTTATTCCAAAAAAAAAAAATATATATAACCACTTTAATTTTTAATTTTTTTTTAACGGCGTATGGTTAGGATGTCGCTTATCGGGTTAGTAGTTAGTATGTTAGTTACTATCACAAAGTTAGTATTAAAATCTCCCATTGCCTGGATTTGAACCCAAGACCTCCAAGAGAAGCAAACCTTCCCGCCTCCCCTTGACGATCATTGGTTAATTTTTTTTTTACTTTTAACCCAAGACTTTTATCTTTTAAAATTTAATCCCAACATTTTTTTATTTTCAACTTTGGTGTCAATACTTCTCATTTTTCGCAAGTTTTTCGTTTTACGTTTCGTTCTAAATTTTGCGAGTCAACACGCTACAACGTGCGTGTGGGGTTCAACGTTTTTCCGTCTGTTTTTTCCCGTTTGACAGGCCGTCACAACCCCTCTATTTTTCTTCGTTTGACAAGTTCGTCGCAAGGCACAGGTCCTAGATTGACTTAATTTTCTACGTTTTACGTTTTGGTTTTATTAACAACCTGCAACATGCATGCGTGGTTAAGCGATTTTACGTCTGTTTTTCGCTCGGTGTTACTTTTTCCTTTTCTATTTATTTAATTTTTATGAACTTTTCGATTGTTGGTGGTCACTGGCAGTGGTTCTACTTGGCAAGATTTTACGAACATACTCTTAAGTTTTTTGCTAATAATTTGTTTAGATTTTACGCTTATACCTCCTTTACTTTAAAAAACTATTTTTTACGTGCATATTTTTATGTACTTGTTGGTATGAATTCGATTTGCTCTATGTTTTGACGTAAACTTTTTTTTTTGAAACGAGTCAGGTCAAATATAATACGTTTTCGTTTAAAAAACATTTTTTACGTGCATCTTTATATGTATGTTTTAGTATAAATTCGAGATGGTGTATATTTCGACATAAATTATTTTGGAAACGAATCAGGCCAAATATAATATGTTTTCGTGCTTATTTTATGATTGTTTCGTAAATTTGTTTCGAACCGAGTAGAGTCAAATTGTGGTTTCTTTTTTTCTTATTTTTTTCAAAAGCTCCAATTAATCTCTTATGATTATACGTGTCCGTTTTCCGTTATACCCGTTACGTTTATCTATATATGAGTCGGGTCACATATAATACGTTATGATTGTACGATATAAATTTGATTTACTTTATGTTTTGATCCAATCACAATGCTTATTAGGTTACATTAAGTTCGATCGGATACATCGAAACGTGTGTTTTCATATGGTTAACGCATCAAATAATGTTTGTATAAATCCATTCGATGTTTGCAATGTACCGCGCCGCAACGCGCGCGGGTCTTTTTGCTAGTTAAAAGTAAATATGAACGTCAATTTGTTGGGCCTATAATATTAATAAAACTAGACTAAATAATTTGTTGGGCCCTAAAATATTAATACAAGTAGACTAAACTATAATATGTGATATTTTAATCTATTGAAACTGATAAATCGTAGGGGCTTATGTTGATCCCAGATAGAGATACCCAAATGCTTAATATGGCAAGTGATTTCAACAAATAGGAAAATATTGTGCGGAACTAGAAATCAAGCTTTCAAGAAACAACTTCATAATTTTTCAAGTGTATTCATGACTTTGTAAAACAAAGTTATTGGATATTACAAAATGAACACTTAAAGAATTCTGTGCTAAGGGTAATGGAGTTTGTGGTGAGTGTATTGAATGCTTAGCTCAACTCATTTAACCTTCTGGGTTGACATCTCTATTTATAGAGTGTCTAGATCTGAATAAACATTTGTTTATTCATCACTTGCTCTGCACAAAGTGACTTTTTGGCATATTCATTGAATCGGTTATTGCCAACTTGCTACTTTTTGGATTGTGTCATGGCTTATCTCTTAAGACAAGTTGGTCTACCAGAATTTCTTGTGACCAGCTTACCAGAATTCTGATGAACCTGATCATCAGAAATCTGATGATCAGACTTACCAGATTCTGATGATAAATACCTGATTTATCATCAGACTCCATCAGAATGGTCTTGCCTGATTGTCTTCTTGTCTTGATCTTTTCCTGATGCTTAGTTGAAGATGTATCTTATATTCCTTCTTGTCACGTTATCATGTAGGCACCTTTTTAGTGATGCCCCTTGACTGTATCTTCAGCTTATGATCAGGTTGATCATCTTTTTCTTCAATACTTACATTTAAAGTTCCCTACAATTTCCCTCTAAGTATTGTAAGAAAAATAAACTATCTTATGACAAATGATCATGCTTCAAAGAAAAATTTCCCAAACAGTGGAAATAGAATTTGCAAATCACAAAATACTTTTGTTTGAAAACAGATTACAAAATAGTTTTAACATGAAATTAAAAGTGTCTTCAAACTAGTTTTGGACGTTTGTGAACACCTCCTTTCTGCAACTGTTTCTTGTAATGGATGTACTTCTTGCAGATGTCATACATCCCCTCGTACCATATCCTTGCTTGCACCCATTCATCAATCATTTTTTCTATCTCCAGTCTCTCCTTTTCTTTGCTTCTCCCCTTCTTTTGAAGTTGCTCATGCTTTTTGTTCATGCACTCCTTGATGTATCAATGTTTTGTTGGAGTACTTACAGAAGTCAACACTTCTGAAAAGAGCCTTGTTATCTTCAATATCTCTGAACACAACACAAAGATTGTGTCTTTCTTTAATCTTGGGTAGTTCAAAGATATCTCTAGTTCTGGCATGATCTTTCAGCTCTAAGGGGATTGAAGTGTCAGGTAGAGGGAGGTGGACCTTTTTTCTGATGTGCATAGTCATAGTTGATACATAAATCAAAGTCAGCGAAAGCTATTCTTTCAAATAGCTTTATTCCTGCTTTTGATATGCTTTTTAGTGCTCTTCTGACAAATTGGTTGTTACCTTTTTCAGCTTCATAATGATTCTTCATAAACAGAATATCTAGAGGATGCAGGTGATCAGCCAGGTCTCCATCCGTTATCTTCTGTTCAATCCCGTTTTGTCCGAGAAGAGTGTATCTGTTTTGTACATAATGTCCTCCCATGCCATCTGCACCTATCTTTTGTTCATCCACTTTCACAACTCTTTTTATTGGATTGAAGTTGGTATAATGAATGCTTCCTCTACCTCTTTCTAGTCTTTCCTCTCTTATACCCTTGCTCATTGGACTTGTCTGGTCTGTTCAGCTCATCTTTCTCTGTCCAGTAGTATTCCTTCAGGTTGTATTCAGGGAACATCATAGCATCTCTATCAATTTCTTGAACTAAGACTGTTCCATCTTCAGGAGTCTTTCTCTTTACAATCTGTGGTTGTTTTGAAGATGTAGTTGTATCTTCCCATCTTTTTATAGCTTGCAGGGTTATGTCTTTACTTAAGACAGTATCCCCTGATGAAGTTTGTCTTCGACTAGACTGAGGGATTTTAACATTTAAATGAGATAACTACAGGTGAAGTTGCATACCTTTTCATCATCTCTTCCTTTGAAATTGGTGGAGGTGGACCCATTGAAGTGGTTCCCGCTTGAGTGTCAGGAGTAACTTTTGATTGAAGTCTGATGATTTTAGGGACCTCCAGATGAGAGGCTTATTTGGGAATGGCTTTCATGATCTCCTTGGGGTCAACATTAACCAGTTTGGCAATGTTGAAGTGCCTTCTCTTCATGAGAGATTTCACTTCTCCCACAAGTTTGGCATTATTGATTTCATTTTCCTGCACTTCTGCAAATTCTGCTTGATTTTGCTCCTACAGTGCAGCCCATTCTTTGAGCAGATTCTCAAGGGCATCTGTGATGCTATTGTTGCTGGCCCTCAGAATTGTGATCTTCTCCAAAACCTTGTTAGAGCTGCTTGATGTTCTTGACTCCACAACATCTTTGACTTTTATTTTAATCTTCTCCATTTCTGTGAAGATTTTCTGAATTTCTGATGAAAAGATGCTGGTTTCTAGTGTCTTTTCTTATTGTCTTTGCAGAACTTTCAAAGCTTCAGTGTTCCTCTCAGAATGAGTCTTGATAAGTTCCACTGATTCTGTCAGGGTCTTCCATTCAGCTCTTTGACCCTTTACTTCTGACAGCAGCTGATCAAGCTTCTCCTTAACTGGGTTTTTCTTGCAGACATTAAGTACATCATCCAGGGCTCTCTGAAGTTGTTCAGGTGTCATGGTGTTTCAGCGATATTTGGAACAACAGATTTTCCTTCTAACTCACCAACTGTAAACACATTTGCAGCTGTTTTGGAAATTTCTGGTGCACCCTTGGATTTACCAGAATCTGGTGCATCCTTGGGTATACCAGAATCATCTCCACCAGATGTGAAAAAAAAAAATTTCACCCTGGATTTCCTTATTTCCTTGAATCATTCCAGTGAATGATTCTCCATAAGTTGTTGAGATAAACAAATTATCTCCACCCGGATTTCCTTGATCAGTTTCCTGATCTCTATCTGTTGTAATTTCAATCTCCTCTTCATTATCTGATTCAGAGTTGAGATAGAGTGAACTAAATACCTCCTCATTAACAACAGTTTTTCTATGTTCAACTTTATAGCTTGTAGTAATTGATTCTTCAGAGTTTGACTTATTTACAGAAATATCAATTAAAACTGTGTTTAAGGGTGAACCTGTTCCAGCAACATGTGACTCTGCATAGTGTAGGATTTTTGTGTCTTAATGGGGTTCATCTTCAAAGTGGAATCTAGCATCAGGATTCTGATGGCTTTTCTCAAATTCTGGTGCTTCCTTGTTTTCTGGTGAATTTCTGATCAACAGATTGAGGTTTCCTTCAGCTACTCCTGATTCTGATGACCATGAATTTTGAACTTTCTCTTCAGCAGAAGAAGAACATTTATAAACATCAATAGTGAGTGTTTCTTTAGGTGTGTCTGGTCTGTTCAGGATCTCCTCATGTTTCAGTCTATATGGTGAATCTGCTTCAATTAGATTCAACATACTTTCTGGTAACACAGGGACATCCCTATCTGATGCCCACCATTGATTTGCACTCCATGGCTTCATGATTGTTGAACTCCAAATTATTTCCAAGAAAGGAATTTCCAAATTCCTTTCTTCAAAGGTTTCATCAATAAAGATTGAGGTGAACCTTGGGTATGACAAGTGTGAAGAAATTCTCCCTGTTCTGGTGAGAAATGATCTTTTCATCAAGTTGAAGATTTCAGTCCCATAATCATGTTTTTACCCTGTTATGAGTCCATACATGATTGACATAACTGATTGATTAGCTTGATCAGCTCCCCCAATCTTTGAAGTGAGACATTTGTTCAATGTCTCCATCATGACCTGCCAGAAGGCTGGCAGTTCATTTCTTCTAAACTCACCAATTCTGGTGATCTTCTTCTTCTCCTTATATCCTAGCTCCACAAAGAAATTGATTAGCTCCTCCTTGTCTAGGGTTTCGATGTAGTTGTCAGAGACAGGAAGCTCAAGCCATTGTCTGACTGTTGCAGGGGTTATTGTCATAGAGACATTGCCCCATACATGAGCAGTGACTTGGTTTTCCCCGTCTTCTTTGAAAGTGCTGATGAATTGTTGCAACAGTTTCTGCGGTACATCTCTTGTTTTGGTCATTGCTCTTGAGATTGGACATCTCAACAGGAATTCCACCAAAATTTGACATTTTTTTGTCATATACAGAATGCTCTGTATTCATCAGTAAATTGTTCTCCTTCATTGGCAAAAATTGATGGTCTTCAATGAATGGAACATCGTGTTCAACAACCGGAATGTTGAGATTCACTTTGGCCATTGCTGAATTTTGAAATTAAGGGATTGATTGTGAGGAATTTTGGCTTTTGAAAACAGAGGGTTTTCAGGGTTTAAGGCTTTTGTGAGAAAGAAGGTGAGTGATGAAGAATTCTGCTAAGGTTGGGTTTTTATAGTAGGAGGTTTAGCAGAGATTTAGTTGTTATGGGAGTTGAGGGGACATGCATCGTGGGTTTTAATGGCGGTTAATGGATCATTAATCACCTTTATTACTGTTAGATCATGTGATGTGAAGTTGGTTCAGAGAATAACCGTTGGATCGTGGGTATCAAGGTAAAATTAATGGGTATTATCGGTGCAAAAGTGGGTTTTAATCATGTATTCTCAACTTGTATTTTCTTCAATCATTCCTTTTGTTTAGAAAATAAATGAATCTGATTGGAGAATACTTACGGCCACATGGCACCTTTTCCTTTTATGGGACCCATTTAAAGAAATGGTCCAATAATCTACCTTGTAGAAGTTGTATATTCTTCCCCCTTTTTGAAAGTCAAAATTCATGTCTGATGACGTCATCAAAAATAAATCCCATTTTCTGATGAAGGTAGAACAACTCTTATTGATGATGTTTCTGTTGACAAGTCAACAGATTGAGAAGTTCCCCCTTGATAGAGTGTTCTAGTATTTTTTTTTTCTTTTTTGAGATGAAAGGGAATGAGTAAAAGGATCAAAAATATGACTTATATATGGTTTTCTGGTAGATTCCTAGTCTGTTGTTCTTTCTTCAAGGAATTTTTGTGAAAATTTTGTAAATGACGAATGATGGTTTATAGTTTTTCTAAAATTTTCACATGGTTGTTGCCTCATTTTATCATTATCTATAACAACTCTCCCAAAATCCCTAAACATGACCTACACGCCCTAAAATATACCCCGTATACGAAAAACAAGCATAAAATATTTTTATATTAATAAAAATCAAATAAAACAAATATTTATGGCCGCTCGCGGGGCGCGACCCAGTCGAGCTAAGGCTGTCGCGGGCCGTGACAAGGTAGCACCAGGCGGCACCACATGGCGCCACGTGTCATCAACGTGTTGGGTCTAGTAGGTTGAGTCGACAAAGCTAGGGCCTACCTTAGGCTTCTCGCAGGCCGCGAAGGAGATCAAGGTGGGCTTCGCAGGGCGCGAGCCGACCATAATCAGACCTATATAAGGAGTGCTCGACTTCAATTTACAGTCGCTCAATTCTTTTTCCTTTCTCTCTACCCCAATAATAATTAAACGTTGCCCGGTTTAATACCCCTAAAAAGCGAAGCTCTGCCTCGTTGTAAGTATTATAACCCCCGGTGACGTATTAGTTACTCCGACCGATTGATCTAGAGCTCCGTAACGCATGTCAAGGCTCTGCCTGACTCAGTTGTTGGAGTTCTGTCTCGGGGGTATAGCTAATGTAAATTGGGTAATCTTACTAACACGTGCGCATGGTTTAACTTCAATAGATTATAACCAGGAAGTCACCAGAAAGCAGTAGAATTACCTAAAATAGCAAAGTGAGTACATTCACTTTTTCTACCAAACTGTTTTTACAAAACCTCAATTGTTTTAAAGTATAATTAACAATGATTGAGTCTATGTATTCTACAATTACTGTCGGTATGTTGGGGTTTTGTATACATTACTTGTTACTACACTGTGAGTAGTAGCATGGCCACAAGTCAGGATTGACAGTACCATGGGTGGTAATTGGGTAGATATAAACATTATAATCGCTCTCAATACTGTAAAGATATAAAAGCATGTTTTGATTAAACTAGGATGCACTCGCCAGCATTTCTTGCTGATAAAACTTTTTAAAACGCGTTTCAGGTAACAAAATGTGAAAGCCAAATAGAAGCCAGCCGAAGAGCACTAAAGGCTTGGAAAAGTGGCTATAAAAGTTACCTAAACAAGAAAGAAGTTTTATTTCAATAAATTACGGTTTATCCCTATAAACATATTATAATGGAAACTTGGGTTTTTCCCATGTATTTGTTATTTATAAAAGTGTGGTATTTTAACTCTGATAAACTATTTCCTAACTACCGTTCTGATGTTAATTTCCACTGCCAAATTAATAAACACCGATACCACTAATCTGGATCTCGCGGTCGCCCACTCCCGGGGCAGGGGTCGGGGTTGCGACATAGAGTGGTATCAGAGCTACAGCCACTGATTTAAGCCACAGAAGTGTTCTGCTGACACCAAAATTTTATCAGTTGTGTTAGGAAATAATCTATGAGATTATGCGTATATATTTATATTATTGTTTTGTGTTATTTGACAATCTGTTAGTTTACAGTATGAGTGAGCAAGGTACGTCTGACGCCTATCGTCACCTAGCTAGTTCTCCCAAAAGTGAAGGAACTTCATCACAGCCTACTCCTTTAGGGTATTCTGCTGACACTGAAGAAGGAATCTTCATCTTTAAGGCGCAATCTGAGGAACCATTCCCTTCGAAAAAGCGAGGTTGGTTTAGTAGGGGAGCATATGAGAGAAGAAAGCGAATGAGAAAGTTACAACAACAAAGAGCGTTAGTAGCAGCCAATAGGGAAGTAAATGCCCAAACACAAGAAGAAGTTAATAGACGGTTGGCAAACTTTCATATACTAGCCACCACCGCAGCAGATCCAAACCTAGATCAAATAATTGCACCACAACCATTGCCACTATTCCCAACCCAACCAATGGAGATAGAACTTAAAAGGAAACCAATTACCCATACCAGCATTTGATCCTAACGAGATACCTAGAATCCCAGCACCTAATCCTTTAGCATATGATCCATTGGAAGATGACCATAGGGAATATCAGGAACTTTATCCACAGGGAGAACCGATACCAAATCCCATAGCACAGTATACCAACCTTAATCTTTTAAACCCGTATTGGAATGCTGACCAGTATATTCAGAATATGTTAGACAACCCGTACCTATATGGAGAACCTATACCTCAGTACCATGACCCAGTACCCTCACCACTGCCATCCATGAGTGAAGAGAATGTACAGGAACTACACACATTTGGTGAGGAATTAGTGGAGGAAGGAGAGAGGATAAAACAGATAGGAGAAAAGCTCGTGTGGAATACGACAAGCGAGAAATGCATTTTGGAGGAACGGCCCCTAATTATATATATATATATATATATATATATATATATATAGGTAAAGTGTACTGTACAAATGCCCTTATCGTACATTACGTACGCTACAATCTCAGCCGTCAGATCATCTTCCCGCATTATAAAAATCGCATGTTGTTTTCTTTTACAACAATTTCGCATGTGGTAATTTTTGATAAATTCGCATGTTGTTTTTTTGTACCAATTCGCATGTATATGTTACTTTTTGATTTATAAATTCACATGTGTATGTGTTATTTTTCATTATAAAATCGCATGTGAATGACAGAAAAGTAAAGTTACTGGGATTTTGATGTATGTTACTTTTTTATTATAAAATTCGCATGTGTATTGACTTTTAATATAATTTCGCATGTTTGACTAATAATTATGATTCAGTGTTTATGTTACTTTTTAATTATAAATTCGCATGTGCAATGGATTTAATTTAATTTCGCATGTGACAAATAATTAGGGTTCAGTGTGTATGTTTGTATGATTCGCATGTGCATGTTGAACATACAGAATTGCAGAAGAGTCGGTTGGAGAAGAAGAAGGTACCGAACTAAATTACTGGGATTTTGATAGAGAAATTATCAATTTTATCATTCGCGGTTGTTTTTATGTATATTTATTTGATTAATTTAATGATATAAATTTAGTTTCGCCCGCGTTTGATGGATTGAAGATCGTACGGCTGTGGGCATCGCGTACATAATGTAGGATAAGAGATATTGTACATTAACCGGCCTCTATATATATAAATGTGTGTAGTGAAAAAAATCAACTAAAATAGATAGCCTAATATCTATTGATGCATAACTAAGTAGTGTGTTTAAATTCCAGTTGTAGTTTGTAATAGTGTGACAACCTGAACTTTTACGATCAGTGTTACCTAGTTCCATGATTGTTAAATGAGTATTGTTACGTGTGCTCATTGCGTGATTCTAGTAAACGTGTTTGATTTACACTTGATTGATGACATGTGAGATTTAGTGTTATTAAGTGATTGTGGGATTGGTTAAGTTTAGCCGCATACCACCTAAGTCGCACACTAGAACCACTAGAACCGGGCCACACCTTTGCTCTTGTTGCTTGTTCTCGGCCCAGTCTCCATAAGCCCAAACCGAGCCCAACCGAACCCAAGCCCATCCTCTCCTTTTGTATACGTGAATGCATATAGGAGGGCACACACACTCTTTTTTCAAGATTATTGCAAACCCTATCCCTCATACAAACCGACAACAGTTCCTCTTCTCCGTCCGATCAATCCATAGTCTAGGCAGCCTCCCTCTCCGTCGAAGCCTTCACTGGATTGGCACAACTTCTCTCTCGTTACAGTCATCTTACACACTCGTCTCTCCTCAGTCAGTTACTATCCTCGTGATTTAGATTCCTTGTTGTGATTATCATGTTACTACTTGTATGAATGATACCCGATGACTGGTGAATGGATGTTAAGTCATTGCCATGAACTCGAACATGCATGATGTTATATCGATAGATTAGGGATTGAAGGATGTGATGTTTTGATTGTTCGTATAGGTTGATGTTCTCGATCTAATTGAAATTGTTATAGGATCTGTTGTGACTGTGTGAAAGTTAGGGATCCATACATAATCTGATGTGACTGGGAATTATGTCGTTAGAAAGATTGTCATACATATGTTGGTGAGGTATGGGAATTGAATTATAATGATCAAATAATAGTACTGTGTATGATGATTTGGTATATGGAAAATTTGATAAGAAAGATGATATACTTGATGATTAGTGATGCATAAACTTGATGACTAAATATTATGTGATATTGATACTGATTCAAATATTGTTGATCAAGATTGTCTGCTGTTTGCCTTCTGTCTGCTGTGTATTTACACTGCAGATTCACGACAGACCTGTAGCGATGAATGACCCCCCCCCACGAAGAACTCAAGTCGACGAAGAACTCAAGTCGATGAAGAACCTGGTTCTTCGTTGACTGTCCTTTGACGAACAACTAGGGTTCTTCGTCACCATCACTTTTGACGAAGTTTAGTTCTTCGCCAGGAGGGTTCTTCGCCATGAGGGCATCCTACGAAGAACTGGTTCTTTGTTAGGATGCCGCAAGAGTGAGAATAAACAGAATAGTTTAAACAATAAACGTGTCCACATAACATGCAATAACGTAAGGTTTCAAATAGTTTATGATGTGTATGAAGATGAACGTTCATGTTTATAAGGTTCTATTTGAAGCATGTTAATAATATTAATTAAGAATAAGAAACCTGATTTGGCTCGTGTGAGTAGCAAACCCACCTGTTAAGTGTTGTTATGTGACATGCACGTGAGATGAGGACTTGTATGAGATTTGAGTACTTGCTATGTGTTATACGGGGATCTTTGTGGTGAATGTAATATGTGAAAATACGTGATTTAATTATTATGAAACTGAGTTTATTGGTAACTACTGGTTGGAACGTGAACTTGTGTTACGAACGCGTATGAAATCTAAACGTTTGCTATGTGTTACGTGACAATGGTATTACATGTGAATCGATGAATACGTGATTTGGATATGTGTTTACGAAACTGATCATATTTGGTAACGTCGGTATGGTTTGGTTGACCAACTTGGAACGGGTAATGTAACGTAACATACCGAGCAGTCTAAGGTGAGTTCACTTCTCTTGAGCATGCGTCCCGGTGGGTGGGACAATCAAATGGGTATTCCTGAGAGGAATAAGTCTTTTCTGGGTAAAAACTGGGATGTTGGATAATACACTCATTTCCTATCACCTTAAGTCCCATCTTCTACCGAATAGTTACCTGAGAGGCAACGGGGTATTAGTTGATAGCGCTATTAGGCTTGGCAACCTCACACCGTACCTGAGAGGACGGGCGTGAACTAATGACCTTAATCATGACCAATGCTTAGATAGGGGGCATTGGGGACGGGCAAAACAATCTGGAGCCATCTTGTACGGTACTCGAGTTATTATCAACATTACTTTCGAAATTGTTATTAAACTGGATTAAACACTTGGTAACTAAACGTTTTCATAAAACTGTGAACTCACTAGCGTTGTCTGATACACTTGTTTGCATGCTCGCAGGTTATAGATATGTGTTGATGTGGAACTTGCTGTCTGGGAAGCTGGAGTGGTCATGGGTCGTGATACATGGAAACACGAGACGAGTTTAATAAATGTCATACACTAGGTTTACGAAATACGTAACTGAGGATTTATGCTTCCGCTGAACACGTTGAGTTATACTTTATGTAATGTAACACTTTGTTTTAATGAATGAAAGTTTCTAAATTAAAATCTTGTATGAGCTCAATATGATTGGTGGCTAGATCCTGGTACGTCACACGCCTCGCGAGGGTTCCCGCTTAGGGTATTTTTGGGGGTGTGACAAACACACACACACACACACACACACACACACACACACACACACACACACATATATATATATGAAAAAAAGTAAAAGTCGTAATGCTCGACGATTTTGATCAATTTGTTTGCGTGATTGTTTACATTAAATCTTATTCTGTGATATTGATACCTGATACATGTTTATAATCCAGATGGATGACAAAGTAAATCAGGAAAACCAGAATAATGATAATAATGGAAACCAAATAGATAATAATGTCATCCAACATATAGTAGCACAAGGAATTATAGACGCTATGCCATATATCATCAAGACTGTTAAAGAAGCAGAAAATAAAAAAACTAATAGTGGAAGTAAACGACCTCCTACTGAACCCAATCATAGCGTGAATAATGGACCGCTACTCCAATTACCTATTCCAAAAAGAAGAAGAACCATGTCATATGGTTGTTCTTACAAAGAATTCTGGTCTTGTAAACCAATAGAATTCTCTAGCAATAAAGGAGCCATTGCAGCTCTACGCTGGATAGAAAAGACAGAGGCAGTCTTAAAAATAAGCAAATGTGCAGAGGAAGATAAGATTATGTTTGCTTCTAATCTTTTTAAGAATGCAGCCTTAGAATGGTGGAATACTATTCTCCAGTCTAGAGGAAGTGATAAAATTTATAATATGGAACTCACTGACTTTAAGAACATAGTTGAAAGGAAATTTTGTCCTCCTCATGAAAAAGAACAAATCGCTAATAAGTTCTTAAATCTTAGAATGACTGGAATAGACTGCAAGGGTTACACTACCGTATTCTTCGAATATGCTAGAATAGTGCCAACCCTAGCCTCACCAGAACCAGTCTTAATCTCCCGTTACATCTGGGGATTAATTAGTGAAATCAGACACATAGTCAAGGCAGCTAGACCACAAACCATAGAAGAAGTCGTAGAACTAGCCAATACCTTGACTGATGAATTGGTACGTATGCAAGAAGAATACCAGAGGAAAAACCTAGCCCAAAAACTTACCCAGGAATTTCGCTACGATAATTCCAACAGTGGGAAAGGTATAGGTTCTACTTCTGCACCTTATTGTAAGTACTGCAAGAAGAAGCATTCAGGAAGATGTTCCATATACTGCAACTTCTGCAAAATATCTGGACATAAGGAAGAAGACTATAGGAAGAAACCCAGTAATAAGCTATGCTTTAACTGTGGAGAGACTGACACATCAAACCGAACTGTCCGAAACTAGCTCCAGCCACAAATAGCAAAACTACTAAGAATGCCAGAGCATTTGTTTTGATAGCTGAAGAAGCTAAGATGATTCCGGATGTGATTGCCGGTACGTTTTTAGTTAATGATATTTTTGCTAAAGTATTATTTGACTCTGGTGCGAACCAAAGTTTTATTAATACTTCGTTCTGCAAACTTCTCAATCAACCATTAACTAAACTTCAACAAGAATGTCTGGTAGAAAAGGCAAATGGAGAATCCATTAAGATCACTGACATCTTGCAGGGAGCAAGAATAGAAATTTTAAACCATAATTTTACTGCTAACCTTTATCCAATGAATCTGGCTGGATTTGATATCGTAGTAGGAATGGATTGGTTAGTAGCCAATCATGCCAGCATTCTATGTGATCAAAAGTCAATACAAGTAAGTTCACCAAAGGGTGAAAAAATCAAAATTAAAGGAGATAAGCCAACTAGGTCCACAAAGTTCATCTCTGTGATGAAAACAGCAAGCTTTGCAAGGAAATGATCACTAGTGTATATGATTTCCATAATCATTAACACTAAAGGAAAATAATTGAAAGGTATTCCGTTAGTATCTCAATTCTCAGATGTTTTTCCAGAAGAGCTACCTGGACTACCACCAGATAGAAAGGTTGAATTCAGAATTCATCTAATACTAGGGACAGTACCGATTGCCAAGGCACCTTACCGATTAGCGCCAGCAGAGATGCAAGAACTGAAGAAACATTTGGACAAACTTTTGGAGAAAGGTTTCATACAGCCTAGTTCATCGCCATGGGGAGAGCCAATCTTGTTTGTCAAGAAGAAGGATGGATCAATACCAGATAGAAAGGTTGAATTCTGAATTCACCTAATACCAGGGACAGTACCGATTGCCAAGGCACCTTACCGATTAGCACCAGCAGAGATGCAAGAACTGAAGAAACATTTGGACAAACTTCTGGAGAAAGGTTTCATACAACCTAGTTCAATGCCATGGGGAGAGCCAATCTTGTATGTCAAGAAGAAGGATGGATCAATACCAGATAGAAAGGTTGAATTCTGAATTCACCTAATACCAGGGACAGTACCGATTGCCAAGGCACCTTACCGATTAGCGCCAGCAGAGATGCAAGAACTGAAGAAACATTTGGACAAACTTCTGGGGAAAGGTTTCATACAGCCTAGTTCATCGCCATGGGGAGCACCAATCTTGTTTGTCAAGAAGAAGGATGGATCAATGCATATATACATTGATTACCGAGAATTGAACAAGGTTACGATTAAAAATCGGTACCCACTACTGAGAATCGATGATCTGTTTGATCAACTTCAAGGAGCTCGATTCTTTTCTAAGATCGATTTACGCTCAGGATATCATCAATTAAAAGTACGGGAAGATGACATTCCTAAAACTGCTTTCAGAACGAGATACAGTCATTATGAATTTACAGTCATGCCATTTGGTTTAACCAATGCCCCGTCCGCATTTATGGACATGATGAACAGAATATGTAAACCATATCTGGATAAATTCATAATTGTCTTTATAGATGATATTCTAATTTACTCTAAGAGTAAAGAAGATTATGCAGAGCCTTTGTTTATACTTCTGAATTTGCTGAGAAAAGAGAAGCTTTATGCTAAATTCTCAAAATGTGAATTTTGGTTACAAGAAGTACAATTCCTTAGACACCTGATTAATCATGAAGGAATTCATGTGGATCCCACAAAGATCGAGGCGATTACTAAATAGAAAGTCCCTGGATCACCGATGAAGGTGAGAAGTTTTCTTGGACTAGCAGGATATTATAGACGGTTTATCCGAGATTTTTCTAGAATAGCTATTCCATTAACCAAACTGACCTGCAAATAAGTTAAGTTTGAATGGGAACCAAAACAGGAAGCAGCTTTTAGAATTCTTAAGCAAAGATTAACCAACACACCCATACTCACGTTACTAGAAGAAACCGAAGACTTTATAGTCTATTGTGACGCTTCTAAGTTAGGTTATGGATGTGTGTTGTTGCAACGTCAAAAGGTTATAGCCTATGCCTCTAGACAACTTAAGAATCATGAAGAGAATTATACAACCATGATCTAAGAGTCTAAGATATGTTTTTAGGCAACAGGAATTAAATATGAGACAGAGACGCTGGATGGAAATTCTTAGTGATTTTGATTGTGATATCCAGTATCATGCAAGAAAGGCTAATGTAGTAGCTGATGCTTTAAGTCAAAAGTGTAATGAAAAGCCCTTACGAGTACGTTCTCTCAAGTTAAATCAGCAGATAGATTTAAATGAGCAAATTAGAGAAATACAGGAAACAGTAATCAAGGACGATACTGAAAAATTAAAAGGAATGATTAAGGAATTAGAACAAGGAGTAGATGGAATTTGGAGATTCCATAAGAAAAGAATCTGGATACCCAAACAAAGAAACTTACACCACCGAATTTTAGAGGAAGCCCATAAGTCTAAGAATACGATACATCCTGGTAATGATAAAATGTATCAAGACTTAAGAAAGAATTTCTGGTGGATAGGAATGAAAAAGGATATAGCAGCCTATGTTGCCAAATGTCTAACCTGTTCACAGGTTAAAGCTGAACATTAAAAACCCTCAGGTTTATTGCAGCAACTAGAAATGCCTATATGGAAATGGGAATTGATAACAATGGACTTTTTTACTAAATTACCCAAGACACGAAAAGGTAATGATATAATCTGGGTGATTGTAGACAGATTAACCAAGTCTGCTCATTTCTTACCAATGAAGGAAACTTTCAGTATGGAACAATTAGCCAAGTTATATGTAAATGAAATAGTTTCATTACATGGAATTCCTTTATCTATTGTTTCTGATAGAGATAGCCGTTTTACTTCTCATTTTTGGTCTAGTTTCCAAAAAGCAATGGGAACCAAGTTTAATCTAAGCACAACTTATCATCCTCAAACGGACGGATAAAGCGAAAGGACAATTCAGACAATGGAAGATATGCTTAGAGCTTGTATAATTGATATCGGAGGAAATTGGGACGATCATTTACCATTAATAGAATTTTCCTACAATAACAGCTATCATACTAGTATCAATGCTGCATAATTTGAAGCACTTTATGGACGAAAGTGCCGAACTCCAGTCTGTTGGGCAGAAATTGGAGAAAAACAACTGTCTGGACCAGAGATAGTACAGGAAATAACAGACAAGATTATTCAAGTCAAGGAAAGACTAAAAGCAGCCTGAGATGGTCAAAAGAGTTATGCTGATAACAGACGGAAACCATTGGAGTTTCAAGTAGGAGATAAAGTGTTATTAAAAGTTTCTCCATGGAAAGGAGTGGTCAGATTCATAAAAAGGGAAAGCTAAGCCCCAGGTATGTTGGACCTTTTGAGATTATTAGAAGAATAGGACCAGTAGCTTACCAGCTACAACTGCCAGAGGAAATGGCAGGAATACATGATGTATTTCATGTATGTAATCTCAAGAAGTGCTTAGCAGATGAATCATTAGTGGTACCTCTTAAGGACATAGAGGTAAATGAGAAACTTAAGTTTGTGGAGAAACCACTACAAATCGAAGATAGAAAGATCAAGAATCTCAAACACAAAAGATTAGTTCTAGTCAAAGTGAAATGGGATTCCAAGAGAGGACCAGAATACACTTGGGAGCTTGAATCAGAAATGCAGAGGAAATATCCACACCTGTTCCAGTAGACCTCGAGGACGAGATCTAAAACAAGGTGGGGAGGATATAACAACTCTCCTAAAATCCCTAAACATGCCCTACACGTCCTAAAATATACCCCGTATACGAAAAACAAGCATAAAATACCTTTATATTAATAAAAAGAGTTAATTACATAGTTAGTCCCTGTGGTTTGCACAAAATAACAAACTTAGGTACTAATAGTTTAAAATCACCTTCTAGGGTATTAACTTTTCATTTTGTAACGTATGGAGGTATTAACTTCTAGGGTATTAACATAGTTAGTCCTTGTGGTTTACACAAAATAACATACTTAGGTACTAATAGAATGTGATTTTAAACCTATAAATAACATTAATACCTCCAAACGTTACAAAATGAAAAGTTAATACCCTAGAATGTGATTTTAAACTATTAGTACCTAAGTATGTTACTTTGTGCAAACCACAGGGACTAACTATGTAATTAACTCTAATAAAAATCAAATAAAACAAGTATTTATGGCCGCTCGTGGGGCGCGACCCAGTCAAGCTAAGGCTGTCGCGGGCCGCGAAATGGTGGCACCAGGCAACACCACATGGCGCCACGTGTCATCAACGTGTTGGGTCTAGTAGGTTGAGTCGACAAAGCTAGGCCTACCCTAGGCTTCTCGCGGGCCGCGAAGGAGATCAAGTGGGCTTCGCAGGGCGCGAGCCGACCATGATCAGACCTATATAAGAAGTGCTCGACTTCAGTTTATAGTTGCTCAATTCTTTTTCCTTTCTCTCAGTCCCTATAATAATTAAACGTTGCCCGGTTTAATACCCCTAAAAAGCGAAGCTCTGCCTCGTTGTAAGTATTATAACCCACAGTTACGTATTAGTTACTCCGGCCGAATGATCTAGAGCTCCGTAAAGCATGTCAAGGCTCTGCCTGACTCAGTCGTTGGAGTTCTGTCTCGGGGGTATAGCTAATGTAAATTGGGTTATCTTACTAACACGTGTGCATTGTTTAACTTTAATAGATTATAACCAGGAAGTCACCAGAAAGCAGTAGAACTACCTAAAATAGCAAAGTGAGTACATTCACTTTTTCTACCAAACTGTTTTTACAAAACCTCAATTGTTTTAAAGTATAATTAACAGTGATTGAGTCTATGGATCCTACAATTACTATCGGTATGTTGGGGTTTTGTATACATTACTTGTTACTACACTGTGAGTAGTAGCCTGACCACAAGTCAGCATTGACAGTACCGTGGGTGGTAATTGGGTAGATATAAACATTATAATCGCTCTCAATACTGTAAAGATATAAAAGCATGTTTTGATTAAACTTGTATGCACTCGCCAGTATTTCTTGCTGATAAAACTTTTTAAAACGCGTTTCAGGTAACAAAGTGTGAAAGCCAAATAGAAGCCAGCTAGAGAGTACTGAAGGCTTGGAAAAGTGGCTATAAAAGTTACCTAAACAAGAAAGAAGTTTTATTTCAATAAATTAGGGTTTATCCCTATAAACATATTATAATGGAAACTTAGGTTTTTCCCATGTATTTGTTATTTATAAAAGTGCGGTATTTTAACTCTGATAAACTATTTCCTAACTACGGTCCTGATGTTAATTTCCGCTGCCAAATTAATAAACACCGATACCACTAATCTGGATCTCGCGGCCGCCCGCTCCCGGGGCAGGGGTCGGGGGTTGCAACATTATCATTCCTTTTTGAAGTTTAACTATCCATAATTTTCTGATTTTTTTAACATCTTTTGAGCAATAATATTTTTATCAGATTTTGAAGTTATGTTACCAGATTTTACTAGATTTCAACTATATGTTATCAGAAACTTAAAGTTTTGTGACAAATGTTTGTTTCTGATGAACACAAGTTGTTTTTGTGGTATTAACTTCTTTGTTTTACCATATGCTTTTTACCCATTTGTTTTTCCTTACCCCAATCACAGAAAACAAATATGTAAAAACTTTATATACATAAACTTTTAACAGACAGAAACAATAAACAATAACAAAAAACAACAACCTAATCAAGTTCTATCTCTTCTTCCCTATAGATAATCTGATGGAACAGCCAAAGATGGGTCTCCAAACCTGTGTTATGGTTAGTTGGTATAAGCATTGTGTATCTGATACTCTGTTGGAGTACCAGTTTAGCTCTGGGGAACCGTGTAGGAATGCCTCCAAATCCCAGCTGGCTAGTGATTATCCTCGTCAGAAAACGTGGATACACTAAGAAAGGCCTGCCAGACCACAGGTTGCTTGTAATATCTTTCATTAGATAATAAGAGAAATTATAAGGAACATCCCGTATAAGTGCATGTACAGGTTCCATCAACCTGTAGGAGACTTCATGATGGTTTATGATTTTCTTGGAAAAACATACCCCCATCTGAGTTACCAAGTACTGCCATGGTTTGATGAAGCCAGTTTTGGAGATTGGCGTGTTTGGATTATCCGGATTGTACCCCATTTGGGTGAGGGTCTCATCAATCTGTGCTCTTGTGAAGATGAGGGCATTGTTATCATCATTCAGGTTTAGAACCTATCTGATGATGTCCTCAGTCACAACAACTGGTTCACCAAGCACATAACTTCCAATGGAAGTTAATCCCCTCCCCTCATGCAGGAGTATTCTTGCATTTTTCCAGAATATCTGCAAGATTTCGGGATACACCATCATATGTGCTGATAAAGCATAGGCCAGAGGGCTTTGCATGAGCATGTTTAGGATGACCTTGCATCCTTCCCATGCTAGACCCTTAAGGTTGGTCCTGATTCTTAAATTGTGGTATGGATAGTGTGGAAGTGGAAAGCAGACAGGATGAATCCTTGCACTTTTGGTGTATAAAGGTTTGAAGAAGATGAAAAGTTTTCTAAGGTTTTTACTTGGATGAAAGTGATTGACTGGTTCTAAGTAGTAGACATTTATAGTGGGATTTTGCGTTAAGTGTTATCTACCTACTTTAGATTTTGTATCTCTATTTTCTTTGTTATTAAATTTTCTGTCAGACAACAAAGAGAACATAAGAGATAAAAACTCCTACATTAATGATCTAGGCGGCCACCTTCTGATAATTATCATGATTATCTGCCCAGACGTCATTTCTATCTCCTTAATATTGATGAGTTGTAATGAATGCTACCCTAGTCTAAAGAGATAAAATTTCTATTTATCCTAGTCTAAAGAGATAAAATTTGTAAAAGAAAATAAACGTAAAATAAGAAATGCAGATATGAACGAATAAAATTTATAAAAACGATGAGAGATGATGATTACATATGGACTATGTTCATGTATGTGAAAAGATAAAGAAAAATATGATATCTTAAGTTTCATCAAAATTTCTGTTGACTTTGTCAACTTCTGGTGATTTACCAGATTTTCTGGTGACTTGTGAATTTTCTGATAGGTTATCAGAATTTTCACCAGAAATCTGATCAGTTGTTTGTATATCAGATTTTTTTTTTCATTTTGTGACACAGTTTCTTTTTATTCAATTTGCATATTTACCATTCCTAATTTGCTGATTAAAAAATTGTGTCTATTTTCATCTAAAGGTTTAGTGAAAATATCATCAAATTGATTTTCTGTTGGGACAAAATACATTTCTATGTTACCTTTCTCAACATAATCTTTTATGAAGTGGTATCTGAGATCAATGTGTTTAGTTCTTGAGTGACGCACTGGGTTTGATGTTATTGCAATGGCACTCATAGAATCACACAAGATTGGAATTTTTGTCAGATTCACTCCATAATCTTTCAGTTGAGTTTGCATCCACAAAACTTGTGAACAATAGCTTGCTGCTGCTGCATATTCTGATTCTGTTGTGGATGTGGCAACACAGTTTTGCTTTTTGCTTGCCCAACATACTAATTTTCTCCCAGCATTTGACAGGAAACAGATGTGCTTTTTCTGTCAAGTTTGCATCCTGCATGATCTGCATCTGTGTATGCAATTAGTTCTAAATTTGTGTTCTTAAGATACCATAGACCAAGATTTGATGTTCCTTTTAGATATTTAAAAACTCTTTTGTCAGCTTTCATGTGGGACTCTTTAGGATTGCATTGATACCTTGCCAGAAAACAAGTGGAAATTATGTCTGGTCTACCGGCTGTTAGGCATAGCAAAGTTCCTATCATCCCCCTATAAGTTTTTATATCTACAGGTTTTCCATCAACATCAGAATCAAGTTTGTTTCCTGTGGCCATGGGAGTCTTTGAAGATGAGCAATTTTCTAGCGAACATTTTTTCAAAATAGTTCTGACATATTTTGATTGACTCAAGAATATGCCATTACTTTGTTGTTTAACTTGTAAACCAAGGAAAAAGCTTAATTCACCCATCATGCTCATTTCAAAGTGATTGGTCATAAGTTTTTCAAACTTTTTGCAGAATTTCTCATTTGTGGATCCAAATATTATGTCATCAACATAAATTTGGACCAAAAGTGTGTGCCCCTTGTGTGATTTGAGAGGGTTGTATCAATTGTACCTTTGGTGAAGCCAGAATTGATTAAGAAGTTTGATAATGTTTCATACCATGCTCTTGGAGCTTACAAAGCATTGTTTAGTTTGTAAACATGATTTGGAAATTGAGGATCAACAAAGCCTTCTGGTTGATGCACATACACTTTTTCTTCAATTTCGCCATTCAGAATTGCAAACTTGACATCCATCTGATAAACTTTTATGTTGTTTGAGGCAGCATAAGCCAGGAATATTTTTACAGCTTCAAGCCTGGCCACTAGTGCAAAAGTTTCATCATAGTCTATGCCTTCTTGTTGATAATAACCTTTGACCACCAGCCTTGCTTTATTCCTTTTTATGATGCCTTGTTCATTAGATTTGTTTCTGAATACCCATTTGGAACCAATGACAGATTTGTTAGTTGGTTTGGGTACTAGATCCCACCCATGACTCTTTTCAAATTGGTCAAGCTCTTCTTGCATTGCTTGGACCCAATCTGAGTTATTCAGTGCTTCCTTGATAGACTTTAGCTCAATTATGCTTAAAAATCTAGCAAAAAGACATTCATGAGCTGTAGCAGATCTTGTCTTAACACCTACTTCAGGGCCATCAATGATGTCAGCTAGTGAGTGTCCCCTGATCCATTTTAAGTTGTTATGTAAACTTGTACTTCCTGATGGATTTGAAGCTTTCCCCCTAATCTGTGACCTCAGTGTTGTCAAGAGGATCAGAATTCTGTTGTTCAATTTGATTTTTGGTGAAATATCAGACTTCTGATCATTTTATACATTTTATGATGGAGGTTCCAGATCATCTGCAGGGTTAGTACATGACATATTTTTGTTTGAAATGTTTAGCATATGGTCATGTTCTAAAAGCTCTTCAGTTAACTTGTTTAGAAGATCTTCAGAATTGTCAGGTTGTTTTGACAAGTTTATATCCAGTAAAATTTCATCAGAAATCTTGGTTTCTGATGAATCATCAAAATACACATATAAGCTTTCTCTTATTGTCCTTGTGTTTAAAATAAATATTCTATAAGCTTTGTAGGACAGTGAATAACCAAGGAAAATTCCTTTTTCTGCTTTTCTGTCAAACTTTTCCAGACTATCAAAATCATCAAAGACAAAACAATTACAACCAAAGGTGTGTAAAAATTTGATGCTTAGGATCCTTTGGTTGATAATGTTATATGGAGTTTTCTGATGTCTCTTGTTAATGATAGACCTATTTTGTGTAAAGCATGCATTTGAGATAGCTTCAGCCCAAAAATAAGTGGGCAATCTAGCATAGGAAAGCATTGTTCTTCCTGCTTCTACAAGAGTCCTATTCCTTCTTTCTACAACTCTATTTTGTTGTGGAGTTCTTGGAGTAGAAAAATCATGAGATATTCCTTTGCTTACAAGGAAAGTCTCAAGTTTTGAATTTTTGAATTCTGTTCCATTATCAGATCTGATCCTTCTCACAGGTAATTTCAACAGATTTTTAGTTTTTCTGATGAAATTAATGAACAGATCTGGGGTTTCACTCTTTTTCCTTAGAAATTCAACCCAAGTGTACCTAGAATAGTCATCTACAATGACCAAAATGTATTTCTTTCCAGAAAAACTAGCTGTTTGTACAGGTCCACAAAGGACCATGTGCAAAAGTTCCAAATTTTCAGAAATTGAAGATTCAGAAACTGTTTTGTGTGAGCCTCTTCTTGATTTACCAAGCTCACATGCTTTACATATCCTATCCTTTTTGGATATGATATGTGTGGTAAACCTTTTACCAGATTTTTGTTTGCTAGTTGGTTTACAGTTTTGAAATTTAAGTGAGCAAGCCTTTTATGCCATAACCAACTATTTCCTTTATTTTCAGTAGAAAATAAGCATAATTGAGGATGCTCAATTTCTTCTCTGAAATCAAAGTAATAGATGTAGTTTCTAATCCTTTTCCCACTTAAATAAATTTTGTTGTCATCTAAACCAACTAGTAGACATTTTTCAGGTAAGAAGGTTACCTAGAAGCCTCTATTACAAAATTGACCTCAACTAAGTAGATTATATATTAAACCTTCTACATATGTTGGTGCATATAGTGTCTGTTAACTTCGTCTTAATCGAGTCTTATGTCTAGATTAGATAAACGAGTGCACAACAGGGATTGAATTAGGGTTTGTACATGTTAAAAGAGGTAATTTCGTTTGAGGAGTGTCAAAGGACATGTTCAAACGAAATCACTAATTTCGTTTGAACATGACTTGTGTCATCTTCAAACGAAATCACAAGGTCTATAAATAGGGGTTGTGCTTTGTCATTTTCATACGAAATTATGTGTGTGTGAGCTAAGGTGCTGCCGGATTTTTGTCAGAATTACATTGTATAAGTTTAGGAAATCATCAATAGAAAAGAATTGAAAAGGAACAAGCTGTTTGACGTCATTTACATTGATTCCGCCTTTGCAAATGATGATGAACTACTCAGATTGACTGTTTAGGGTCACCGAACGATCCAACAAGTGGTATAAGAGCTCAGGACGAGGAGTTCATACCAAATTCAGCTTGATTTCATCGGATTCTCTCACTTCTACTCATTCTTTTCTGATTTGAACAAGTTTTCACGGTTGAAATGGCCTAAAACTCTCACATATTAAGCAAAACATAGTGTTAACTAATCTTTGAAAGTTTTGGACTAAAATTCGGCTTAAAACTTGATATAACAGTTAATTCCGCTTGAAAATTGTTCGAAAATGATGACATCATATTGATCTCGTTTGAAATAACTTGGTTATTTCGTTTGAAAATACATATAATACATAATTTCGTTTGAAAGTTATGGTTAATTTCGTTTGAACCCTGGTATCTCGTTTGAAAGTAGTTGGGTGATTTCGCTTGAGAGTGAATATCTTACAATTTCGTTTGAAAGTTACATATAATTGTGATTTCGTTTGAAAGCTATTACAAGTTCTGTGATTTCGTTTGAACCATGTGTTGTTTCAAACGAAATTAGACATTTCGTTTGAAAATCATAATTTCGTTTGAGAAAGTATTATACAGTTTGAGCAATTCCGCTTGAACAGATTCCGTTTGAATCTGTCATTGTTCAAAACCAAAATTTTCTAAGTGTTTGCTGATTGTTTCAGGTACGTGAAAAATGGATGATTACACGAATCCGTTCTGTGATATCTTTGCCTTTGCTGGAAACGGTGGGGATGATTCTTCAAACGACACATCAAACAATACGAATGATAAAGCTCCAAGTGCGAGAAAGAATCTGTCGGATACATTAAGTGTTGAGAGTGCGTATGGGACGTACAGTAAAACTCCAAAGTTGTTGGCGATAGAAGATTACAATAGGTGGGCTACAAGATTTGACGAGTGGCTTCAAGCTTTTGCATATCAAAGCTGGAAGAGTTTAAAGATTGGTTACATTAGAGGAAATCGTTTTGGTGAAAGTTTGACAGATACTGATGAGATTGAAAGATATATTGCTGAACAAAAGTGCATCGCGTTATGTGACATCTGTGCTTGTAATCATTGTAAACAATTCAGTTATCAATGAAATAAAGTTATTTTGATCCCAATGTTTGTTTGTTTATGTTTGATGTTTTTCATGTTTTGACTTTTATCCAATTTCAAACTCTATATCGCTTTCAGGAAGAATTATACGCAAACTGGTGCATAAACGTAATCAGTTTAATGCAACAAATACTCCAGAACATCAAATTATGCTTAACATACCTTAAATAACCTTTACATAACTTAGAAATAAGTTTTGAAGGCTTTGGTATGGCAAAATCAAGTCTATTCGCTTACAGGGACTAAATTTGACAAACTGCGAAAGTATGCCAATTTGAACTGTAATGGACATTCCGGAACATGGTCATAAGTTAAACACACCTTAAATATCCTTTACATATCTTAGAAATAGCCTTTGAGAGGTTCGGTGTGCTAAAATAAACTTTATGCTCATTCAGGGACTAAAAGCGTCAAAAAGTTCATAAGTTTGCATTTTCGCGCATAACTTACGTTCTGAATACATCCGGACATCCAAAAATTTATGTAAGCATTAAAATATTTTATTTTAGTGTTTGGCATAAGAAATATCCATTCATCGCGCAATTTGGATCGTTTTTCGCGCTTATGCGCATTCCGTCGTAATTAAGCAAACATTGCGATCGTACGACCAAACGAACCGACATCCGACATATTTTTGAGCATGTTTCATGTTCCCTATACTTTAACATCCTTATGGAGCTTAAAAATGGGTTTGACGGGTGCTAGAAGTTCCAAAACACGACCATACGCGCACAGGGACCAAAACTGACAACTTTGAAAGTTGCTGGTCTGCAGACCAGCTTACGGTCCGTAAGGCTGAGGACCATACGGTCCGTAAGGCATCCCCAGATCAGCAGAATGTTGATTCCAGCTTGATCCAGCTGCTCCACACTTGTGCACATGGTTTTGAGCATTTCTAGGGGCTCCCCTGGTTTTCTAAAACAGTGGGCTCGATGTGTACGGCTAGGATTAAATCTCGGTTTTCAAGAAACGATCCTAACGGTTGTACGAAAACTATAAATACCCCTCACCCCTTTCACTTGCAACCCACTTGATAGCTGAGATTTTCTCTAAGTTGAAGTGTGCAAAACTTCATACCTGAGAAATACTTGGATAATCAATCTTGCGGGGACCCTTTGTAAGTGTTCCTTCGTTCTTTTTATGCGTTTTTAGCTTGAAAGTCAAACTGCGTTTGACTTTCTGCATTGACCAGTTTATGGTCAATGCGAAGTTCGTTTGAACTTCATAACGTGAGCGTAATCACGATGGTTATAGTCCCTAGTGACTATACCTACTGATTACCACGTTATCTAGGCTCAGTGACGAGTCGTAGTTTCGGAAAAAATGCGTGTTCTCGCGTATTTTGTAACCAAACTACTCTAGGGTATCAAAACCATTTGTTTTGATACCAAAACCTATTTT
This sequence comes from Helianthus tuberosus, assembly GCA_030545235.1. Taxonomy (NCBI): domain Eukaryota; kingdom Viridiplantae; phylum Streptophyta; class Magnoliopsida; order Asterales; family Asteraceae; genus Helianthus; species Helianthus tuberosus. The sequence goes on along the minus strand of CM060426.1, from coordinate 54,134,102 downwards.
CTAACTTGACTAAACATGTTCTAGCATGTTTAGCTCGTCACTTTTAGATTTGTGCTTGTCTAGGGTCGTAAGGGTAACCGATCTAATCAATCGCTTATGCTTTCGAACCCGACCCATTTGGTCGATCATTAGGATCCGACCAAACATTTTAGGTGACCATAGTTGTATAGGGAATAACCTTCTGAGGTTATACCTTATGGTCACGTCGTTTAAGTAGTTGTATGATAGGTAGTATATATGCCTTAGGTAAATTACCAAAATGCCCTTTTTACGCCAAAATTCATTTTAAGCATATGTAACATAACTTTTGACATCTAAACTGATTTAGCAACAATATTAGACATATTAAGGCATATTTTACTTGTCATAGGACTAGTTAGGCGGTCCGGACGCGTCTTACGCAAACGACGCATTAAAGTAGCATAAGCTACCTAAACGGGTCGTAACGGGTCAAAAGCACTTAGGATAAGTTTCATTTTAGTATGTAGGCTTTGTTAAACCATATTACATGAGTTCCTACACTCATTTGGTTTACGAACCCTAATGCTACCCGATCCTCCGAATAGGTCCGTTTATTAGTGTAGTTACCTATATTAGGTGCCGTTTGATTCCGTAACCTTCTAGCTTTGCTTGGTGGATATCTAAAGTCTATTGAGCAATCTCAAGTGAGTACATAGACCCCTCTTTTACTGTTTTTCAAACATTTTTGGGGTGAAACACATGTGCCTACTTGTTACTTTCATGCTTTCCACGTTTTCATACTATATACTTGCTATGTTCAATTGTACACTATTAGTACATAATTTCATTTTGTCTTGCTATGTATGTTTACTTAGCATGCTAGCATATTAATTTACATTACATCTTCTTTTGCTATGTATGTTTACTTGACATGATAGCCCATTGATTTACATGGCTTTTTCTGCTTTATATGTTAACTTGGCATATTTAGCACATTGATTTACATGACTTTTCTGCTTTGTATGTTAACTTAGCATACTTAGTACATTACTTTTATTACATGTCTGTTTTTGGTATGACATTTGGTTTGTACAACGGGACTAAACTACATTCATTAACATTAGCTACGCCGCTCGGTAGTAAGTAATGGTACCATAGGACTTGACATATCCCATTCTTGACATCCTAGGTTTGTTTGGATGTAAGGAATGACTGAATCCGAAAACATTTCTTTTGATAATCCTGACTTAGGGTTATCCGTCTGTCTCAAGGCTTGAATGTATGCGTTAACTTACCACATAAATGTTCGTATCAGTAAAGCATGTATTTATTTAGTTATTTTACAAAACATAACTTTTGGTTTATTCAAAATACTTTGTTTTGTACATTTTTACTTGTGGTATAAGTAGTCTCATTTTACTTACCATGCATAACTTTTGTTTACACATTATATGACTTATATTCAACTTGGCTTATACTATGACATTTGACTATTTGACTAAAACATGGATATCTTACAATGTTGGTTAGTTTGAGTGACTTAAATAACGAGGTGTGTGTAATATGATACAAGCAGGGTGGATACGCCGCTGGTACTTCCTATATATAAGTGTTTGTATGATATTACGTATCGTAGCGTCATTTAAACCACTTCAGTTTAGACATATTACATTTACAAGACAATTTTCACTTAAACATTGTTTTACAAATAACTTGGTTTATTCAAACTCTTTTTACTTGGTTATTCTTATAACCATACAATATTCTTTTATATATACATAACATCTGATTTTGCTATCGTTTTCAAATGATTTACAAAACAAAACAATTAACAAGGTTCATGACTAAATTTTTATTAAACATTTCTTTAAACTCAAGTCATGAATCCTGTTTTCAAAAACCTATGTATCTCACAGGCATTTTTATGCTGACGTACCTATTTTCACATGTGTTTTCAGGAGCTGCTGCTTAGGATGACCGTGACATACTAGGGCGGACCTGTGCCTTAGAGACTTAAAATAAAGATAGACTTAGTTTAATTATGTTGTGTACTCTTTGGTTCGTGTTTTGAAACAATGTATTCCACCTTTGGTTGTTGAATAAAATGTAATTTTAATTACCATGGTTGTGGAACAATAATTATGTTACAACACTCCCCGACGTTTCCGCCATGATTTGATGTTTTACGTGGTCGGGGTGTGACACGTTAATTCATCAGTCTGTGAGAGATGATATAATTTCATTGATTGAATATGAAAATTCAAAAGATCTTAGGGAGAAATTGAGGGTAAAGTGTGTAGGTAGTGCTGAAATAGTCAAAAACAAAAAGAAACTACTAAGAAAAGAGTTTGATTTATTTGGTTGTTTAAAGAACGAGTCTGTTTCCAAGATGATTGAGAGATTTGGGCATCTGAAATTGGAGCTTGCAAGACATGATATTATTTACTCTCAAGAAGAGCTCGTTGACAAACTGTTTGATGCACTTCCAAATGAGCAAGACTGGCAATACTTTGCCTTGATGCTGAAAAACACAATCAAGCCGCCAGAAGTTTGACAGTGGATTTGCTTATCAAAAGACTGGAAAGTCACGAGTTGGAGATTAAGAAATCTAGCAAAGTCAACAACTCATCTTATCAGCAGAATGTAGAGTTGTACTACAGAGGAAATTTACCAAAGACTGGTTCTCCAAGAACAGCATTTTCTGCAGAGAGTTCAAAGAATGTGAATCAAGAAACTCCTCATAGTGGTTTTCATAGTGGATCTTCTTCAACAACTCCAAGCCAATCTGCATCAAAGAATCTGTTCCAATGTAATATTGATGTGGATTTGAAGAACGCTCAAAATTTCAGTGAAGAGTCAGCAAAACAACAGATGGTGTTCTTAGCTTCGGTATTAGAATCGTACGAGAGTCTTGTGGCTGGCAAGATTGGAAACACTAACCTGACTAAAGAGGACTATGATCAAATAGATCCTGAAGAGATGAAACTGATTGATATTAGGTGGTGTATGGCCAGTGCAGTCCGGAGAGCGCAACGATTCATGGAGATTACTGGGAGACATTCTATTAGAGGGCCGTCCACAAAACTTGGCTTTGACAAATCAAAAGTCACATGCTTCAGGTGTAAACAAAAAGGACACTTCAAACGTGAATGTCGTAACGCTCTTGCTGATGATACTGCAAATCCATTCCGTGAAGATTACTACAAAAGAGCAATCTACCATCAAAACAAATCTGAACCCCCCAGAATGAAGCAGCTTGAAGATACCCCCAAAGAAAAATCAAGAGCTCTTGCTGTTATTCATGATGATGAGGGATACGATTGGAGTGATGTGTTACTGGAAGAAGATGCAGTAGGCTATGCGTTTGTAGCTAAGGAAGTTCCTTTCAAAGACACAAGAACTGAAGAACAAAAATACCAAAGCAGAAAGCAGAGAGCAGAATTCAAGATGATGAGATTATCTAGGGTGTTCAGTGAAGCCAGGAAAGCAAAGAGATGGGATGCTGATAGAGAATGTTACCTTGATCCTCAAGGAAACATTGCTATTGATGCAAAAACTCTTAGTATTGAAGCTTTCATTGAGGAATTTGCTGCAGAAGAAGACGCCCAACAGAGAGAATGGTGGGGAGGTGGAGAAGAGAAAGAAAAAGAAAAAGGGATAGAGAAAGAGTCTCAGTCTAAGAAGATTGATGATGGGATTATTGATACTTCAAAAGAATTCACTGCTGAAAACTTGGGAAAGATGGCTGACAAAGTGCTTGCTGCAAAAGAACTTGAGATAGACTCTAAGTCTGAACCTGAGTCTAAAAGCAAGGTCAGTTCAAACATTTCAACAAGTGAGACATGTAAGAAAGTCAAAGGTGATAGTGAATGCAAAAGTTGCATGAAAAACTGCAAGTTTTGTAGTACACTCACTTATCTTAGTGATACAAAGGTTGAAGAACTGACAACAAGAGTCAGAAAGGTTGAAGATCAGATTCTAGACCGTGATAAAATGCTCAAAGCTTCAAATGATCGAGCTAAAACTTTAATTCAAAAAATTGAAAATGATAAAATTGAAGTAGAAAGAATTAGGAAAGAGAATGAAAAGCTAATTCTTGAAAATCGTCAGATCTCAGAAAATTTTGATAAACTAAAACGAACGGTAAAACCAATAAAGAAAATGAGCATTTAACTGTTGTTCTCAGACACAAAGAAGAGCAAATCAATCAACAACTGGATGAGATTGCTAAATTGAAGCTTCAGTTTGAAGAAGCTAAGATTGAGAATGAGCGTATCAATTTGAAACTGAATAGTTACAACTCTGCAAGCTTTGTTTTACAACATATTGTTCCCAAACCCATCGGGAAAAACAAAGCAGGCGAAGATGTATACTGTGATGGAACAGGGGTTGGGTTTCACCAGGTTCCACCACCAGTTTTAAACAAATTCTCAAAAAAGAAATCCGGGTTGGTTAATGATGAAAATGTTCATGAAGTGAAACTTCCAGAGTCAATTGATGTGACATTTTCTTCATCATCATCTGATGATAGTGTTCAAACTGATATTGTTAAAAGCATGGCTGAAAGTGTTTTGAAGTCTGATAGTGATTCAGCTGATGATGATGAGTGTTTTCTGGACAATTACATTCCGAAACCAAAATCCAAAAACAACTTAGGTGATGAACCGGGTCTTGTGATGTACAAGATGGTTGGATCTGATAAGTTGTATTCGGATTCTGAGTTTCCACTAGAGAATGTTAATGTGAACAAGTTGAAAAATGTTTTCAAACTGGTTGAAATTGATTTGTCTGAAGTTGAAGGCTTGAATCAGACAAAGAGGCAAATGAATTTTGAAAAAGATAAAGCTTATTACAAGAAACCTGTTGTTCCACCGCGTTTTTATAATAACAATCGAAACAGATGGTCGGGTGGATATCCGGGTGGTAAGAACTATCAGAAAAAGAATGTTCAAAACAGAAGGTTTGCTGAGAAGAAAGTGTCTGTGTCAAGTTCGAGTTCGCTTTCTGATGAAGAGTCTAAGATTTTTTCGAAAACAAATGAAGAATTCTTTGAGAAGAAGGCCTCACAACCTCAGTCTGAAGGCACAAGTCGAGTAGCTGATACTCGTACATGTTTCAGATGCAACAAAGTTGGACATATTGCACGAAAGTGTATCAACTTTAAGCCTAAGTCTGAAGTTGTTGAGAGTCAAAAGAAGAAAGTTGATGTGAGGGGAAAAGCTCCATTGGTTGTTGAGAAAAAGGTTTTGAAAAATAATAATATTAAGATCAAAACTGAACCTGTTAAAAATATGGTAACTAAAAATGACAAGTTTTACAAACGGGTTGCATCACCTCAACAAACATGGAAGCCAAAAGTTGTTGAAAAACCAAAGGTTTCAGAGTTGGAAAAACAATCGTCTTCTACCACACCGGTAAAGATGGATGTTCCTTTGGATTATTATGAACAATTGGAGAAACAATCTTCTACTCCATCAGAGAAGAAGAATATTCAAAAGAAAGATCAACCAACCGGTCAACCTAAGAAAGATGAGTTTTTCTTATACAAAAAGGTTGAGGTTGGATCAGAAGAAAGCTTAAAGATGAATGACAAAAACTTTCCGCCACTTTATATTGCAAAATCTCAAATCAATGTCAAGTTACCCGAGTCAAAAGAGGCTTGGGTGGCATCAAAATCTCACTAAATGTTGTGATATGTGCAGGAGCTTCCAAGATCCGTTTCACGATGGATTATGGATAGTGGAGCTTCTCGGCACATGACGGGGAAAACAGCCCTGCTGTACGATGTTAGAAATTTCAATGGTGGTTATGTAGGTTTTGCAGGCAATCAAGGTGGAAGAATAGTTGGTGAAGGAACGTTATCCAATGGGATTGTAACGTTTGAAAGAGTTAACTACATCGCCGAGCTTGAAAACAATCTTCTGAGTATCTCTCAGATTTGTGATCATATGTATACAACGCACTTTACAGATAAAGAATGTTTGATCTTGAAACCAGGATTTGTTGTTCCTGAAGAGTGGATTATTATGAGGGCACCCAGAGTGAATGATCTGTACATGTTGGACATGAGTGTAGCAACTACTACCACGGGTCAGGCACACTGTTTCATGTCAAAAGCAACGGAAAAAGAGTCGCGGTTATGGCATAGAAAGATGGGGCATATTCACCTAAGAAAAATGAATCACCTGGTGCACAATGACTTAGTAACTGGTGTTCATGTGAAAGGTTTTCATCTGGAAGGAGAGTGCATTAGCTGTATTAAAGGCAAGCAGAAAAAGAAATCACATCCTGGAAAGAAAGTCAATTCAGTTTCCAGACCGTTAGAGAGACTTCATATGGATCTGTTTGGTCCAGTAAACGTCAAAAGTATTACTGGAGATCTCTACTGTCTTGTGGTTACTGATGATTACTCGAGATTTTCATGGATTTCTTTTCTGAAGACAAAGGATGAGACGTTTGATAGTTTGATGGCGTTGTTCAGAAAAATTGAAAACTTGTACCAAAGGCGTATTAAAAGAATCAGAAGTGATAATGGTACTGAGTTCAAGAACAACAAGATGGAAGAATATTGTGATGAAAGAGGTATATTGCATGAATTTAGTGTTCCTTACACTCCGCAGCAGAATGGAGTAGCTGAAAGAAAGAACAGGACGCTAATTGAAACGACTAGGACAATGCTTGCTGATTCAAAGCTACCAGTAAATCTTTGGGCAGAAGCAGTATCCGTCGCATGCTATACACTTAACCAGGTTTTAACAGTGAAGAAATTCAACAAGACATGCTTTGAGTTGATCAATAATCGCAAACCGAACCTGAAGTATTTAGAACCGTTTGGGTCTCCCTATACAGTTCTAGAGCCTTTTGGAAAATTTGGTGCAAAGAGCATTGAAGGAATATTTGTGGGATACTTAAGTCCTCAAAAACGAGTCTTTGTTCCAAGCTTGAAGCGGATTATTGAAGCACACAATGTTGAGTGTCAAGGTTACACAATGCCACCGCAGAATCCTGGAGATTCATGGGGTTTTCATTAGGATACTTTGTGGGATTCGTTTGACATGGAAGAAGAAAAGGAAGAAGAAGAAGATTTCTTTGACGAGTTGGATATTCTAAGAGAGTATGAAGAATCGCAGGAAAGGTTCCCAGCTGAGTATTCAAGACGACCGCAACAAACTTCAAATGACCATGAAGCAGGTCCGAGCAATGCTGGAGAACATGATGATATTCAACAAAATGAAGTTGCTCCTGATAATCAGACGGCAGACAATGATAATCAAGAATCTGATAACATGCCAGTTTTTGATCATGGTGATTCTGATAGTGAGGGGGAGCAAATCCATATTTCAAGTCAAACAAACCCAGTCAGTGAACAAGATGTAAATCAGAATGTTACTAATCTGGAAGGCGAGGTAGATGTTTCAGGCGAGGTGATGCCGAGAACTCTTTCATACCATCCAGAAGAGTTGATCATTGGAGAATTGCAGACAGGCGTTCGCACTAGACGACAAATTGACCAAGGCCTTACTTGTTTTTATTCTACAGTAGCACCTTTACAAACTGAATTTTCACTAAGTTGTTTTATTTCGCAGATCGAACCGCGAACATACAAAGAGGCGCTAACCGAAGATTCTTGGGTCAATGCCATGCAAGAAGAGTTGAGTCAGTTTGAGAAGTTAGGTGTGTGGAAGTTAGTAGACTTGCCTGATGGTCAGAGGAAGATAAACACCAAGTGGGTGTTCAAATGTAAGAGAGATGATCGAGGGGTTATTATTCATAACAAAGCTCGACTCGTAGTCCAGGGTTTCAGTCAGCAGGAGGGGATAGATTTTACCGAAGTGTATGCTCCGGTTGCTAGACTAGAAGCGATCAGAATCTTCCTAGCATTTGCATCTTGGAAAAACTTCAAAGTGTATCAGCTAGATGTTAAATCGGCGTTTCTCTACGGGAAGGTAAAAGAGGAGGTATATGTCGGACAACCACCGGGCTTCACCGATCCAATCCACAAAGACAAGGTTTATTTGCTGGATAAAGCGCTGTATGGTTTACACCAGGCCCCGAGAGCTTGGTACGAGACATTGTCTCAACACCTGCTAGCCAACAACTTCATCCGAGGAAAAGTGGATGCCACTCTCTTCACCAAAGAGGTCGACGGACATCTTCTGATAGTTCAAATATATGTGGACGACATCATATTTGGGTCTACAAATGAAAATCTGTGCAAAGATTTTGAAAGAGTGATGAAGCAGAAATTCGAAATGTCATCGATGGGTGAGATGAAATTCTTTTTGGGACTACAGGTTGACCAACTACCCAAAGGAATTTTCATACATCAAACGAAGTATGTTCATGATATCTTGGAGAAATTTGGGATGCCAGGTTCTACTCCAGCTTCCACCCCATTAGCGACGAATCATGGGATAAACCCTGATCTCACCGGAGAGAAGGTAGATGAAACGATGTATCGTTCCATGATCGGATCGCTGATGTATTTGACAACTTCAAGACCCGATATTATGTATCCAACCTGCCTCGCAGCAAGATTTCAGTCTAATCCGAGAGCTTCGCATATGGTGATTGTGAAAAGGATATTACGCTACCTGAAAGGAACTCCATCATTGGGGTTGTGGTATCCAAGAGAAGGTGATTTCATGCTCGAAGGGTATTCCGATTCCGATTTTGTATGCTGCAAAGTTAACGCTAAATCAACAACAGTGGGGTGCTAGTTTTTCGGACCAAGATTGGTTACCTGGCAATGCAAAAAGCAGACCTCTGTGGCTTTATCCACATGTGAAGCAGAGTATGTATCTGCTAGCAGTTGCTGCTCACAGATCTTATGGATCCAGCAACAGATGCGCAATTACGGTTTACAATTTCTAAACACCCCTATCTTTGTTGATAATGAGGCAGCGATTAACATTACTAAAAATCCAGTTCATCACGCTAAAACGAAACACATAGAAATTCGTCATCACTTCATCCGAGATTGTTTCGAGAAGAAGTTGATACGAATTGAGAAAATCCACACTTACGAGCAAAAAGCTGATTTACATACCAAAGCATTTGATAAAACACGTTTTCAATATTTGCTAAAATTAAATGGTATGAAGCTTTTATCGGTGTTGGAAGAGATTCTTGGCGTTGATGAAGGAGACATTGTAGATGATGTTGAGAAGCAATCTGCAATGGTTTGTCGATTTTTTACTTGTTTTGGTATTTAGGGGGAGAGTATAGGGTAATATTTTCAGAAAATACAAAAACAATAAAAATGACAAAAATACAAAAAACATGAGATATTTTCAAAATCCAAAAACAATAGAAAATCAGAAAAGAGCTTGTGTAAAAAGGGAAAATGATAGTACAACGGCTTGACAGTTACGGTATGCTAAAGAAATGTAAAGTTTAAATGAGTTAAACAGTCTCGCTGATGATATGCCGATAGGTTTTTGCACATTTAGTAGGTTTGTTCGGGATATAAACCTAAATTTTTACTTACTTATTTCGTGGGGAACACTACTTGAATATATAGGTAACCCCTGAAATCATGTTTGAAAGATCCCTCTTTCTGAGATACTAGATCTTTATACTCAGTGATATCTGGGGTATTATCCCGGGACTTCTGATAATGCGGAAGCAATGGCCTAGTCCCCAGAGAATACTTTACCGCTTGCTTGAAAAATAGCGCCGCCCTCAGCATAAATGATAAGACAATAAAATTGCTAATCAATGCTGTTGTAAAAAAGATCCTCTAAAGGGGACCCACTAAAGTCGAACCGTCATCTCTCTGCTGAACGGAAGTTCTGACCTGAGCTCTCACGGTTTCACAATTTAACCCCTTAGAGATATTATATGTGGTATACTCACCTGTAAGACTGAATATTGGGATCTGGATACGGGAGTATGTTCAAGAGGTGGGACACATGAATAAGTTTAAGTCTCTAAAACATTAAATCCGTATCCTGGACAGATTGAAATGTGTATAAGAATTTAAATGGATCAGTATATCGACAATCTAAGCGAATTGTTTAATTCTGAATATGTAATTAAAGCTTAACGGTACTTGTGACTTGTCGAATAGCTGATATGATTCCCTAACACGCTCAACCAAAAATATGTTTGTAAATAGTTTACTTTCATTGCATTTTATTTCTGTAATTCATTTCAAGTTTAGAAACTTTATTAAAAATCCAAAAAGATTTTACACTTCTGCTTTATTTTCCGACAAATCAAAGTGGATAGTTGATCTTCAGAATCGAATTGAAGCAGATGCAGGAAGTTTCTGGACTGGAGGATGAGTTTGGAGCTAATATTGATTAATTGAGAAAATGGATAGTCAAAACAAGTTCATTAACTTGAAACTTGTAATTTTCAGAAAATGTTTGAACAAAAAGTCAGTGTGAATTGTCTCAGATCAACCAAGGTCATTAAGTTGGACTTGGTAGATAAATTGAGTAATCAGGGTCATTAGATTGGACCTGGATACTTAAGTGGATTTCTAAAAACTGATTAGACCATCAAATGAGATTGAATGGTAAGTTTGGATTGAAACTGTTATTGTCATATATCTTATATTTAGGTAGAGATTGTGCAGGTAACAGGAATCCCCATGGCAATGAAAATGTTAAAGTTTGAACCAGAATTCAAGTCCCAGCATATTGAGAGGGGGAGTCTGCGAAAGGGGGAGTTCACATTCTGGATCAACATTCAAAGGGGAGATTGAAGATTAAAGTTTGAAGATAAAAGATTAAAGGAAGCTTTTACAATGTCAAGACAATTTGGATAAAGACAAAGACTAAAGACTCGACGCCGAAGACTTCGTCAACATCCAAGGGGGAGTCTGTTGGTGCATCTAGTGTCTGTTAACTTCGTCTTAATCGAGTCTTATGTCTAGATTAGATAAACGAGTGCACAACAGGGATTGAATTAGGGTTTGTACATGTTAAAAGAGGTAATTTCGTTTGAGGAGTATCAAAGGACATGTTCAAACGAAATCACTAATTTCGTTTGAACATGACCTGTGTCATCTTCAAACGAAATCACAAGGTCTATAAATAGGGGTTGTGCTTTGTCATTTTCATACGGAATTATGTGTGTGTGAGCTAAGGTGCTGCCGGATTTTTGTCAGAATTACATTGTATAAGCTCAGGAAATCATCAATAGAAAAGAATTGAAAAGGAACAAGCTGTTTGACGTCATTTACATTGATTCTGCCTTTGCAAATGATGATGAACTACTCAGATTGACTGTTTAGGGTCACCGAACGATCCAACAACATAGGCAACCTTTTCAATGGTCAATGATCCATATTGTATGGTACCATATCCCATAGTTCTTCCCTTTACCCCATTTCCAAAATTTACATATTTACCTAGTTTCTCTTGATAGCAACTGAGTAAGCTCCCGTCCCCTGTCATGTGCTTGGAGCTTCCTGAATCGCAGTACCAGATCTGCAGCACATGACGGTCCTGAAATGATGAGGTTAGAGAGTTTTTGGTACCTAAACTTGTTTGGGTACTTTTTTCTGATGAAAATGTGCTTAAGATTTCTTCATCAGAATCTCTACTCAATGCTGAGCCATTAGCAGGGTGATTTTCTTTGGAGAGATGGTGTTGAATTAGCTTCAGTATTTCAACGCACATACAATCTGTTTTGTCTAATTGTTTAGACAAAGGTGCTTGTTATGGAATGTTTTTGCCTTTATGAAATTTAGGATGAATTTTTGTTTTTTCAAATATTTTCAAGGTTTCATCCCTTTTCAAGCAGATACTGGGTGACAAAAATAGTTTATTAGAATTAATAGATCTGCATGAATCTGCATCAGAATCTGATATTGTCTTACCAGAATTACGTTCAGATGCTTTTACAAAGGTGGTGGGAGTCTTAATATTTGTTTTAACATACCCCAACCCGTTACCTCTGTTCTTTGGTGTTGACTCGATAAATTGTATAAATTCTTTTGCTTGTTGAAAACCTTTCATATTGATCTCATTGTCTTGAATTTTTTTGTAAAGATTTTTCCTTTCTTGTTCATAAAATTCAATTTTTGCATCTTTTATTAGGATTTGATCAATCAGTGATTGATTTTCAGTTTTTGCCTTATTGAGCAACTTTTGCAGATCATCAGATTTTGTGCTTTCTGATGAGGTTTTATTTTGCAGAATCACAAAATCTTGCATAAGTTTGTTCAGTTTTTGTTCTAGATCAAGGTTTTTTGATCTTACTTTTTGTTCTGATGAGCTGGAGCTTTCACCAGAAGTTGTGGCCATTAAGCAAAAATTTGCCATTTCCTCCTCTTCTTCATCAGAAGAATCATCGGTTAGCCAGGTATTAGTACCTACTATCAAGCTGACTTTCTGTTGCTGCTTTTTAGCTTCTTCAAGCTTCTTTTCATAATAGGTCACATCCTTCAGTTTCTTGTTTTTACATTTTGAAGCATAGTGCCATTTTTGTTTGCATCTGTAGCAAAAAACTTCTGTATTCCCTTTCTCTCTTGACTTTCCTTCCATCCCCCTATCATTCTTTTGAATTTTACCACTCTCACCTCTCAATCCTTGCTCAAACATTTTTGTGAGCAAAGCAATAGCCTTAGCAAAGGCTGAAAAATCTGATTAAGCATCCGAATTTTCTATGTTCTGGCAGTGAGAGGGTTATGGATCTGAAACTGGTATTCTTTGTGTATTTGAAACAAGAGCTATAGGTCCCCCTTTGAGGTTTGAATTTTCATATATTTCCTCCTCTCTTGGGACAAGAATGTTGTAAAGATCATGTAAGTTCATATTCCCCAATTCAAGGGTTGATGCCAAGGTCATTGTGAGACTTCGCCACTCTCTTGGCAGGGCATCTAAGAACTTGACATTCTTTTCATCATTTGATATTTCAATACCAAATTTTCTAAGTTCATCTAAAATTTGGTGAACCTATTATATGTTTCTAAAAGGGTCTCATTTTGGAGACTTTTGAACCTTTCATAAGAAGAGACACAGTTAGTTTTCTTGTTTCTTTTCATTCTTTCTCCTCCTTCACATAGATTTTCCAGTTGATCCCATATTTCTTTAGCAATGCACAAGCATCTACTTGAGAAAATATGTCATTTGGAAGTGCCATAATCAGAAGTGATTTGGCTCTTTCATAAGCAGACACCAAATCCTTATCTTCTTGACTCCAGTGAACTTCACTTTTAAGAGCAAAGGAGGCAGGGATACTTGGTATGTGCTTAGTTGCTGTAACTGCTGGTATTTCAGTAGTGGGTACACGAGGACCTCTCATAATGGATGTAAACAGTGCTCGATCATGTCCATTTAGGAAATTGATCATCTTGATTTTCCATTGAGGGTATTCTTCTTTGACCAAAGTCGAAGGTTTTGACATAGACCCAATATTGAAAGCATTATTCCAGGTTTGAAAGTTTGCCATATTTAGTTTAAGAGATGGATATCAAGAAAAATATAAGTAGTTGATCTTTTTGAAAATGATTTATTCAATCCGCTCTGATACCAATTGTTGATCCCAGGTAGAGATACCCAAATACTTAATATGGCAAGTGATTTCAACAAATAGGAAAATATCGTGCGGAACTAGAAATCAAACTTCCAAGCAACAACTTACAGAATTTTTCAAGTGTATTAATGACTTTGTAAAACAAAGTTATCGGATATTACAAAATGAATACTTAAAGAATTCTGTGCGAAGGGTAATGGAGTTTGTGGTGAGTGTATTGAATGTTTAGCTCAACTCATTTAACCTCCTGGGTTGACGTCTCTATTTATAGAGAGTCTAGATCTGAATAAACATTTGTTTATTCATCACTTGCTCTGCACAAAGTGACTTTTGGCATATTCATTGAATCGGTTATTGCCAACTTGCTACTTTTTGGATTTTGTCAGGGCTTTTCTCTTAAGACAAGTTGGTCTACCAGAATTTCAGGTGACCAGCTTACCAGAATTCTGATGAAGTTGATCATCAGAAATCTGATGATCAGACTTACCAGATTCTGATGCTAAATACCAGATTTATCATCAGACTCCATCAGAATGGTCTTGCCGGATTGTCTTCTTGTCTTGATCTTTTCCTGATGCTTAGTTGAAGATGTATCTTCTATTCCTTCTTGTCATGTTATCATGTAGGCACCTTTTTAGTGATAATCCTTGACTGTATCTTCAGCTTATGACCAGGTTGATCATCTTTTTCTTCAATGCTTACATTTAAAGTTTCTTAACAGCCTAAAAATTTTAAACGCATATATAAATGAACGTAAACTAACGAACATAAAGCAGCTCAAGTTTGCGAACGTAACAAACATAAATTAACAAATGCGACTTGTGTTCATGTGCTTCTTTAACTAAATAAACCAAAAATAAACGTTAATTTTTTTGTTTATTAATCAAATAAATTTTCAATCATCAATATGGACTGTAAAAAAATAAATGTACTTTTAATATGAACTAGCGCTTTCGATGACTCGCGTTTCGCGAAAGGCATTCGTGTCTTCGAATGCATGGCAAAAGGATCAACTTCAGTTGTCAGTTACACAATAATCTGGAGAAATACTAGCCGGAAAGAATTTTATTAAAAAACCAAACAAATAGGCCCTTAGGAAGCAGCTAAAGGACCCATATACACATAAGGAAACATAATACAAACCACATTTTTTTGAACGCACAGCAAAACTTTATTATATACAAGGCTACCATTGTGTTAGCCCAATGAGTTACAGCCACCAATCATTCAGACATCCACCAAATACATCAAAACTACACTATCTATCCCTAGTAAGCGTATGCATCTTTACTCGATTTTTAAACCAGAGGAAAGCCCAGATGTTTTTGATTGAACACTAAGTCGTTGTAGGCATTCCAAACACACCCGATAGACATCTGAACAACCGTGTAGATCCCTTGTTACTACTTTTTAGATCCGCAGATATACTTATGCATCCTTAGCATATCCTTTGCACAAAAAAAGAAAGTAGACCTGACTCGGCACCAAGTAGCAACCCCGTTCCATACATGCGGGAAGAAGTTACACCCGGGGACAACATGGTCTTGGGATGGAACTTGAACATTTCTCCTTAGAAGCGAAACTCGGGTCGGTAAACGATCCTTGTATAATCTCCAGCATACAAAGTTGATTTTCACGGAAGTTAACTTATTCCACTTGATCTTGGAGCCTCCATTCCATCCCTTCACAGCTTGCACCAATTCTCTTAAGCCTTTGACTGAAATAACCCATTCTGATGCACCCTCCACTCCCACGTGTCCTAATCCTTAGAAAACATAGCACGTTACATTTAAAAGTTTATTTCCTCAAATTTGTACAGACTCAAACCATGACATATAGACCTTTTCTACAATCCACTAATAAGGTCCCTCGGTTTTCCCCCATTCAGAATTACCAACGCCTTATCATTATCAAGTAATCCTTATATAAGCATAGATAAGAGAATAAAGTATTTATTATCATGATAATATGCAAAATACTCGTTTATTTCAGGTTAATCTGTCACACCCCAAAAACGTCGCAGCAGAATATAAAACGTAGTGGTGACGGAAGCTGGTGCCCATTTCTATCTTAATGTTTGATGCATTTTAGTGTTGGACATTATTACTTAATTAAAACGTTGATTTTAAACTTATCGTCCCAAACCACAACTTAACCATGACAAAATAAAGTAGTCTTTTGATCCTCACGGATCTTATTACATTTAGTCCCAGAAAGTTTAAAAATCAGTCCAACATTTTAAGTGACAAAACATGCATCAACAACACAAGATACGCCATAATTCCCGAAGCCGATTTCATGTACCTGTAGAACACGTTAAAATCAAGTTTCAACACAAAGGAAGGTGAGTTCACTTATTCGTTTACCAACAAATTTTATTCCAAGGAAAACTTTCTGATTAGATGTTTATTTGAAAACATCCATGTAGTTTTAGAAAGTCCATTTTACTCCTTTGATAAAATCCATGGGCCTTCCATCGGGTCATTACTCCGACAATAATAATACTGCCCAGGTTTTGTATATTAAATTCTAGTGTCAACTTTCAGACTCGTATGTTAGCTAGACGATACGAACTATATATTAACCATGCAGGGATAATCAAAGCTAGACAATGAACAAAATATTAATTCGTCGTTTGACAATGACACGGGGCGATCGGTCACGACGGGGTTGTCAACCCGATAGATCTACCAACAATTCCTCGCGTGCAATACTTAAACTGATTAAACGACATCATAGGCGCAGGGTTCTTTCTCGAAGAACAATATGATGTATGCCTCACGTACAATATATATATATATATATATATCCTACTAATATGACAATTTAATACACGATGTTGTACGAATCCCCTGAAATCCCCGACGAAATGTAAGCCTATGCTGATACTTACTCTCTTGAGACCAAGCAATATTCGTACCAACTACACGGTCGTTTTCCCCCAAACACCGTGAATAATCCCGTTTCCTCCCGAAACATATTTATTCTTCAAAACCATTTCATCCCGAAATACATATTTAATTTCCCAAAAATCTATATATTTTCAATGAAAATATATATATTTATATCAAAAGGTATGTTTTATTTCAAAAACATTATTAAACCCTTTTATTGGCGTGTTCTACCCCCAAAATATATATAAAGCAGTAAAAAGAGGGGTTTAGTGACACTCACCTTTGGGTGCGTATTTTAATACCGCAATCCCAGAAATTGATTATATACGTCCTAATATGGGAACAATTCTAAATCAAAATAACATTTAATCACAAAAATCCTAAGTTTCTCAGTTTCTTAGAATTATCACATAACTTTGAGATTTTCTCGAAAAGTTGTCATTTTTGATTATGTTGGCACGTTAAAATATATATATATATATATATATATATATATATATATATATATATGAGTCCATATATATTTATACATATATTATGATTTTGCGTTTTGAAAGATTTTATTGGTGACCATTATTGTGTAAATCCGTTAACTCTTCCGTTTATACGCAATATATCTATGATTTGCGTGTCGTAATATATATATATATATATATATATATATATATATATATATATATATATATATATATATATATATATATATATATAATGTTCACATAATTTAACATCGAAACGCGCAAAACATTACTAACTTAACTATTTTGTAATTTTTAAAGAAAACATACATAAAACATCTCACATGTACCAAATTTCATGCTTAACAAACAAGTTACACTTTTAACGCAATTTTACCATTTCTACCGCACACAACGTACATGCATACATGCATAGTCTAATTTTCCCATTATCGAGTTAACACTTAACATATAATCACATTTACATGCTCAAATCACTTAATACATTTTATCACATAAGATTCACACAAAATTCACCCATACTCATGTTCATTGAAAAATGCGTATTTTAGCGATTCGGTAACGTTTTCGGGCGTCGGAAATCACGTATGACCAACCAAACACCAAGTAAACTTAAAATTAGTTAAAATAATTATTTTTAAACTAAAAATATCAGTTTATTTACTGATCTAATTCAGTTTTATAGAAATCACCCGAAAAGCCGATTTTTGACCGTTTTAACGCATAGTTTTGCGTTAAACGTTACTATAATCATCCCAACTCAAAATGACTTGATATTTTAAAACAATACATGTTATTTACTGATTAAAATGATGGTTATAATCAGATTAGTGCAGTTTTTGTGTAAGTCACCTAAATCATGCGATTTCACGTATTTTACAACACATAAAGCACCAAGTACAACATACAAAGCTAGCAAACATTATGTCAAAGTTATATATCATTAAACACTTCTAAATAATCATATTTTAGTGTTTAGAATCTGATTAATATCTATTTTTGTCAAATCATGTTCTAATCGTCTTTTCTTGATCATATTTTAACATGCATGTTCAAGTAAGTGCATCCAATACACCCATACCATATCATCATCATCTCACATGAACTTAAATGCATCTACACACTTTAAATTCATATCATCATCAAATTATTATCTAATCAAACTTATGATCATTAAAGTGTGAATACATGTACCATTTAGTTGCTAGTAAACAAAACTTACTTAAACTGCATACACACATACCTATATACAACACATGCATACACATATACTTCTAATAAAAAAATATACTTTTATGTCACTTTTCAAATCACAAGAACCTTCTTGTATGACAACTTTTTGATTCATGCATGTAACAATCTTTCAAGAATCATGTCAAACAAGAATCATTCAACAAAAATCCATCAACAATCAAATCTAAAATCTCTTATATACATACATACACTCACGGCTATATATATATATATATATATATACATATCCATTTTTATTTTCTTGAAAACCCATTTGTTATTACTTTCAAGTTTGTGAAATTTCTTAAGAATCAAGAGAAACTTTTACTATCTTCTTCTCCATAAAATAATCAAGAACATTTTTAAAAGATTAGTTTTATACCCTCAAGATTCAAGTGGGTTTTTGACAAGATTTTGATGTTATGGAGCTTGTTTCATCTTGAAAACACCTTTGGATCTTCATACCCACTTGAAACGTGTTTGAAATCAACTTGAATCTTCAAGAAATGTGTTTGAAATTTCGAAATTGTTGAGGTGAGAAGGGGTGTTCGGCTGAATTCTTTAGAGAGAGAGAGAAGCTAGTGATTTGTGTCATTATTTTATGAGCTTTCTTGAGTTTTTAAAAGAAATCATAAGGTTTCTTACATAGAAGATCACACCACCTCCCAACAAGACCAATAATAGTATGAGAGAGGAGAGAGAGAGAGTGTTTATGGGCTGCCATCTATCACTACACACACATACACCTCACGCACACACACACTCACAATATATATATATATATATATATATATATGTAATATAGTGTAAAACAGGTATTTTACTGGATACCGGGTATTTTATCTAGCGTTTTAACCTGTTTTAGCGTGTTTTAATTTATTTTTAACACTCCATAAAAATAAACTCACCAAATTATTATTGAACAATATTTTGTTAGCCGGGACTGGCGAGGTTGCCGGTATTTGGCAGTATGAGCGTTGTGCTGCGCGGTACGCGCTTAAAATCGCAAAAATAGGAATTTAAGCGTTTTTATTTATTTTTATCGTTCTAAAGTAATAAACTCATCAAATTATTATTAAAATGATTATCAGTTGCTTTGACAGGCTGTGTTGACAGTATTTTGTCGATACACGCGCTGCATCGCGCGGTACGCGCTTTAACTCGAAAAATAGAGTTTCCTAGCGTTTTAAATTATTTTTCCATACGGATATGATTAAAATAATTATTCTAATCATAACAAACTATTTTTAGGATTTTAACACTGATCGGGTGGTCACCGATGTTCGTTTCGCATTTTAACCGTTGCGCGATAAACGTTTATTTTACCGTTGCCAACATAATTTTTATCAAAGTTAAAATTTACCAACTCATTAAATTTCACATATAAACATCATAATCAGTCAAATATGGCCCTATTACCTATTTACAATATGTGCTACAATTGTACGGTACGGCCTGAAAAGCTGGGTGTCACATAATCAACCTTGTGTCCCATGCTACATTCCGTGCTTTTCATAAATATCACTCTAATAAAAAAACAAATTCTTAAACAAACGGGATATTAAAAACCTGAAAATGAAGGATTCTAGGCTTCACTGGATGTGAATTATGAAAGAACTCATAGTAGTTACCACCCTTCGACTTAGGTTTGCATTTCTACACACAAAATAAAATTGCCATGGTATTTCGATGAACGTTCGAGGTTGAACATGAAAGTGTGATAGCTGTAATAAGACAGTTGTAATCTGTGGGCGGTCAAGTGAAAATAAATACTCACCGGTTGGACAACCGAAAGTGAAGTCCAAAGGGTAGAAGAAGAAAATGACATATTTCTTCCCAATATAATCGGGGAGCCTAACCTATGTTTGCATTGTTCCTAAAGTTAAACAAAAGTTCCATTTTTTTTCAAATTTCAATGACTAGTGTGACTAATATTATCATTATCATACTATTAAAAACACAACTTTAGGAATACTAATTTTGTAAATCTTGACCATTCATTTTGATCTAAGGGTTTACATTGATTAGAAATCTACCCATAACCTAAGGTTGCCACGTTCTAACCCAGTCAACAACTGTCTTGTCTAGGGTTTTCTCTGCTTGCCACGCATGTCCTCTGCTCCCTCCACCAGATCTCCACATCCGACCTCCACTGCCACTTTGGTTGGTTCAGGTGGTGCACAACTGATTCCACTTCCTTCTTCATTTCGTTTCGCCATCACAGAAACCGACCGGTTGTGATGGTCTCACACATCAGGCCACGATGAATGATGACATCGGCTAGTTATTATAATTTATAGTATAAAACAATGAGCTAACTTAATAGAAAAATTAGGGTTGAGTTTCTATGTATAAATTTGCATTTATATACATAGTACAGAACAATGAGCTAACGTAATAGACAAATTAGAGTTGACTTTCTATGTATAAATTTGCGTTTATATACATTATTCTAATCTTGTGTATTACGTAAAAATTATATACATACGCATAAATGTTGTTGGTGCACGAAATGTCTGTTGACTACGTTTATATTGAATCTTAGGTCTAGATAGGTTGTACGGAGTTGAAAAACAGGATTTGAGATGTTATAGGTGATTTCGCTTATAATGACATAGGTGTCATTTGAAGCGTAACCATATAGATACTATTTCGCTCTTGTGTACATTGTTAGAGTAGGTTTCGCTTATAGGTACATTAGGGGGTTTCGCTCATAGGGTTACCTGGTGATTTCGCTGATTTGAACACATGGGATTTCGCTCATATGTCATGCCATATAAGAGAAATCAGACACTCTATATATACCTCCATGTGTGATTCTCATTGGTAACTTGGAGCGAAATCAGGTCATGCTTGTGGTAACGAAACTTTGTCAAAATCAATTCAGAAAGCATAAATAGAGAAGGAATTCAAGAAGAAAAGCTGTTGTTACTTTGTGTACATTGATTCCGCCTTTATACGCAAAGATGAACTACCTTAACTGACTTTTCAGGGTCGCAAACCGGTCCAACAAGTGGTATCAGAGCTCAGGACGAGGAGTTCATACTACTAAAGCTTGATTCTACCAGATTCTCTTACTTCTACTCACTTTCTCTCATATTTTTTCGATTTGAACTGGTTCCTACGGTTGAAATGGCCTGAATTTCAAATATAACGTGTGAAACATAGTAATAACAAACCCTAGAAAGAATCAGGTTAAAATACGACTTAAAAATGGTAAAATATGGTTAAAAACCTGATTTCGCTTTTATGAACATCGAAGAGATTTCGCTCGTACGGACATAAAATTGCTTAATTTCGCTCATACAGACACAATTTTACTGATTTCGCTCATAGGAAAGTTGTGATTTCGCTCATAGTGCCATTAAAATCAGATTTCGCTCTTAGATCATTCCTGATTTCGCTTATCTGTCACATTCTATTGATTTCGCTTATCAGTCATTGACTAATTTCGCTTATTGTGACAAGTTGTTGTTTTCGCTTTTGTGTCATCACATCTGATTTCTCTTATTTGTCATAATCAGACATTGATTTGATTTCGCTCGAGTGTTCATCGTGATTTTGCTCAGAGGTGATTTTGTTTGATTGTACAAAACTTGGTTAAAATGTTTGATGAACAAGAAAACAAGAATCTTGAAAATTTAAATAATTGGTCTTGTGAATCTTGGTGTGAGATGAGATATGGTAAGGATGTTTATGTTAAAAGATTCGAAAATTTTTTATGTATGAAGAATGAATCAGTGGAGATGTTGAAAGAAAGGTTTTATGAGCTAATCATCAAGTTAGAAAAACATAAGATATATCATTCAAATGATGAAAGAATTTCAAAATTTGTTGATGCTTTACCTTTGGAATGGGATAAATTCGTGAATAACGAAAAACGGAATTCTAGTTTGTCACACTATGATTTAAGAAGTTTTATCAATACAATTACAAATCATAGGATTCATAAAGATTCAAGAAAAAGGGAGTTATTGGATGAAATAAAAGAAGAATAAAAAAGGATAGACTTGTATGTAATCATTGAAATGAGGAAACGAATCATTGTATGTCTTGCAGCAAAAAATGATATGAGATATGATATTAAGAGGGGTTGTTATATTGATGAAAATATGAATCCTCTTGATTTTGTTAAAATTTTCTGTGCAGGAACATACAAGATGGAAACAAAGAAAGAAGCTAATGATGGAGAGATGAATGGAAAATGCTCGAAATGCGAAAAATCAGAAACAGATAATGTCAAACTTCTGAAGAATGTAGAGAGTTTAATATTGATAATCAAAAGCTTGAAGGATGAGAAAGAATCTGATAATAAACAAATTCTTGAAATGCGAGAAATTTGTGAGAGATTGAAGTCTGAAAATGTCAAACTGCTTAGTGATGTGAACAGTTTGACAGCAGAAAACAAAATTTTAAAAGAAAAAATTGAAAATTTTGAACATGAAAAATTAAAATTTGAAAAAGATTTTCAAAGTCAAATGAAGATTTTAGAAGATGAAAAATCTGTTATTTTTCAGAATAATCTTGAAAAACAAATTGAAATAAATTCTCATCTTCAGAAAATCATTCGGCTTGAAAATGAAGCTGAAATTGCAAGGAACAAAATTGATGAGCTTGAAAAGAAATTGAAAGGTTTTGTGAATTCTACATCACATGTCTGTCCAAAACCGATCAATTCTGTTCCAATAAGTGACAATGTCACAAATTTTGACAAAGTCAAAATTGAAGACTGTGATGATAAATCTGATGATGAAAAAGGAAAAGAAGAAAAAAGAAAAACATTTTTGAAATTAAATGAAATGTTTAAAAATACTGTTTTACATTCTACTGAGAAAGGTGAATGCTCAATGCAAAAACCTGTAAAGAAGAATGTAGAACAGAAACAAAAAGATAATAAATCGAAAATTTTTCAAAAAGAAAATAAAAGCTCATCAGAAAAATCATCCAATCATTATAAAAAAATCACAAAAATTTAAAAATGAAAACTCACAAAATGTTGGTAATAAGTGGTGCAGGTTTGACCAAAGTGCTTCAAAGCCAAAACCAGTTTTCAAGAAGAGTGATGATTACCACAAAGCCAGACAATGTTATGATCTAAGCATATGGTGTGAAAGTGGTGAATGGTACGATAACAGAGTGTGCTACACCTGTGGTGTGAGAGGACACATTGCTGTTAACTGCCAGAATTGGAGTTATGAGACAAGAAGATGCTATAATTGTCAAATCAGAGGTCATATTGCCAGAGATTGCCCAAGGAGATCAAATGAAAGATTGAGGGTTAATTCTCAGAAATTGACAAAGAAGCCAGTCAACGTCAAGCCCCATGAACAGAAGGTTCTAAAACCTAAAGTTCAAGATCAGACAATTCAAGAAAAGAAAGTTAAACTTTCACAGGGGCAGAAAGATAGACTGCGAAAGAAAAGGAAGAAGGCGAGAAAGTATCTGGAGAAGATTTTGTCCTCGGATACAACAAGAAAATCAGATAAAAGTTCTGATAAATCGTCTTGCTCTCCAAAGAATGACAAATCAAGCAAAACGAATTCATCAGATGTAAATCTGAGGACAGAATGGAGTGTAAAGAAAGGAAATGTTCCTGGTGATGAATTTGTTTCTTTTGAAACAAAGGAGCCACGTGTTGGCGATGAATCTGACGTCTCAAAGTCAGACAAGCCACATTCAGGCAATGATTCTGGTTCGTCAAAGCCAGAAGAGGCCGTTGTTGAGGTAAAATTTGAGAATTCAGGTTTAACAATGGATGATGCAAATTTTCCACCATTGTTGAACAAGAATTCAAAATCATCCAAGGACAGTCAGGCTTGGGTGAAACTATTCAAATAGAAAAACCTGACTTACCGGAGTTCCCAGGTTGGTAAGCGTGGAACATGAATCGGCACATTTCTTGAGAAATTTCACTCTGGTGATTTTTCGCCTTACATGTGGTAAATCAGGGACATTAAGTTGTACTTGATTTTCTACAAGTGACGTTTGAGTTTTAAAACTGAAATTGTAAAATATGTCATGTGTATGAAGAAAACAATGTGATGAAGTGACCCCGAACCTACAAATGGATTGGTAAACAAACTAAGTTTTTCGGAAAAACCATTTTGATTAAAACAAACTTAAGTGTTTTGAAATCATAATGGGAAAATAGTTTGTTGTAAGGGGGAGTTCTGATTGTTTATGCCAGGTGGATAGAGAATTGAAGTGATTCTTATCATGTTGTCAAGTTTGTACAGTTTGTTTCAAATTTTCCCAGAAAATCAAAATTGAAACATATTTTGATTTTAGGGGGAGAAAAATACAAAAACATCAGAAAATTTGAAAAAGCCAAAAACATGATAAAATTCAAAAAAATTGAGTTGTTGCGTAAAAAGATGAAATGATAGTACATCAGTAGACAGTTACAGTATGCTAAAGAATTATAATGATTAAATAGTGTTAAACAGTCTCATTGATGATATGTCGATAGGTTTTTATACATTTAGTAAACTTTTTCGGGATATAAACCTAAATTCAAACACTTGCTTATTTCGTGGGGAACACTACTTGGATATATAGGTAACCCCTGAAATCTCGTTTGAAAGGTCTCGTATTCTGATATACTAGGTTTTTATACTCAATGATGTCTGGGGTATTATTCCGGGACTTCTGCTGAATGGAAGTTCTGACCTAGTCCTTGGATAATACTTTCCACAAATGCTTGAAATATAGCATAAACCCTCAACATGCTGATGAAACAATAAAATTGATAGTCGCTGCTGTTGTAGCTAAAAGATTCTCTAAAGGGGACATACCGTAAAGTCGAAGCTGATATCTCTCTGCACATACGGAAGTATCGACCTGAGATCCCTCGGCCCTCGCATTACCTAATTTATGTACAGATATCATTGTAGTATACTCACCTGTAAGACTGAATATTGGGATTCTGGATACGGGAGTATATTCAAGAGGTGGGACACATGAATGAGTTTAAGTTCTTAAAACATCTAATACGTATCCTGAATCAGTTGAAATTTGTATGAAAATTTAAGTGGACCAGTATATCGACAATCTAAGTGAATTGTTTAAGTCTTAAAGTGAAATTAAGCTCAACGGTACTTGTGACTTGTCAAAACTGATATGATCCTCTGTCGCATACTCAAAACAAAAATATTGTTTGTATATATTTATTTACTGCATTTCATTCAAAAACAAAAATCCAAAAAGATTTTCGGAGTGTTTTAGCATAAAATTTTGAAAATTCAAAAAGATTTTCGACAACTGATGTTGAAGAGCTGATATTCAAAATTCGAGTGCTAAATATGATGAACTACATTGGTTTGGGAGAATTTGTTGAAAACTTCATATACAAATGTTTTGAAAGATTGTGTGTTTAGTTAATCAAAGTCATTCATTTGAACTTGATATAACTAGTATGTTTGTTGAATAAATGATGTCTACCAGTAAGTTTATTAAATTCAACTGTTATAAATTTGTGAAACTTATGTTGAGATAGAGGAAGTGCAGGTTAAACAGGTTTTGGACTTCATCATTCCCACGGAAGCTAAATGTCAAAGCTTGAACCAGATCAAGACCTCAGATTCTAGCATATTGGGAGGGGGAGACTGTGAAAGGGGGAGTCTGGATCAACAGTCAAAGGGAAGTCTGAAGATGAAGTCAGGACAAGATTGTGAATCTGTGAAGATAGAATGTTTATGATGAAAAGACAGAGTTGGAGAAAAGACCAAGACTGAAGACTCGGAGCTGAAGACTTCGTCAACATCCAAGGGGGAGTCTGTTGGTGCACGAAATGTCTGTTAACTACGTTTATATTGAATCTTAGGTCTAGATAGGTTGTACGGAGTTGAAAAACAGGATTTGAGATGTTATAGGTGATTTCGCTTATAATGACATAGGTGTCATTTGAAGCGAAACCATATAGATACTATTTCGCTCTTGTGTACATTGTTAGAGTAGGTTTCGCTTATAGGTACATTAGGGGGTTTCGCTCATAGGGTTACCTGGTGATTTCGCTGATTTGAACACATGGGATTTCGCTCATATGTCATGCCATATAAGCGAAATCAGACACTCTATATATACCTCCATGTGTGATTCTCATTGGTAACTTGGAGCGAAATCAGATCATGCTTGTGGTAACGAAACTTTGTCAAAATCAATTCAGAAAGCATAAATAGAGAAGGAATTCAAGAAGAAAAGCTGTTGTTACTTTGTGTACATTGATTCCGCCTTTATACGCAAAGATGAACTACCTTAACTGACTTTTTAGGGTCGCAAACCGGTCCAACAAATGTAATTCACATTGTTGAATATAATATTGATATAACAAATCATAATTTATGCATATTCTGATATCTAATCTAATCTAACTTATAATAAAAGAATCTAAATAATGCCACATGTCATTCTCTCCTTCAACCTCATAAATTTTATTTATATTTGTTTAATAAATTTCTTTTAATAATATTAATATTAATTAATAATCAATATATAAATATCACTTATTTTTATCCTTATCTTTATCTAAAATTAGTAAATAACTTCAATTTTGCAATTTAGACCCTTTGTTTTTTACTTTTAACCCAAAGTTTTTCATCTTTTGCAATTTAATCCCAACTCTTTTTTATTTTCAATTTTGGTCCACCATACTTTTCATCTTTTCCAAGTTTTTCGTTTATGTAACATACGAAACTTCTACCACCCTAATATAATAAATACTACAAGTAATACGACAAATTATTATGCCTATTGGTCGACACTTCGTATGTTAATTGGGCTGCAAAAAAAAGAAAAAAAAACTGAATAATACAAAATATAAAATAAATAAGATAGATATGTCCTCCTTCCATATAACTAAACTAAACATACATGTTCACAATAAAGTTTGAATTTAATTAAATTGAAAGTTGCAAATTAGTTTGTTTTTTTTCTTGTTAACAAACGAAAAAATAATAATAATAATAATAATTAACTAAATAAAATGAGAACAAGGATTAAGTTAGTCAAATATACAGGTCCAAACATACAGGTCCAATTTGCAGTTTGCATCCTCCATCATCAATTAAGAATCCTTGCCATTATTATAACAAATCCCGTCAAACGAGAAACCTAAATCGAGCCTCCATTTAGAACCTAGAAACCAATTCCACAATTCTTTTTAAACCTCTTCTTCGAACTTGTTTCGTTTTGAAAAATAAAACCAGGCAACCTATCACTGCCGCACCCCTTATCGCCGCACCGTCGTAGTATTCCGCCGTGACCACTCTCTGGAGCTTCGGTCCGCATCCGTCAGATTTACCATCCCAGTTCCTTGACCCATTCCGTTGCAACCACAGGTACCAAATAATCGAACTTCTTCCCTCTTTTTAACCATGTTTCACGGTCATTAACATATTCCAACACCAACAGCCATCTCCACACCCTACAAGTAGGACCGTCGCCGTGAATTGGTGTCGTAGCCTTAACATTCCATTCAAGTTCGTCTGAATATTTACCATCCAGGTACGGTTCATGGCTACTCCGTTCTTCTTCAACCGACTAATGTACGATCTTAAACTTTGTCTTTTATAATATTTCCGGCGATATGCGACCATTGCTGCCGCTCGCTTGGTTCTGTTGGATCGTTAGAAAGTTTGAATCGTTGGTCTCAGATTGGTTATGTTCAACTAATAAGGTACCTAACCAGTGGCGGACCCAGGATTTTGGAACAATGGGGTCCAATTTTTCCGGTGTTCAAATTTTTCAGGTTTAAAAAAAAGAAACACAAAAAAATGAAACAAACAGGTATCGAACCTAGGATCTTTTGTGTGTAAACAAGGGGTTTTACCACTACACCAGGCTCACTTTCACTGTTATGGGGTCCAACTTAATAATTTTATGGGGTCCATAGCAAATTTTATATACCGCTTCTACTACTTTTTAAAAAAAAGATTGGGGTCCGGGGACCCCGTTCCGCTATACATGGGTCCGCCCCTGTACCTAACTCGAACCTTCTTCTGAATTCGAATACAAATATATGAATGCTAGTTGATTCGATTGCCCCGACGACTAAAACCTTTATAATCGGAATAAGATAACCATACTAATAAGTCGAATGTCGTTTTGGGTTGTTTAACGGCGAGTTATGAAGAGATGGAGAAGCTTTCAAAATCTTGTTATGTACGAGTGTGTATACAGATATGTAAGTGTATATAGGAATATATGTGTGTGTTATTTTGTGTGTTATGTTTATATGATAACTGATAAGTGTGCATGAATGTCGATTTGTGTATGCATGGGTTTGGTTTGTGAGTGTGTTGTATTGAATGGTAT
This sequence comes from Helianthus tuberosus, assembly GCA_030545235.1. Taxonomy (NCBI): domain Eukaryota; kingdom Viridiplantae; phylum Streptophyta; class Magnoliopsida; order Asterales; family Asteraceae; genus Helianthus; species Helianthus tuberosus. The sequence goes on along the minus strand of CM060426.1, from coordinate 54,105,733 downwards.
GCATCTGTGTGTTTTTAAATTGTGTGTGTATTGTGTTATGTATGGGTGTGTGTATCATATGAGTGATGATATGTATATAAGTGTGCATGGTGATATTTTATTCACTGATGTATATATTACAATATACTTTACTACTATTATGTAGGTGTGTTATGTGTGTGTTATATATGTAGGGATGTGTGTGAGGGATTTTAACTTGTAATTTTTATTATTTAATAACAATTAAAATTTCATTAAATAGGTAATACATAATACATAATTTATCTTTTGTCCGATAAAGATGAACTTACACTTTAGTTATTATTATTATTATTATTATTATTATTATTATTATTATTATTATTATTATTTTTGTCGTCGGGAATCTCTGAACGAACGAATCACCAAACATAAATAAATATTCATAAAACTAATTTGGGCGATAATGGGATTATAGGTTCTTGACTGTTGAGCACGACTTGATTTTGTGTTGCTTTGCTTTGCGAAAACTAAGGTACGGATTCCTTGGTCTTCTCATCATAGTATTTACTTATAATATCTGTTACTTTGCAGTACGGATTTTGTTTGTTTCCGTTGGTTGTTTCAATTTCACATTTTAGTATCTGATAAGTTCTTCGTAGCATGCAATAAACTTTAGTAGTTGTAATCATTATTGCATGTTCCTAGTAGAATTACTTTCAGTTGGTTTAATGTTACATGGCCTTAACTTCTGTACTCTGTTACCCGAGCGCTTCTGACTTGTCGTTTGGGCGTCAACGACGTGAACACTTTCCGTGACAGTGCGTAATCAAAATCACGGCGTCTCTGACTTGTGCTTGTGTAGCACCTTGTCCCCTTAGAGGCGTATGGATTGATCCTAGTTCTGATTTTTGACTTCTGACTTCTGGGGGATGGAATAATGTGTGAACGCCACACACACCATCTCATAAGTGCATGGGCTAGCTACTATGCACTCCTCTGTTTCTGACTCTGGGTGCTTCTATATTACATGATGCGTTTTGTTGATATATTATGGTCGTGTAATTCGGTATATGTAATTGATATGTCTCTAATATGTTTCTGTACTACATCTGATTATGTTCCGATCATGTATCGGATCTATGCCTCTGATTTAGTTCAGCATCTGTTTGTGAGTTGTGCCTGCATCAGTTCAGTTCTGTTTTCTGTATATCAGTCTTTACATGTACTATTGATTTTTCCGTTACTGAGCAACCTTTGGCTCAGCCGTAGTTTCTTTGTTGTGTTGTCTTATTTGTTGACAGGTAATAAGGGGACTGTTAGGAACTAGCGATGCTGAGAGTTAATGCAATTCAAGAATAAAAGACTTTTCTTTATTTCAGTATTTAAATTAACTAAGACTTTAGGATTTCTTGGTTTGCTTCGAGAATTTTGGTTGTCTTTTGGATTCCATATTTTTCCTTGTTAAATGGATTTTGTTTGGTTTTGATATCTGTAATAGTGACACGTCAGCCCTATTCGGGTTGGGGTGTTACAGTTTAGTTCTAAATTTTGTGACTTAACGCACCGCAACGTGCGTGTGGGGTTCAACATTTTTTCGTATATTTTTTTCTCGTTTGACTGGCCCGTCGCGTCACATCTATTTTTCTGTGTTTGACAAGTTCATCCAACACGCGGGCCCTGGATGGACTTAGTTATTTTTTTATATGTTTTACGTTTCGGTTTAATTTCTCAACGACGAGCATGCGTGATTCAAAGATTTTACGTTTGCTTTTAGCTCGGCGTTATTTTCCCCCTTTTTTATTTATTTTGTTTTTACGAGCTTTTTCGGTGTTGGTGGTCACCGACAATGGTATAGTATTACTACTACTTAACACAGTTTTATGACAATCGCTGCAACGCATGGGCTTAATACTAGTTGGAAAATAAAACAAAGGGTAAATTACACTTTTCGTCCTCTTTGTTTGTAGCGGGTTTCAGTTGATAACCTTTAACTTCAATAATTACTGTCACACCCCCAAAATACCACATGCGAAAGCCTCGCTAGGCGTGTGACATACCAGGATTTAGCCACCAATCACATTGAACTAATATCAAGATTGAAATAAAGTTTCCATTTATTAAAGTAAAGTATTCATAACATAATCCAAATTCAACATGTTCAGCGGAAGCGATTAATAAAACATTGTTTAAACGTTTCAAAACCCAATGTATAATGAATCAGAAAACAAGTCATGCATATCCAAGCAGTGCGACCCTTGACCACTCCAGCCATCCAGATATGCAAGTTCCTTATCCAAGTACCTAACGTCCTGCGAGCATGCAACAAGTGTATCAGACAACGCTGGTGAGTTCACGGTTTTACGAAAACGTTAGTTACCAAGTGTTTAGTTCAGTTCATTGATTATAATGTTGATAATAACTCGAATACAAGACGGCTCCAGATTTATTTTGTCATTACCCCAATGCCCCTATCAAAGCATTGGGCATGACTGGGTTATTAGTTCACACCCGTCCTTTCAGGTACGGGGTGAGGGTGCCAAACCTAAATAGCGCTATCAACTAATACCCCGTTACCTCTCAGGTAACAAACAAGATGGGACTTAATGGTGATAGGAATTGGGTATATTATCCAACATCCCAGTTTTTACCCAAACGACTTATTCCTCTCAGGAATACCCAATGATTGTCCCACCCACCGGGACGCATGCTCAAGAGGAATGAACTCACCATTGATTGCTCGGTATGTTAAGTTACCCGTCCAAGTTGGTTAACCCAAACCCTATCGTGGTTACCAAACAACATCAGTTTCACAATAAATCAAGTTATTAATTTCACACAGTTTGCATCTAATCATAAGATCACCTTATGTTGCACATCGAGCACTCTGTTATCATAATAACTTATCACAGATGGATTGACTACCCACATGGGCCAAGTCAAAACCCTCATATCTAGTTAACATTACTATCATGCCACAAATAGAATGACACAACAGATGCATCTAATAACATAAGCATCACTGAATTACTGTTCAGACCTTCAATCTCCTCAACAAAGAACCCTAGTGACGAAGTACCTATCCTTCGTCAAGATTACATGCGATGAAGCACCTATTCTTCACCGAGGTTACATGTGACGAAGCACCTATTCTTCGTCAAGTCCGGGTGTGACGAAGGACCCATCCTTCGTCATGACTGGGTGTGACGAAGTACTCATCTTTCGTCAAGACTAGGTTATCACAACCTTAATCTCATGGCAACAGTTACACATCAGTAGGATCAATGGATTGAACAACGGTTATTGCACATATTCAAGCAGACCCTATATCCTGTTTATCATCTACGTTAACATCGCTATACCCAAAATACATACGTTTAACCTCATAATAATCATTCTATCCATACTTGGTTCTAATCATCAACTCATTCTAAACAATCATCAATCATCAAACTTCCAACGACCACATAAAATCAAACTACTCGATTGGCATAATACGGATTCATCCAACAGGATTATCAAGCCACAACATCATGAATCTGAACATATACAAATCATCACACTCTCATCATGCAAGTTCTAAGTTTACAATCCTATTAACAGAACCCTAATCTCACAAAGATCACAACATTAGAATCATTAGCGGTTAACGATGATAAATTCTAACCGATTTCTAAAACGAGAGAGAGATGATAGGATCCGCAAAAGTGAGCTTCGATCAAAGTTAACAGCCGTCGCACAGGAAGGAGAGGGAACGAGTGTTTTAGGGTTTTGTGTTCACGTTAAATGATTATGAGAAGTTATACAAATACACAACAGCTGGGCCGCGAACTATTCTGGGCCGAAGGCCCTCATCGGCGAAGAACCTTCTTCGACGAAGATCCATTCTTCGTCGAAGTCCCATGTGGCGAAGAATCCCATTCTTCGTCAAGGTGAGGGTGGTGAAGAACTCTATTCTCCGTCGAGATGAACTTGTGACGAAGAACCTTATATTATTAAACCTTAAGTAAATTATATTTAACACTACACATATAACATTTAACAACCAAGCATAAAACATTAATCATTCAGATAAACTACACACAACACCACGTAAATCAAACTGTAAAACAGGATTTTGAAGTCAATGATGTGTAGGAAAGACCATGAAATCTCGGGTTGTCACATCATCCCCAACTTGAAAGAAATTCCATCCTGAAATTTGATAAGTAATCCAAAGCGGCAGGATGTTAACTCAGGATGACTGTGGATTTTCCGCAGGTGCCACATCATCCCCAACTTGAATGGGAATTTTGCCCCGAAATTCACCAGTTGCATCAAATTTAGATTGGTCGGTTGGGAATAAGTGCGGGTACTTGAGCTTCATTTGATCCTCGCGTTCCCACGTGAACTCCGGTCCACGTCTAGAGTTCCAACGAACTCTCACGATTGGAATTCGACTATGCTTACGAACCTTGACCTCCCGATCCATAATTTCGATTGGTTCTTCGACAAACTGCAACTTGTCATCGATTTTCAGTTCTTGGAGTGGTACCACAAGTGTTTCGTCGGACAAGCACTTCTTCAATTGCGAAACATGGAATACGTCATGAACGTTACCCAACTCAGCAGGTAACTCGAGCTTGTACGCCACTTTACCAATACGTTCCACGACTTTGAGTGGCCCAACATATCGTGGATTAAGCATACCGCGCTTCCCAAAGCACACCACACCCTTCCAGGGTGAGACTTTCAACATAACACGATCGCCTACAGCGAATTCCAAGGGTTTCCTACGCTTGTCAGCGTAGCTTTTCTAACGGTCGCGCGCTGCCGCCATACGGTTTCTGATATGGACAATCTTTTCCGAAGTTTTAAGAACAAGTTCTGGTCCTGTGATCTGGCTGTCACCTACTTCAGCCTAACAAAGAGGAGAATGACATTTCCGACTGTACAATGCTTCAAACGGAGCTGCCTGGATGCTAGTGTGGTAACGATTGTTGTAGGAGAACTCGATCAGCGGCAAGTGTTTCTCCCAGCCCTTACCAAAATTGATCACACAAGCTCGCAGCATATCTTCAAGTGTCTGGATGGTTCGTTCACTTTGACCATCTGTCTGTGGGTGATAGGCGGTACTCATGTCGAGACGTGAGCCAAATGATTTATGCATTGATTGCCACAAATCAGATATGAAATGCGGATCACGGTCAGAGATAATAGAGGTTGGCACCCCATTCCTAGAAACAACTTCTTTCAGATATACATCAGCAAGTTGAGAGAACTTATCAGTTTCTTTGATTGCTAGTAAGTGCACAGATTTCGTGAGGCGGTCAACGATGACCCATATGGTATCGTTCCCGTTTTGAGTCCTTGGCAAACCGGTGACAAAATCCATAGCAATTTGCTCCCATTTCCACATGGGTATTTCCGGCTGCTGAAGCAGGCCTGAGGGTTTCTGATACTCTACCTTGACTTTCACATAATTCAAACACTTACTCACATACGTCGCGATGTTAGCTTTCATCTTCGGCCACCAATACAAGACTTTGAGGTCCTGATACATCTTATCCGAACCTGGGTGAACAGAGTATCGAGACTTGTGCGCTTCGTCCATCACAAGCTCCCTAAGATTTCCAAACAAAGGAACCCATATCCGTTCCATAAAATAATATATGCCGTCAGATCTTTCCACGATTCGTTTCTCCATGCCCCGCAAATACTCAGCTTTAAGATTTTCTTCTTTCAACGCTTCTGTCTGAGCCGAACGGATCTGATCAGGAAGATTTGAGTGAATGGAGAGCTGTAAGGCACGAACATGTTTGGGTTTCGTTTCCTTCCGACTAAGGGCATCAGCTACCACATTAGCTTTGCCTGGATGATACTTGATGGCGCAATCGTAATTGTTTAAGAGTTCTACCCAGCGAGGCTATCGCATATTCAATTCCTTCTGGTCAAAAATATGCTGGAGGCTCCTGTGATCGGTATAGATAGTGCATTTGGTACCGTACAGATAATGCCTCCAAATCTTTAGCGCGAAAACCATGGCCCCCAATTCCAAGTCGTGAGTCGTGTAATTCTTCTCATGAACCTTCTGTCACACCCCCAAAATCCACCATGCGGAGTATCACCGCTTGGAGGCGTGACGTGACCAGGATCGAGCCACCAATCATATTGAATAACACAATTAAGTAAATGAAACCAACTACAATACGATTGGTGACCTAAAGAAGGTAACCGATTTTTAAGATAACAGCGGAAGCATAAAACGTAGGTTCAAAACATAAGTTCACAGTTCATAAATTTAAAGTCTCAAACATAAGTTCCATAGGTTTATAAAGTTCAATTATTAAGTATGGGGTGTAACAACCCATATTCCACAACAACCTTCTCCTCATGCAAGCTCCAAAAGCATCTAGCGACCTGTAAGGCATGTAACAACGAGTCAACAACAAAGTTGAGTGAGTTCACGTTTGGTTGTTTAGCTTTTAAGTTGTTTCTGAAAAACGTGGTTTGACTTTCGTTGGCTTAATTGCCGTGGGGGTTACCCCGTAGTTAAAAGTATGTTTAACCAGTTCCTTTTTCATTACCCAAACCATAACCATAATCAGTGGGGGCTTTCCCCGTGTGAACTACTAGACCATACATATCGACAACTGACGAACAATAGTTGTGCCCTACATCAGTGTCTATCATCACTGACAGTTTGCCATAGTCCATTAGCACACGCCCGTCCGAATGGCACGGTGTGAGGTTTGTTAAACCTAATAGCGCTATTAACTAATGACCCGCTCGCCATTGGCCTCGGCGATTAAGTCGATATAAATTGAGGGACTTCATGATAGAGTTTTTGTCTAGCTAGTTTTAAGGTTGTTGTCCTACCCAAGGAGGACGAACGTACGTATTCTGCACCAGGAGAATTCGTAGGATTAATAATGGCACCCTACCTATGGAGGATGGCCGTACATATCCTCCCAAGGGGATATGTAGATTTAGTTTTTAATTCTTTAACCCATTCCCAAACCACCGGGAATCCTATGCCTTAGAAAATGTGTGAACTCACCTCGGATTGCTCGGTTAGATTCTCAAATATAGCTAACGGTCAAGGTCGGTCAATCACGTCCTAATATGATTACCAGTTAGTCATTTAGTGACTTTCAAATAGAGCACAAAGTTCCTACACGTATCTATCACATAACATGCATCACTTTAACGGTTTATGCCCATCCAAGTTTCCCATCCATTCCCCACTCATAATCAAGCATACGATAATGCACATAACACATATAACATGTTAGATCATTCACAGATAGCATACTCGACATTTAGACACGCAAGTCACAACTTATGTCATTTCAGCATTAATATTCAAAACCGGCTGTTTTCGGACATTTTAATAAAATAGTAAAATTATTCCAAAAATTCCCAAATTTTTACAGAATGTCTAAAACATTCCAAATTTTATTGTGTAAAGATATCGGGGTCCAGTTCATTACCAATATTTTATAAAAATTCATTTTCCGGACTGATCTCATATTTATCTATTTCTGACCACAGTCCACAGAACAATTTATTAAAAATTCATCGTAAGTCCGATTTACGAAATTCCAGTGGGGTAATTACAAATACTTCAGTTTTCATCTTCAGTACAATTTTCATGATCTAACTCTACACAGAACTCACATTATGACAGAAAACAAAACGCGTATTTTCAGCAGAAAAATGCAGCTCTAGTTGCTGTTACGAAATGACGCTTTAAAAATAGTAAACGAAGTCCAAAAATTACGATTCCGGTGCCATTAGAACCGTATTTCATAATAACACGTTTTAGACTCAAAATATCAGTTTTCCGTAGAGTTTATGACCTGTTTACAGCCAACTGAAGTTGGCTGTAAAACAGGGACAGATTCTGTTTTCACTCTTTAACTTACTAACTTATGTTCGATTGATTCCGTTAATCATGTTTAGTGACCACAACAACATCAAACGTTAATATTAATCAGCAAAACATCAGATAATCAACCAATAATCATAACCACACAAGATCTACATGATTTACACACATAACTTTTCTTTATCCATCTTATTCATCTTATGTTCAAGAGTTTATGTTATGTCATTTAGTGTTCTTCATATTTCATCATACAAACATCTATTAACCACTAAAATCAAGAACAAGATAGTGATTTAGAACACTTACTACAAGCACTAGGCTAGGGGAGAAACAAGGCGTAAAAGTGGTGGTTAAAAGAAAACGAGAGCGGTCCTTCCATTTCCGAGAGCACCGAGCTTCGTTGTATGACCCGTAGCACCTAGAAGTACACTTGGATTGTTTGAAGTTGAAACGAAAAAGGTGATGGTGATCTAGGGGGTGTTTGGCTGAAACCTTTGGAGGAGAGGGAGAAGAGTTGTTTTGATGAAATGTGAAGAAGGTGATGGTCCTTATAATGGAGTCTCTAATACCCTTTGGTCCATGTGTTTCTCAAAGTACATACATGAATCAAATCAAGATCTTTCATAATCTCAAGGAAGATTAGAGAAGATATTAAGAAGTATATGTAGATCTTGTCATGTGGGGTCCCTAGGGGACGGTCACCATAGGGGGGGGGGTAGTTTGTAAATTAAATGGTAAGTAACTTATTAGTGGGAGGTTATGTGTTGTTATGTGTTATATGTATTGTGTAGTGTGTTATAGTGCTCGGGGACCATAACTAGCTCAGAAAAGGAAAAACAATGTCATTGACAATATTTTTATGTTCCGGTTAAAGTCCGGTTGTTCGGTTTGACACTGTTCCGTTAAAGTGCTTAATTAATTCGTAAAGCGTCCTATATATATATTTTTGTAACGTTTTTAATTTTCAACCCTCAGGAAAATATAACGGACTATTTAGTGACCTTTCTGTACACTATTAGTATATTAACAAGTACATGTAAGTATAACACAGATATCAGAAGCAGTTAAATGATTCAGCACAATCATCAAGCACTTTAATTTTCATTAATAAATTGTACGGAATACATGGGATTTTGAGGGTTGTCACATTCTCCCCCTGTTAAGAGAATTTCATCCAGAAATTTAGCGCGTGGTTACTGAGGAAGCTAGTTAAGTTGCGTTGTTTTCCTGGTTTTCCTGGGGTGTCACATCATCCCCCCGTTGATTTGGAATTTCGTCCCGAAATTCTGCAGTAGCTTTAGCCTCAGTAGTGGTTGCGTTTTTCTTAAACAGTTTGGGATACTTGAGTTTCATTTGGTCTTCTCGTTCCCAGGTATATTCTGGGCCACGACGGGCATTCCAACGAACTCGGACCAGAGGTATCCTTGTATGCTTGAGGATCTTAACGTCTCGATCCATAATCTCTACTGGTTCCTCGACGAATCGCAGCTGGTCGTCGATTGTGAGTTCCTTAAGAGGAACTATGAGGGTCTCATCTGACAGACACTTCTTCAGATTCAACACATGGAAAACGTTGTGAACTCCGCTGAGTTCTTCAGGTAGGTTCAACCTGTAGGCGACTTTGCCAATTTTCTCGGTGACTTCGAATGGTCCGACATAACGCGGATTGAGTTTTCCTCGTTTGCCAAAGCGGACTACACCTTTCCAAGGTGAGACTTTGAGTAGCACTCGATCCCCAACCTGGAGTTCGAGTGGTTTTCTTCCCTTATCAGCATAGCTTTTCTGACGGTCACGAGTTGCCGCCATTCGCTGTCGTATCTGAGCAATTCTCTCGATGGTATCTACCACAAGTTCTGGGCCAGTGATTTGACTGTCACCAACTTATGCCCAACAGAGAGGTGATCGGCATTTGCGTCCGTACAATGCCTCAAACGGAGCGGCCTGAATGCTGGTGTGGTAGCTGTTGTTATATGAGAACTCCACTAGCGGGAGGTGCTTTTCCCAGCCATTACCAAAATCGATTACACATGCCCTAAGCATGTCTTCAAGGGTTTGGATGGTGCGTTCAGATTGCCCATCCGTCTGTGGGTGATAAGCGGGTGCTCATATCTAAACATGAGCCAAAAGACTTGTGCATTGCTTGCCACAGTTCATAAGTAAAACGAGCGTCACGATCAGATATAATAGAGGTTGGCACTCCGTGCCTTGATACCACTTCCTTTAGGTAAATGTCTGCAAGAGTAGAAAACTTATCCGTTTCTTTGATAGCCAGAAAATGTGCAGACTTGGTCAGTCGATCTACGATCACCCAAATGGTATCGTTTCCGCGTTGAGATCTGGGCAGGCCGGTAACGAAATCCATGGAAATTTGCTCCCATTTCCATTTCGGGATCTCTGGTTGTTGAAGTAGGCCTGATGGTTTCTGATATTCAGTCTTGACTCTCGCACAAGTCAAGCACTTACTGACGTAGGTTGCTATGTGGGCTTTCATGCCAGGCCACCAATATGTAGTCTTGAGGTCGTGGTACATCTTGTCCGAACCAGGGTGTACCGAATAACGAGACTTATGTGCTTCATCCATCACAAGCTCGCGTAAGTTGCCATAAAGTGGGACCCAGATGCGTCCGTTTACATAGTAGGCATCGTCTTCCTTTTGTTCTAGCCGCTGCCTCGATCCTCGTAGGGATTCAGCCCTGATATTCTCTGCTTTCAATGCTTCAACCTGAGCATAGCGAATCTGAGCGAGAAGGTTAGATTGGATGGTAAGCTGTAAAGCACGTACACGCTTAGGTATAGTATCCTTTCGACTGAGAGCGTCAGCCACAACATTGGCCTTGCCCGGATGATACTTGATAGCGCATTCATAATCGTTCAAAAGCTCAACCCATCGGCGTTGACGCATGTTTAACTCCTTTTGCCTGAAGATATGCTCGAGACTCCTGTGATCGGTGTAAATGGTGCACTTGGTACCATACAGGTAATGTCTCCATATCTTAAGCGCGAAAACAACTGCTCCCAGCTCCAAGTCGTGAGTAGTGTAATTTCTTTCGTGAACCTTAAGTTGGCGTGATGCGTAGGCAATGACCTTGTCTCGTTGCATCAACACGCAACCAAGTCCTTGGATGGAAGCGTCGCAATAAACCACAAAATTTCTGTACCTTCAGGCAATGAGAGGATAGGCGCGCTACAAAGTCTATCTTTCAAATGCTGAAACGCAGATTCCTGTGCATCACCCCAGCAATAGGTGACACCCTTCTGAGTTAGTGAAGTGAGAGGTTGCGCAATCTTGGAGAAATCTTTTATAAACCTTCTGTAATATCCCGCCAAACCCAAAAATTGGCGGATTTCCGTTGGTGTACGGGGTGCAGGCCAGTTCTTGATCGATTCAACCTTAGATGGATCCACATGAATCCCATCCTTGTTTACCACATGGCCTAGAAAGTGGACTTCGCGAAGCCAGAAGTCACATTTTGAAAACTTGGCATACAACTGCTCTTTTCGAAGAAGTTCCAACATAAGTCGTAGATGCTGCTCGTGTTCCTCCTGACTCTTAGAATAGATCAGGATATCGTCGATGAACACAATAAGGAACTTATCCAGGTAAGGCTTGCACACTCGGTTCATGAGATCCATGAAGACCGCTGGTGCATTCGTCAGCCCGAATGGCATAACCAGAAACTCGTAATGGCCGTAACGAGTTCTGAATGCTGTTTTGGAGACGTCCTCATCTCGGACCCTCAGCTGATGGTATCCCGATCTCAAATCAATCTTGGAGTAATAGCTCGACCCTTGCAACTGGTCGAACAAGTCGTCAATACGTGGAAGAGGATAACGATTCTTCACAGTCACCTTGTTAAGTTCGCGATAGTCAATACACATCCTGAAGGTACCGTCTTTCTTCTTCACGAACAAGACTGGAGCTCCCCAGGGCGAAGAGCTAGGACGTATAAAACCCTTTTCCAAGAGTTCTTGTAATTGTGTGGACAGTTCTTCGAGTTCTGATGGAGCTAGACGATATGGTGCTCGAGCTACTGGCGCTGCTCCAGGAGCTAGCTCGATTTGAAATTCAACTTGGCGGTGAGGCGGAAGACCAGGCAATTCCTCAGGAAATACATCAGGAAAATTACGCACAATAGGGATGTCTTCAATTCTCTTCTCTTCTATTGATGTGTCAGTAACGAGCGCTAGAATGGCAGTGTGGCCCTTTCGCAAACACTTCTGGGCCTTAAGGAAGGAGATGATGCCTTCAACAGCGCCACTCTTGTCGCCACGAATCACGAGAGGTTCTTCACCAGAACGAGGAATGCGGACGATTTTCTCCTTGCAAACAATCTCTGCTTGATGATGAGATAGCCAATCCATCCCAATAACGACGTCGAAACTACCAAGTGTGAAAGGAACAAGATCGATAGGGAAAGTCTGACCAGCTAAGACGAGGTTACAACCTTTAACTACGTGTGTGGCTTCAAGACTTTTACCATTTGCTAGCTCTACCGCGTGTTTGGTGTTCAAAAGTGTTGGTGTGCGCTTAAGCATTTGGCTAACTTTTAAGGACACATAACTAGTATCGGCACCCGAATCGAATAAAACAGTAACAAAGAAGTCATCCAGAAGAAACTTACCCATCACCACGTTGGGATCGTTCCTTGCTTCTCCCTGACCAATCACGAACACACGACCCCTTGCCCCATTGCCATTGTTGTTTCCCCCATTGCCGCCTCCATTGTTGCCTCCATTGTTATTCCCATTATGGTTCCCATTTCCTTGGTTATTATTCTGGTTTTGGTTCAGCTGGGGGCAGTTCCTCTTAAAGTGGCCTTCAGCGCCACACTGAAAACATCCTTTATTTCCCTGCTGATGCTGCTGCTGGTGGTTCTGTGGGGCTTGTTGTTGTTGGCGATTCTGATTTGCTGGTCGGGCGCTCCTGCAATCCTTTGCTTCATGACCAAACTTGTTACACCTCAGGCAACGACCTTTGTTGCACTGCCCGCTGTGATGTTTGTTGCACCGGTTGCACTTGGGGTGGTTCCCTCGGTATCCACCCTGTCCTTGGTTACCAGAAGATTGCTGACCAGGACTCTGGTAGTCATCAGTCTTTCGCTGCTGAGACTGAACTGAAGTAGAACCCTTTTCCGGAGTTCCCATCCCATTTTCGCTTGTTATCGGTAGGTGCATCAGAAGTAGTTGTGGCACTGATACGTTTGGGTAGCCTGTTTTGCTCCACCGCCTGGTCGGTGAGACGATGAGCCAACTTGATAATTTGCTGAATGGTACCCAGGTTGGCTGAAGTTACGTAACTTTGGATCTCTGGTACAAGGCCCTTGAGGTACAGCTCAATACGTTTGATGGGAGGGTCCACCATAGTTGGACACAGGATGGCCAGCTCGTTTGACCTCTTAGTATACGCCTCAATCTCAGACCCCGTCATATTCAGATTGTAAAATTCCACTTCTAGCTTGTGGATGTCATCCCGACTATAGTACTCCTCCTTGATCAGTTCTTTGAAACCATTCCAGGGTGTGGCATTAGCAACTGCCAGTCCTAGTAGTTGAAACTGTGCCTTCCACCAGGTTAACGCAGCTCCTTCAAGTGTTCCGGTAGCATATTTCACCCTACGGTCTTCGGGGCATTCGCACATCTCGAAAACTGACTCAAGCTTTTCAAACCAGTGAAGAAGGCCCACTGCTCCTTCGGTGCCACTGAAAGTGGTAGGTCGGCAGTCCATGAACGTCTTGAACGTGCACACAGGAGCTTGAGCATGTTGACCTGTTGCGCGAGAATAAAAGACAAGGTTAAGCATGAGGGCTGGTTTGTGAAGGTAGGATCCAAACATCCTAGGGTGAGTTGATATAGCAGGTTATACCTCCTGCAGGATTAGCTGCGAGTGCCTCAGCGACTCGTTCAATGATCAAAGCCGTCAACTGGGCTTGAGTGAGGTTGATACGTCCTCCGCGTCCGCTCATGATCTTCATAATGAAGCAACGTAAGTGAGAAAAGTGTCGCGAAAGTGCGTAAGTGTGGGATGACATTAGAGAGTAAGCACACAAGGTTCAATTAGCAATTATCACATTATCTAATACACAGTGAGAACTATCTAACCGACAATATAACATAAATCATACCACTTATGGTGTCGAGTCTTGCACGTGGAGCGAAGCGTCGTTGTGGATCGTTGAGCACCGTACTGGTTATAGTCTGGTTTTATAAAAAACTTTTCCCTTTTTAAAACCAACTTCACTATAACCAATGGCTCTGATACCAATCTGTCACACCCCCAAAATCCACCATGCGGAGTATCACCGCTTGGAGGCGTGACGTAACCAGGATCGAGCCACCAATCATATTGAACAACACAATTAAGTAAATGAAACCAACTACAATACGATTGGTGACCTAAAGAAGGTAACCAATTTTTAAGATAACAGCGGAAGCATAAAACGTAGGTTCAAAACATAATTTCACAGTTCATAAGTTTAAAGTCTCAAACATAAGTTCCATAGGTTTATAAAGTTCAATTATTAAGTATGGGGTGTAACAACCCATATTCCACAACAACCTTCTCCTCATGCAAGCTCCAAAAGCATCTAGCGACCTGTAAGGCATGTAACAACGAGTCAACAACAAAGTTGAGTGAGTTCACGTTTGGTTGTTTAGCTTTTAAGTTGTTTCTGAAAAACGTGGTTTGACTTTCGTTGGCTTAATTACTGTGGGGGTTACCCCGTAGTTGAAAATATGTTTAACCAGTTCTTTTTTCATTACCCAAACCATAACCATAATCAGTGGGGGCTTTCCCCGTGTGAACTACTAGACCATACATATCGACAACTAACGAACAATAGTTGTGCCCTACATCAGTGTCTATCATCACTGAAAGTTTGCCATAGTCCATTAGTACACGCCCATCCGAATGGCACGGTGTGAGGTTTGTTAAACCTAATAGCGCTATTAAATAATGACCAGCTCGCCATTGGCCTCGGCGATTAAGTCGATATAAATTGAGGGACTTCATGATAGAGTTTTTGTCTAGCTAGTTTTAAGGTTGTTGTCCTACCCAAGGAGGACGAACGTACGTATTCTGCACCAGGAGAATTCGTAGGATTAATAATGGCACCCTACCTATGGAGGATGGCCGTACATATCCTCCCAAGGGGATATGTAGATTTAGTTTTTAATTCTTTAACCCATTCCCAAACCACCGGGAATCCCATGCCTTAGAAAGTGTGTGAACTCACCTCGGTTTGCTCGGTTAGATTCTCAAATATAGCTAACGGTCAAGGTCGGTCAATCACGTCCTAATATGATTACCAGTTAGTTATTTAGCGACTTTCAAATAGAGCACAAAGTTCCTACACGTGTCTATCACATAACATGCATCACTTTAATGGTTTATGCCCATCCAAGTTTCCCATCCATTCCCCACTCATAATCAAGCATACGATAATGCACATAACACATATAACATGTTAGATCATTCACATATAGCATACTCGACATTTAGACACGCAAGTCACAACTTATGTCATTTCAGCATTAATATTCAAAACCGGTTGTTTTCGGACATTTTAATAAAATAGTTAAATTATTCCAAAAATTCCCAAATTTTTACAGAATGTCTTAAACGTTCCAAATTTTATTGTGTAAAGATATCGGGGTCCATTTCATTACCAATATTTTATAAAAATTCATTTTCCGGACTGATCTCAGATTTATCTATTTCTGACCACAGTCCACGGAACAATTTATTAAAAATTCATCATAAGTCCGATTTACGAAATTCCAGTGGGGTAAATACAAATACTTCAGTTGTCATCTTCAGTACAATTTTCATGATCTAACTCTACACAGAACTCACATTATGACAGAAAACAAAACACGTATTTTCAGCAAAAAAATGCAGCTCTAGTTGCTGTTACGAAATGACGCTTTAAAAATAGTAAACGAAGTCCAAAAATTACGATTCCGGTTCCATTAGAACCGTATTTCATAATAACACGTTTTAGACTCAAAATATCAGTTTTCCGTAGAGTTTATGACCTGTTTACAGCCAACTGAAGTTGGCTGTAAAACCGGGACAGATTCTGTTTTCACTCTTTAACTTACTAACTTATGTTCGATTGATTCCGTTAATCATGTTTAGTGACCACAACAACATCAAACATTAATATTAATCAGCAAAACATCAGATAATCAACCAATAATCATAACCACACAAGATCTACATGATTTACACACATAACTTTTATTTATCCATCTTATTCATCTTATGTTCAAGAGTTTATGTTATGTTATTTAGTGTTCTTCATATTTCATCATACAAACATCTATTAACCACTAAAATCAAGAACAAGATAGTGATTTAGAATACTTACTACTAGCACAAGGCTAGGGGAGAAACAAGGCGTAAAAGTGGTGGTTAAAAGAAAACGAGAGCTGTTGGGATTGAACCCTGCCAGAGGAACAGATAATGAAAGCCAAAACCGGATCATGACAGTGGATTCACAATAATCAGCTGTTTACTTTAAGCTTTCCCCTGGACAGTGAATCAAACATCTGACATACTCCAAGTACTGCCCTTATCAACAACTGTTGATCCTATAAACCACTGTGAAACCAAAGCACTGATGAAGTTTAAAGGCTGAAGCTCAATCGACTGCTGGAATCCAAGTACTGCTGAAGAGTTAAAGCACTGCCAATTCAAGGCCTGATCACCCTTTGAAGAAAGCACCGTTGCTCATACAACAGTGGTTGATTACGTCAGTGGAATGAAGAGTCAGTGTTTAAAATGTAATCAATGTCTGTATGGTCAGTAGTTGTAGAATAGTAGATAGAGTTTGTTAGTTTGTTAGATGTCACTTTCATGGTGACGTCAGCTGAGATGCCTCAGTGGTTTAGTTTGTCTATAAATGGAGCAGTACTCTGTACTGTTACATTTGATTCGTTTTGAGAGAGTTCTTCTCCTCAATTCAATCCTTTCATCTTGTGCAAACCAACCTTGGGACATCTGGCTGAGGGGGAGCTTAGTATGTAAGCATATCTGTAATCATTTGATTCCTATTGTAAATCTTTTGACTAAATGAATTGCATATGCTTTCTCAAAACTATTTTATCCTTTGATTGTGTTTACATAGTTTGTTATTCATTTCCGCTGCACTTTACATTGTTTCATACTCATTAATTGTTCAAATCATACAAACAAACACAATCATGAGAACCTCCGATCCTAACAATTGGTATCAGAGCCTGGACAATCAAAATTTGATCTAACAATCAATTTGACATAACCGTTCGGCTCATAATTTATTGATACTGGGGTTGGGTGCATTTTGTTGGAAAACAGAGTACCGAGTAAATCATGTCCAAAGTGGTTATTCAAAAACTCTGTAAATCAACCAAGATGTCATATGACACACAAATCTCACACAACAAGTGATTTCATGCACAAGACACTCATGGTTTCTAGATCTGAAAACATATCTATTAAAACTATGGGATTATCTCTTATTTTCAAAATTGATTTCAACTATTGTTGAGAATTTTGTGCTGTTTCATCATGTTTAATACTAAAGTATGAACCTCAGTTGAACAAAACCTATGTTCTTAAAACATTAGTGTTTTTGGTAAACATGAAAGAGGAATTTAAAACTTTAGTCATAAGATCTGGTGTGTTGAAAAACAGGTTGAGGATCCTCAAATGGACAAAATCAACTTTGTTAAAATACATTCAGAATATCAGAAATCAACATAGTCCATATCATATGTAGTGTGAGATTGGTTGACCAATTCTCTAAAAACACTACTACAAAATGAAATTGGATTAAGTTTTCTCTCAAAGACCACCCAGTAGGTAATTCATTACTTATAAATGGGAAGGGTAAAAAGGGATGAAGAAATTCACAAAAACTCAGAAGTGTGTTCATCTCAAAACTTCTGAAGTCAGAAGAAAAGAGTATAAACATAAAACACTGAAGAGTCAGAGGTTAGAGTAATAATGGTCATTAAGCAACTGTGTGCATTCATCTGTTTACGAAAAGGTTTAGGTAAAAATGGAAACTCCGGTGAATGAACTTTAAAGAGGAATAGACAAATCTTCAAAATCATCACATGGTTCTCAAAAACTCGTTTGTACATGTATCCTCAATTCTGTTGTCAATCAATCAACAAGAAAATGGTACTAAACAATGGTCAAAATGTATTTAAAATTTCATACGACTGTTGTCAAACCACTGACCATCTTCCTAAACTTGAAGATGATGTGATTACGTATGTTAGTGTAAATATACCAGATCCTTTTTGATGCTATTCTCAGAAAATCCTTATCCAATTTTATACAAAGGATTTTCTCTAATAACCAGGATATATTATTCGTTTTTTTTAAAAAGAATAATATATTTTGAACTTTTGCTTGTTTTTGTTGGCAATAGTTTAAATTTCCTGTCAGGATATGGTACCTTATTTTTTATTGGTATTTTTGTCTTCATAAATGGGTCAAAAGGAAATGGTATATTTGTCATGGTCATGTCAAACTCAAGTTTGCTCTTAATCATTGAAAAGGATTGATTGTCAACAGATCTTAAAATACCTAGGCACTCATGTTTTAATTCAAATATTATTACAAAAATGAGTATCTTTGGTAAAAAGTTCACATTATCTGGGGTACTAAACCACTGTCAAGGAGTTGTAAAGGCTTCAAAATGTGTAATTGACATGTGGCAAAACCCTGAACGAAAATTTTCAAAAACTGTTGCTGATATACTGATCTCTCAAATCATTACCATTATTTTAACCCTAATCACTGCTTTGCTCAAACGTCTGGTTTCTAATTACTATCCACTGCTGAAAGTCAACCACTGATCCTCATTTTGCTTGGCAAGCACTGATGCTCAAAATCAGTGTCTTATCCACTGATATGCTATCCACAGATAGTAAAAATCTTTCACTGTCATCACATTATTACCATTGTAACTACTGATGCTTGATACATCAGTGGCTCTCAAAACAACTGTCCTCCATTCTTCATCCATATCATCAGAGGTTGACACGTGGTCAGTTTTTAGCCTTCAGATCATAATAACCGCTGCCACATCAGTGATCACTTTTTCCCTAAATAAAACCCTGATCAAAACCCCCAAACAGGGTTTTACACTGTCGAATTGAATTCCAAAGTTCTCTTCTCAAAGCAGTTTCCAACTTTTCTTCCAAAATCAATCTCCGATTCTTCTTCATCAAAATGACGAAGTCAAAATCAAAATCAAACTCTAAACCAAAATCACCATCATCTTCAAAAGAGGTCGCTCAAACGGTCGAAGAAACCATTGAAATCCCATACAAATCACCGCACAACTACTTGGGTCTCCTCACAAAACCCTCAAACAACCGTACCTTCGATTCCGTCATCGACACACTCTCTGAATCAAAGTACAAAACTTTGTTGACAGCAGACGCTCCCATTTACCTGCAAACCCAGAGAGAGTTCTGGAAAAATGCTACTCTTGAGAAACAAGACGATAAAGTAGTAGCCATTAACTCCTCGATACAGGGTAAAGCGATCCAGATCACTCCACAAACAATCTCAGAGGTTTTTAAACTCGATGATCAGAAAGGTAAAACTTCTTTTGACAAAACCGAGATGAAAACAGACTTTTTGAAAAGAGGGTATGCAGAACAATCAAAGGTAGATACCTTACAAAAAGGATATTTTCCGTTTGCACCCAGATTTTTATTCCACACACTTTTGTCGTGTGTTTCAAATAAAACAATAGCGTTTAATGAAATACCATTGAAGATTCAATGCCTGGGCTACGCTATTTTAAATAATAAAGATTACAACTATTCCCACGAAATCTTCAATGACTTAGTAAAGAATGTTGATAGCAAAACATTTTTACTCTTTCCAAGGTTTCTAAGCTACTTTTTTAAACAAAAATTTGAAAAAGAAAATGAAAATGTGCCAAAACAAGGTGTTTATTTTCAAATAAAAAGTTTAACACCTGAAACATTCACTAGAATGTTGTCACCAATAAAAACAAAGGCAGAGGTGTCCAAGCAGAATTTAGCAGTTACCACTGCTCCTCAGACATTTGCTGCTGAGCCTACTACTCCAGGTGATCATAGCAGCATTACCCCTGCTTTGAAACCCACACCTGCCACTACCAAAAAGACCAAAAAGAAAACATCCAGAAAACCCCCCAAACCCAAAACAAAGGAAACTCTGGAAGATGAGATCCCAGAGCCAATGCCTGTGACAACACAAATGTCACCACAAACCACTGCTGCTACTTCCTCACAGCAATTAGTAGAAAGATCTCCACCATTGCCACAAACTCCTCCTGCATCCTCACAAAAGGATCAGGGTGTAAGCACAGGGACCCCTCAATATGAATCTCTGAATCCACTCGGATCCATCTTCCTCAGTCCTGATCCCAAGGACATGTCTCTTTCAACTCCCATACCCTCACCAATAATATTACCACAATCCATGCTACCTTTGTTGCATGCAGTTGTTATAGCTCAGACACAAACCAGTTCCTCTCTATCACCTGTCACTGAGAGTATACCCCCACAAGTGACTGGGTCTGATGCTTATACCTCTGCTATCCCAGCAACAACTGAGGAGGTTACACCCCCTGAGTTACAAGTAACTCTCGGTGGTAGTTCAAGTGGAGCAGCAACTACAACTGATGGATCAACAGATCTTCAGTTGGACAGTTGTTTCATTAATAAGACTCCCTTGAAGGAAATTTCTTCCATAGCAACATCGGTAACCACCAGTGAGTTGATTCTAACCACCGGTACCATCAAAGGTTTATCGAGTGCTGAAGAAAGAAGTCCCCAGTACCAAGAACAAGGGGCATCAATGGGTGACTTTTGGGACTCAGTTCCTAAGTCAAACATTGATATAACCACTGCCGGTGGGGATTCAGATGATCCCATTAAAGTGGGTGATGAGTCAAAATATCAGGAATTGACGGGAAGAGTTGAAAAACTGGAAACCTCAGTTGCTGAAATAAAGGAGATGGTGCAAGAGATTTTAAAAGCTCAAAAAGCACAATCCACTGTTGTTCCACCTCAAGCACCTGCTCCACCACAAGCATTTGCTGCAAATGAGCTCTGGAATATCTTTCAACCTTTACTTGAACACCAAAAACAGATGGCTGATCAGCAGCATGAAAGACATGTAAAAATGCTGACAAATATGGTGGAGTCAAGATTCAAAGATACTCAAGCAGATATCAAGGCTATAAAGGCCAGCATTCAAAAGACTGCCCATGGTGAAAAGGTTCCCTCCACTATCCTTTTTATGGATAACCCCCTTGCAGATAATGCCAAAAAGGGGGAGAATGTCAAGAAGATGAAGAAAAAGGGAATTGAAGATGGTCTGTATGTTGAACCAGAGCAAGAAAAACAGCCATCTAAAATCTCAAAAGATTCAACATCTGAAACTTCCATCCAAACAGCTGATACAACAGTGGTTACAAAAACTGCTGTCAGTAGCCAAACAGCTGCCATTTCATCAACACACACAACTTCAACACACACCATCACAACCACTGTTCTACCACCATCTTCATCTACAATCACATCACCACCCTTGCCTCCTGCCATAAAGCAGAAGACAGCCCATGTTACAACATCTGCTGTAATGACAGCAGTGATTGAGACACCAGTTGTTTCAACCACTGTCAGTCAATCACAATCACAAACCACTGCCACTCATATTCAAACCACTGATCCACCAACGACATCATCAGCCTCTCCTACAATAAAAAGGAGAAGGATTCTCATACCTGATGATTCACCACCTCCATCACCACCATCAAAAACTACCTCACCACCTTCATCCCCTGCTCAAAACCTGAAGACATCTGCTGACATATCAGTAGTTGTAATGACAACAGCAGTTGAAACACCAGTTGTTTCAACAGCTGTTAGTCAGTCATCTTCCACTATTTCCACCAGTCTCACATCAAAACCAACAAAGCTCTACACCAGAAAAAGAAAACTTACTCAGCCAGATGAGGACCAATATGATCCCACTGCTACAAGATATCCTTTAGAACTGGAAGCTATAAAAAATGAGATGAGGCAATTCTACACTGATGATGATCCTTTAAACAGAAGATTTTCTTCACTCGTTGGTTTCATGGTTCCAGACGACATGGATGAATATCTTGAACTCAAAGTAAGACAGGCTAAGATAAGAGCCAAGGTTGAATGTAAAGGTCAAGGTGATGAAGCCATTGCTGAAAGATTGGATTTTCTGCTCACAAAAGTCAAACAAATAAAAGATTTTGCACAAGAGCTGAGTAAAGAAAAGGCAGAGCAACGAAAATAAACGAGAGGAAAACTTCTTGCATACATAATGCAAGAAAAATTTTATCCTGCTGAAGAAAACCAATTTGAAGAATGGCCAATAGTGGCTCTAAAGCATGAAGCTGATAGGATTGATAGAATCAAGAATGATCCTAGAAAGAAGAAAAATGCTCCAAATTGGAGTAAATACAAAAAGCTCATCTCTGACCTAACAGCTGAGTATAAAAGAAAAAAAACAGGAGCTGGTAAATGCAAAAGTGGACACTGCAAATGCCATATCAAAATGGTCAAAGCAGCAAACTGATGAAGCCTATGAAAGGCTGAAGAAAAGA
The DNA here is from genome assembly GCA_030545235.1 of Helianthus tuberosus. NCBI lineage: Eukaryota > Viridiplantae > Streptophyta > Magnoliopsida > Asterales > Asteraceae > Helianthus > Helianthus tuberosus. Next base: position 54,083,263 of record CM060426.1, on the reverse strand, counting down.
AAGATAACTGTTTCAGGCACTTCAAAGAAGCATGAACAAATGATGAAGCTTGAACAGCAGATAGAAAACCTCAAAACACTGTTCCGGTCTACTCTTGTGACAAACCAAGAAGAAGGAGAACAGCTGAACAGTGAAGAGGAAAAGGAAAAGGAAGTTGAGTTCTTCAAAGAAACCATCATGAAAATGGGTCTAAAAGAAGAGAATTCAGAAAAACTTCAAAACCTTTTTAAGAAGGTGTTAACTAAGCCTGCATCACCAAATACTTCAGAAGTTTCAGACACTGAGCCAGATCAACAAAAAGGAAGGAGCAGATAGAAAAAGAGACTGCAGAAGACATAGCTGCAGCAAACAATGTCATTGAAATGGCCTTCAAAAGAATGTCTGAAAGTCTGCAAGTTTTTACAAGGCCATCATCTCCCAACTCATCTACGAATAAATCTCTCCCAAGAAACCCATTGGGTTTAAAAGTACTAAAGTGGATGTCTGATCAAAAGACCCACGTATTGACCCTGGTCAGATCCAATGCCGAAGTGAAGTACATATCAAGGAAAGAAGCACTAGGCCTTAGTGTTGAAGATTTGCAGGATCTCCTTGAACTTACACTGTGCCGGGATGAAGATGACACAAGTTCCAAAGAATTTGAAGAAGAATTTAAAAGAAAAGCAAGGGAACTTCTGATGAGGAATAAAGATCCAGAATAATGAAGGGTTTTGGCATTATCTGTTCCAGGGGGAGATTGTTGGGATTGAACCCTACCAGAGGAACAGATAATGAAAGCCAAAACCGGATCATGACAGTGGATTCACAATAATCAGCTGTTTACTTTAAGCTTTCCCCTTGACAGTGAATCAAACATCTGACATACTCCAAGTACTGCCCTTATCAACAACTGCTGATCCTATAAACCACTGTGAAACCAAAGCACTGATGAAGTTTAAAGGCTGAAGCTCAATCGACTGCTGGAATCCAAGTACTGCTGAAGAGTTAAAGCACTGCCAATTCAAGGCCTGGTCACCCTTTGAAGAAAGCACCGTTGCTCATACAACAGTGGTTGATTACGTCAGTGGAATGAAGAGTCAGTGTTTATATATCAGTGTTTAGAATGTAATCAATGTCTGTATGGTCAGTAGTTGTAGAACAGTAGATAGAGTTTGTTAGTTTGTTAGATGTCACTTTCATGGTGACGTCAGCTGAGATGCCTCAGTGGTTTAGTTTGTCTATAAATGGAGCAGTACTCTGTACTGTTACATTTGATTCGTTTTGAGAGAGTTCTTCTCCTCAATTCAATCCTTTCATCTTGTGCAAACCAACCTTGGGACATCTGGCTGAGGGGGAGCTTAGTATGTAAGCATATCTGTAATCATTTGATTCCTATTGTAAATCTTTTGACTAAATGAATTGCATATGCTTTCTCAAAACTATTTTATCCTTTGATTGTGTTTACAAAGTTTGTTATTCATTTCCGCTGCACTTTACATTGTTTCATACTCATTAATTGTTCAAATCATACAAACAAACACAATCATGAGAGCCTCTGATCCTAACAAGAGCGGTCCTTCCACTTCCGAGAGCACCGAGCTTCGTTGTATGACCCGTAGCACCTAGAAGTACACTTGGATTGCTTGAAGTTGAAACGAAAATGGTGATGGTGATCTAGGGGGTGTTCGGCTGAAACCTTTGGAGGAGAGGGAGAAGAGTTGTTTTGATGAAATGTGAAGAAGGTGATGGTCCTTATAATGGAGTCTCTAATACCCTTTGGTCCATGTGTTTCTCAAAGTACATACATGAATCAAATCAAGATCTTTCATAATCTCAAGGAAGATTAGAGAAGATATTAAGAAGTATATGTAGATCTTGTCATGTGGGGTCCCTAGAGGACGGTCACCATAGGGGGGGGGGGTAGTTTGTAAATTAAATGGTAAGTAACTTATTAGTGGGAGGTTATGTGTTGTTATGTATTATATGTATTGTGTAGTGTGTTATAGTGCTCGGGGACCATAACTAGCTCAGAAAAGGAAAAACAATGTCATTGACAATATTTTTATGTTCCGGTTAAAGTCCGGTTGTTCGGTTTGACACTGTTCCGTTAAAGTGCTTAATTAATTCGTAAAGCGTCCTATATATATATATATTTTTGTAACGTTTTTAATTTTCAACCGTTAGGAAAATATAACGGACTATTTAGTGACCTTTCTGTACACTATTAGTATATTAACAAGTACATGTAAGTATAACACAGATATCAGAAGCAGTTAAATGATTCAGCACAATCATCAAGCACTTTAATTTTCATTAATAAATTGTACGGAATACATGGGATTTTGAGGGTTGTCACACCTTCAATTGCCGAGAAGCGTAAGCTATCACCTTCTCGCGTTGCATCAGCAAACAACTGAGACCCTGAATAGAAGCATCACAATATACCACAAAATCTTCGGTACCTTCAGGTAGAGACAAGATCGGTGCACTGCAGAGTTTTTGTTTTAGGAGTTAGAAAGCATCTTCCTGTTTCGATTCCCAAGAGTATACCACACCTTTCTGTGTCAACGAGGTGAGAGGTTGAGCGATCTTCGAGAAGTCTTTAATAAATCTTCGATAATACCCAGCGAGACCAAGAAATTGTCGCACCTCCGAAGGATTCCTCGGTGCCGCCCAATTTCTGATAGCATCAATCTTAGCAGGATCCACGTGTATCCCCTTTTCATTCACAATGTGACCAAGGAAATGTACTTCTCGAATCCAGAAATCACACTTAGAAAACTTCGCATAAAGTTGCTCCTTCCTCAGGAGTTCCAAGATAAGACGTAAGTGTCGCTCATGGTCCTCCTTTCTCTTTGAGTAGATCAAGATGTCATCGATAAACACAATGACGAATTCATCAAGATACGGTTTGCACACGCGGTTCATAAGATCCATGAAAACTGCTGGTGCATTTGTCAACCCGAATGGCATAACCAGAAACTCATAATGGCCATATCGTGCTCGAAAAGATGTCTTAGGGACATCCTCCTCTCGGACTCTCACCTGATCATAGCCCGATCTTAAATCAATCTTCGAGTAGAAACTTGACCCTTGCAACTGGTCAAAAAAGTCGTCGATACGCGGTAAAGGGTAGCGGTTCTTGACGGTCACCTTGTTGAGTTCACGGTAATCTATACACATACGAAAGGACCCGTCTTTCTTCTTCACGAACAAAACTGGGGCTCTCCAAGGCGAAGAACTGGGCCGGATAAAACCTCTATCCAACAGTTCTTGGAGTTGATTCGACAGTTCTTGCAACTCTCCTGGTGCAAGGCTATAAGGAGCACGAGCAATCAGGGCTGCTCCTGGTGTAAGGTCAATCTGAAATTCCACCTGACGGTGTGGAGGTATACCAGGAAGCTCTTCATGAAACACATAAGAAAACTCGCGAACAACTGGAAGGTCTTCAATCTTTCTTTCTTCAGGTTGAGTATCAGCAACAAGTGCTAAAATAGCAGGGTAGCCCTTTCGTAGACACTTCTGGGCTTTCATGGCTGAGATGATGCCAACCATTGTACCACTACGATGACCTTGAACCGACAAAAATTCTCCACTGGGGAGAGGGATACGCACGATTTTCTCTTTACAGAGAATTTCCGCTTGATGCTTAGACTACCAATCCATGCCAATGACCACATCAAAACTTCCAAGAGTAACGGGGAGTAGGTCAATGTCGAACACTTGACCCATAAGATCGAGTTTACACCCAAGAAGGACGTGTGAAGCTTCAATCGATTTGCCATCGGCTAATTCTACAACGTGTTTGTTTACAAGAGGTGTAGGACTCAATCCTAACTAACGACTGAACCCCAAAGACACATAACTCCAATCGGCACCAGAGTCGAATAAAACAGAAGCAAATAGATTGTTCACAGAAATTGTATCGGTCACAACGTTGCCATCATTACGAGCTTCCCCAACGCCCATAGTAAACACTCTCCCACGCGCACCGTTTCCACCATTGTTCCCATTGTTATTATTCCCAGAGTTGTTGTTGCCAGCATTCTGATTAAGTTGAGGGTAATCCCGCCTGAAATGACCCTCGTCACCACACTGAAAGCACCCCTTACGATTTCCCTGATTCTGTTGAGGATGCTGCCTCTCTTGTTGCTGTGGCTGCTGTTGCTGTGGGGTTTGTTGCTGCTGTTGCCTTGGGAGTGAGACCCTGCAGTCTCTGTCACACCCCGACCACGTGAGACAACGAAACGTGGCGGAAACGTCGGGGAGTGTTGTAACAGAATTAATGTTTCACAACCATGGAAATTTAAAGTTTCGTTTTATTCATCAAACAAGCGAGTTACATTGTCTTTAAACAAGAAATAAAGAGTACATAACAAAATTTAACTAGTTCTTGTCTCGTTTTAAGTCACTAAGGCACAGGTCCGCCTAAGTATGTCTTGATAAGTCCTATGCATCATCTCCTGAAAACACATGTGAAAATAGGTACGTGAGCATAAAAATGCCTGTGAGATACATAGGTTTTGAGAAAATAGGATTCATGACTTATGTTTGAGAAAATGTTTAGTCATGAACCTTGTAATTTGCTTTGTCTTGTAAATCATTTGAAAAACGATAAGATCAGATGATATGTATAAATAAGAGAATAATGTATGGTTAAATGAATAACCATGTAAGATGAGTTTGTATAAGATAAGTTGTTTGTAAATCAATGTCTTGTAAAAAGTATGTTATTTATATAAAATGTTATATGTCTCAAACTGAAATGATTCAAATAACGCTACGACATGTAATACTATACAAGCACTTATATATAGGAAGTACCAGCGGCGTATCCACCATACTTGTATCATATTACACACGCCTCGTTACTTAAATCACTTACTCAACCCAAACTACCAAAGTAAAATGTTCATGTCTAATGTAAATCATGTAATGTGTATCCAAAATGTAAGCATGTGATGAATAACAAATGTACTAAGTATGATGAACAATGCAACGAATGGACATACATAACATGTGAACTGTACTAAGTATGCAAGAATAGACATACATAGCATGTGACGTGAAATAACTGTACTAAGTATGCAACAATAGACATACATAGCATGTGACGTGAAACAACTGTACTAAATATGCACACAATGGGCATACATAGTGTGACAACTACCACTTTCGGGTAATTTACTTACATTTAAAACAATAATTTACATTATACAAATATGTGTTTTGAATATTAGAACTGCATGATGTCATGATATACATCTTAGAACACTCATGGAATATTCATTTATGATGCACATTATTCATTTTTATTTGTTACATTTGAAATAGTGTAAACAATGCATCGAAACAACTAGAGTAGTACCTAGTAAACTAGTGTGCTGACAAAAACTCAGGATCCGCAAAAACCATTTAAAAGACATCTTTAGGACTCAGACGAAAGTCCAACATCAAATATACATTAAACCCTATATGGGAATACAAGGGTTTAGTTTAATATGTTACCAATGTCCGGTAGCACCAAAAACAGCTCGAAAACTGCCGAAAAGCGCTAAAACTTACCATTTCAATAACTTTCCGCAAAATTCAGCATTATTATTTTTACTACAAGATGCAAAAGTGTTGTTTAAACACAAATTTCATATGAAATACTTAGGGAATATCAATTACACACATAACCGAAATTTTCCCAACAACTTCCACAAGTTTACCATTCGACTAGTTACTTGCGGAACAAATGCCAAACGAATATCTGAACGATATCTAATCTTTTTTTTAGCAACTATCTATCATTATGTGGATCATTTTGGTCTAGTTATAATCACCTAACACCTTGAAGCATCTTGAATAGTGTTGGGCCTCAATAGTGTTGGGCGCAAGACTTGTACTCTACGAAAGACATACAAGTCTTACACATATTTAAGACACAAGACTTGTACTCAAGTCATCTATAAAGACCGAAGTGTCTAACAAATGTAAGAACATTTGTAGGTCGCAACACTATTCAGGACGACCGCACGTGAGATCATAGTTAGTTACTATTCACGGACGCAATTCTGTGAGTTCATGTCCCCTATTCATTTAAATGTTTTACAACTTTACAACTATCGGGGAAAATACATGTTCAACGTATGTTAAAGTTAGGGAATGAAACACCTTAGATCATGTGCGATTAGGGTTATACATCTAAGCACCATTAATCCAGTTTGCACCTAGGTACAAGTGGTTAGGTCTAATGGGTTTTGGCGAGCCCCACTCTTGGTCGTGGACCCATACAGAAGAGTGCGTTTGTGTCCCAGTCGATAGTAGTCGACACAAAATCGTCTAGGTTTGGATTGCTTCCTAATTCGTCACACATATTAATGTCCTCGCGAAACATTAATGATTAACGATTTCATTGACGATTTACATACTACATCATTACATACAGATACATTTTATACAACTCACATTTTATGGATACATTTTATACAACTCACATTTTATGGATACATTTTATACAACTCACATTTTACGGAAACATTTTATACAACTCGCATTTTACATATACATCTCATACAACTAAACTGCATGAACTCGCCAACTTTTGTTGATGTTTTCAAACTTAACATGTATTTCAGGAAATTAGTGGACCATGCAGACATTTCAGTCAAGGAAAGCAAGTATCAAGACTCCATGCCACCATTTGAAGGGTTTGCCCGTTATATACCGCCTCTTTGCGGTGATATAGTGGTCAAAGCCTTGACATTTTAAGACTTACATTTTGATTTATAAAACGATGACAACTTATTTTCATTTTATGGTTTGTAACCAATACATTTAACTTATGTTGCGTTCTTTTGAAACGATTTTGACAATGGCATTGGAGCTTGTTTTTATTCATTTAGTATGTTCACTTATATTGTTATGCAATGAGAACCGATCAGATCACACCTCGCGCTTCCGCTACGAGCGGGAGTGACAGATTGGTATCAGAGCATCGATTATAGTGAACCAGGATTCTTTCTCAAGTCTAAATCTACAATCACTAGGGACCTCTCACGAAAACCTCTTGTTCATGTTGAACAAATTATAAATAAAATTGGACAGGTCAAAAGGTTTTCATTGCATAAACATTTTTCAAGGTCCACTACAACAAAAATTCACTCCACATAAATCAAGCGAGGACATTTCCATGGGTGAAGTCTATGAGAAATAGACACATTACATTAACATACTATGTGCCTACAATACATTACATTATCAATTTACGCATCATAAATGGTTTACAAGTTCAGCTTATGCAAGATAGAAATCCTTGTTAGATAGGATTTTACATGACTATATATATATAAGTCATTCATATATGTGTTGTACGAAATATTTGGCAAGAACAAAATACCTTCGACTTCAAACTTTATTATTATTCTTTACTCGCACGATGAAAATATCGACCTCACGTCTACTGCGGAGCTTATGGCGAACATGATTCCTAAGTGATATCTTAAACTTAATTCCATAAAAATATGGTTGCTTTCTCGCGAATGCTGAGATGCCTGACCATGATAATGACGACGAGGCGGAGGTGGTAACCTTGGACAACAACTCCATTAGTGGGACGAGATCCCTGTGACTCATACTAATCAAGGTGGATATACTCTTGTCCTTACAAGGAAGATGAAGTACTCATCTTGAAGGTGCCTCTTCAGTTGTTATTGTTACAGATTCTTTTCATTTCTATTTCATCTAACGCCGTACCGTTCTGCGAGTAAGGACTACGAACGTTGACACGTGAGCTATCACGAAGGTCCCTCCTATGTTGAAGGTATATTGACAATAGTGTTTCCTCTCTTATTGATCGGTTGCTTCGTACGAGAGAACGCTAGGGTGACCATGCAAGGCAATTTATTATTACGGTGGCCAACGTAATAACAACTTGTAGTGCATGGGAATTCTGGTGGACTCTGCGGGCCAAGCTAATGATCACTATTCGTTCAAATTCTTAAATTATTATTTGAGATTCAATTTTTCTTATCTATTAGAACATGAACTGTGGTGGTTAGTATAACACCCTACGATACAATACAATACAATACAATACAATACAGGAAGACGACACGTATTTGTTCACACCTAACATTCGATCTATATCACGATTCAGTTGAGACTAGTCATCTAAACAAACAAAACTTGTTAGCTACTCAGGGAGGATTTTCCTCAACATTCTCGAAATTCTTGAACATGGGTTGGTTCCATGGTGTCTATGACACTTTATCCCACTTTACCTTACCTTACCTTATCATATTCCACCTTATCATATTTATTGGAAATAGATACAATAAATTCCTTCGCTTGACATTTGTCTTTTCCCAAGGGATGGTATGGCATGAGCCATGCTGCAACTCCCTCATTGCATTCTATTCAACATCTTTGGAGATTCTAATGATCTTGCTAGAGCTCGTGAAACTCAAGCACTATTACCATAATTGTCACATGAACAAGTAAGACAAAGGATTTTCTCTACTTAGGACGATCGAGGTCCATAGAGTAGGGAATACATATTATATGGACGAAGACCACTGGTTGGTTTCCCCTCCTCAATGAATTTTTTTTGTCTCTTTTTCCAGTTAGACATATGACTAATACACGCAAGAGGCATTACACCTTTTGGTTTTGGTTATCCACATTATCATTTATTCAAACATATATGAACAATGCGATCTTGAGGTTTCCATGAGCGATTGCATTCTTCATTCTTGGTCGCATGATAGACTATATTTATCCAAATATATGTCTAGATTCTTTTAATAGTGAGTATTAAAAATATCATGGCACCAAAAGAAACAAATGTTTAGGTCAAAAGTTATGTGTTGAAAATCATTGCTTTTACACAAGACGTGGTTTATACATGACACTGTTAAGCAAGACATTGTTATACATGACATTTGACGTTAGTATATACAAGACATTTTCGTAAATAACGAGACGTGTGTAATATGATAAAAGCATGGTGGATACGCCGCTGGTACTTCCTATATATAAGTGCTTATATTATATTGCATATCGTGGTGTTATTCAAACCTATTCGACAAAGACAAGACATGACATTTTGCATAAGACGCGACATCTTCTACACAAGACATAATATTCTATTTCAAGACATGATATATTTATACACTACATTTCTATTGGTTATTTATTTAACCATACATCATTATTTTATATCATCTGATTTTCATATCTATTTTCATATGATTTTATAAAAGAACTCGATCATAACTGGAGCCAATATTGTTGGTTACACTTGATGCTTTCACGATATCTCAAGGGTTGTTTCCATACTACGTAACACCCGAATTCAAACACCCTGAGTGTTACATTTTGGGTTTAGCCTCGGAGATCCGAAGCATGACCGCATCATCCCTCCCTACCTCGATCACTCAAACAATAACTCTCGCCATGAGAGAAATGAAGGCAATTGCTGCCATAAACGATTTTGGCACCAGGATGTATGCTGGTAACTTGCCGAAATCCTAAATGTGACAAGTGAGACGTTCATCATGAGGGCAATTTCAAAAGCACCAAGAGTAGCAGTGTGCTGATACCGGGCGCAAAACAAAGGCTAGTAAGACGATAATACTTAAGAACGGATCAAGCTAGTGAATAAGTGTGTGTGTGGCTAGAACTATGAATACTCCACAAAATCCCAATGAAGTCATGAGTACGTACACTCTACGGTCATCATGTACCAATTCTTTTAATACCAACACCGAGCTTAGCTATTGTCTTTAAATGTTAAGCATATACTCGAATTAGAGTCATGTTGGACACACATTACTATATCAACTTAGCTAATGGGAAATTAGCTGACTCTTGTCAAATCATAAAGGGTCACCGTTACGTATCCTATCAATCAACATTTCACATCCATATTATTTGATACCATTGCCGATTTTTAGCTTTATCGCAACATTTCACATGCATAGTTTCATGGCTAGTGACGGGATTGTCCTAGCTACAAATAGGGATTGGGTTATCCTACATCTAAACACAGGGATTGGATTGTTCTATACATTTGTACAGTGAAGTCCTTACTACATAGAATTCAAAATGTACTTGGCCTAGAGTCACGTAAGCTAGACGTCTCCTCATTCTATAGAATTGGCAAACGGTAAACTAGTCGAGTCTGGAGTTGAAATTCAATATCGATCTCTTATCCATTCAGTCGGGTAGTTTTGAAGTAGGGGTTGGCATGGATTGGTTATCCAATAACCTAGCCGAAGTCTTCTGTCATGTGAAGGTCAATCGCCTACCACTACCGAATAAAGAGACACTTGTTATTCATGGAGAGAAGCATGACACACCATTGCAGATCATCAATTGCATGAAGGCACAAAAGCGCTTACAGAAAGGTTGTGCTGCCTTTCTGGCACATGTTGTCGACAAGGAGGCCATTGGGCCGAAGCTGACAGATATTCCAGTGGTAAAAGAGTTTCCTGAAGTCTTTCCTGAAGACTTGTCGGGACTATAACCATATCGACAAGTCGAGTTTCATATCGACTTGGTACCGGGAACCGCACCCGTAGCCAAATCTCCATATCGATTAGCACCTTCTAAACCTTGTAATTGACCGAATAAGGATGTTGTGAGTTCATAACCCCCACTCTTCATCATTTTACATCTTTTTAAAGGTTTTCAGGGGAGAGATGCAAGTTTTGCAAAATTGCACCACATTTCAATGAACAAAAATTCATATTTCTAAACATTGTTACATATAAATTTCCAACTAACTCAAATGGTTTATGAAAGGTCCAAGCTTCTACTCCAAGATAGACTTATGATCAGGGGTATCACAAGTTACGAATATAAGAGGAAAGCATGCCAAGGACGGATTTTCAAACTCGTTATGGTCATTACGAGTTTCTCGTTATGCCCTTTGGTTTAACGAACACACCAGCGGTCTTCATGGATTTAAGGAACCGCGTGTGCTAGCCGTATCTTGACAAATTCGTCATGGTGTTCATTGACGACAACCATATCTTAACAAATTCATCATAGTGTTCATTGACGACATTTTAATATACTCACGATCGGCCGATGAGCACGAACAACATTTGAGAACCATTTCAGAACTATTCAAGAAGGAGTCACCATACGCAAAAATTTCCAAATGCGTGTTTTGGATTCGTGAAGTACAATTTCTCAGGCTAATAAGTGAACGAGAAAGGCATTCAAGTAGACATCTTGAAGTTCGAAGCAATTAAGAGCTGGGAAACACCCAAGACTCCAACTGTAGCCGACAATTTTTGGGATTAATGGGATATCATCGGAGATCTATTGAGATATATTTTTTTTACTCAATTGCTAACCTCCCTCACCCATAAAGACAAGAAATTTGCCCCAATCGAAAAACAAGAAGTAGCATTACAACTTGTCCTTAATATTGGTGCATAGCATTTCAAAATCTTATCACTACCCAATGGTACCGATGACTTCGTAGTTTACTGTGATGCTTCGCATCAAGGATTGGGTTGCGTACTTATGCAACGGGATAAAGTTATCGCGTACGCATCACGTCAACTCAAAGTTCATGAAAATAACTATACCACTCACGACCTCGAGTTAGGTACGGTGGTATTCGCTTTCAAAATATGACGACATTATTTATATGGTACTCAATGCATTATTTTTCACGGATCATAAAAATCTTCAACACATATTCAACCAAAGAGAATTAAATATGCGTCAACGATATTGGGTTGAATTGTTGAACGACTACGATTGTGAAATAAAGTACCATCCGGGCAAGGCAAACGTTGTAGCTGACGCCTTGAGCCGCAAGGAGCGAGTTAGAACACTGAGAGTTCAAGCATTAGAGAAGATGATTCACAAGCGCTCAAGGAAGAGCATATTCAAGCAGAAACACTTCGAGGCATGAAGGAACAATTAGTGCCGAAAGAAGATGGAACTTTATACCTTAGGGGTCGAAATTGGGTTCCATTCTTTGGCGGCCTTCGAGATGATATGTTGAGGAAGCACATAGGCCTAAGTATTGAAAGAATACTATTGGTGGCCTAACCTCAAAAGTGATATCGCGACTTATGTCGGAGAATGCTTGACTTGCGCGAAAGTCAAAGTCGAATAGCAAAATCCCTCGGACTTGTTACAACAACCCGAGATTCCTGTTTGGTAATGGGAACAAATATAGATGGACTTCATTACGAAGTTATCCAGGACCTCATGCGGTCATGACATGATTGAGTAATCATCAATAGACTAACAAAGTCCGCACACTTCTTACCGATTCGAGGGGAGGATAGTACAGAGAAACTAGAGGAACCCTATCTCAAGGAAATAGTGGCTCGTCATAGAGTGCCTATTTCAATCATCTCAGACCGAGATGATCGCTTTGTGTCAAGAATTTGGAAGTCATTCCAACAGGCCTTTGGATCTCATTTAAATCTAAGCACGACCTTTCATCCACAAACTGACGGCCAGAGCGAACGGACAATCCAAACACTCGAAGATATGCTTCGTGCATGTGTTATGGATTTGGGCGGCAACTGGGATACTCACTTACAATTGGTTGAGTTTTCCTACAAACAACAGCTACCACACAAGTATACAGGCTGCACCGTTCGAAGCTCTCTACGGTCGAAAGTGTCGCTCTTCGCTATGTTGGGCGGAAGCGGGCGATAAACAACTTATCGGTCCAGAGTTAGTCCAAGAGACTACAGATAAAGTCTTCCAGATCAGAGACCGTATCAAGGCGGCTCGCGATTGACAAAAGTGCTACGCAGACAAGAGACGGAAGCCATTATCCTTCGAGGTCGGAGACAAGGTCTTGTTGAAAGTCTGGCCTTGGAAGGGCGTGGCCAGATTCAGTAAGCGTGGAAAGCTTAACCCCTGTTAAGTAGGTCCATTTGAAATCTTGGAAAATATTGGCACCCGTTTCCTACAAACTGAAGTTAATAGAAGAACTAAGTAGACTACACGACATATTTCATTTGTCGAATCTCAAGAAGAGTTCAACGCAAGAAACAGTTTTCATCCCGGAGGATGAGGTTCATATAGATAACAATATTAACAAAAATTCATTGGAACTCTCGACACGGACCCGAATATACTTGGGAACGTGAAAATCAAATCAAAACCAAAATACCCCCACCTGTTCGAGAATACTCCTGCAAAGAATGACTCAGCTTAAATTTCGGGACGGAATTCTCAATAACAGGGGGAGAATGTGACAACTGCCACTTTCGGGTAATTTACTTACATTTAAAACAATAATTTACATTATACAAATATGTGTTTTGAATATTCGAACTGAATGATGTCATGATATACATCTTAGAACACTCATGGAATATTCATTTATGATGCACATTATTCATTTTTATTTGTTACATTTGAAATAGTGTAAACAATGCATCGAAACAACTAGAGTAGTACCTAGTAAACTAGTGTGCTGACAAAAACTCAGGATCCGCAAAAACCATTTAAAAGACATCTTTAGGACTCAGACGAAAGTCCAACATCAAATATACATTAAACCCTATATGGGAATACAAGGGTTTGGTTTAATATGTTACCAATGTCCAACATCAAATATACATTAAACCCTATATGGGAATACAAGGGTTTGGTTTAATATGTTACCAATGTCCGGTAGCACCAAAAACAGCTCCAACATCAAATATACATTAAACCCTATATGGGAATACAAGGGTTTGGTTTAATATGTTACCAATGTCCGGTAGCACCAAAAACAGCTCGAAAGGGTTTGGGCGCCAAATTGTTTTGGTCAAAAATTACCGAAGTAATTAAGTGATCAAATTAGTTAAGTGAGGTAGTGTGCTAGAAACGAGTGTCGAAAATATGTTAGTCAAATTACTTGCAAAAACAGTTTCAGGATACGGCTCGGGATATTGAGCTGTATCGATGATCAAACAATGAGCAATTAATGAGCAAAAAGTAAAGAAAGTGACACGAGATGTACGAGGAAAGCCCTTGATCAATCTAGATCGCCGGCATAAAACCTCGGGAGCTGACAATCGCAGCTGCCTTGTTCTTCAATTGCTTCAAAAGTCAGGATACAGTGCAGGATGTGGTACGGATCGACTAAGTGTTACAACGGAAATGAAATGCAAGTGTAATGTTTGCTATCAGCTAGAGAGTGATTGTGTTCGAGAGTGTAAGTGTGAAATGATGTGTGTTCTAAGTTGATCCGACCCCATCTATTTATAGTAAAGATAAAACAACTAACTACCCTAAACTCGCGGGATTCACCGAATATTCCCTCTTGGAACATTGCAGACCTGGTCTTTCGGGCTCAACGTCTCTTTCTCAACAAATTCGTCCGAGTCTTGAGGAGAAGAAGTCCTTGTGACCGTTAGCAAGCCTCTGCCCTTAATCTGCACGTGATTAATTCAATAAGCTTCAGGATATCGCCCAAGATGTCAGCAATATCCTCTTCCAGCATCCTGATTACAAATAACCAAACAAAGGCAGGATATTGGTCAGGATATATATGTTAAGAAAATGACCCCTAACAATTGTCCCCAAATATATCAGTTGGGATACCAATCCAACGGATATATTTCAAAAACCTTATCCCACAACTCAAGGCATTTAAAATGAAGCGACGGTCAAGATCACATCATAACTTCCAACGCGTTTTTTACTCCATGGAGATCCACGATGCCCCTATATCTTCTCTTTTCTTGTTTGAAAAGCAGATATCTTCAACAGACCCTTCAGGTAATTTTCCATTTTTTGACTTTCTTCCTGTCGATTTACTTCATTTTTTTCTAGCAATGGCCGCCGAAACCTTCATCCAGCAAAATCTTCTCAAAAATCCCGAGAAGGAGGTCTGCGCCTTTGACAACGCAGATATTGCAGCTCTAAGAGCCTCCGGCGCTTTCCCTGACAGCACAGTCTTTAGGCCATTTGATCGGTCAATCCGATCAGATGTTTCTTCTACCGAATGGATCTGTTTCCCAGCATATCCTTTTTCACTAGGCCTTCGATATCCCTTTCCAGAATTCATGATGCAATTCTTTCGTATTACTGGCATCTCTTTTGCTCAAACCATGCCCATGGTCTGGAGAGTACTAATTGTACTCAACCAAATCAAAAACCTCCATTGTTCTGACCTCTGCATCGAGGATCTACCTATTGCTTATCGCCTCCGGTCCCACGGCTCTAGCCGGTTCTTGCTTTTTTCAACCTCCAGCAAACCCTTGATTCTCAAAGCCACCAAAAATGAAGACGGATGGCAACGCAAATTCTTCTTTGTCAAACGAGATTCCATTGCTGAGGGTGCCAACCTTCCGGTGGAGTGGTTAACCACCGGTAGGATCATAAATATCCTTACAGACGATTTAATTGTTATCCCCTACTAATATTCTTCTTTATGCAGTGAACTTTAAGGAAGTTGCTCCTCCTACCGCTGAGTCAGAAGAGAGAATCAACACCGTTTACCGGTTACCTGCAATAGATAGGACTTTTACCACACACGTTCCGAGTTCAAGTCAGTACTCGTCATCCGAGATGTCTGGTAAGAATCCCTTTCAGAATAATTAGTCAAAATAATATAACGATAAAGAATAAAACTTTTTCCTTTACATAGCTCCAGCTAAGATCCCTGAAGTCTTTGATCTTGACGAACTGGATAGCTACTCCGACCAGATGCAAGTCAAGAAAGAACCCGGCTCCAAGACCACTGCTACATCCAAACCCAGCAGTTCCAAAGCTATCATCATTCCTAAACCTTCACCGGCTACCAAACCTCGGAGTTCGAGTTCCCGCAAGAGGAAAGAACCCGATTCTCCTGTCGTTTCCGACACATTTCCTTATGAAAAACATGGATTCATCGAAGCCAGCGGTTTTATGACTTCTTTTCTTAACCAAGTTAGTATCTTTATATCATATCCTGCAATTTAGACTGTTTCCATAGACTTAATAATAATATTGATCCCTGTCCTTTTACCTTTGCAGGGTCTTGAGCGTTTGGTTCATCTATATCAAGAATCCTGCAAGCTTAACAAAACACTTGAATCCAAGCTAAAAGAAGCAGAAATCACGATTTCAGACCAAGGTATGATCGCGGCCGCCAAGTCTCGTCATTATGAGGAGAAATACAAAGCTATGACCCGGGAACACCAAGTTGCTCTCAACAAGGCTACTCTTCAAGCCCAAGCTGATCTGGAAGCTGCCCATGTGCAGTACGAACAGGATATGGTCAGTTACCGAGAAAGCCTCAAGAGTTCCGTCGTCATTTCTCTCCTCCAGGCTAGGTTGAAGATGGCTCACGAAGCCAAAGCATTGGGCTTCGAGTGCCCTTCCTGGGATGTTGGAGCCTGGGAGACCAAGCTGAAGAACCTTGGCGGTACCTCTTCCAAATCAACTGTCGATGATCCTTCTAAAGCAGTTGAAAAGGCAACCGATGCTGACAAAGATACTGAGGCGGATCCCAAAATGAATGTTGCTGAAACCGTTATGGAGCAAGAAGGCACTACCCCCTAGAGCTTACTTTTATTCGAACAATTTCATGTCTTTATGAACAATTTTTATTTCTAAACAATTTGATAACCGAAGGCGGATGGGTCCTGGGTTTCAGGATGAAACCTTTGGTTATCAACCAGTATTGATCGTTTTTAAGAATAATTTCATCTTTTGACTTCTCTCTCTATTAATTTGCATTATTTAGTATGAGTCTTATTTTTGTAAAAATTTCATACTGTTATTTTACAAAATATCCTGATTGGTATGCTCAGAAACATACTGCAAAAGCCTTTTATTAAATAGATCTTCCAGACATTCTTTTATCTTTATAAAAAGTTTTCTAGAAAGTAAAAAATAGTTTATCTCTTCAAAACCAAGTTTTGATAATGACCAAAATTCCAAACCAATACTAGTTTCAAACATCCCAGCCAAATATCCTTAAAAGGACTTTGAGGATATGTGTCAAGATATTTAACATGATGTTATTAAAAATTTAAATGAGACTTGCAAAGGAAAGACCATACCAGACATAGGATATAAACCTATTACCGAACTTCAATCCCTTTGCAACTCTTCCAATGAAGATGTCCCCATTGCAAGGTACTTAATGCATTAGTCGCAAACTTCATTCTTTTAGCCTCATACCACCATATTGGCAGGGATGTCCCCTGTGTACAATGTGTTCAAGTAGCTTAGAAATCTATTTAATGTCAGTTTGCATTGCATAAGCAATTTTTCTCGTTTCGAGGGCATAACCCAAGGACGTACTGGAGATAAATCCTTTGTATCCTGGGGAAAATCCCAATTTTTCATGCGCTACAGGCGGGAGTGTATAAACTCCAAGACTTAGAAAGGTGAAAACCTTTAAACCTTAGAGAGTATGAAAATACCCTTTCGTGAGAGAGGGTGATCAATCCTCATATACCGTTAGGATTCAGGATATAACCAATGGTAACGAAATTGTCAGCCACTTTTACATGGACTGGTCCCGCCACCTTGAACTATCCCTGAATAACTTGCGCTCCAGGCAGGGTGTTTAAACCCAATTCGGAAGAAAGGTGAATACCTTTAAACCTGTGAAGGGATCAGTATCCCTTAAACGTGAGAGAGGGGGCCAATCCTCTAATCTTCTGAGTTATCCCGAGTGCATATCCTGGAGCTATATCCTGAAACATATCTTGCAAAACAAATGTAAACTAAGGTGGGTGTTAGCTTGGCTAACACCCCTCCGATGCTTAAGTCAGTATTGGGTTCAAAAGAATTAATAAAAATATATTAAAAAGAAGTAAGAATTCATACCATCTTGAGTTAGAAATTAAATTCTAGACTCACTTGAAATAGAGCTTAAGGTGTATAGCATTCCAAGATCTCGGTAGCATATCTCCCTCCATATTCTTGAGTCTATACGCTCCTTTCCCTGCTTCTGATTCAACTTCATATGGTCCTTCCCATTTTGGAGCTAACTTGCCATCGGCAGGATTAGTAGTATTTTGGAAGGCCTTTCTTAATACCCAATCTCCAACCTTAAATCTTCTGGTTCTAATATTCTTGTTGTATGCCCTGGATATTCTCTGTTGATATGCTGCCATCCTTAGCCTTGCTGCATCTCTCTTTTCATCTACAGTGTCTAAATCCTGACTCAAGGCTTCAGGATTCTTCTCAGGATCACTTAAGGTAGATCTTGCAGTAGGTATTGTCATCTCCGTTGGAATCACTGCTTCTGCTCCAAATACCAACGAAAATGGGGTTTGACCTGTTGCATTCTTTACCGTTGTCCTATCAGCCCATAAAACAAAGGGTAATTCTTCTGCCCATCTTCCTTTTTTGGCTCCAAGCCTTTTCTTTAAGTTGTTGACAATTATCTTGTTAGAAGATTCTGCTTGTCCATTTGCTTGAGGATGTACCGGAGTTGATGTGATCATTTTGATTCCCCAACTCTTGCAAAAGTCAGTAGTCCTCTTACTTATGAACTGAGAGCCATTGTCACAGATTATCTCAGCTGGTACTCCGAATCTGGTCAGGATATTTCTCTTGATGAAGGATACTACTTCTTGGTCTCTTACTTGAACAAATGCTTCAGCTTCAACCCACTTAGAGAAATAATCCGTCATTGCTAGCATAAAGACTTTTCCTCCCGGAGCTTTTGGTAACTTTCCTACTATATCCATCCCCCACTTCATGAATGGCCAAGGGGAAATTACAGGATATAGTGGTTCAGCTGGTTGATGTAGTATGTTACTATGCCTTTGACATGCATCACATCTTCGAGCATATTCTGCAGCATCTTTCCTCATTGTTGGCCAAAAGTATCCTGTCCTCAATACTTTTGAGAATAATGATCTGCCCCCAGTATGATTACCACAGTCCCCTTCATGTATATCTTGAAGTACTTCTTTAGCTTCATGATCCTCCAAGCACCTTAAATATGGTCCTGCAAGAGATTTCTTGTATAAAATATTATCTATAATAGTGAACCGTGATACCTTCATCCTAAATGCCTTAGGATTTTCATTTCCAGGAATGTGTCCTTCTTTGAGATATTTCATGATTGGGGCCGTCCAGGTTCTAGGATCCTCTTCAGGATATTCCGCCCCAGGATCCTGAATACCAGCTACTTCTTTATCCCGAGGATTCGTTGCAGGATATAAGACATGTACTATTGGTATTTGTGTCCCTTCAGGTATCCTGACCGACGATCCCAGATTTGCTAAGGCGTCTGCTTCAGCATTATCTTCCCTTGGTACCTGTTTAAGTATAAAAACATCGAAATATCCTGCTAATTTTTTGAGAATATCGAGATATTCGATTAATTTCTCTCCCTTAACTGCATATGATCCATTAAAATGGTTAGTAATTAACAGAGAGTCAACATATACTTGCAAATTTTTGATACTCATGCTCTTAGCCAATTCTAATCCTGCAATTAAAGCCTCATACTCTGCCTCATTATTGGTAGCAGGAAATTCACACCTAATAGCCTGGGGTAATATGTCCCCCTGTGGCGATTTTAGTAGTAATCCTAATCCTACTCCTCTTACATTAGATGCACCATCAGTATATAATGTCCAGGATCCTGAGGATTCTCCTAGTTGTTGAACTTCTAGGTCTACCTCATCCTGAATGTCACTACTAAAGTCAGCCACAAAGTCAGCTAAAGCCTGAGACTTTATGGCATTCCTAGGTTCATATACTAAATCATAAGCACTCAACTTTACTGACCACTTGGCCATCCTGCCTGACATCTCTGGTTTCCTAAGCACATTTTTAATAGGATAGTTTGTTTTAACATGAATCCTATGTGTCTCGAAATAATGCCTAAGTTTCGTTGATGCCATAATTAATGCTAGTATCAATTTTTCTAAATGGGAATACCTAGTTTCAGCATCTAACAAACTTTTACTAACATAATAAACAGGATACTGCTGACCTTCATGGTCTTTTATAAGAACGGCACTTACAGCATTCCCTGATACAGCAAGGTATAGGGATAGTGGTTCACCATTTTCCAGCTTCATCAACAGAGGTGCGGTTGAGAGATACCGTTTCAAATCTTGTAGGGCTGCTTCATGCTTTTCCCCCATTCGAATCTTTTGTTCTTCTTTAGGATATCATAGAAGTCTTTGCATTTCTCCGAGGATCTTGAGATAAATCTGTTTAGAGCTGCTACCCGGCCTGTTAATCTTTGTACATCCTTCATATTCGAGGGTGACTTTATATCCAGGATAGCTTTAATCTGCTCCGGGCTTGCCTCTATCCCCCTTTTCGTCACCATATACCCAAGAAACTTTCCTGCCCCCACTCCGAAATGGCACTTAGCAGGATTCAGCTTCATATTATACTGATCCAGGATATCAAATGCTCCTTTAATATCCTGGAGGTGATCCTGAGCTTTCTTTGACTTTACTACCATATCGTCAATGTATACTTCCATGGTGTCCCCCAGTTTGTCTTTGAACATCATGTTTACCAATCTTTGGTATGTTGCACCTGCATTTTTCAAACCAAAAGGCATAGCTGTATAACAATAAATACCTGTTGGTGTCATGAAGGCGGTATCCTCCTGGTCAGAAGGCTCCATTTGGATCTGTTGAAATCCTGAGGATGCGTCCATGAAAGTCAGCATTTCATGCCCAGCAGTAGCATCTACCATTGCATCAATATGGGGGAGAGGAAATGGGTCTTTAGGACAAGCTTTATTCAAGTCTGTGTAATCCACACAGACTCTCCATTTTCCGTTCTTCTTCTGTACCACTACCACGTTTGCTAGCCACCTTGGGAATTTGACTTCTCTAATCATTTTGGACTTCAACAATCTTTCAACTTCTTCTTGAATAATTGTATTGCGTTCAGGAGCAAACTTCCTTCTCTTTTGTTGCACTGGCTTGAATGATTTATCAATTCCAAGCTTGTGAGTGATAATATCTTTGGATATGCCTGTCATATCCTCATGCTTCCATGCAAACGTAGACATCCTGCATTTTAAAAAGTTAATTAATTGTTCCTCGATATCCTGAGGGATATTGGTCCCTACGAGCACCGAAATATCGGGGTTATCCTGATCCAGGATAACTTTCTTCACATCCTGCTCAGGATCCTCCACGATATCCTGGGCCCGCATCTTTAATTGCTATGCTGCACTAGTTTTGGCTGAGGATTTCATCGAGGAGGAGTAGCATTCTTTCGCCTCCTGCTGATCGCTATCAACTTTAACAACTCCCCAAGGGGTAGGTATCTTGATGCATTGGTGATATGTTGACGGCACGGCCTTCATATCGTGAATCCATGGTCTTCCCAGTATAATGTTATAGCAGGATAGAGAGTCCATCACACAGAAACGTTGTATCGAGTTGACTCCTTCAACGTACACCGGCAACTTTATCTCTCCCACTGTGTTTCTGGCCTCTCCGCTGAACCCAACAAGCACGGTGGACTTCGAAGTGATATCCATTGGAGATACATTCATCCTTTTAAGTGTCTCTAGTTGGATTATGTTGACGGAGCTGCCATTGTCAACCAATATCCTGCGTACAAAATGGTTAGCCACATATAACGTTATTACCAGAGCATCATGGTGAGGATCCTGGACAGTATCCCTGTCATCAGCATCAAAAGTGATCACTTTGTCAGTTGTGAGGGTCGTCATCCTGACAGGTTTGTCCCCCCTTTCGGCCTTGGCTTCCTTTGCATGTCTCTTTGCTGCCGAATACGAGGTCCCACAAATGTCAGATCCTCCCGAAATGAAGTTGATTATCTTGGCATCCGAGGGAGGTGACGCTGCTCGTTCAGGATCCTTGTCAGTATCCTGACCCTTATTCTTCTTCTTTCCTAAGAGATCTTTCAGATATCCCTTGCTTAGAAGATAGCTTATTTCTTTCCTTAAAGCAATGCAATCCTCAGTCATATGCCCGAAATCTTCATGGAAAGCACACCATTTCGACTTATCTTTCCAGTCAGCCTTTTGTTGATTCTTCCGAGGCCATCTAGCCTTGTCTCCTAGACCCTGCATAGCATACATCAATTCAGGAATATTAACAGAAAAGCAATATTCAGACAACTCAGGATACTCTTCAGGATCCTCATCTTCTACAGCATTCACTCTCTTGTTTTCATTTCTACCATATGGCTTAGGCCGATATGACTTAAATGAGGATTCTGACTTCCTATTAGTCGATTCATAAGTGTTGGATGAGTTCATCCTTTCTTGCATCTTCTTGTCATCTTCTAAACGGATATATCTCAAAGCCCTGTTACGAGCTTCATCGAGATTCCTGCAGGGATTCATTACAAGATCCTGATAAAACTGAGAATCCTTTTGTAATCCCATCTTAAAAGCTTGCACAGCTGTTGCAACATCAAGATGTGGGATATCCAAGGATTCTCGACTAAATTTGTTCACATAATCCCTCAAGGATTCCTGAGGCCCTTGAGTTATCCTGTAAAGATCACTGGTTAGTTTCTTAAAACTCCGACTACAAGAAAATTGACTGTTAAATAAATTAACCAAATGAGAAAATGAAGTAATTGAGTGAGGAGGAACGTTTAACAGCCATTTTAAGGCTGATCCTGTTAGAGTAGAACCAAATCCCTTGCACAAGCAGCTTCCTTGAGCTCCGGAGGGATAGGGTTAATCTCCATTCTTTCCCTATACTGGGCAATATGCTCCTCAGGATCCGTAGTCCCATCATAAAGCTTCATGTTGGGGGTTTGGAATCTCTTTGGGATCTCAGCATCACAGATAGGATACGCGAAACGAGATATCTTGTGGCTGTCTTGAGACACTTCCGGGATCGGTTGGACCACCCCAGGTACACTAGATATCATGTCCTTTAACTTCTGAAGTTCCCTGGTAAGTGCTGATGTCACACCTGTATCCTGCAAAGATCCACCATTGTTAGCAGCATGAGTATTATTATTATTAGACACGTTACCAGTTGGAGGGTTCTGCCCATATCCTGAAGCATATCCTGAGCTCCTCATGGTTGACATCCTAATCGAGGAGGGTATTTCAGGAGTATGATTCTGAGGAAGACTGGGCACGATATTCCCCCTATTATCCTCGGTATAAACAGCTGAGCTAAAGTTCAACGCTCTGGGGTGTAACGGAGTGACATTGTCCTCCGCAGATCTGCTCGATCCAGCCTTCAGGAGTTGTATCTCCCTCAAAAGCATTTGGTTCGTTTCCTGTTGCTGCCTCATTTGTTCCTGCACACTTCCAAATAAGGTTAAAATTTCATCATTAGAAGCTAAAACGGGAGCAGATCCCTGAACACTCCGAGTTGGGATAACATCTTGAGATTGTGTAGAGGCTGGCATCCTTGGAGGAGGTGGTGGAAGCACCGAACCGGTAGTAGCAGAAGTCATAGCAGATACAGTAGAGGAACTCATGTTTGATCGTGAGGCCATTGTGGACAATGTAGCAAAAAGTTTTGAAAATAAAAAACCGATTAGCGATTTAACAAAAAATTTTAGTAAAGAGAGCACCACTTGCCCCACGGTGGGCGCCAAATTGTTTTGGTCAAAAATTACCGAAGTAATTAAGTGATCAAATTAGTTAAGTGAGGTAGTGTGCTAGAAACGAGTGTCGAAAATATGTTAGTCAAATTACTTGCAAAAACAGTTTCAGGATACGGCTCGGGATATTGAGCTGTATCGATGATCAAACAATGAGCAATTAATGAGCAAAAAGTAAAGAAAGTGACACGAGATGTACGAGGAAAGCCCTTGATCAATCTAGATCGCCGGCATAAAACCTCGGGAGCTGACAATCGCAGCTGCCTTGTTCTTCAATTGCTTCAAAAGTCAGGATACAGTGCAGGATGTGGTACGGATCGACTAAGTGTTACAACGGAAATGAAATGCAAGTGTAATGTTTGCTATCAGCTAGAGAGTGATTGTGTTCGAGAGTGTAAGTGTGAAATGATGTGTGTTCTAAGTTGATCCGACCCCATCTATTTATAGTAAAGATAAAACAACTAACTACCCTAAACTCGCGGGATTCACCGAATATTCCCTCTTGGAACGTTGCAGACCTGGTCTTTCGGGCTCAACGTCTCTTTCTCAACAAATTCGTCCGAGTCTTGAGGAGAAGAAGTCCTTGTGACCGTTAGCAAGCCTCTGCCCTTAATCTGCACGTGATTAATTCAATAAGCTTCAGGATATCGCCCAAGATGTCAGCAATATCCTCTTCCAGCATCCTGATTACAAATAACCAAACAAAGGCAGGATATTGGTCAGGATATATATGTTAAGAAAATGACCCCTAACAATTATAACTAATAAATAACTAAATAATCATACATAATAAACATGAAAAATACAAAGAAGCAAAAATAATAATCATGATATATTTATGATTGGTTTATATTGTGATCTAAGACTTGTTATATGCATATTTGATCTTGTTATGATGATTATGATATAAATAAATTGTTAGAGGATGTTTTAAAAATATGATCTAACAATTATACATGTTTATGTTAAAGGGTTTTTAACATAAAGGTTTAAAGGGATGATCATAACATTTGATCTTGTGAAAGTATTTGAGGTTTTTCACTAAAAACAATACTTTTACAAGATTATAAAAAGTAACATACAACTTGAGATTTTTATAAAAGTTGTTAAAACTAGAATTAAACTTGGTTTTTGACCTAGTTAGCATATGTTATGATCATGTATAAAATCCTACATTATTTTGAGATCATCTTAATGAGGTTATGTTATAAATCTCATGTGTTTTTTTTTTTGTATAAATGATATGAGAAATTGTTGATGATTTGAAAAGAAAATGATATGTAAATAAACATGGCAAAGTTCATATTACAAAGGAACTATGGCCAACTTTTCTTAGAAATCATATGTTAGAAAAACTATCATTTTTTTTTAACAAAGTCTTTACAAGATTAGAAAGTTGGTCTTTCTAAACATAAAAATTGACATAAATATATATTTTGGTAAAATACATATTTATTGAGCATATCAAGTATGTGCTGTGTGTTATTATTTGTATTAGTTATATATAAAAGTTAGAGACTTGATAACAATGACACAAATAAATACAAGACATACTTACAACTAAAGACTTACAAGAATACATATAGACACACTTGAAAACAACATACGGACATTCCGAGCTTTCGGACACAACTTATGGTCAAAACGGATGACGGGCGAATCTATAAACATATCGCCAATCCAAGGACTTACTACGACGTATAGGCGATCTTTCGACGCAGACACAAAATTTACGTTACCATTAACAAAATTCGGACATTTTGAAACTTATAAAAACTATTATGTTTTTATTAACTAAAAAGTATACTTAGTTATTTTTATAAAAATGTTTTTATAAAAATGAAAGACTTATACTTTCAAATGGGCTTACACTTCTTAATGGGCTAGTTTATACAAATGGGCTATCTTTTACAAATGGGCTATTATTTATAAATGGGCTTAACTTCATAATGGGCTTATCAAACATATGGGCCAAGGCCCAATAACATTAAGCCCAATACTATTGAGGCCCAATACTATTGAGGCCCAATACTATTGAGGCCCAACACTATTTAGGCCCAACACTATTTAGGCCCAACACTATTGAGGCCCAACACTATTGAGGCCCAACACTATTGAAGCCCAACACTATTAAGGCCCAACACTATTGAGGCCCAACACTATTGAGGCCCAACACTATTTAAGCCCAACACTATTGAGGCCCAACACTATTTAAGCCCAATAACATGAATTCTTGGATTAAGCCCAATGACTTATAATTGATAAAAACACAATTATACAATTTACTTATATGAGACACGAAATCAAGAAGACAAGACCCGATGATACAACTCACAAGATACAAGATTACATATATATATATATATTTAGTGAAATGTATATATGACAATTTAACAATTCATACATCTAATACACAAATCAATGAACAACAAAGACATACAAGTCTTACACATATTTAAGACACAAGACTTGTACTCAAGTCATCTATAAAGACCGAAGTGTCTAACAAATGTAAGAACATTTGTAGGTCGCAACACTATTCAGGACGACCGCACGTGAGATCATAGTTAGTTACTATTCACGGACGCAATTCTGTGAGTTCATGTCCCCTATTCATTTAAATGTTTTACAACTTTACAACTATCGGGGAAAATACATGTTCAACGTATGTTAAAGTTAGGGAATGAAACACCTTAGATCATGTGCGAATTAGGGTTATACATCTAAGCACCATTAATCCAGTTTGGACCTAGGTACAAGTGGTTAGATCTAATGGGTTTTGGCGAGCCCCACTCTTGGTCGTGGACCCATACAGAAGAGTGCGTTTGTGTCCCAGTCGATAGTAGTCGACACAAAATCGTCTAGGTTTGGATTGCTTCCTAATTCGTCACACATATTAATGTCCTCGCGAAACATTAATGATCAACGATTTCATTGACGCTTTACATACTACATCATTACATACAGATACATTTTATACAACTCACATGTTATGGATACATTTTATACAACTCACATTTTATGGATACATTTTATACAACTCACATTTTACGGATACATTTTATACAACTCGCATTTATAGATACATCTCATACAACTAAACTGCATGAACTCGCCAACTTTTGTTGATGTTTTCAAACTTAACATGTATTTCAGGAAATTAGTGGACCATGCAGACATTTCAGTCAAGGAAAGCAAGTATCAAGACTCCATGCCACCATTTGAAGGGTTTGCCCGTTATATACCGCCTCTTTGCAGTGATATAGTGGTCAAAGCCTTGACATTTTAAGACTTACATTTTGATTTATAAAACGATGACAACTTATTTTCATTTTATGGTTTGTAACCAATACATTTAACTTATGTTGCGTTCTTTTGAAACGATTATGACAATGGCATTGGAGCTTGTTTTTATTCATTTAGTATGTTCACTTATATTGTTATGCAATGAGAACCGATCATATCACACCTCGCGCTTCCGCTACGAGCGGGTGTGACACATAGCATGAAATGTAATGTAAAACAATGTACTATAAATGTACTAATGAACATAGCAAGTATATGATGTGAAAGCATGAAAGTATCAAGTAGGCACATGTGTTCCACCCCAAAACGTTTGGAAAACAGTAAAAGAGGGGTCTATGTACTCACTTGAGATTGCTCAGAAGTCCTAAGATAACCACCAAGCAATGCTAGAGATCACGGAATCAAACGGCACCTAATATAGGTAACTATGTTAATTAACCGGACCTAAATCGGAGGATCGGATAGAATGAAGGTTCGTAAACCAAATGAGTATGAAGACTCGTGTAATATGGTTTAACAAAGCCTACATACTAAATGAAATCTAACATAAGTGCTTACGACCCATTACGACCCGTTTAGGTAGCTTATGCTACTTTGACGCGTCGTTCGCGTGAAACGCGTTCGGACCGCCTAACTAGCCCTATGACAAGTGTTATATGCCTAAACATGTTACATAATCAGTTATGTGACAAAATTTTAGGTTACATATGCTTAATTACCAATTATACATGAAAAGGGTATTCTGGTAATTTACCTAAGGCATATAAACTACCTATCATACAACTACTCAAACGATGTGACCATAGGGTATAACCTCGGAAGGTTATTCCCTATATGCTATGGTCCTAAAGTATTTGGTCGGATCCTAATGATCGACCAAATGGGTCGGGTTCGAAGGTATAAGCGATTTATTAGATCGCTTACCCTTACGACCCTAGACAACGTGGTAATCAGTAGGCATAGTCCCAAGGGACAATAACCATCGTGATTACAATCACGTTGCGAAGTTCAAACGAACTTCGCATTGACCATAAACTGGTCAACGCCGAAAGTCAAACAAAGTTTGACTTTCGGACTCGAAAAGCAATAAAAGAACGAAGGAATACTTACGAAGGGTCCCCGAATGCTAATCTCGATCCAAGTAGCTCAGGTATGAAACAAAGGTTTCAACTTAGAGCTTCTCAAATCAAGATTCTAGTGGGTTTTGCAATGGCATGGGGGGGGGGGGTATTTATAGGATTCGTAAAGCCGTTAAGATCGTTCCTCGTTAACCGTGCTTCAATCCCAACCCTCCACCTCAATTTTTTAGTGCTTACCTAAATTTTTGGATCTCCGGATGTATTCAGAACGTAAGTTATGCGCGAAAGTGCAAACTTGTGCCCTTTTTGACGCTTTTAGTCCCTGAATGGCCCAAAAGTTTATTTTAGCACACTGAACCCCTCAAAGCCTATTTCTTAGCTATGTAAAGGATATTTATGGTATGTTTAACTTATGGCCATGTTCCGGAATGTCTGTTACAGTTCAAATTGGCATACTTTCGCAATTTGTCAACTTTAGTCCCTGTAAGCGATTTAACTTGATTTTGCCATACCAAAGCTTTCAAAACTTATTTCTAAGTTATGTAAAGGTTATTTAAGGTATCTTAAGCCTATTTCACTATTCCGGAGTGTTCGTTGCATTAAACTGGTTATAT
Source organism: Helianthus tuberosus (assembly GCA_030545235.1). Classification (NCBI taxonomy): domain Eukaryota; kingdom Viridiplantae; phylum Streptophyta; class Magnoliopsida; order Asterales; family Asteraceae; genus Helianthus; species Helianthus tuberosus. The sequence goes on along the minus strand of CM060426.1, from coordinate 54,054,786 downwards.
TTACGCATCAGTACGCGTATAACCTTCCAGAAAACGATTTAGAGCTTGAAATCGAACAAGAACTGATATGTGCAAAAGATACACATATATATACAGATCCCAAGTATGAAATACAATATTTCATTGGCTTGGAATTTGTTTGATGGTCGCAGTGACCCAGGTGTCACAGTCTCCCATACTTTAGGAAATTTCGTCCCGAAATTTATTCGTAGGAGTCTATTTGTGACTTTGTGTCAAATAACCACCAAAGATATGTAAGGAATAATCCTGTCATTTCCTTAACGGACATTCTTCAGAACGAAAATGAACAGACTGAGTCATTTTCCTCAACGAGTATTCTTCAGAAGCGGAAATGAAGGAATAAACAAACGGGGATTCATTTCCTCAACGGACAATCTTCAGAAACGTAAAATGAACTTACGGAGTCATTTTCAACGGGTGCTTCATCAGAAATGGGAATGAAAAGGAGAAACAAACGGATATTCATTTCCTCAACGGACAATCTTCAGAAACGAAAAATGAACTGACGGAGTCATTTTCAATGGGTGCTTCATCAGAAATGGAAATGAAAATGATAGACAAACGGATATTCATTTCCTCAACGGACAATCTTCAGAAACGAAAAATGAACTTACGGAGTCATCTTCAACGGGTGCTTCATCAGAAAGGGAAATGAAAATGATAGACAAACGGATATTCATTTCCTCAACGGAAAATCTTCAGAAACGAAAAATGAATTGACGGAGTCATTTTCAACGGGTGCTTCCTCATAAACGGAAATGAAAAAGGATATTCAAACGGATATTCATTTCCTCAACGGACAATCTTCAGAAACGAAAATGAACAAACGGAGTCATTTTCAATGGGTGCTTCCTCAGAACCGGAAATGAAAAAAAAAGATAGTCAAACGGATATTCATTTCCTTAACGGACAATATTCAGAAACGAAAAATGAACTGACGGAGTCATTTTCAACGGGTGCTTCCTTAGAAACGGAAATGAATAGGGCTAATTCTAGACATATGACAAAACTCGCTGTGGTTTCTGTGCACTAAATTCCATAATTATGTATGCATCCATAATTACGTAATTCCTTGCACAGTCCGCACAGTTTATCTTGTAATGTTTAGGGGAAGAAAATCAAACCTGTGATGAGGGTGACTAGACTACCATAGGGTCCTTTTAATTAGATCTACAGATGATCTTATTAATTAGGCCACCAAGGAGTCCTTTCAGCTATATCATCACATGATGTTCCTAACCAGATTTTTGGATCAATCTGCTTAACTAGACCACTTAAGGGGTCTAATTATGGAGTAGTACTTTATAACCTAAGGGACTTAACTACAACGTAGAAGTCCATTAAGGATTTTAGATAACAAAAACTTGGATTACACCAAAAACATAAAAGGGAACACATAAGCACATAATCACATAGTTGCTTAACTCAGTTATTAATTTGTTATTAACTTGTTATCGATTGAAAATGGATATGGAAACCAGTCGATGGACTTCAACATCCTTAAACATCTATTTGAAAAGATAGAATGATTTTCCAAAAATTTGATTTCTGATTACAAGGAATCACCACATTCGAATTAAGGTATACAACAATTAAGGACTTACGGAAATACCCTTAGGTACCCTATTAAGGATTTATAGTGGTACTTTGGGTATTCGTCCAGTGTTGTAACTTGCGCCTTATACTTCATATCCTTGGATGAAACGGGTACTTAAGAATTTCGTGGAAAACGCAAGAGATCATAGAATGAGAAAATTTTGGGGGTAGTTTGTTCTTCAAGGAATACGGTTCCTTGATTGTCGGTATTGAAAGAGATATGTTGTTTATACATACAACCACATAAATACATTGCAATGTAAATAAAAGATTTATTTATAAACAACGATAACAACTGTTTCTTGGACCTTGACAACAAAAGAAAATAATACATAAGACGTGATTATTTCTAAACGATGTTGTCTTCTAGTCAGTCAGATGCTCATCCCTGTGCTGGATTTGCATTAGCAAGCTTTGGGCAATTTCTTCGGAAATGACCCATCTCGCCACAGTTGAAGTAAGAACCTGGTAGAAAACGACCTTGAGCAGGATTGTTGCCAGCTTGGTTTGGTGCAGCTGCAGTTGGGCAGACTCTTGCTGTATGGCCTATAAGTCCACAAGTTTGGCATTTGCGACACTTTACATTGGCATGATGATGGAGGCTACATTGGTTGCACAAGGGTGCAGTTCCATTGTATGGCTTCCTAGCAGGGGGTTGAGATGGTTGGTTGGGGACGGCTTGATCATTGTGAGTAACCATGGCGAAGTTCTGAGAAGCCTTTCACTTCTTTGACTTCTTAGGAGATCCAGTCTGTTCATCCATGGTCTTTGATTCCTCGATTGGGTTCGGTTCCTCGACCAGTTTCTTGTCACCTTTTCGGAAAAGTTTACCTTTCCTGATCTTTGATTCAGTCAAGGTTGCAGATAGCTCAATGGCCTGTCTAACTGTAGTAGGGTTGCTACCAGTCACAATGTCTTGTATTGAGTCAGGGAGGCCATCAATGTACTTTTCGATTGCCTTATCCAAAGGCGTGACCATGTTTGGGCATAACAGACTTAACTCCTCATAACGGTCCATGTAGGCTCGATGCTCACCGCTATCTTGCGTAAGATTGTCAAATTCCCTTTCTAAGGCCCTGATCTCGTGACGAGGACATAATTCCTTCATCATAAGGGCCCTAAGTTCAGCCCATGTCTGTGCTAGAGCAACTTCTGCACCACGATCTCTCATAACCCCGTTCCACCACGTAAGGGCCCTCTTCTGGAACACACTCGAAGAAAACTCGACCTTGCGATTGTCAGGACACTGCACGTGGCGGAAAGTATTCTCAATGCTCTCGAACCATTGAAGAAGCCCAGTCGCTCCCTCAGAACCACTAAACTTGAGTGGTTTAGCCGAGTTAAAACTCTTGAAATTGGATGGACCATTGTTGTTGTTGTTGGCTTGGTTCCATTGAGCAAAGAGGTTTGGGAATTGAGCAGCCATTTGCTGCGCAATGATTTCTGCCAGTTCGGCAGTCGCTATCTGGCTTTCGCGTCGAGGAGGCATTCTAAAAGAGAAACAAGAAAGAAAACAAATGAAATGGCATTGGGTAAGAATAGGATGTTACAATTACTGACCATAATCATGGTTGATGGTCATTTGTTTGAACCACGAAGCAAACAAACAACACAAAGGCTGAATCAAAGCAAATAGATCCTCATAGTGTATCGCGAAGACATGCTCGCCTATAAGTGGACACTCACCCCAAGAGTTCCTAGGTAAGAGTGACTGGTCCGATTATGTGGATTTGTACGAACACTCTAGCCTTAGACAGAAAACTCAGGGTACAGGCATTCACTCTTCCAGTTTGCACGTGTTCACACTATTTAGGACCCAAAACTTTGACGAGAGTTTGAAAACTCAAAGGGGTTCAAAACCTTACAACTGAGGGTTCAAAACCTAGTAATCAATCATCCTAGAACAGATGATTAGTTTTCAAAGCGGTTTTGAAATTTATGTTCTTGTTGTGGTCGTCGCCTAAGGATAGGTGACGGTATTGTTTTATGACTAAACGCAAGTAAACTCGCGTTAGGGTCCTAGGAAGGTTATAGACTAGGTCAAAGTATTACTAATAACCTAATTCCCTATAACCATTGGCTCTGATACCATCTTTTCTGTCACACCCCGACCACGTGAGACAACGAAACGTGGCGGAAACGTCGGGGAGTGTTGTAACAGAATTAATGTTTCACAACCATGGAAATTTAAAGTTTCGTTTTATTCATCAAACGAGCGAGTTACATTGTCTTTAAACAAGAAATAAAGAGTACATAACAAAATTTAACTAGTTCTTGTCTCGTTTTAAGTCACTAAGGCACAGGTCCGCCTAAGTATGTCTTGATAAGTCCTATGCATCATCTCCTGAAAACACATGTGAAAATAGGTACGTCAGCATAAAAATGCCTGTGAGATACATAGGTTTTGAGAAAATAGGATTCATGACTTATGTTTGAGAAAATGTTTAGTCATGAACCTTGTAATTTATTTTGTCTTATAAATCATTTGAAAAACGATAAGATCAGATGATATGTATAAATAAGAGAATAATGTATGGTTAAATGAATAACCATGTAAGATGAGTTTGTATAAGATAAGTTGTTTGTAAATCAATGTCTTGTGAAAAGTATGTTATTTATATAAAATGTTATATGTCTCAAACTGAAATGATTCAAATAACGCTACGACATGTAATACTATACAAGCACTTATATATAGGAAGTACCAGCGGCGTATCCACCATACTTGTATCATATTACACACGCCTCGTTACTTAAATCACTTACTCAACCCAAACTACCAAAGTAAAATGTTCATGTCTAATGTAAATCATGTAATGTGTATCCAAAATGCAAGCATGTGATGAATAACAAATGTACTAAGTATGATGAACAATGCAACGAATGGACATACATAGCAAGTGAACTGTACTAAGTATGCAACAATAGACATACATAGCATGTGACGTGAAATAACTGTACTAAGTATGCAACAATAGACATACATAGCATGTGACGTGAAACAACTGTACTAAATATGCACACAATGGGCATACATAGCATGAAATGTAATGTAAAACAATGTACTATAAATGTACTAATGAACATAGCAAGTATATGATGTGAAAGCATGAAAGTATCAAGTAGGCACATGTGTTCCACCCCAAAACGTTTGGAAAACAGTAAAAGAGGGGTCTATGTACTCACTTGAGATTGCTCAGAAGTCCTAAGATAACCACCAAGCAATGCTAGAGATCACGAAATCAAACGGCACCTAATATAGGTAACTATGTTAATTAACCGGACCTAAATCGGAGGATCGGATAGAATGAGGGTTCGTAAACCAAACGAGAATGGAGACTCGTGTAATATGGTTTAACAAAGCCTACATACTAAATGAAATCTAACATAAGTGCTTACGACCCATTACGACCCGTTTAGGTAGCTTATGCTACTTTGACGCGTCGTTCGCGTGAAACGCGTTCGGACCGCCTAACTAGCCCTATGACAAGTGTTATATGCCTAAACATGTTACATAATCAGTTATGTGACAAAATTTTAGGTTACATATGCTTAATTACCAATTATACATGAAAAGGGTATTCTGGTAATTTACCTAAGGCATATAAACTACCTATCATACAACTACTCAAACGATGTGACCATAGGGTATAACCTCGGAAGGTTATTCCCTACATGCTATGGTCCTAAAGTATTTGGTCGGATCCTAATGATCGACCAAATGGGTCGGGTTCGAAGGTATAAGCGATTTATTAGATCGCTTACCCTTACGACCCTAGACAACGTGGTAATCAGTAGGCATAGTCCCAAGGGACTATAACCATCGTGATTACAATCACGTTGCGAAGTTCAAACGAACTTCGCATTGACCATAAACTGGTCAACGCAGAAAGTCAAACAAAGTTTGACTTTCGGACTCAAAAAGCAATAAAAGAACGAAGGAATACTTACGAAGGGTCCCCGAATGCTAATCTCGATCCAAGTAGCTCAGGTATGAAACAAAGGTTTCAACTTAGAGCTTCTCAAATCAAGATTCTAGTGGGTTTTGCAATGGCATGGGGGGGGTATTTATAGGATTCGTAAAGCCGTTAAGATCGTTCCTCGTTAACCGTGCTTCAATCCCAACCCTCCACCTCAAAACCCTGGTTTTTGAAAACCATTAGAGCCCAAGGTATTGCCCCAAAACCATGTGCAAGGTGAAATGGACCAGATTCAAAGTTTCTGCAAGTTTTTTGCTGTCTGGGGACTGCTTGCGCACCGCAACACTCAGAGTGTTGAGGTGCGCAAGGACCTAATTTCACAGATTTACACTTTTGGTCCCTGCTATGTAATAAGCTCATTTCCGACACGTTCAAGGCCCGTTAACCCCATTTCAAAGCTCTAAAATGAAGTTAAAGTATAGGGAACTTAAAATGTGTTCAAAAATATCTCGGGTGTCGGTTCGTTTGGCCGTACGATCGCGATGTTCGCTTAATTACGACGGAATGCGCATAAGCGCGAAAAACGATCCAAATGGCGCGACGAATGGATTTTTCTTATGCCAAACACTAAAATAAAATGTTTTAGTGCTTACATAAATTTTTGGATGTCCGGATGTATTCAGAACGTAAGTTATGCGCGAAAGTGCAAACTTGTGCCCTTTTTGACGCTTTTAGTCCCTGAATGGCCCAAAAGTTTATTTTAGCACACCGAACCCCTCAAAGCCTATTTCTAAGCTATGTAAAGGATATTTATGGTATGTTTAACTTATGGCCATGTTCCGGAATGTCTGTTACAGTTCAAATTGGCATACTTTCGCAGTTTGTCAACTTTAGTCCCTGTAAGCGATTTAACTTGATTTTGCCATACCAAAGCTTTCAAAACGTATTTCTAAGTTATGTAAAGGTTATTTAAGGTATGTTAAGCCTATTTCACTATTCCGGAGTGTTTGTTGCATTAAACTGGTTATATTTACGCATCAGTACGCGTATAACCTTCCAGAAAGCGATTTAGAGCTTGAAATCAAACAAGAATTGATATGTGCAAAAGATACACATATATATACAGATCCCAAGTATGAAATACAATATTTCATTGGCTTGGAATTTGTTTGATGGTCGCAGTGACCCAGGTGTCACAGTCTCTAGCCATGTGGCCCACCTTGTTGCACCTGTGACATACCCGGGTGCACGGCCCACGATGGTGGAAGTTGCACTTGTTACACTTGGGCTGCTTCCCTGCGTATGAGCCCTGATTCGAACTGTTTCTCTGGTTCTGATTCACAGAAGATGACTGGCTAAAACTGTGGTTGACGCTGTTGTCTGGCTTCTTTTGTGACTGATTCGAGTTGGACGCCTTGTCCACATCATTCCACGTCCGTTTGCTATCCGTAGCAGGTGTGGTGGCCGTAGCAGTAGTGGTAGTGGTAGAAACACGCGGTGGTAGCGAGCCACGCTCCACCTCCTGATCTGTGATCCTGTGAGCTAAGCGGATGATCTGAGCTAAGTTGTTGAGGTTCGCGGCAATCACCAAGCCCTTCACCTGAGGGGCTAATCCTTTGATGTACATTTCATTTCTTTGGTGTGGAGGTCGTGATAAGTTCGGGCACATATTAGCTCATTCATGAGACCCTTTCGTGTTTGCCTCAATCTCAGATCCCAGCATTTTCAGATCATAATACTCGTTCTCCAGTTTCTACACTTCGTCACGAGGACAGTACTCTTCACGCATCAACTCCTTAAAATCGTCCCAAGTAGTCGCGTTCGCCATTCTATACCCATCATCTGAACTTGGGCATTCCACCAAGTCAAGGCACCATCCTCGAATGTACCTGAAGCATACTTCACTCTGTCCCCAACAGGACAGTAACATATCGCAAACACCGATTCCGCCTTCTCAAACCAACGCAGTAGTCCCACAGCCCCTTCAGTCCCACTGAATGTCTGGGGCTTACAATCCATGAACGTCTTAAACGTACAAGCAGGCAGATTGTTTTGATTTTGATTCACTTGTTGACCGAAGGACGAAAGAAAATACAGCACATGGGTAAGAGTTGTGTACGCGACACAAGAATAAAGAGTAATTGGCACATATCGTACCAGCTTAATAGGCTGCCAAAGCCTCAGCCACACATGTGTTAATCAAATTTGTCAACTCAGCCTGAGTCATCGCAATGTGACCACGCCCATGGCCTCGTCCACTCATGGTTCTATATAAGAAAAGGGAAAAGGTTAAGAGTCGAGATAAGGTAGGAGTCAAACCTCACGATGACTTCTAAAGACTACTAAATTTACATCAGACAATAGAGCGGAACCCCTTTCACACTCGTTAGGCCTCACTGGGACTCACATGCACCCCATATTATTATTATGTGTGCACCCATAATAACAATGCAATTTGCATGTTTATCTCAGCTCCTCCCAACTTATGCTAAAAGTTCCCTCAAATTCGAATAGCAAAGCGAAAACACTACAACATAAATCAGGAAAGTTCAGGGAAGTGTCACACAATCAATCACACAACATAGGTTAGTAGCACAAGAAATCATGCTATAGTGCTAGGTGTGTATTCATATGCAATGTCAAACTTAAGTGTTCACTAAATATAATGTGCAATAAGTAAACGAGAGATGAACCTTGCAATCTGGAGCTGAGTGTCATGCTCGCTTTCTGAATTGTTCGGTTATAGTCTGGTTTTATAAAATCGTTTTAAAACATAGTTCACTATAACCAGTGGCTCTGATACCAAACTGTCACACCCCCAAAATACCACATGCGAAAGCCTCGCTAGGCGTGTGACGTCCCATGATTTAGCCACCAATCACATTGAACTAATATCAAGATTGAAATAAAGTTTCCATTTATTAAAGTAAAGTATTCATAACATAATCCAAATTCAACATGTTCAGTGGAAGCGATTAATAAAACATTGTTTAAACGTTTCAAAACCCAATGTATAATGAATTAGAAAACAAGTCATGCATATCCAAGCTGTGCGACCCTTGACCACTCCAGCCATCCAGATATGCAAGTTCCTTATCCAAGTACCTAACGTCCAGCGAGCATGCAACAAGTGTATTAGACAACGCTGGTGAGTTCATGGTTTTACGAAAACGTTAGTTACCAAGTGTTTAGTTTAGTTCATTGATTATAATGTTGATAATAACTCGAATACAAGACGGCTCCAGATTTATTTTGCCCTTACCCCAATGCTCCTATCAAAGCATTGGGCATGACTGGGTCATTAGTTCACACCCGTCCTTTCAGGTACGGGGTGAGGGTGCCAAACCTAAATAGCGCTATCAACTAATACCCCATTACCTCTCAGGTAACAAACAAGATGAGACTTAATGGAGATAGGAATTGAATATATTATCCAACATCCCAGTTTTTATCCAAACGACTTATTCCTCTCAGGAATACCCAATGATTGTCCCACCCACCGGGACGCATGCTCAAGAGGAATAAAATCACCTTTCATTGCTTGGTATGTTAAGTTACCCGTCCAAGTTTTTCAACCCAAACCCTATCGTGGTTACCAAACAACATCCGTTTCATAATAAATCAAGTTATTAATTTCACACAGTTTGCATCTAATCATAAGATCACCTTATGTTGCACATCGAGCACTCTGTTATCATAATAACTTATCACAGATGGATTGACAACCCACATGGGCCAAGTCAAAACCCTCATATCTAGTTAACATTACTATCATGCCACAAATAGAATGTCACAACACATGCATCTAATAACATAAGCATCACTGAATTACTGTTCAGACCTTCAATCTCCCCGGCGAAGAACCCTAGTGACGAAGTACCTATCCTTCTTCAAGATTACATGCGATGAAGCACCTATTCTTCGCCGAGGTTACATGTGACGAAGCACCTATTCTTCGTCAAGTCCGGGTGTGACGAAGGACCCATCCTTCGTCATGACTGGGTGTGATGAAGTACTCATCTTTCGTCAAGACTAGGTTATCACAGCCTTAATCTCATGGCAACTGTTACACATCAGTAGGATCAATGGATTGAACAACGGTTATTGCACACATTCAAGCAAACCCTGTATCCTGTTTATCATCTACGTTAACATCGCTATACCCAAAATACATATGTTTAACCTCATAATAATCATTCTATCCATACTTGGTTCTAATCCTCAAATCATTCTAAGCAATCATCAATCATCAAACATCCAATGACCACATAAAATCAAACTACTCGATTGGCATAATACGGATTCATCCAACAGGATTATCAAGCCATAACATCATGAATCTGGACATATACAAATCATCAAACTCTCATCATGCAAGTTCTAAGTTTACAATCCTATTAACAGAACCCTAATCTCACAAAGATCACAACATTAGAATCGTTAGCGGTTAACGATGATAAATACTAACCGATTTCTAACACGAGACAGAGATAAGAGGATCCGCAAAAGTGAGCTTCGATCAAAGTTAACAGCCGTCGCACAGGAAGGAGAGGGAAAGAGTGTTTTAGGGTTTTGTGTTCACGTTAAATGATTATGAGAAGTTATACAAATACACAACAGCTGGGCCGCGAACTATTCTGGGCCGAAGGCCCTCATCGGCGAAGAACCTTCTTCGACGAAGATCCATTCTTCGTCGAAGTCCCATGTGGTGAAGAATCCCATTCTTTGTCAAGGTGAGGGTGGCGAAGAACTCTATTCTTCGTCGAGATGAACTTGTGACGAAGAACCTTATATTATTAAACCTTAAGTAAATTATATGTAACACTACACATAACAACCAAGCATAAAACATTAATCATTCAGATAAACTACACACAACACCACGTAAATCAAATTGTAAAACAGGATTGTGAAGTCAGTGATGTGTAGGAAAGACCTTGAAATCTCGGGTTGTCACAATTACAGCTGCCATCCTTTATTTGGAAAACTCACTACACTTTTCGTCCTTTAAGACTAACTATATTAAAATTTTAAGTTAACTTCTATCATATAAGGGTAATTTAGTCTTTTTACCAATTTAATAAAAAAAACAAAAAACTAAAATATATATACACACTCTTTTAACACCCCCCCCCCTCTCTAAACCCTTTCTTCCCCATCCAAATCCTCCTATTCTGCAATTTGATAACAACCAAATCCACATCCCCTCCCTTAACACACACCACTTTCTCTCTCAAAACATACATAGCATCCACTTTCTCTATTAACCAGCAACATTTTTTCTATTAACACACACCACTTTCTCTCCACATCCAGTCACCACCACCGCCATTTTTCGGCTGCGACTCCGGCCGCCTGAAACATAGGGTTTGTTTCCATAAAACCCTATCTCTCTCCTCCATCATTGTTCCTTATCGTTACGTGATCCATTTCATTCAATTTCATTTCAATTTATGATACGATTGAGTTGTTTCGGTAGGTTCGTTGCTGTTTATAACAAGCAGAGCTTTGTGTAGTGAGTCTGTGACTAACTCGCGGCCGCAGCTCCACCTCGAACTACTGCCGACCTCCGCCACTTAATAATGTAAACGACGACGGTGCCACCGCACCACCGCTAACACCGCCGCTGCAGCTCCACCTCGAACCGGTGCCATCCTCCGCCGCTTAATAATGTCGACGAAGATGCCGCACCACCACTAACACCGTCATGGTTGTTGCTGTTGTCGTTCATCGATGATCTGATTAGAGGTTAACAAAAGGTTGAAATTGGTGCATTAAGATGGAGTTTAAGGTGAAATTGGATTGATGTAAATCCTAGGGGAGAGAAATTTGTGAATTTTTATGATTGGATTTGGGGATAGAGAGTTGGGGATCTGGATAGAGGCGAAGGTGGAGGTGTGGTGTGGCGGATCTGGTGGTGGTGATGGTATACGTCGGCATGATTCGGTGGTGGTGGGTTTGTGGTGGCCGGATCTGGTGGTGGTGGAGCTCGATTCAATGGTGGCAGCTGGGATATGGTGGTGGGTGGTGGAGGTTGATTGAAGAGAGAAGGGGAAGGGGTGGGGGGTAGTTGAGAGGAAGAAGATGACTGGATTTATGTGAACCATATATATATATATATATATATATTACTTTTTTAAATAAATGAGTAAAATTACTGATCTACCCTCATGTGCAAGTCACATGACCAAACTTAACTTAAAATTTTAACCTGGTTAGTGTTAAAGGACTAAAGGTGTAATGAGTTTTGTAAATAAAGGATTGTGACTGTAATTATTGAAGTTAAAGGCTATCCGTTGCAATCCGATACAAACATAAAGGACGAAAAGTGTAATTTACCCTAAAACAAAATAGAAAGCTTTCTATATAAAGAAGTAAAAGAAATTCTTGTGTGAAATCAACATATGTCAATTTGACTATTGATGTTCCAAAACTTCAAATTTCACCTGCCGAAAGCATATTTAGCGTTATTACATGGAATAATGGATTTTAATAATCCTAACTATTAGTCGTTGGCCAGCAATGGTTCCAACTTAAAAAATAACAAGTGGTTGTTAGGATCTGAGTTTCTTTAGATTGTGTTTGTTTGAATTAATTGATGTAAAATGGTAGAATAGAGATGTAGTAATTGTAGCGGAAATAACAAGCAAACTTTATAAACACAATCACAGAAGAAAAGTTTAAGTAAACATGTTTTCCATTGAATCGAATGATTGTATCAAATTACAATAATCAAAACAATTGCATGCATGCACAAGACTCCCCCTCAGCCTGAGCTCAGTGATTTGTTCGTACAAGATGACTTGTGAAGGAAAGAGCTAATGGAACAGTACAAAGTACTGTTCTATTTATAGTACATACAAACCACTGAGCATCTTTGCTGACGTCACCATGAAAGTGACAACTAACCTCATAACAAACTCTAAACACTATTAAATATAAACACTGATTACATAAACCACTGATTCTTCATTCCACTGTTGTAGTCTAAGCACTGATGTTGAGCATCAGTGCTTTCTTCAAAGGATGATCAGTTCTTTGAATGGGCAGTGCTTTGGTCTTCAACAATGCATGGGAGACATCAGTAGATAGAGCTTCAGTCTTTATATCAGATCAGGTCTTTGGCTAACAGTTGTTGTGCTGATCAGTGCGCTGAGTCTATCAGGTGTTAGTAAACCACTGTCAAGGGGAAAGTCTTGTACAAGCTCTGCTTATGATGATCAACTGTTCTGAACAAGTTTTGGCTTTCCTTATCATCTGTTCTTTCTGGGTTTGAAAGCATGGACCAACAATCTCCCCCTAGAACAGATGATGCCAAAACACTTCATTATTTCAAGATCTTTATTGTCTCATCAACATTTCCCTAACTTGCCCCTTGAATTGTAATTCAAAGTTCAGGGAATCTTCATCATCCTCATCCCTGCAAAGTTAAAGTTCTAAGAGATCTTAGAGGTCAGCTACACTCAGGCCTAATGCATCCTCCCTTGATATGTGTTCAACTACTCCATTGGACTTTAGCAAGGTCAATACATGGGTCTTTTGATCAGACTTCCACTTTAGTATTTTTGAGTTCAGTGGGTTTCTTGGGAGAGTCTTTATTTTTGATGAGTTTGGTGATGGAGGCCTGCTAATGAATCTTTTAGCAATTTCTTGTAACTTTGCTGAGTCAGGATCCTCTTCAATCATTCTTTTGATGGCCTCTTTCATATAATCAGCTTCTCTATGTGCATCTTCTTCATCTATCTGCTTTTGCCTTTTTCTTTGATTCAAGGCTATGATGGAGGTGTCAGATGATGTGAACAGAGGTTTTAGAGAGAGGGCCTGCTGCTGAGACTCACCAGTTTTCATGTTCCTGTATGCTGGTTTCTTTGGAGCTTTAGGATCTGTCTCTCTTAGTTTTTCAAGCTTTTCATACACCATGTCAGTGTACTGCCTAGACCATTTTGATATGGCTTTTGCTGAACCAAACTTGGCTGTAACCAACTCTTGCTTCTTTCTTTTGTATTCCAAGGTAAGATCTGCAATTGTCTTTTTGTACTTATTCCAATCTGGTGCATATCTTTCCATACCTGGATCATTTCTTACCCTTTCAATTCTGTTTGCTTCAGCTTTTAGTGCAATGAGTGGCCAGTCTTTAAATTGATCAACCTTGGTAGGATAGAATTTGTCTCTCATGATTAGCTCTAAGAGGTCTTTTCTTATCTCCTTTTGTAGGTCAGCATTTGGTGGTAAGTTAGACATCTCTTTGCTTAACTCTCTTGCATAATCTTCCAATTTCTTGACGTTGCTAAGCAGATGCTGCATTCGACTTGAGATGCTACTATCATTCTCCCCTTAACCTTCATACTTGGCATGTAATTCGGCTTGCTTTGCTTTGAGCTTTAAATACTCATCCAAGTTCTTTGGAGGTATAAAACCACAGAGAGAAGGAAATTTTCTTTTTGCAGGATCATCCACTTTATAGAATTGCCTCATTTCATTTTTAACTGCATGAAATCCAGAGGATAGTCTACTGCTAATGGAACAACTCTTAAAGGATCATGTCCTTCAAGTATTTTTGGGTCAGTGATTGGATTTGCTAATGATGGAGGAATGAATGGTTGAGTTTTGATTTGATTGAAGGGTGCAGATGATATAGGAACAAGTGCAGGGATGTCATCATCATTCACATGGAACTTTCTTTTTCTTGTATAAACCTTTTTAGGTAATGGAGTTTTAGTTGGAGGTTTGGAAACAGGAATGATTATGGCTTGGGAGGAAAATTGGAAAGTGGTGGATGGTTGACTAACAACTGATGAAACAATTGGCTTTTCAACCGTTGTTGTCATAGCAACTATTGAAGTATCAACATTTGTTGCAATAGTGGATGGTGTTGGTAAGGAAGGTTTTGTTTTTGGCTTTTTGGTGGGTGGTTTTTGTGGCGGTTGTAACATTTCCATTTTTTTCATATAAGAGTTACAGGTTGTTTAAATTTGTTAACCACTAGTAACTAGTTTTATTTTTAAAATAATTATTCAACCCATATAGTTTTAAAAACTATTTTATATATATTTGGTTGGAATGTTATACTAATTAATTGGCTTATATATGTGTGACATTTCTATATTCTATATTAAAATAAAGTATATAAAACTTATATTATTAAACGGGTAGATTACGGGTAAATTGACTGTTAGAAATATGAAGTACCTAGACGGGCCTAGTGACCGTCTAATAATTACATTAAATTATAATTAAATTGATCTAGGGCCCGTAACGCATATCAAGGCTCTGCCCGACTAAGTTAGTTGGGGTTCTGTCTTGTGACGTATGGATAAAGTTGAATTGGGTTATTATATTTAACGCGAGTGCATTATATATTTATTAAATAGCTCAGGAGTTATACCCAAGATTATACCAGGAGGCTTTATAGTTGAACCCTAAAGTTACAAAGTGAGTCCATTCTCTTTTTCTCACAGTTTCTGAGTCATTCTTCTTTTTCTCACATTATTGTAAACCATTTTATTTAAAAAGCTTTAAAAAAATCAATATAAATACGTTTGAATAATTTATTGATATACTTTACAATATAAATACCTTTGAATATAGGTTTGTAAATTAAGTTGTATTATATTAGTTAAAACACCCTAAAGTATATTCACGAGTAATTAATAATTATAAAACTTTAGTCATATATCTATTTACATAATGTTTTAATAATATATCGTATATATTTTTTTAGATAAAATATATGTCAACCAAATGTGTTGATGATACTAGTAAAGCTCATAAATAGTTTAAAGAAATGATGACCTCAAGATTTTACCAATCTAATATACTTGTAGAAGTTTAGCCATTCAAAAAAAATATACTTGTAGAAGATATAGAAATACCTAAGTTGCATATGTATCATCATCGTAACATGGTTATATTTATTGGTTAACATAAGTACTCCTAGTATTTGTGTATTCATAACAACCACCACTATGCTGCATCATTTGTTTGTGAGGAATTTATATTTTTAATTGTCTTATCCTTTTATACAAGTCGTCTTCTTCAATTAACAAAAGCAAAAAGAAAGCCCACTGTTATATTTTTAATATACTGAGATATACATCGGGAAGTATATTTTAAATCTTAGTCCCGTTAATATATTTAAAAATAATCTCATAATTATTTAATTAGTATATTATAAAGTTATAGCTACTAGTTTGACAGAAAATGATATATTTCATTTTCTGGGCTAATTGGTCTTATGCCATTGAAAATATGTTTGACAAAGTAATGTCATGAGACACTACTAAGTTCAGAGTCACTAGTTGAGAGAATGATCATCAGTAACATAATCAAAGGCACTAGTTGAGAGAATGATCAACAGTGCTATAACCATAGTCACTAGTTGAGAGAATGATCAACAGTGATATGACCAGAGTCACTAGTTGAAAGAATGATCAAAAGTGATACGACCCTAGTCACTAGTTGAAAGAATGATCAACGGTGATTTGACCACCGTCACGGGAATCGCCTAGTGACAGATACATTTGAAAAATAATAAGATATAATTACTTGATAAACTTCACTATTTGACGAAAGTGAGTCAATGAGTGATATGACCACTGTCACATCGGAACTGCCACCATGTGACAAATATTGATTGAGTTGTTGGGTAAATATAAACAAATATAAAAACCTTGATGCTGTAAAGTATAAAAATATATTTTTATAAAAATAGAATGAACTCGCCAGTATTTATTACTGATAAAATGTTTTAAAAACGCGTTTCAGGTAATGTGCTGTAAAGATAATAGAAGCCAGCTATGGAGCACTGAAGGCTTAAATAAAGTGGCTATAAATACCTAAATAAAAGAAGAAATTTATGTTTTATTTATTTGGGGTTATCCCTATAAAAACAATTGGATTGAATATGGGTTTGAGCCCATTTGTTTAATATTAAAAGTTTGGTGTTTTACAAACTCTGAAATTATTTCCTAACTACGATCCTGATGAAAAAAATTTCCGCTGCGTATTTAATAAACACCGATACCATCTGACTGGTTCGTGGCTTCCGCTCCCAGGGTGGGGTCAGGGGCTGTGACAGAAGGTGGTATCAGAGCCACTTATTTAAGCTATTTAGGTGTTCTTTTAATACCGAAACTTAAACAATAAAGTTAGGAAATTAATACAAAGTAACATATGTGTTACTTTTTGTAGATCTAAATATATGTATATATACTAGATATATACACAATAATTCGTGTTAAAATGTTACCGGGATTACATATTACTTAATAGTAAAATCCGTTATTTAATTCACTTTATCCTAATTATGCTTTATAGGTTGAAATTCATTTATATAAAAATATTGTTTTATGTCCTTACAGGTGGTATTAACAGTAGGTATTATTTTAAAATAGCTTTCGTATTTCCCCCTAAATGTCTTCAAATATGTTTTATACCATGTAGTATATTGATTATATTTTAATTTACAATGTCTGTATAAATTGCATGATTTTAAATTGAATATATACTAAATAATGTTGTGTTTATTACCTACACATGGTACTAAACTTTCCTGTATATACTTTATTGAATTAAATATTACTTCATGTATATAATGTACCCATAACTATACTTTACAATTAAAAGTATCTATGTAGTGTATACATGTACAAATATAAGCAACATAAATATATATTTAAATCGTGCATAGACTGCCGCGCCCCGCGAAGCACACTGCCTAGGAGGTCGCGGCCCGCTAGCGACGGAATCATGGCAAAAATGATTGAGCATGTGGCTAGTTAAGTTTGTTTTAAACCAATTTTTATGGCTCGGATATGGTTATGAATTAACCAAAAACAAACTGACGTATTGTGTTATATGTCCAAAAAGTTATGTTATGTATTTTTAAATAATATATTAGTTGTTGTTTCCAATTGATCATCCCTTTTTATATTCTATGGAAAATAAAACCTTTGTTGATTTAGGTTTACAAAACTAAAGGGTGCAACTTTTAAACAGATTAGACATAACCCAAGTTGCTTAATTAAATGAAAGGGTGTGAGTAAAATAAACTAAAGGGTGTGACTTTTAAACAAATGGGACATAACCTAAGTTGGTAATTGTACAAGGGTATAATATATATCTGCACATATGATTCCTGAAAGTATTGTTTTGTTTTAATTATTATGTGATATTAATAATTGAAAATGTTTGCAATTAAGATGTCAAATGAAGTATCACATAATCCAGAAGTTCATGCTAATAATGAAAATCTTTTGGATAAAAATGCTATAGAAAATGTAATAGCCCAATAAATAGCTAATGTTATACCTTTAATAATTAAAGTTGTTAAAAACCATGTAGAACCTACCAAAACTGTGAGTAGCAAGCATACTTGTGACGATAGTTTTAGCCATAATGGAGGCAATGATGATATTATCAAAACCCCATTTCCTAAGAAAATGAAGGCGATGACCCTCAGGTGTACCTACAAAGAATTTCTAGCTTGTAAACCAACTGAGTTCGCAGGCAGTGAAGGAGCCACGGCTCCTCTGCGATGGTTGGAAAAGACGGAAGCTGTTCTTAAAATCAGTAAATGTGCCGAAGAAGATAAGGTAATGTATGCGTCCAACCTCTTTAAGGAAGAAGCCTTGGAATTGTGGAATACAATTCTTCAGGCAAAAGGAAGTGATATGGCTTATGCAATGAACTGGGAAAAGTTCAAGGAAATGGTAGAAAGGAAATTTTGTCCTCCTTATGAAAAGGAGCAAATGGCTAACGAGTTCCTAAATCATAAAATGATAGATGTGAATTATCGTGAATATACGACAACGTTCTTCGAGTACGCAAGAATGGTACCAACTCTGGCTTCACCAGAACCTGTACTAATTTCTCGTTATATTTGGGGATTAGTTAGTGAAATCTGAGACATGGTCAAGGCCGCTAGACCACAGACTATTGAAGAAACAGTTGAATAAGCTAACATCTTGACAGATGGACTAATCTGCACAAGAGAAGAAAACAAGAAGAAAGAGTTAGCCCAAAAATTTCCCAAGAATTCAAGAAGAAAGGAACTGAACCGTCATTGGAGCAACCTACCTGCAGAAACTGTAACAAAAAACATTCAGGAAAATGCCGTTATAGGAGAACACCCTACTGTAACTTCTGCAGTATGACCGGGCATATAGAGGAAGAATGTAGAAGGAAAACTAATATATGTTACAATTGCAGAGAAACAGGACATATCAAACCATATAGAGGAAGAATGTAGAAGGAACACTAATATATGTTACAATTGCAGAGAAACAGGACACATCAAACCATATTGCCCAAAACTGACCAAAGCACCCGACAACAAGGCCAGAACAACAGACGGAGCTAAGAAGAACGTGCGAGCATTCGTACTTACTATGCAGGAAGCAGAAATGATTCCAGACATAATCACTGATATGCAACATTTAAGTTAAGTTATTATTTGACCCTAGTATAAATCAAAATTAATAAATAAATGCATCCTGTCAAGTACTTCATCTATTCAGAATCATAACAGACTTGTTTGGTCTCCACTTTCATTGAATCATTTATTTGTTTACGACACCTTGTGGTTGCGTTTTCTTTAATTTGAAACTTGAGCTAATCTCATTCTCACACCTGATGTACGGATTTATTCATTTAATTTCTGTTGGTTCATTATCTTAAAACAGTCTTAATACAATTATGTGTTAAGATAAGAGTACACAAATTCATATCATATTCTGGTGTATCTCTAAAGTTTTTTTCATCATTGATCGAAAATTCTATAATATTCATTTGGTCTTTCATCATCAATTGAAAATCCTGTAATATTTATTTGAAATGAATATCCAAATTTACTTCATTAAAACTTTCAGTTGATTACAAACACGGTGAATTTGTTCGGTCACCGTATTTATTGAACTATTTAAATCATTACGACACCTTGTGGCGTCGGTATAAACTTGTAGCTTGGACTAATCATAATCATACGAATCATTCAAAACTATGTATATCTTTCGTTTGACTCATCATTGAAAATAGTCTTAATGCAATTATGTATTAAGACAATGATACACTAAACTCTGTTGTATTTCGGTGTATCCTTGCAATTCAATAAATGTCAACACATTGATTTTTCTCATATAATGGTTTGATAGTTGACAAATCATTTTCGTGCTTCTATTTCATTTGAGCTTGTTGATTCTGAGTCTTCTTCAATTGACAACTAAAGTAAGTTTTCTTTTGACAATGAATTATATTGATTCTAAAGGTCATTCACAAATAGTAAACATTCAATTTAGACATCTATTGATCATACATCTCTTTTGGATTGAACCTAGTCACCTTGGAAATTATATCATTTCATCTTATTCGTTTGACATCGATTTCTTGAACTAATTCGGTTGAACCATTGAGTCCTATTTATTGTACAACTCGTATTCACAAAATTTGATGTTCTGATTCTATATCATTTACCTTAATAATGTTCTTATTGACTAAGACATAACATAACTCTAGAGGAGACATCGTAGCCCAAATCTCGAGGATGAGATTTAAAACAAGGTGGGGAGGATGTAACATTTCCATTTTTTTCATATAAGAGTTATAGGTTGTTTAAATTTATTAACCACTAGTAACTAGTTTTATTTTTAAAATAATTATTCAACCCATATAGTTTTAAAAACTATTTTATATATATTTGGTTGGAATGTTATACTAATTAATTGGCTTATATATGTGTGACATTTCTATTTTCTATATTAAAATAAAGTATATAAAACTTATATTATTAAACGGGTAGATTACGGGTAAATTGACTGTTAGAAATATGAAGTCCCTAGACGAGCCTAGTGACCGTCTAATAATTAAATTAAATTATAATTAAATTGATCTAGTGTCACACCCCCAAAAATCCACACGCGGAGTATCACCGCTTGGAGGCGTGACTGACCAGGATCAAACCACCAATCATATTGAACAAGCAAGTAATTAATTGTAAAAGACCAACCAACACAATTGGTGTTCCAAACAAACATAGTTTAAGTTGTAAGCGGAAGCATAATGTTTAAAACCAAATCATAAGTTTAAATATCCAAAGGTTTAACATGGCACACAGCTGTCCATGTCCCACAACGACTCTTCCTTGTGCAAGCTCCAGCTAAGTACCTATTGACCTGCAAAGCATGTAGTAACGAGTCAACAATAATGTTGAGCGAGTTCACAGTTGGGTGTTGGTTTTAGTTGTTCCAAAAATAGTTCCTTTAACTGGCATCCCTGCCGTGGGGGTTACCCCATATTTGAAAACGTGATTTGTTTAACCCATTAACTATGGAAATCCAGCCGTGGGGGCTACCCCATGATAGTTATCTGGCATTTCGGCAGTGGGGGCTACCCCATGTATACACTAGACTCGTTACCATATCGACTGCTGACTGAAGTCATGTTTAAGTGCCCTGAACTGTCAATGTCTATCAGCATTGGCGTGCCCAGATCCATTAGTTCACGCCCGTCCTCTGCGGCACGGTGTGAGGCTTGTCAGACCTAAATAGCGCTATCTAACTAATGACCCGCTCGCCATTGGCCCGGCGATTAAGTCGATATAAAAAGGAGGGACTTCGTGATAGAGTTTTGGTCTAGTAAAAGTTATATGTCCGTGAGGACGAGGAATTACATTCCTGAACCAGTACTGTCCTACCCAAGAAAGGACGAGGAATCCATATTCCTTAACCCCATTCCCAACCCCTGGGAATCCCATGCTTTGTAGAGTGTGAACTCACCTTGGTTTGCTCGGCAGATACACAGAAAGGTCGAGTCTAGATGCTAGTGGTCAACCACGTCCTAACATGGTTACCATACAAGTCAGGTTTTGGTTTCAAGCAGTGCACATAAATATCACATAAGATAGCATATAAGAAACTCACACAGATCATGGCAACATACATCATCACATTCAACCATTAATAACGTATTCAAGATTGGGCTCGCACAAGCTTAGTGGTCTTGTGCGAGTCTTCCGTTGGAGCCCACAACTACCCGGCCCAAAACAAAACATGAACACGGCCCAAATCAATTACATCTAAACTTGTGCGATCCGGGCATCTTGTACGATCCGGTTGGGTTGTGCGATTAGAACTGGCCCAGCCCAACATGATCATCCGGCCCAAACAGTTAAACAATCATACAACTTGTGCGATCCAACAGCCTTGTGCGACTGAGAACCTCTTGTGCGACTGGACTCCTTGTGCGACCAGGAGTCTTGTGCGAATGGACTCCTTGTGCGACCAGGAGTCTTGTGCGACCAGTTTAGACATCCGAAACTTATGTAAATCAGTTACAACCATTCAATTGTTTCCTTATTTACATTTTATTAATAATTGCTAACAACTTCTATATCAAACAGAAGTCGATCAAATCACTATTTTTAACAATTGATTCACATAAACCCTAACATCGTAATTATGAACAACAACCTATCAACACCTAAACATATTAACATGGATCTCGATTCACCAACATATATCCAATTATGACAACACAAAAATTCATTCTAATCGTAATATATCTCAGCCGATTACAAACCTTCAATCCTAATCATTATGCAAACAAACCGAGAACATAACATGCTAGCCGATTAACATCACCATACTTATTCGATTGGCTAGAACATCATCATATGATTAACAATCTGAAACATATAACATAACAGCCGATTAACAAACATTTGGTTCCAGATCATAATCATGCAAATCGAACTTGTTTAAACATCAACACATAACATCATTGTTCATCATTCATACAACCACAATCAGTTAATCCAATCATGCAATCATAACATCGTATAACTAATCATAAATCAAGAACACTAACCGATTTGAGAGGAGGATGGAATAGATGATTGATCCGAACAAGAAAGATCTTCGATGATGAGGGAATGTGTGTGGCTGCCTTCGAGTTCGTGAGAGAGAGAAAGAGCACTAGGGTTTGTAGATTTGTTTGTTTTGGTAAAGTGTGAGATGGGTACTAGCACCCCATGTGTTAATCGACTAAAGGGAATGGGCCGAACCCACACTTGGGCTGCCCTTGATCCGAATACAAGTTGTGGCCCGAATGGGCTTGTGCGATCGGGTGAGTGTTGTGCGTTTTGGTCGTTTATATACATCCATACATTACACAAAGCACGTATCAACATAACATTCATATAATCATTCACTTTCATAAAATCACATATCGTACACATACGTTACTTCAAAGTACAAAGATAGGTTCGGAAATACGAGTTGTCACATTATCCCCAAGTTGAAAGAAATTTCGTCCCGAAATTTAGCACGTACTCACTGAGGAAGCTAGTTAAGTTGCATGGTTTTCCTGGGGTGTCACATCCTCCCCCGTTGATCTGGAATTTCGTCCCGAAATTCCGTAGCTTCAGCCTCAGTAGTAGTTGTACCATTTGCGAACAGTTGGGGATACTTTTGTTTCATCTGATCTTCGCGTTCCCAGGTGAACTCTGGGGCGCGACGTGAGTTCCAACGAACTCGAACGAGAGGTATTCTAGTACGTTTGAGGACCTTAACATCCCAGTCCGTGATTTCGACTGGTTCCTCGACGAATCGCAACTGCTCGTCAATAGTGAGTTCCTTCAAAGGAACTATGTAGACACGTCTTCAGATTTGACACGTGGAAAACGTTGTGAACTACACTAAGTTCCGCTGGTAAGTTCAGTTTGTAGGCTACCTTGCCTATTTTCTCAATAACTTCGAAAGGTCCAACGTAGCGTGGGTTAAGTTTGCCTCGTTTACCAAAACGAACCACACCCTTCCAGGGTGAAACTTTGAGTAGTACCCGCTCCCCAACCTGGAGCTCTAGTGGTTTTCTGCCCTTATCGACGTAGACTTTCTGACGGTCACGAGCTGCCTCCATTCGTTGTCGTATCTGAGTAATTCGCTCTGTTGTGTCTACCACAAGTTCTGGACCAGTAATCTGACTATCCCCCACCTCTGCCCAACAAAGAGGTGACCGGCATTTACGCCCGTATAACGCCTCAAACGGAGCAGCTTTAATGCAGGTGTGGTAGCTATTATTGTACGAAAATTCCACAAGTGGCAGATGCTTTTCCCAGCCGTTGCCAATGTCAATTACACATGCCCTAAGCATGTCTTCTAGGGTCTGGATGGTGCGTTCAGACTGCCCATCCGTTTGCGGGTGATAAGCTGTGCTCATATCCAAACGTGAGCCAAAGGACTTGTGCATTGCTTGCCACAGTTCTGAAGTAAAACGTGCATCTCGATCCGAGATAATAGAGGTGGGCACCCCATGCCTCGAGACAACTTCCTTAAGATATACGTCTGCTAGGGTGGAGAACTTATCCGTTTCCTTGATAGCCAAGAAGTGAGCAGACTTTGTGAGTCGATCCACGATCACCCAAATAGTATCGTTACCACGTTGAGATCTAGGCAGGCCAGTAACAAAATCCATGGAAATTTGCTCCCATTTCCATTGTGGTATCTCTGGTTGTTGAAGGGGGCCTGAAGGTTTCTGGTATTCCGCCTTGACTCTCGCACAAGTCAAGCACTTGCTAACGTAAGTTGCTATGTGGGCCTTCATGCTAGGCCACCAATATGTAGTTTTGATATCGTGGTACATTTTATCCGAACCAGGATGTACTGAGTAGCAAGACTTGTGTGCCTCATCCATCACAAGCTCTCGTAGGTTGCCATAAAGTGGGACCCAAATGCATCCTGTGACGTAGTAAGCACCGTCTTCCTTCTGTTCTAAGCATTGCCTTGAGCCGCGTAGGGCTTCAGCCCTGACGTTTTCTGGTTTCAATGCTTCTACCTGAGCATCTCGTATTTGAGAAGGAAGACTAGACTGTATAGTAAGTTGTAAAGCTCGTACGCGCTTGGGCGTAGTGTCCTTTCGACTGAGGGCGTCAGCCACAACATTGGCTTTGCCTGGGTGATACCTGATCGAGCATTCGTAGTCATTCAGTAGTTCGACCCATCGTCGCTGTCGCATATTGAGTTCCTTCTGTTTGAAGATATGCTCGAGGCTCCTGTGATCAGTGTAGATAGCACATTTGGTACCATACAGGTAGTGTCTCCATATCTTAAGTGCAAAAACAACCGCTCCCAGCTCTAGATCGTGTGTAGTGTAGTTCTTTTCATGAACTTTGAGTTAGCGTGAGGCGTAGGCTATGACTTTATCCCGCTGCATCAATACACAACCAAGACCCTGAATGGATGCGTCGCAGTAAACCACGAAGTCGTCTGTGCCCTCTGGCAATGAAAGGATAGGTGCACTGCAAAGTCTATCCTTTAAGTGCTGAAACGCTAACTCCTGTGCATTTCCCCAACGATAAACAACGCCCTTCTGCGTTAGTGAGGTGAGAGGCTATGCAATCTTGGAAAAATCCTTAATAAACCTCCTGTAGTAACCTGCCAATCCCAAGAATTGGCGAATTTCCGTTGGCGTACGAGGTGCAGGCCAGCTCTTGATCGAATCTACCTTGGATCGATCAACGTAAATCCCATCCTTGTTCACTACATGGCCTAAGAAATGGACTTCGCGAAGCCAGAAGTCGCATTTTGAAAACTTGGCATATAGTTGTTCTGCTCGAAGGAGTTCCAAAATGAGCCGTAAATGTTGTTCGTGTTCCTCCTGACTCTTAGAATAGATCAGGATGTCTTCGATGAATACAATAACGAATTTGTCTAGGTACGGCTTGCACACTCGATTCATCAAGTCCATAAAGACCACAGGTGCGTTTTTCAGCCCAAAAGGCATGACTAAAAACTCATAGTGTCCATAACGGGTTCTAAAGGCTGTTTTGGAGACGTCCTCTTCTCGGACTCTCAGCTGGTGATATCTTGATCTCAAATCAATCTTTGAATAGTAGCTCGACCCTTGCAGCTGGTCGAACAAGTCGTCAATGCGTGGAAGAGGGTAGCGATTCTTTACAGTCACCTTGTTAAGTTCACGGTAGTCGATGTACATTCTAAAAGTACCATCCTTCTTCTTTACGAATAGCACTGGAGCTCCCCAAGGCGATGAGCTAGGACGAATAAAACCCTTATCCAAGAGTTCTTGTAGTTGCGTAGAGAGTTCTTTCAACTCTGATGGAGCCAAACGATACGATGTACGAGCTATGGGCGCTGCTCCAGGGGCTAGCTCGATTTGGAACTCGACCTGGCGATGAGGCGGGAGGCCAGGTAGTTCCTCAGGAAATACCTCAGGATAGTCGCGTACGATTGGAAAATCTTCTATCTTCTTTTCTTTCTTTGAGGTGTCAGTAACGAGAGCCAGAATAGCAGTATGGCCCTTACGCAAACACTTTTGGGCCTTAAGGAAAGAGATGATGCTCACCACCGCACCACTCTTGTCGCCACGAATCATAAGGGGTTCATCACCTGGGCGAGGAATACGGACAATCTTTTCGTTGCAAAGAATCTCTGCTTGGTGTTGGGATAACCAGTCCATCCCAATGACAACGTCAAAACTACCCAGAGTGATAGGAAGGAGGTCGATTGAGAAAGTGTGATCAGCAAGAACAAGATTACAACCTTTGACTACGTGTGTGACCTCTATACTTTTACCATTAGCTAACTCTACAGCGTGCTTGGGGTTTAAAGGTGTTGGGGTACGCTTAAGCAGTTGACTAACTTTTAGGGACACATAACTAGTATCAGCACCCGAATCAAATAAGACAGTAACGTAAAAGTCGTCGAGAAGGAACTTACCCGTCACAACATTGGGATCATTCCTAGCTTCTCCCTGGCCAATAACGAACACACGACCCCTTGCACCATTTCCATTGTTACCCCCGTTGTTCCCATTTCCCTGATTGTTGTTGTTATTGTTGTTCTGGTTCCTGTTCAGTTGGGGACAATCTCTCTTGAAGTGGCCTTCAGCTCCACACTGAAAGCACCCTTTGTTGTTACCTTGCGGCTGCTGTTGCTGGCGTTGATTCTGTTGAGCTTGTTGTTGCTGATGATTCTGGTTTGCGGGGTATAAACTTCTACAATCCTTTGCTGCATGGCCTGGCTTGTTGCACCGGTGACAGTTACCCCTGGTGCATGGCCCGCTGTGATGTAGGTTACAGCGATTGCATTTAGGGTGATTCCCCTTGTACACACCATGACTTTGGCTACCAGATGATTGCTGACTAGGACTCCTATAGTCATCAGTCCTTCTTTGCTGAGACTGAGATTGCACAGAAGTTGAACCTTTGCTTGAAGCTCCATCCCATTTTCTCTTGTTGTCACTAGGAGCATCCGAAGTAGCTGTAGCACTTATACGCTTTGGTAACCTGTTCTGCTCCACCGCCTGATCAGTGAGACGGTGAGCCAACTGAACAACCTGCTGGATGGTGGCGAGGTTTGCTGAAGTCACATGACTTTGGATTTCTGGCACTAAGCCCTTGAGAAAAAGTTCAATACGCTTAATTGGAGGGTCCACCATGGTAGGACACAATAATGCAAGCTCATTCGATCTCTTAGTATACGCCTCAATTTCTGACCCCGTCATCTTGAGGTTGTAGAACTCGACTCCCAGCTTATGAATGTCGTCACGACTGCAGTATTCCTCCTTGATCATCTCTTTAAAATTGTTCCATGGGGTGGCGTTAGCAGCAACCAACCCCAGCATTTAAACCTGAGCGTTCCACCATGTGAGGGCTAAACCCTCGAGAGTACCGGTAGCATACTTCACCCTGCGTGCCTCAGGGCATTCACACATTTCGAACACAGATTCTAGTTTCTCAAACCAGTGGAGGAGACCTACGGCTCCTTCAGTGCCGCTGAAAGTAGTTGGTCGGCAGTCCATAAAGGTTTTGAAGGTGCACACAGGTGGCTGAGCATGCTGACCTGTTGTGGGTGTAAGAAAGGACAAAGTTTAACACAATGATAGGTTCACGAGAGTAGGACCTAAAGATCCTAGAATGAGTTTTAAACTGCAGGGTATACCTCCTGCCTGTGCGGCCGCAAGTGCCGCAGCAACCTGTTCGTTAATCAGAGCCGTCAACTGGGCTTGAGTCATGTTAATGCGTCCAGACATGATCTTCATATCAAGGGAAACATGGGTGAGAGGGGTTCGCGAAAGTGCGATGACACACGTGATTTGTTTAACCCATTAACTATGGCAATCCAGCCGTGGGGGCTACCCCATGATAGTTATCTGGCATTTCGGCCGTGGTGGCTACCCCATGTATACACTAGACTCGTTACCATATCGATTGCTGACTGAAGTCATGTTTAAGTTCCCTGAACTGTCAATGTCTATCAGCATTGACGTGCCCAGATCCATTAGTTCACGCCCGTCCTCTGCGGCACGGTGTGAGGCTTGTCAGACCTAAATAGCGCTATCTAACTAATGACCCGCTCGCCATTGGCCCGGCGATTAAGTCGATATAAAAAGGAGGGACTTCGTGATAGAGTTTTGGTCTAGTAAAAGTTATCCGTCCGTGAGGACGAGGAATTACATTCCTGAACCAGTACTGTCCTACCCAAGAAAGGACGAGGAATCCATATTCCTTAACCCCATTCCCAACCCCTGGGAATCCCATGCTTTGTAGAGTGTGAACTCACCTGGTTTGCTCGGCAGATACACAGAAAGGTCGAGTCTAGATGCTAGTGGTCAACCATGTCCTAACATGGTTACCATACAAGTCAGGTTTTGGTTTCAAGCAGTGCACATAAATATCACATAAGATAGCATATAAGAAACTCACACAGATCATGGCAACATACATCATCACATTCAACCATTAATAACGTATTCAAGATTGGGCTCGCACAAGCTTAGTGGTCTTGTGCGAGTCATCCGTTGGAGCCCACAACTACCCGGCCCAAAACAAAACAAAACATGAACACGGCCCAAATCAATTACATCTAAACTTGTGCGATCCGGGCATCTTGTACGATCCGGTTGGGTTGTGCGATTAGAACTGGCCCAGCCCAACATGATCATCCAGCCCAAACAGTTAAACAATCATACAACTTGTGCGATCCAACAGCCTTGTGCGACTGAGAACCTCTTGTGCGACTGGACTCCTTGTGCGACCAGGAGTCTTGTGCTCCTTGTGCGACCAGGAGTCTTGTGCGACCAGTTTAGACATCCGAAACTTATGTAAATCAGTTACAACCATTCAATTGTTTCCTTATTTACATTTTATTAATAATTGCTAACAACTTCCATATCAAACAGAAGTCGATCAAATCACTATTTTTAACAATTGATTCACATAAACCCTAACATCATAATTATGAACAACAACCTATCAACACCTAAACATATTAACATGGATCTCGATTCACCAACATATATCCGATTATGACAACACAAAAATTCATTCTAATCGTAATATATCTCAGGCGATTACAAACCTTCAATCCTAATAATTATGCAAACAATCCGAGAACATAACATGCTAGCCAATTAACATCACCATACTTATTCGATTGGCTAGAACATCATCATATGATTAACAATCCGAAACATATAACATAACAGCCGATTAACAAGCATTTGGTTCGAGATCATAATCCTGCAAATCGAACTTGTTTAAACATCAACACATAACATCATTGTTCATCATTCGTACAACCACAATCATTTAATCCAATCATGCAATCATAACATCGTATAACTAATCATAAATCAAGAACACTAACCGATTTGAGAGGTGGATGGAATAGATGATTGATCCGAACAAGAAAGATCTTCGATGATGAGGGAATGTGTGTGGCTGCCTTCGAGTTCGTGAGAGAGAGAAAGAGCACTAGGGTTTGTAGATTTGTTTGTTTTGGTAAAGTGTGAGATGGGTACTAGCACCCCATGTGTTAATCGACTAAAGGGAATGGGTCGAACCCACACTTGGGCTGCCCTTGATCCGAATACAAGTTGTGGCCCGAATGGGCTTGTGCGATCGGGTGAGTGTTGTGCGTTTTGGTCGTTTATATACATACATACATTACACAAAGCACGTATCAACATAACATTCATATAATCATTCACTTTCATAAAATCACATATCATACACATACGTTACTTCAAAGTACAAAGATAGGTTCGGAAATACGAGTTGTCACATCTAGGGCCCGTAACGCATGTCAAGGCTCTGCCCGACTAGGTTCGTTGGGGTTCTGTCTCGTGACGTAGGGATAAAGTTGATTTGGGTTATTATATTTAACGCGAGTGCATTATATATTTATTAAATAGCTCAGGAGTTATACCCAAGATTATACCAGGAGGCTTTATAGTTGAACCCTAAAGTTACAAAGTAAGTCCATTCTCTTTTCTCACAGTTCGTGAGTCATTCTTCTTTTTCTCACATTATTGTAAGCCATTTTATTTAAAATTGCTTTGAAAAACCAATATAAATACCTTTGAATAATATATTGATATACTTTACAATATAAATACCTTTGAATATAGGTTTGTAAACTAAGTTGTATTATATTAGTTAAAACACCCTAAAGTATATTCACGAGTAATTAATAATTATAAAACTTTAGTCATATATCTATTTAAATACTGTTTTAATAATATATCGTATATATTTTTTAGATAAAATATATGTCGATCAATTGTGTTGATGATACTAGTAAAGCTCATAAATAGTTTAAAGAAATGATGACGTCAAGATTTTACCAATCTAATATACTTGTAGAAGTTTAGCCATTCAAAAAAAAATATACTTGTAGAAGATATAGAAATACCTAAGTTGCATATGTATCATCATCGTAACATGGTTATATTTATTGGTTAATATAAGTACTCCTAGTATTTGTGTATTCATAACAACCACCACTATGCTGCTTCATTTGTTTGTAATGAATTTATATTTTTAATTGTCTTATCCTTTTATACAGGTCGTCTTCTTCAATTAACAAAAGCAAAAAGAAAGCCCACTGTTATATTTTTAATATACTGAGATATACATCAGGAAGTATATTTTAAAACTTAATCTCGTTAATATATTAAAAAATAATCTCATAATTATTTAATTAATATATTATAAAGTTATAGCTTCTAGTTTGACAGAAAATGATATATTTCATTTTCTGGGCTAATTGATTTTGTGCCGTAGAAAATATGTTTGACAAAGTAATGTCATGAGACACTACTAAGTTCAGAGTCACTAGTTGAGATAATGATCATCAGTAACATAATCAAAGGCACTAGTTGAGAGAATGATCAACAGTGCTATAACCACAGTCACTAGTTGAGAGAATGATCAACAGTGATATGACCAGAGTCACTAGTTGAGAGAATGATCAACAGTGATACGACCCTAGTCACTAGTTGAAAGAATGATCAACCGTGATTTGACCACCCTCACGGGAATCGCCTAGTGATAGATACCTTTGAAAAATAATAAGATATAATTACTTGATAAACTTCACTATTGGACGAAAGTGAGTCAATGAGTGATATGATCACTGTCACATCGGAACTGCCACCATGTGACAAATATTGATTGAGTTGTTGGGTAAATATAAACAAATATAAAAACCTTGATGCTGTAAAGTATAACAATATATTTTTATAAAAATAGAATGAACTCGCTAGTATTTAATACTGATAAAATGTTTTCAAAACGCGTTTAAGGTAATTTGCTGTAAAGATAATAGAAGCCAGCTATGGAGCACTGAAGGCTTAAATAAAGTGGCTATAAATACCTGAACAAAAGAAGAAATTTATGTTTTATTTATTTGGGTTTATCCTTATAAAAACAATTGGATTGAATATGGGTTTGAGCCCATTTGTTTTATATTAAAAGTTTGGTTTTTTACAAACTCCGAAATTATTTCCTAACTACGATCCTGATGAAAAACTTTTCCGCTGCGTATTTAATAAACACCGATACCATCTGACTGGTTCGCAGCTCCCACTCCCAGGGTGGGGTCGGGGGCTGTGATAGTGGTGGTGTTGGTTTGGGTGTATCAGTGGTTGACTTTGGTGGTGAGGGTGATTTTGGATATGTGGCAAGTGGTGGTTTGTTGTGTTTGTGGGATTTACTTCTTTTTGAAGTACCAAGATCCTTTTTCTTTATTTCCTATTCCTTCAATTCCTTTTGTTCCTTTTTCCATTGCCTTTCCTTGGTTTTATTCTGATTTTCAATTGTCCTTCTGTTTTTCTCCACTCATCTACTAGAATATTTAGGGTTTCATCAACTCCCTTTTTCTTTTCTTTAACAGGTGTTTCAGCAGTGGTTTCAGAAGACTTTTTCTCTTTCTCAGACTCTGGCTTTTGATTTGGCTACCTTGGAGTGGGCCTGCCAAATTTTTTCATATCATGTTTCTCCCCCTTTTTGGCATCATCATCTTGATTATCATCATCTTTGTAGATGGATGCATGGATAGTGCCAGTCTTTGTTGTCAAGGCTTCTTTGATGGCCTTGATATCTGCCTGAGTATCTTTATATCTTGCATCAACCATGTTTGTAATCAAAGCCATTTGATGGTTGTGCTGGGTTTCTGCAAGTTTCCTTTGAGCAGTGATAATTGGTTGAATTGCATTCCAAAGCTCTTGGGAATACTGTTGTGGAGTGGGTTGCCTTTTGGAAACTTCTACCAACTGTTTGATCATATCTTGCATGTTGTTAACAGTGGTTTCAATTGTACCAAGTCTCTCCATCAATTCTTGATATCTTAAACCATTACCCAAGTTAATGGGATCATCTGATTTCCCACCCACAGTGGTTGTATCAGCTGTTGAACTAGGAGAATTCTCCAATGGTTCATCGACTGATGCCCCTTTTTCTTGGTACTGGGGACTTCTTTCTTCAGCAGGGGTTACCTTAGTAATCTCACCAGTGGTTAACTCGAACACACTAGTGGATATCTTAGTTCCCAAAGAATAAATTGCCTTCAAGGGAGTCTGACTTATGAAACTACTGTCCAGGTGTAAATCAGTGGATTCAACACCTGTAGTAGCTGCTCCACTTGAACTACTAACAGGAATTTCAAGAAACTCATGTAGTGTAACCTCCTCAACTGTTTGTGGGATAACCAATTGAGGTATTTCAGACACAACCATTGTTGTGGTTGTACTCTCAGTAATGTGTTAGTGAGAGGGGCTGTTTTGTGTCTGAAGCTCAATGGCATTAAACAGAGGTATGATGGATGGTGGTAATTGTGATGAGGGGATAGGGGTGGAAAGAGAATTTGCCCAGGGAGAAGGGCTGTTAAACATATCCTCAAGTGAGGTATATGCTTCATTTTGTGGTGTCCCTGTGCTTACAACCAGTTCCTTTTGTGAGGAAGCAGGAGGAGTTAAGGCCTTGGGTGGAGATCTTTCCAACTGCTGTGAGGAAGTAGCAACAGTGGTTGTTTGTGACATTTGTGTTGTCACTGGATTAACTTTTGGGATCTCATCTTCCAGAAGGTCTTTTTAGAGGGTTTGGGGGGCTTTTAGATATTTTCTTTTTGGTCTTTTTAGGGAGTGTTGGTAGGGGTTGCACAGCAGTGGTTGTGCTACTGTGGTCACCAAGAGCAATGGGCTCAACAACAGAAACCTGAGGAGTAGATGTGGACTCATCCAAATTTTGCTCAAGCTCCTCTGTTTGTGTTTTTGAAGGTTTTGACTCTGACAACCTTGTAAAAGTTTCAGCAGATAGACTATTTATTTGACAAGAAGCACCTTGGACAAGCACTTGTGCACTTTATTTTGGTACTTTATGCTGTAAATAGTAGCTTAAAAACCTTGGAAACAACGGAAATGGTTTCTTCTTTTCTTTTATATCATTTACATTTTTGACCAAATCCTTGAAAATCTCTTGGGAGTAATTGAAATCAACTTCTGCCATTATAGCATATCCCAAGTATTGAATTTTCAATGGAATTTCATTGAAAGCTGTGGTTTTGTTTGAAACACACATGAGCAGGGTATGAAATAAAAATTTCATGAGGGGTGGGAAATCTTCCTTTTGCAAAGTGGCTTTTGTCATTTATCCCACATACCCTCTTTCGATCAAATCAGTTTGATACTCATCTTTAGGGAAAGAGTTTTTACCTATAAGATCGTTCATCTCAAAAACCTCAGATATGGATTGTGGTGTGATTGAAACAAGAATTTCTCCTACTTTAGATGTAATAGCCCAAGGCTTTTTGTCTTGGACTTCCAATTTTTCATTTTTCCAAAAATCTTATAGGGTTTCTTGATAGATGGGTGTGTTGTAGGTCAACAAAGTTTTGTACTTTGAAGTTGAGAGAGCATCGATGATTGAGTGGAAATCTGTGTTTTTACTCGTTTTCTCAAGTGTGCACAGATAGTTATGTGGGTTTTTGAGAGCAAGAGCCATGGTGATTCAGAGTAATTTGAGAGTTGGAGAAGATGAATGGAAGATGGAAATCATTTTTAAAGGAATTTTGAATTCGATACGGCAGTGTAACCTCTTATTGGGGTTTTAATCAGGCTTTTATAAAGTGAAACGTGAATGCAGATGTGGCAGCGGTTACAAAGATCAGACGGCAAAGAACTGTCCACGTGACAACCTCTGATGAAAATGGATGACAGTTGTTTAGGGAAACCACTGATGGACAATATCAATGGATGTCAACAATAAAAATGTGAGCAGTGGCTGTTTTTAACTATCAGTGGATAGCCAACAGTGATTGAAACACCGATGTTTGGTCAACAGTGGTCAACAAGAAGAATGAAGGAACAGAGGTTGTCTTTCAGCAGTGGATAACTTTCAACAATCAGATGTTTGAACCAATCAGTGGTTGTAACAGACTTTTAAGGATTAATGAAAAACTTTTGTTGGTGCATAAATGTCTGTTAACTTCGTCTTGTATCGAGTCTTGTAACTTAATAGGATAAACCAGTGCTCGATAGGCTAGAAATCAGGTTTTTAGAATTGTGTGACCAATTCGAACGAAATGGACAAAGCCATTTCGTACGAAATGGGACAAGCCCAATTCGCACGAAATGGGCAATGATCATTCCGTGCGAAATGGCTCCTCTATATATAGCAGAGCTGGTTGTCATTTGTATCGATCCGGATTTCAGAGCCGAGGTGCTGCCAAATTGTCAAGTGATCTGTAAAGCTTTGAAATCAATAAACAAGTGATTATAAACGTGAATCAAGCTGTAATCAAGTCCGTATCATCGAATTCCGCATTTGACTAGGATTAAAACTCTTCTGATCGACTCGTTTAGGTCGTACAACGATCCTACAAGTGGTATCAGAGCTCAGGATGAAGAGTTCATACCGATTCAGCTTGTTTTTATTGGAATTTCTTACTTCTACTCATTCTTCTTCACAATTTTCAAAATTAATCAGGATTTAACGGTTAAAATGGCCTGAATTTCACATATATCACGTAAAACACAGTTTTAACAAATCCTTGAAAGAATTAGACCTAAAATTGACCTAAAACCAAATCAATTTGACAAAAATGTGGCTGATTGGGTGACGTCATCATCATTTCGCATGGAATAGACATTGAGAACTTCATTTCGCACGGAATAGACATTGTGGACTTCATTTCGCACGAAATAGACCTTGTGGACTCCATTTCGTACGGATTGGACCCCATTTCGCACCAATGTGCCAATTCGCTTGAAAGTGTCACCATTTCGCATCAAGTTGCCATTTCGTTTGAGGGACTTATCCATTTCGCACGAATTGGACAGTGTTGGATCATTTCACTTGAACTCCATTTCGCTTGAAGTTCATGTCGCTTGAAGATCATTCCTCTTGAAGTCCATTTCGCTTGAAATCCATTTCGTTTGAAATTACATCAGTTGTGAAGTTTTGCTCTTAAAAGTATTTGTTAATTGTTTCAGGTACTTAAAATGGGTGATAATTTTCTGAATCCGTTCAGTGATGATTTTGCCTATACCAGCAGTTCAGGAGATGGCACAACAAGTCACACAAATGAAAATGCACCAAACCATTGCTGATTCTCCGAAGAAAACCATTGCTGATTCTTTGAGTGTTGATAATGCCTATGGTACCTACAACAAACCGCCCAAGCTAATGGCCATAGAGGATTACAACAGATGGGCAAGTAGATTTGAGGAATGGCTACAGGCATTTGCTTATCAAAGTTGGAAGAGTATGAGAAGTGGTTTTGACATCGGAAGAACTGACTATGAAAATTTAACTGATACTCCACAAGAAAATTTCATTGCAGAAAAGAAATGCATCGCTTTACTTCATCAATTAGTGAGAGATGATCTTATATCATTAATTGACTACAAAGATTCCAGAGATCTATGGGAGAAATTAAAGATGAAGTGTGTGGGTGGTGCTGGAATTGTTAAAAATACGAAAAAATTGTTGAAAAAAGAATTCGATCTGTTTAGGTGTATGAAAAATGAGTATGTGTCAAAGATGATAGAAAGATGTGGTCACTTAAAGTTGGAACTTGCAAGATATGGAATTGTGTATACTCAGGAATAATTGGTTGATAAATTGTTTGACTCACTGCCTGATGAGAAAGATTGGCAGTACTTTGCTTTAATGCTGAAGAACACACTGAAGTCGACTGATCTGACAGTTGATTTACTAATCGAAAGGTTGGAGAGTCATGAATTGGAGATCAGGAAAACTAACAAAGTCAACAATTTCTCGTACCAGCAAAATGTTGATTTATATTATCGAGGAAGTATGATTCCTAAAACTGTATCACCGAAGACTGCATTCTCAGCAGAAAATTCAAACATGTCAAATCAAGAAAGTCCAAGCAGTGGTTATCATGGAGGATCATCTTCAACTGCTCCAAGACAACAATCACAGTCTGTACCGAAAAACATGTTCCTGTGCAATATTGCTATAGACCTCAACAATGCACAAAACTTCAGCGAAGAAGCAGCCAAGCAGCAAATGGTGTTTTTGGCAACTGTCTTAGAATCTTATGAGAGCCTTGTTGCTGGAAAGATCGGAAACACCAACCTCACCAAGGAAGATTATGATCAAATTGACCCTGAAGAGATGGAGTTGATTGATATTAGATGGTGTATGGCAAGTGCGGTCAGAAGGGCTCAGAGATTCATGGAGATAACAGGCAGACACTCCATTGGTGGACCTTCAACAAAGCTAGGTTTTGATAAATCGAAGGTTACATGCTTTAAATGCAAACAAAAAGGGCATTTTAAACGAGAATGTCGAAAGGCAGCTACTGATGAAACGGCTAACCCATTCCGTGAGGATTATTATAAAAGAGCTATCTATCATCAAAACAAATCCGAATCTCCACGAATGAAACAGTTAGAAGATGCTCCTAAAGAAAAGTCGAGAGCATTAGCCGTTATCCATGATGATGAGGGATTTGATTGGAGTGATGTGTTACCGGAAGAAGATGCAGTGGGTTATGCCTTCATGGCAAAAATCGTTCCTTTCAAAGATACCCGAACAGAAGAGGTAAAATATGTCAACAGAAAGATGTTAGCCCAAACCATGAAAGACAGACATTATCGTGCATGGAAAGAGGCAAAAAGTGCGAAGAGATGGGACGCTGATAGAGAATGCTATTTGGATCCTAAGGGAAATATACTTGTGGAACCATCAACACTTCTTGTTGAGACTCTGATCGAGCAAATAACAGAAGAGGAAGAAGCAAGACAGAGAATGTGGTGGGGAAGTGAAGAAGAAGAGAAAGAAAAGGAGCTATAGTCGAAAAAGGTCGATGATGGGATAATCGACATGACGAAAGAATTTACAGCAGAAAATCTGAAGAAAATGGCTGATAAAGTTCTTGCAGCAAACGAGTTAGAGGTAGAGTCTAAGTCCAGAACTGAGTCAAAGAGCAAGGTCAGTTCTAATGATTCAACAAATGAGTCAGGTAAGACTGATAAAGCCAAAAGTGAAAGTGACTGCAAAAATTGCATGAAAGACTGTAAGGTTTGTAGCACACTTGCTTACCTCAGTGGTAAAAAGACTGAAGAACTGACAGAAAGAGTCAGAGAAGTTGAAAATCAGATCTTAAGTCGTGAAAAATTGGTAAAAGCTTCAAATGATCGAATAAAAGAATTAACTGATAAACTTGAAAATGATAAAATTGACGTAGAACGAATCAGGGAAGAAAATGAAAAGTTAATTCATGAAAACCGTCAAATTTTGGAAAATTATGAGAAGCTAAAAAGAACGACAAAAGATTCTGATGAAAGAAATGATAAAACAATCAAAGAAAATCTCCAACTGACAGGAGTACTTCAGTCGAAAGAGAGGCAAATCAACCAACAATTGGATGAGATTGCAAATCTGAAGCTTCAATTTCAGGAAGCTAAGATTGAAAATGAACGCATCAATCTGAAACTCAATAGTTACAACTCCGCAAGTTTTGTTCTTCAACATATTGTTCCTAAACCAATTGGGAAGAACAAAGCTAGCGAAGATGTTTATTCGGACGGAACTGGGGTTGGGTATCATCAGGTTCCACCGCCAGTGTTAAATAATTTCTCAAAGAAAAAGTTCGGGTTGGTTAATGATAATGACACAAATGAAGTTAAACTTCCAGAATCAATCGACGTCACATTCACTTCATCATCCGATAAAGACAATGTTCAGTCTGAAGTTGTTAAAAGTATGGTTGAAAATGTTTTGAAATCTGAAAGTGACACAACTGAGGATGAAGAATGTTTTTGGACAAATATATTCTGAAATCAAGATCCAAAAACAACTTAAGTGAAGAACCTAATCTTGTGATGTACAAGATGTCGGGATCAGATAAGTTGTATTCGGATCTTGAATTTCCTTTGGAAAATGTGAATGTTGATAAATTGATAAATGTGTTCAAGCTGGTTGAGATTGATGTGTCTGAAATCGAAGGTTTGAAATGTTCCAAAAGGCAATTAAACTTTGAAAAAGATAAAGCTTACTACAAAAAACATGTTGTACCGCCACGTTTTTCTAGCAACAATCAAAACAAATGGTCGGGTGGATATCAGGGTGGTAAGAATTATCAAAGAAGGAACTTTCAAAACAAGGAGTTTGTCGAGAAAAAGGTGTTTGTGAAAAGCTCGAGCTCTCATTCCGAGCAAGAATCTGAGATTTTTTCGAAAACCAATGAAGAATTTTTTGAAAAGAAGGCCTCACAGCCTCAGACCGAAGGCACAAGTCGGGAAGTTGATACCCGTACATGCTTCAAGTGCAATAAAGTTGGACACATTGCATGAAAGTGCACCAACTTAAAGCCTAAGTCTGAAACTGTTGAGAGTCAGAAAAGGAAAGTTGATGCAAAAGGAAAAGCTCCATTGGTTGTTGAGAATAAAGTTTTGAAAAATGAAAACACCAAATCCAAAACTGAACCCGTAAAGAATGTGGTAACTAAAACTAATAAATTTTACAAGCGGGTTGCGTCATCTCAACAAACATGGAAGCCAATATCTGTTGAAAAGAAAGCAAGTTCTCCAA
The DNA here is from genome assembly GCA_030545235.1 of Helianthus tuberosus. Lineage (NCBI taxonomy): Eukaryota > Viridiplantae > Streptophyta > Magnoliopsida > Asterales > Asteraceae > Helianthus > Helianthus tuberosus. The sequence continues at coordinate 54,015,897 of CM060426.1, read as the reverse complement.
AACCAAAGGTTTCAGCGTCTGCAAAACAATCATCTTCTACCACATCGGTAAAGATGAATGTTCCTTTGGATCACTATGAGAAACTTGAGAAACAAACTTCTACCTCACCAGGGAAGAAGTATGTTTCGAAGAAAGACCAACAATCTGGTCAACCTCAAAGAGACGAATCTTTTCTATACAAAGAGGTTGAGGTTGGGACTGGAGAAAGTTTAAAGATGAATGACAAAAATTTTCCGCCACTTTACACTGCAAAAACTCACCTCAATGTCAAGCTACCTGAGTCAAAAGAGGCTTGGGTGGCATCAAAATCTAACTAAGTGTTTGTGATATGTGCAGGAGCTTCCAAGATCCGTTTCACGTTGGATTATGGATAGTGGAGCTTCTCGGCACATGACGGGGAAGAAAACCTTACTGTACGATGTTCGAGGATTTAATGGAGGATATGTGGGATTTGCAGGTAATCAAGGTGGTCGTATAGTTGGTGAAGGAACTTTATCTAATGGTATTGTCACGTTTGAAAGAGTAAACTACATCGCCGAGCTTGAAAACAATCTTCTGAGCATTTCTCAGATCTGTGATCGTATGTATACAACGCACTTTACGGATAAGGAATGTTTGATTTTGAAACCAGGATTTGTTGTTCCTGAAGAGTGGATTATCATGAGAGCACCTAAAGTCAATGATCTGTACATGTTGGATATGAGCGTAGCCACTACTACCACGGGTCAGGCTCACTGCTTCATGTCACGAGCCACTGAAAAGGAGTCACAATTATGGCATCGAAAGATGGGCCATATGCACCTGCGAAAAATGAACTACTTGGTACATAAAGATTTAGTAAATGGTGTTCATTTGAAAGGTTTTCATCTGGAAGGGGAGTGCATTAGCTGTATCAAAGGCAAGCAAAAGAAGAAATCACATCCTCAAAAGAAGGTTAACTCAGTCTCGAGACCGTTAGAGAGACTTCATATGGATCTTTTTGGTCCGGTAAATGTCAAAAGCATAACTGGTGATCTCTACTGTCTAGTAGTAACAGACGATTACTAGAGATTTTCGTGGGTATCATTTCTGAGGACAAAGGATGAGACATTCGAAAGCTTGATGACGCAGTTCAAAAAATTGAAAACTTGTACCAAACCCAAATCAAAAGAATCAGGAGTGACAACGGTACAGAGTTTAAGAACAACAAAATGGAAGAATATTGTGATGAGAGAGGTATATTGCAAGAATTTAGTGCTCCTTACACTCCGCAACAAAATGGAGTAGCAGAAAGAAAGAACAAGACACTAATTGAAACGGCCAGGACAATGCTTGCTGATTCGAAATTACCAGTCAACTTTTGGGCAGAAGCAGTGTCAGCCGCTTACTATACACTCAACCGGGTTCTTACAGTGAAGAAATTTAACAAGACATGTTTCGAGCTGATCAACAACCGTAAACCTAACCTGAAGTATCTGGAACCGTTTAGGTCTCCCTGCACAGTTCTAGAACCTTATGGTAAATTTGGTCCAAAGAGCATCGAAGGAATTTTTGTGGGTTATGCAAGTCCATTGAAAAGAGTCTTTGTTCCAAGCTTGAAGCGGATCATCGAAGCACATAATGTTGAGTGTCAAAGTTATATGATGCCACCTCAGAATCCTGGCAACTCATGGCATTTCAATTACGATACTCTGTGGGATTCATTCGACATAGAAGAAGAACCAGATTTCTTTGACGAGTTGGATATTCTGAGAGAATATGAAGCATCACAAGAAAGATTTCCAGCTAAGCCTTCTAGACGTAAACGGCAAACTTCCAATGATGATGAAGCCGGTCCAAGTAATGCTGGAGAACAGGATGATATTCAACAAACTCCATCATCTTCTGAACGTGAACATGCTCCTGACAATCAGACGGCAGTCAACGATAATCTAGAATCTGATGATAGGCCAATATTCGATCGTGGTGATTCAGATTCTGAGGGGGAGCAAATCCAGATTTCAAGTCAAACAATTCTAGTCAGTGAACAAGGTGCAAATCAGAATGTCACAAATTTGGAAGGCGAGGTAGATGTTCCAGGCGAGGTGATGCCGAGAACTCTTCCGTACCATCCAGAAGAGCTGTTTATTGGATAATTGCAATCAGGCGTCCGCACCAGAGGACAAATTGACCAAGGCCTTACTTGTTTTTATTCTACAGTTGCTCCTTTACAAACAAATTTTTCACTTAGTTGTTTCATTTCGCAGATTGAACCGAGAACATATAAGGAAGTACTAACTGAAGATTCTTGGGTCAACGCGATGCAAGAGGAGCTGAGTCCGTTTGAGAAGTTGGAAGTGTGGAAATTGGTAGACTTGCCTGATGGTCATAGGAAGATTAACACCAAGTGGGTGTTTAAGTGCAAAAGAGATGATCGAGGGGTTATTATTTGCAACAAAGCTCGACTCGTAGTCCAGGGCTTTAGTCAGCAGGAGGGTATAGATTTCACCGAAGTATATGCTCCCGTTGCTAGACTTGAAGCGATTAGAATCTTCCTAGCATTTGCATCTTGGAAAGGATTTAAAGTTTATCAGCTAGATGTTAAATCGGCTTTTCTCTACGGGAAGGTAAAAGAGGAGGTATATGTCGGATAGCCACCGGGCTTCACCGACCCAATCCACAAAGACAAGGTCTATTTACTGGATAAAGCGATGTATGGTTTACACCAGGCCCCGAGAGCCTGGTACGAGACATTGTCTCAACATCTGCTTGCCAACAGCTTCATCCGAGGCAAAGTGAATGCCACTCTCTTCACCAAAGAAGTCGACGGACATCTTCTGATAGTTCAGATATACGTAGATGACATCATATTTGGGTCAACAAATGAAGATCTGTGCAAAGATTTTGAAAGAGTTATGAAGCAAAAATTTGAAATGTCATCAATGGGTGAGATGAAATTCTTCTTGGGGCTTCAAGTTGATCAACTGCCCAAGGGAATTTTCATACATCAGACAAAGTATGTTCATGATATCTTAGAGAAATTTGGGATGTCCGGGACTACTCCAGCTTCCACCCCGTTAGCGACGAACCATGGGATAAATCCTGATCTCACCGGAGAGAAGGTGGATGAAACGATGTATCGCTCCATGATCGGATCGCTGATGTACTTGACAGCTTCAAGACCCGATATCATGTATCCAACCTGCCTCGCAGCGCGGTTTCAATCAAGCCCCAGAGCTTCGCATATGGTGATTGTGAAACGGATATTACGCTACCTGAAAGGAACTCCATCACTGGGGTTGTGGTATCCAAGAGAAGGCGACTTCACGCTCGAAGGGTATTCTGACTCTGATTTCGGATGCTGCAAAGTTAATGCTAAGTCAACAACTGTGGGATGCCAGTTTTTTGGATCACAATTGGTCACATGGCAATGTAAGAAGCAGACCTCTGTCACTTTATCCACATGTGAAGCTGAATATGTATCTGCTAGCAGCTGCTACTCTCAGATCTTGTGGATCCAGCAACAGATGCGAGACTACGGTTTGCAATTTCTTAGCACCCCTATCTTTGTTGATAATGAGGCAGCTATACACATAACAAAAAATCCTGTTCATCACGCTAAAACGAAACACATTGAAATTCGTCATCACTTCATTCGAGATTGTTTCGAGAAGAAGTTGTTACGAATTGAGAAAATCCACACTGACGAACAAAAAGCTGATTTACATACCAAAGCGTTTGATAAAACTCGTTTTCAATATCTTTTAAAACTGAACGGTATGAAGCTTTTAACAGTGTCAGAGGGGATTCTTGGCGTAGATGAAGGTACCACTGTAGATGATGTTGAAAAGCAATCTGCAATGGTTTGTCAATTTTTTACTTGTTTTGGTATTTAGGGGGAGGTAGGTTATATTTTTCAGAAAATACAAAAACAATAAAAAAATTTCATAAATTAAAAAAAAACAATAGAAAACTGAAAAAGAGCTTGTGTAAAAAAGGGAAAATGATAGTACATCAGCTAGACAGTTGCAGTATGCTAAAGAAATGTAATGTTTTAAAGCATTAAGCAGTCTCGCTGATGATATGCCGGTAGGTTTTTACACATTTAGTAAGTTTGTTTGGGATATAAACCTAAATCACAACTTGCTTTTACATGGGGAACATCTCTCGGATATATAGGTAACCCCTGAAATCCTGTTTGAAAGGCTCTAGTTCTGACATACTAGGTCTTTGTACGTGGTGATATCTGGGGTATTATACCTGGACTTCTGATTTTGCGGGAGAAATAGCCTAGTCCTCGTATAATACTTTGCATTGCTTTAATCATAAAGCCCCCCCCCCCCCTCAGCATAAAAAATGATGAAACATTGAAAAATGCTAATCATGTGCTGTTGTAAAAGAAGATCCCCAAATGGGACCCACCTAAAGTCGAGCCATCATCTCTCTGATTTTGCGGAAGCTATAGCCTGAGCTCTCATGGTCTCGCACTTAACCCCTTACAGATATTACTAGTGTGCACTCGCCTGTAAGACTGAATATAGTGGTCTGGATACGGGAGTATATTCTGAGGTGGTACACTCGTAAAAGTTAAGATCTTAAAACACTAAATTCGTATCCTGAACAGATTGAAATTTGTGCGAGAACTTAAGAGGATCAGTATATCGGCAATCTAAGCGAATTGTTTAATTCTGAGTATGAAATCAAAGCTTAACGGTACTTGTAGCTTGTCGGTAGCTGATATGATTCCCTAACACGCTCACCAAAAAAAAAATATGTTTGTAAACAGTTTACATTTCCTGCATTTCATTTTTATTTAGCATTCTAGTCTAGAAACTTTATTCAAAATACAAAAAGATTTTACATTTCTGCTTTATTTTTCCGACAAATCAAAGTGGAAAGCTGATCTTCAGATTCACAGTTTGTATTAGATGCAGGAAGTTTCTGAACTGAAAGATGAGTTGGGAGCTTATTATGTTAAACCTGTGAAAATGAAAAGTCAAAACAAGTTCATTAAGTTGAAACTTGTAATTTTCAGAATAATGTATTGAAAAATGTTGAACAAAAGTCAGTTTTTGCTTTGTCTTGGGTCAACCAAGGTCATTAAGTTGGACTTGGTAGACAAATTAAGTGCCTAGGGTCATTAACTTGGATCTAGATATTTAAGTGGATTATTAAAAAACTAATAAAAACAACAAATGAAGTCAAAAAGTCAATAGATTATAATGTCAGATTTCTGAGAAGTAGGAAACAGTACTGAACCTGTGAAAGCAGCAAAGCGAGATTCCCATGGCTAAGTCTGAACAAAGTTTGAGCCAGAATACGATTCAAGAATGAGAGCTATTCAAGACTGCGATACCAGCTTGTTGAGAGGGGGAGTCTGAAGACGTAAGAATCGGATACAGTTTCTGGATCAACATTCGAGGGGGAGTTTGTAGATTGTCAAAGCCAGGTTCGAGTGCTAGCTGCTGATGCTGTTAAACTTTAGGAATCGAAAAGACTGATCAAGACTGAAGACTCGATGCCGAAGACTTCGTCAACATCCAAGGGGGAGTCTGTTGGTGCATAAATGTCTGTTAACTTTGTCTTGTATCGAGTCTTGTAACTTGATAGGATAAACCAGTGCTCGATAGGCTAGAAATCAGTTTTTAGAATTGTGTGACCAATTCGCACGAAATGGACAAAGCCATTTCGTACGAAATGGGAGAAGCCCAATTCGCACGAAATGGGCAATGATCATTCCGTGCGAAATGGCTCCTCTATATATAGCAGAGCTGGTTTGTCATTTGTATCGATCTGGATTTCAAAGCCGAGGTGCTGCCAAATTGTCAAGTGATCTGTAAAGCTTTGAAATCAATAAACAAGTTATTATAAACGTGAATTAAGTTGTAATCAAGTCTGTATCATCGAATTCCGCCTTTGACTCGGATTAAAACTCTTCTGATCGACTCATTTAGGTCGTACAACGATCCAACAACTGCCATTTTTAACTATATTTAAGGATGGATTTTTGATTTTCTGAAAACATTTTAATGCTTTATTCATAGAAAAACAGGATTTTGCCTGTTATTCCATGTTCAGCATGCCAATTCTAGAGATCAAGCTTTCAAAGGTGGATGTGTCTAATGCTTTTGTTAGCACATCTGCCAGCTGATCCTTAGTTGGAACATGATGCAGAGAAATCAAACCTTTTTCATAGCAATCCCTCACAAAGTGATGTCTGATGTCAATATGCTTGGTGGTTGAATGTGAGACTGGATTTTTTATGATATTTTCAGCTGCTTGACTATCCAACATGAGGGGTGTCTTTAAAGCAGTTATACCAAAATCCAGCAGTTGATTTTGAAGCCATAACAGTTGGGCTGTGCAGCTTGCAGCAGCTATATATTCTGCCTCAGCAGTGGATGTTGAAACAGCTGCCTGCTTTTTGCTTCGCCAAGACACTAAGCAATTGCCTAGGAATTGACACCCTCCTGAAGTGGAGTTCCTTGTTGTATTACATCCAGCAAAGTCACTATCTGAGAAACCTGAAAGCTTGATATTTCCATCAGCTGGATACCAGATACCAAGAGTGGAGCACCTTTTATGTATCTAAATATCCTTTTTACAGTAATAAGATTTGACTTTCAAGGGGCAGATTGGGATCTTGCACAAACACATGTTGCAAACATGATGTCTGGCCTAGATGCAGTTAGGTACAATAGAGACCCAATCATGCTTCTATAAAGAGTTTGATCAACCAAATCATCATTTTCATCAGACATGACTATCTTGGTGGTTGCCATGGGTGTACTACATGGTTTGCAATCATTCATCTCAAATTTGTTTAAGAGTTCTTTAGCATATTTGCTTTGATGAATGAAAGTACCATTTTGCAGTTGCTTTACTTGGAGACCAAGAAAGCACTGTAGTTCACCCATTGCACTCATCTCAAACTCAGCTTTCATGAGTTTTCTGAACTCTTCACACAATTTATTACATGTGCTACCAAAAATGATGTCATCCACATAAATCTGGACAATCATCAAATCTTTTCCTCTCCATTTTAAAAACAGTGTTTTCTCAATTTTGCCTCTTGTGAAGCCAATAGAGATTAGAAAAGTTGATGGAGTTTCATACCAGGCTCTAGGTGCTTGTTTCAGGCCATACAAATCTTTGTTTAGCTTGTAGACATGATCTGGATTAAATGGATCCTCAAAAATAGAAGGTTGACAAACATATACCTCTTCTTGAATCTAACCATAGAGGAAAGCACATTTGATATCCATTCAAAACACCTTTATGTTGTGGTTGACAGCAAAGGCTAAAAACAGTCTGATAGCTTCCAATCTTGCTACAGGGTCAAAAGTTTCATCATAATCAATGCCCTCTTCCTATCTGAACCCTTGAACCACAAGCCTAGCTTTATTCTTGACAACAATACCCCTTTCATCAGTTTTATTTTTGAAGACGCACTTTGTGCCAAAAGGACTCACACCCTCTGGTAGTGGTACAGGTTCCCATACTTGTTGTCTTTAAACTGTTGGAGCATTTACTGCATAGCTTCTACCCAACTGTTGTCTTTCAGTGACTCTTGGTACTTGACTGGTTGATGGAGTGATAGAAAGCCAGCAAAAAGACAAATGTTTTGGGATTGACTTCTGGTGAGAACCCCTTCATTGATGTTGCCAATGATTTGATCAGGTGGATGGGACTTTAGGAAGATTAAATCTACCTTGTATGGAACAATGGCATTAAATGGTGAAGGCTGCAGATGTGAATCATCTAAGCTAACATTTGTTGGTGACTTTGATAATCCAACAGTTTGAAATGGAGGTGGAGGGATAGGAGGAATTGGTGTGATACAATGTTGATTTTTATCCACTGTTGGTAGATTATTATCAGCAGTGGTTGGGGATATGGTGGCAGAGGTTGAAGGGCCACTTTGGTCAACAACTGTTGATGTAGCAGTGGTTGAGCTTTGATGGCTGTTTTGAACATCGGCTTCTCTGATGATGGATGTGAATTTTTGTTGTGGAATTACAACTTCATATCCATTGTCTGATGGTGGAGATTGTGGGGTACCTGCATGGTTAGTCTTAACAGACACATCTTCAAAAGTGAATTTATCTAAATCAAACAATTCAGCAGGATTTGCTGGGATTTTCAGAGATGAAAGTTCATTGCACTTAACATTCAAAGTCTCTTCCACACCTAGTCCTTGTGATAAACACTTTGTAGGCCTTGGCATTGGTTGAGTATCCTAGATAATAACCACAATCTACTTTGGCTGCAAATTTTGAAATTGAATCTTTTAAGTTTAAAATGAAACATGGGCAGCCAAAGACTTTAAAATATGAGATCAGTGGTTTGATTTTATACAGAATTTCATAGGCAGTCTTTTGATGCCTGGGGTTGATCAAAACTCTATTCTGGACATAGCAAGCAGTGTTTACAGCCTCTGCCTAGAATGTTAATGGCAAACCTGAATCTGCAAGCATGGTTCTGGCTGCTTCAATTAAAGTTCTGTTCTTCCTTTCAACCACCCTATTTTGTTCAGGTGTTCTTGGGATGATGTACTGCCTTACAATCCCTTTTGACACACAAAACTCATCCAACTCCCTATTTCTGAATTCTGTGCCATTGTCACTCCTAAAGACTTTTACTGGCAAGTTAAATTGCTTTTCAACCTGTTTGACAAAGTCTTGCAAAATGCCTGCAGTCTCATCTGTAGAATGTAAGAAATAAGTCCATGTAAACCTAGAAAAATCATCTACAATTACCAAATAGTATCTTTTCTTTTTAAGGCTCATGAGTTTTACTGGGCCAAACAAATCCATATGCAGCATTTGCAAACACTTGGTTGTTTTGGACTCTTCAATGGACTTAAATGAGCTTTTATGTTGTTTGCCTTTTAAACAGGAAACACAATGCTCAGGACAGGTGAACAATTTTTGTGGAAGACCTCTTACAAGGCCTTGTTTTGACAAAGCAGTGATTGTCTTGAGATTTGTGTGCCCCAATCTTCTGTGCCATAATTCTGTCTCTTTGTTAGAGGCAGTTGAGAATAGATAAGCATCAATCATAGGGCTCTCTATTGACAAATCAACTACATAAACATTGCCACTTCTTTTAGCAACAAGTTGGGTTTTTCCATTAGCTATTATTTCTTCAATCTTTTAGACCATTTCTGGTCCAACAATCTTGCAACTCTCCTTAGTAAAGAATGACCCATAGCCTTTGTCACTCATTTGTGAGACACTAAGGAGGTTGAATTTTAGATTATCAATCAAATTAACATTTTCAAACTTGACTTTTCCAGACTGAACTGTTCCAGACCCCAAAACGTTACCCTTAGAATTGTTACCAAAAGATATATCACCACCTCCATGAGTTTTGAATTCTTTGAGTAGGGCTCTACATCCAGTCATGTGCCTGGAACCTCCACTATCTACATACCAAAGACTATCTAAGCATGCAGAAGCTACCTGCACATCAAGTAAACAATTAGTTCAGGCGGGTCTCCAAAGCCAATAAGGCTTTGGATGGGGTTACAACAGTGTCAGTGTCAAGTCCAGGAACATGGACAGTGGTTAGATCAGGGGATTGAATGTAACACCCCAAATTTCGTATGACATATTGTATTGTTTTAATCGCAAAATTCTGACGAAAAGAAATGGTAAACATAAAATTTTTATGTATGCATGAAGGTTTACTAGAGTATTATGTAAATAGGAGGAAGTGTTATGTTCTAAAAAGATGATGGGGTTAAAATGAAAATGTATGATTAAAAACACCTAACACAAAAAAATACCCAGTGATTTTCAAGTGGGTGTGTGCGATCAAGAATAGAGACTAGGGAGACTTTCCCCCTCATCAAACCCTAACATCAAAAATCCATCAAATTAAGGAGGAAATTGAAGGCTAGTTGAATGCATGAACTAAGAATGGTGATCACCTAAGTATTTACAACCTCAAGTAAGTCAAAATTTGTAATTTGGTGATGTTTGATTTAGTGGGTTTAGTGTAATTCGTGAAAGTAATTCAAAATCTAGTATAAATGATTGTTTCTATGGATTTTCTAAATATCAAGAGAGGTTAAATTTTGAATATGATGATGAATTGGGGGAAAACCCACTTATATGCTCGTGAATGATTTGAAGTTGTGAAATTTTATATGTTATTTAGATTAATGTTGATGATATTATGATAAATATGTGATTTAGAACAAACTGTATATGATCATAGTGGGAAATTGTGAAGTTAGGAAATGCTTACGTTAACTATGTTAATCAATGGATGAATTATGGAGGAAAACGTGCTTTAAATACTTATACTTTATGCTCATTAATTAGTATGCACGCCATGTGTTTGAAGAAATGCCATAGAATGATTTAGTTGTGCTTTCATATGAAACTTTGATAAAATGATGTTATTAAATGAAAACGAATTGTATGCTTAGTCGTTTAGCGCCATGATGAATGAGTAAAATGCATATGTGATGTATAACATACAAAAGCTAAAGTGTAAAGTTATGATATGTAGGCACGAAGAAAGAAGAAGGCGCGAGTCACGTAAAGTCGCAAGCGTCACAAGATCACGGTAAGTTCATATGAACTTAATTCTCCTTTTATGTAGTTCTACGGATGTTAGTTTAGTTATTTAAACCTTAGTGTTGAGTTGTATGTTTGCTTATGGCGGAATTATGATATGTTGTATGTTGGAAAACGGATAAGTAATCTAATATTATTGGATGTGTAATGACCACTCAAGTGGGTCATAAATCGTTTGGAAAAGTAGAATGGAAAATGGCTAGAAAATGACTTGCAGATAACGGGTTAAAATGATGAAAGCATGTTAAATGAAGGGTATGTATCGAACCATTACGGAAGGTTCGGATAGACTATATGTTGAACATTTCTAAAAGAAATGTTGAAGAGCATAAAGAAACTTATGCTAGGAGGAAAAAGAATGAATTGAAGTATGGTCGTTGACAAAAAGGATAGAATTTGTTAACGGGTCGAATAATGGTAGTTGAGTAAAAGATTTGTTAATGCATATACATGTCGAACTAATAAATGTTTGGTTTTTGAATGATAGGTAAATCTCATGCTTGATGTTGGCGAGCTCGGATCGAACACACCATATCGCCCTCTATACGCTTCCGATTAATGTCATTTTTTGTTAAGGGTCAAAAATCGTTTTTGGGAAGTAAATATAAACCTTATGTCTAGAATGTTCGTAACTACTTTGAATTTTTTACTCTTTTGGGTTGTTCGGATAAAATACTTATGATGAACCTTGTTTGGTGACAACTTTGACATATTTTGAAAAGTGTTGTAGGACTTAATTTGAATGATGTTGCTAAAAAAAAGGGGGATGTTCTTATTACAAACGGGTCATGCCAAATTTCTTTTTGTACAATTGTGTGAAGTTTATGTTATTTATTGAATGTCAAAAATTGGCCGCAACAAGTTGGTATCAGAGCCAAGGTTTGAGGGATTCAAGTATTAGAGTTAAAATGTTTGAACTCAAACTGAAAGCTCGTATGAAGGTGTGTTCGCTCCGAAGCGCTATGCAAGTAAGTAAATTGTAAATTAGATTATGCTTTTAGTTAGGAATAAAAAGGAAATTATAGGATTTCATTTATAAACTAACCTTTAAGGTAAATGATGATGTTAAACGGGTCCGTGTTCAAATTACAGACACGTAGGAAAAAGAATCGGGTAAAACGGACTTGTAGAACTATAGATATGGAGTTTTATAGTTAGTATTTTAGAAAAGGTTAGAGCTGGGCAAATGTAGCAACACAGAACCGAACACTCTGTGAAAAAGGGGGCGTCGCGCTGCGTGACACCAAACTGGAGTTACAGTCGCGTCATGCGACAGCTGTCGCGGCCCGCGACAGCTTGAGGATCATTCTTCACGGCCCGCGAGGACCTCTAATGCTGGAAAATTTTTTAAATTGTTTGTTTTGAATTCGGGACTTGTTTAAAACAGTTTTCAAAGCCTCGTAATCAAATTTTAAGGGAAATTTTGATATTAAGAAATGATGAAGGAAAGTATGTATATATATGAAAGGATGAAAAGGTAAATCGTTGCGATCAAAGACTTTGATCTACACGATACGGCATGATCATCAGAGACGATAATGTATAAAGTATGCATTGTAAATTGAATGTAATATGCTAACTGAGCTTAAATGTGATGAAGAGATGTATGAAAAGAAAATCTAATGAATGAGATAAATGTTTTATGTAGATGGCGGATAATGTAAACGTGAATGATGATGTAGCGGCACGACAAGAAGCAATAAACGAAAGAATTGTGGAAGAAGTAGGAAGGGCAATTGAGGCTAGTATTCCTCGGCTAGCTCAAGAAGTTGAGGGTCAAGTGTTGGGGATAGTTAACACATTAGTGACGTCCAAGGTTGAAGAATTGAAGGAAATGATCAACGAACTACGAACGAAGAAAAGCACTCGGAGGTGCACGTATAAGGAATTTATGGCATGTAACCCCTTGCCATATAAAGGGGAAATTGACCCAATAGCCTGTCAAAGATGGATTTCAAGTACCGAGGCAGTGTTTGTAAGAAGTAGATGCGAAGTAGAGGATCAAGTAATGTTTGCTACGGGTCTTCTCCAACTTCGAGCAAAGGATTGGTGGGATGCGTATTCTAAGGAATTAGGGGATGATAAAGTACAAACGTTAACGTGGCAAGAGTTCAAGGAACCATTTCTGAAATATCATTGCCCACAATCAGCGATTGATCGGATTCAAGAAGACTTCTTACGTCTTCGACAAAAGGACGAGACGATAGATGAGATAACGAATACGTTCCTTGACAAGCTGAAGTTTTGTGGGAAGATAGTGGGGACTGAGAGGAAGAAGATTTTATGTTACCATGATATGTTAAAGGCTAAATATCGTGAGTTCGTAAATCCCTCCAAGTGTGAGACGCTAGATGAATTAATTAACTGGGCAAGAGATAGGGATATTGAACTAAAGAGGCAGGTCGAACGAGGAGAGAAAAGGATGGTGGAAAAGTCTTCGAACCCGAACTCATCAAAGAAATCAAGATTTCAAGATCAAACCAAGAAAGGGAAAACAAGTAGTGGAATCCCGACTTGCAAGACATGTGGGAAACACCACTCGGGTGAATGCTTACTTGGAAAGAAAGGGTGTTATAAATGCGGGCAAGAGGGGCACCCGTACTACAAGTGTCCCAGTAATCCAAAGACATGTTATAATTGTTATCAGACGGGGCATATTAAGGCGGAATGTCCAAAACTCCAACAGTCAACGAAGAAGGAAGGAAAGAAAGAGGAGCCATCTAAGGCTCGTGGAAGGATGTTTCAGTTAACCGCGGAGGAAGCTAAAACTAGTCCGGATGTGGTTTCAGGTATATTCTTAGTTAATTCTATACCAATGAATGTTTTATTTGATTCCGGCGCTAGTAGATCGTTTATTTCGAATGAATTATTAGTTCATCCATCGTTTAAGCTTGAAAAGATGTTAGTACCCTTAGAAGTGGAAGTTGCTGATAGTAAGAGCTACTTACTGCATGATATCTGTAGAAACTATAAGATCTTAATCGAAGATGAGGAATTTAGTATAGATCTTGTCCCGATGTGCATGGGGGAATTTAAAGTAGTTGTAGGAATGGATTGGCTAGCCCAAAATCGTGCTGAAATACAATGTGAAAAGAAAGTCATTCATGTAGTAACCTCGAGGGGAAAACGGGTGAGTATTCAAGGAGATAGGGTCGTCAAGTCGAAATTGTATTCAATAATTAAAGTCGTCAAACATGTAAAGAACGGGGGTAGGGCGTATCTATCGTACGTGATTGACACCAATCGAGGTATTCCAAAGCTTGAAGATGTGATTGTAACAAGTGAATATCCGGATGTGTTTCTGGAAGATTTACCGGGGCTTCCGCCTGAGCGGGAAGTGGAATTTTAAATAGAGCTTAGCCCGGGTGCAAAGCCGATAGCTAAAGCCCCTTGTCGGTTGGCCCCAACCGAAATGAAAGAATTGATGACGCAACTCCAAGAGTTGCTCGATAAAGGTTTTATTCGACCGAGTGTTTCGCCATGGGGAGCACCTGTATTATTCGTAAAGAAGAAAGATGGTTCGATGCGAATGTGCATCGACTATCTGGAGTTGAATAAGTTAACGGTGAAGAATCGTTACCCGTTACCCAGAATTGATGACCTATTTGACCAGCTTCAAGGGGTAAGTTGGTTTTCAAAGATCGATCTACGGTCGGGTTATCACCAACTACGTGTACGAGAAGAAGATGTGCCGAAAACTGTGTTTCGAACGCGGTACGGACATTATGAGTTTTTAGTGATGTCCTTTGGGCTAACGAACGCACCAGCTGCATTTATGGATCTAATGAATCGAGTGTGCCGGCCTATGCTTGATAAGTATGTAATCGTTTTCATTGATGATATACTAGTATACTCCCGAAGTGAAGCAGAGCATGCTTCACACTTACGTGATGTATTGGAAACGCTTCGCAAGGAAAAGTTATGTGCAAAGTTCTCAAAGTGTGCCTTTTGGCTTATAGAGGTACAATTTTTGGGCCACGTAATCGATGCGGAGGTGTTCATATGGACCCCTCCAAAGTAGATGCAGTGATGAATTAAGTACCCCCGAAGAGTCCAAGCGAAATAAGAAGTTTTCTGGGCTTGGCTGGGTATTACAGAAGATTTATCCAGGATTTCTCTAAGATAGCATCGCCCATGACGAAGTTAACAAAGAAGAGTGAAAAGTTTATATGGGGCGAAGAACAAGAAAAGGCGTTTCAGACTTTGAAGGAAAAGCTCTCAAATTCTCCGCTGTTGAAGAAAAAGCAAAGATAGAAGCAATAAAGAATTGGGAAGCTCCCAAAATACCAACAGAAGTTCGATAATTTTTGGGATTAGCGGGCTACTACCGCAGATTTATCGAGAATTTCTTCAAGATAGCCCAACCGTTGACTTCCCTTACGCAGAAGGATAAGAAGTATGACTGGGGTGATAAACAGGAAGAAGCCTTCCAAATTCTTAAAAGCAAGCTATGCGATGCACCGATACTATCTTTACCCAAAGGCACTGAGGACTTCGTGGTATACTGCGACGCTTCGCGTCAAGGTTTGGGTTGCGTGCTTATGCAACGCCAAAAGGTCATCGCTTACGCTTCTAGACAGTTGAAAGTTCCTGAGAAGAATTACACCACACACGACCTGGAGCTAGGCGTGGAGGTATTCGCCTTGAAGATCTGGCAACATTATTTATATGGTACTCGATGTACAATCTCCACCGATCATAAGAGATTGCATCACATATTTAATCAGAAGGAATTAAATATGCGTCAGTGACGATGGGTCGAGCTGCTAAACGACTATGATTGTGAGATTAAGTACCATCCTGGAAAAGCAAACGTAGTAGCAGACGCGTTAAGTAGAAAAGAAAGGGTTAAGACCCTAAGGGTTTGAGCATTGGAAATGACCATTTGAACAAATCTCATTGCACGCATTCATGACGCCCAACAAGAAGCCCTTAAGAGGGAGAATCGTAGAGCCGAATATCTCCGGGGTATGGAGAAGAAATTGGTGCCAAACGAATAGGGAACCTTATACTTTATGGGACGCGTTTGGGTTCTGCTTTGTGGCGGTATTCGAGAAGTCATATTTAATAAAGCTCACAAGTCGAGATACTCGATCCACCCAGGATCGGAAAAGATGTATCAAGACTTGAAAGAGTATTATTGGTGGTCGAGGCTTAAAAGTGACATTGCGGTGTATGTCGGGAAATGCCTAACCTGTGCTAAGGTTAAGGCCGAATATCAGAAACCGTCTGGTCTACTGCAACCACCGGAGATACCCATGTGGAAATGGGAGCAAATATCGATGGACTTTATAACAAAATTACCCAGGACCCCTAGAGGGCACGATATGATATGAGTGATAGTTGAACGATTAACGAAGTCTGCACATTTTCTACCAATCCGAGAGAAGGATAGCACTGGAAAGCTTGCTGGGTTGTATCTTAAGGAAATAGTGGCACGTCATGGAGTGCCTATTTCGATTATCTCTGATAGAGATGAACGTTTTGTATCAAGGATCTGGCAATCCTTCCAGGAGGCCTTTGGATCTCAACTAGATCTAAGCACGGCCTTCCATCCGTAAACAGACGGCCATAGCGAACGGACCATATAAACACTAGAAGATATGCTTTGCGCATGTGTTATGGATCTGGGCGGCAGCTGGGATACTCATCTACCTTTAGTAGAGTTTTCCTATAACAACAGCTACCATACGAGCATAAAAGCCGCACCGTTCGAAGCTCTATATAGCCGTAAGTGTCGCTCGCCTTTGTGTTGGGCAGACGCTGGAGACAAACAGTTGATTGGTCCTGAACTTGTTCAAGAAACGACCGACAAGATTATGCAGATCCGAGAACGCATTAAGGCGGCTCGTGATCGACAGAAGAGCTACGCTGATCGAAGACGAAAACCTTTAGAATTCGAGGTGGGAGACAAAGTTTTGTTGAAAGTCTCACCTTGGAAAGGTGTAGCAAGATTCGGAAAACGTGGAAAGTTGAATCCACGATACATCGGACCATTCAAGATATTGGAAAGAATTGGTACCGTGGCATACAAGCTGGAGCTACCAGAAGAACTTAATGGTGTACATGATACGTTCCATGTATCCAACCTCAAAAAGAGTCCAACCCAAGAAACAGTTATCATCCATGCGGATGAGGTGCATATCGACGACACACTCCGATTTACAGAACAGGCTATTGAGGTAACGGGTTGGGAGATCCATAAGACAAGGAGCAGTCGCATTAAGCTTGTCAAAGTACGTTGGAACTCTAAGCACGGACCCGAGTACACGTGGGAACGTGAAGACCGGTTCAAAGCCAAGTACCCCCACCTTTTCGAGAAAGCTCCTGCGGGAGATAACTCAGCCAGAATTTCGGGACGAAATTCTTTTAACAGGGGGAGACTGTGACAATCGGCACAAAACCGGTAATTTTCATACAGTTTTAATTATTATTAAATATCTGCAATTATGTGCTTAAATGTCAACATTGTCTGATTTCATGCTATACATGTGAATTCATGCACGTTTTATACTTCAAATATTGCTTTATGTATCATTGAGTCAGAAAGACTAGTAAACTCACCGGTAAGACACGCTGTGTCAGCAATTCTGCAGAAAGCAGTCAGATAATAGAATTAGGGCCTAGGAATAGGTCCAACATCTAAAATACATTAAAACCCAAGTGTGGATACAAGGGTTAACATATAAACTTTCCGGAAGCTAAACCATGCACTAAAAAGCACCCGAAACTCACTTTAAATGCAGAATTCTGCATAAATCAGCACTAATTCAGCTATAATCAGCTATTTAACACAATAATATCATGCAAAATTTATGTTTTATTGTCCAAAATAACTTACAAAGTGTCGGGAATTAAAACTGCCACAAAAGGTGTTTCATACCTCGTGAAACTGCGCAATTCAGCACTTTAACGAACCGTAACGAATCAAACAACCGGACAATAACCGGGACATCAAAATTTGACTAGAAGTAATGTTTTTATGGTATTAAACTAGTATTGATGCTAGAAAACCTTAAAAATCATAAAAACACCTAAACACACTTAAACTAACTTAAACCCCTTGTTTGCACTTTAAACCCCTAACTTCCCAAATTTTACACTTTACCCCCCCCCCCTTTCACCATGGCCGGCCCCTATGGGCCCCACTTCACTTTTAAATATTTTATTTGATCTTGTCCCCTAAATTAGTGCATAAAATCCTAAAAGAAGATCTTATGTTGGATAATTCTTCTATAAGACCATTAGAAAGTTTACATTGTCCATTTAACAAAAAAAAATCATCATCTTCTTCCTCCCAACTCCTCTTGGTCTCGGCTCAAACTCACCACCATACCACCACCATTTTCAAGCTCTAAACTCATCATCCAAGGTCACTAGAAGGTGTAAGAAGCTCATCTAAGATGGTGTAAGGTGCTAGAAGTTGAAGGAGCATCTTGTGGAGCTTTTAACCTCTCATTTTCTTCCTTGTTCATCATCTTCATTCTTGTGCCACTTCCCTAGCCATTAGAGCTAGTAGTAAGCTTCTTGATCACTAAAATAAGTCATCTTTATGTTATGTACAAGTTTCACCATCTAAACAACTTAACTTCTAATGTTAAAAATGAGAAGATCTAACATATTCATGAAGAAAATAAGTGATTACATGAATTTTTAGTGTATGTAATGAAGTTGTTGATGTTATATCTTGTATGTATGTTTAGATCAAGTATGTTAAAGCTTGGATCCAACAAGTTTAAGTATGCATCTTGAAGGATCCATGGTTAAACTTGAAGATGAACATATGAAGCATTTTGTGAACATGAAAAATGAATTTTGATGCATAATCTTGTAATCTTGAAGTAATAAAGTGACTGTGTAGAACTAATTTTTGAAACTAAAATTTATGGAAAGTTTGTTAAAAGTTTAACACAAATCTTGTTTATGAAAGATCTAAAGATATTAAGCATGGATCTTGAAAGATCCATGGTTAAACATGATGTTAAAAATAATGATCTTTCTAATGAACATAGAAGTGGTTTTAGAACATGATTTACAAACTTTAAAGACCATTAAACTCATGGATGAGTTGGTTAATAAAATAAAGTTTCATAAAAATTTGTTTAAAATTCTCAAGAACACTTATTTTTGGAAAGATCATAAATATGTTAAGTGTAGATCTAAAAGACTACACATTTTTAACAAGAATCAAGTTCACCATGATGTTTCATATGAAAAAGTTAGTGTTTATTGTTGATGATTATTGTTGAAAATTGTTCTTGGTATTGAAAAGAAAATAAACACATGTTTTGAAAACATGGGAAACCTCCATTTTTAGGGGAAACTATGTCAAAATTTTTATAAAATTTTGACATTTAGAAAAATATAAGTTTTGGTGAAACTTATTCCCTAAAAATTCACCTAAAAATATTTACCAAGGTTTCCCTAATTTTTGTAAGAAATTACAAGTTAAGAATTGATGATTTCTTTAAAGTAAAAATTGATATTAAGTATGTATATTTTTAGGGAAAAATATATATATTTAGTGATCACCAAATTTTGTGCTAAGTGTATATTATGTGTATTATATGTAGTAGTGTATTAGGGACTTGAAAATACACTAAATACTCCCAAGGAGTATGAATACAAAAAATACACATACAAATACATAAGAATACTAAAGTATACAAGTATACAAAATTCCTCACAAGGAAAATACATGGACAAATACAAGAAAATATATTTATGAAAATATATTTCTTAACATATTATTGAATTTGGACACTATGGACTTAAATATATATATTTTGGACAAAAATATATAACCTATACCAAGTATTGGAATTTATACGAAATTCGGGTGGATAACAAGAATAACGACATATATATTTTATAGCATGACAAAATATACATTTCATACAAGTCTTAAAAATATATTATTTTTAAGAAATATAATTCCGGAAAGTAATAAAAATCAAAGTATTGATTTTTGGTGAAAAATACAAAATACACAAGTATTTACATAAAATACAAGTATACTTTCCTAAGAATACTTGTACCAAAATAATATTGAAAATATTATTTCACAAAATACTTATATTTATTTTTGGGAAAATAATATAAGTAACATACTTGAAAAGTTAAAAATATAAATTATTTTTAACAACTTCTTACCTTGACAAAAAGACTTTATAAATGGATATATATTCTGGGAAGGGAAATATATATTTACAAATAAGCAATACATACTCAACGGGCAAGACCCGGCAAACTAGGGCACGACCCTCACAAAGATTGAACATACAAAGTACATATACATAAACAAAAGATGGTGACTTGTACTTATGTGATACAAGTCTAGTGACTAACATTAATAGAACACGTATAGGTCACGACGCTACGAAACCAACCGGTGAAGTTTACGGCACAGGATACGCAAAGTTGTGAGTTCATGTCCCCACTTTTAAACTTTTACTTGTTTTCTAAACTTGGAGAAAATACATGTGTTATGGTATGTTGAATACAAAAACTAAGGAATGATACTTTAGATCATGTCACGAATAGGGTACCATAAGCACCATTAGTCAACGTATACATTTAGACCGCGGAACAAAAGGGTTAGATCTAATGGGTTTCAGGCAACCCCACTCTTGGCCTACTTCTACCAATGAGTGCTTTTGTGTCTCAGTCGATCTCGACAAAAATGCCTAGGTTTGGTGGCTTCCTATGTCGTGTCACATGTTAATGGCCTTGCAAACCATAAGTGATCTCGATTTCCTTACATTTACAGAAGTACATAATTCAGTACAATTACATACCATGTTTTCTACAACGAATGCTTAAATGTTTATACAAAGCTGCATGAATTCACACCAACATTATGTTGACGATTTTCCAAAACTCACATGTATTTCAGGAAACAAGTAGATCTTGGGCGCTGGTGTTGTTTTCAAGACGTAAATTTCAAGTTTAGATGTCATCCACTTTTGTTTTGTATCATAACTTGAGGGTTTTGGTTGAAACTTAAATGACTTGTGTTAGTAATATTTCAATCTTATGAATGGATGAACATCTTGTTTTAATCATATAGTTGTTTATTATAATTGAATGCAATGATTTTGAGCAAGTCACACATCATACGCTTCCGCAAAAGTCAGGGTGTGACATCATTAAGGATTACGATTGTGACATTCATTACCATCCTGGGAAGACTAATGTAGTGGTGGACGCTCTAAGTCGAAAGGAGTACCCGCCTCCGATTCAGGTAAAATCTATGAAGATGGTAGTCACTTCTAAACTCCTTGAAGAAATTCGAGAAGCTCAAACTAAATCTTTGAATGCCGACGACTCGAAGAAAGAAAGGGCGAAAGGATTTATTCACGAATTAGAAGAGAATGCGAATGGTATGAAAACGAGGTATAACCGAATCTAGATACCTCGGGAATGTGGTGTGAAATAATTACTTTTGAAAGAGGCTCACAAATCTCGATACTCCATTCATCTGGGAGCTACAAAGATGTATCGAGACTTGAGAATGAATTACTGGTGGCCGGGAATGAAAAGAGACATTGCCAAGTATGTTGCTAAATGTTTGACGTGTTCTCAAGTAAAGGCCGAGCACCAAAAACCGTATGGAAAGTTGCAGCCGTTGGAGATACCGGTGTGGAAGTGGGAACATGTAACGATGGATTTGGTGACTAAACTTCCTAAGACAAGGAAAGGGCACGATGCTATTTGGGTAGTCGTTGACCGACTAACCAAAAGTGCACATTTCTTACCCATTCGGGAAACCTATAATTCGGAAAAGATGGCGGAAGTTTATACGAATGAGATTATATCTCGTCATGGGGTTCCGGTGTCTATAGTGTCCGACCGGGATACCCGGTTCACATCTCGTTACTGGAGGAAGTTTCACGAAGAATTGGGGACCCAGTTACATATAAGCACCGCCTACCATCCACAAACCGATGGTCAGTCGGAACGAACTATCCAAACATTAGTTGATATGCTAAGGGCGTGTGTTATGGATTTCGGAGGAAGTTGGGATGATCATCTACCTTTGGTAGAGTTTTCATATAATAATAGTTATCATAACAACATAAAAATGGCCCCTTACGAAATGCTCTATGGGAGGAAATGTAGAACCCCGGTCTGTTGGGGAGAAGTGGGCCAGCGAGAACTCGCGTCAAAAGATGTAGTAGCTGAATCGAATGAAAAGATTGACATGGTTAGATCAAGGATAAAAGTGGCGCAAGACAGACAAAAGTCTTATGCGGATCGGCGAAGGCGACCAATTAAGTTTCAAGTGGGTGATTACGTATTGCTAAAAGTCTCACCATGGAAAGGGATAATTCGTTTTCGTAAACGCGGGAAGTTAGGTCCCTGATACATTGGACCATTCAAAATAATCGCTCGGGTTGGGGCGGTGGCATACCGTTAGAATTACCACCCGCGTTGGATGGGATTCATAACACTTTTCATGTGTCGCAACTGCGGAAGTGCCTTGCGGATGAAACGACATACGTTCCCATGGATAATATTGAAGTTGACGAGAAGTTAAATTATGTGGAAAAGCCTGTGGCAATAAAAGATTCTAAAGTAAAGCAACTCTGCAACAAGTCCATTCGACAAGTGTTGGTCCAATGGCAACACCGAAAGGGATCGAAACTTACGTGGGAAGCGGAGGATGAAATGCGGAAGCACTACCCAAAGTTATTTGGTATGTATTCTGGTTCGGGGACGAAACCATCTTTAAGGGGGGTAGACTTGTAACACCCCAAATTTCGTATGACATATTATAATGTTTTAATCGCAAAATTTTGACGAAAAGAAATGGTAAACATAAAATTTTTATGTATGCATGAAGGTTTACTAGAGTATTATATAAATAGGAGGAAAGTGTTATGTTCTAAAAAGATGAGGGGGTTAAAATGAAAATGTATGATTAAAAACGCCTAACACAAAAAATACCCAGTGATTTTCAAGTGGGTGTGTGCGATCGAGAATAGAGACTAGGGAGACCTTCCCCCTCATCAAACCCTAACATCATAAATCCATCAAATTAAGGAGGAAATTGAAGGCTAGTTGAATGCATGAACTAAGAATGATGATCACCTAAGTATTTTCAACCTCAAGTAAGTCGAAATTTGTAATTTGGTGATGTTTGATTTAGTGGGTTTAGTGTAATTCGTGAATGTAATGCAAAATCCAGTATAAATGATGGTTGCTATGGATTTTCTAAATATCAAGAGAGGTTAAATTTTGAATATGATGATGAATTGGGGGGAAAACCCACTTATATGCTCATGAATGATTTGAAGTTGTGAAATTTTATATGTTAATTAGATTAATGTTGATGATATTATGATGAAGAGGTGATTTAGAACAAAGTGTATATGATCATAGTGGCAAATTGTGAAGTTAGGAAATGCTTACGTTAACTATGTTAATCAATGGATGAATTATGGAGGAAAACGTGCTTTAAATACTTGTACTTTATTTTCATTAATTAGTATGCACGCCATGTGTTTGAAGAAATGCCATAGAATGATTTAGTTGTGCTTTGATATAAAACTTTGATAAAATGATGTTATTAAATGAAAACGAATTGTATGCTTAGTCGTTTAGCGCCATGATGAATGAGTAAAATGCATATGTGATGTAAAACATACAAAAGCTAAAGTGTAAAGTTATGGTATGTAGGCAGGAAGAAAGAAGAAGGCGCGAGTCACGTAAAGTCGCAAGCGTCACAAGATCACGGTAAGTTCATATGAACTTAATTCTCCTTTTATGTAGTTCTACGAATGTTAGTTTAGTTATTTAAACCTTAGTGTTGAGTTGTATGTTTGCTTATGGCGGAATTATGATATGTTGTATGTTGGAAAACGGATAAGTAATCTACTATTATTGGATGTGTAATGACCACTCAAGTGGGTCATAAATCGTTTGGAAAAGTAGAATGGAAAATGGCTAGAAAATGACTTGTAGATAACAGGTCAAAATGATGAAAGCATGTTAAATGAAGGGTATGTATCGAACCATTACGGATGGTTCGGATAGACTATATGTTGAACATTTCTAAAAGAAATGTTGAAGAGCATAAAGAAACTTATGCTAGGAGGAAAAAGAATGAATTGAAGTATGGTCGTTGACAAAAAGGATAGAATTTGTTAACGGGTCGAATAATGGTAGTTGAGTAAAAGATTTGTTATTGCATATACATCTCGAACTAATAAATGTTTGGTTTTTGAATGATAGGTAAATCTCATGCTTGATGTCGGCGAGCTCGGATCGAACACACCATATCGCCCTCTATACGCTTCCGATTAATGTCATCTTTTGTTAAGGGTCAAAAATCGTTTTTGGGAAGTAAATATAAACCTTATGTCTAGAATGTTCGTAACTAGTTTGAATTTTTGACTCTTTTGGGTTGTTCGGATAAAATACTTATGATGAACCTTGTTTGGTGACAACTTTGACATATTTTGAAAAGTGTTGTAGGACTTAATTTGAATGATGTTACTAAAAAACAGGGGGATGTTCCTATTACAAATGGGTCATGCCAAATTTTTTTGTACAATTGTGTGAAGTTTATGTTATTTATTGAATGTCAAAAATTGGGCGCAACATTGAACAGTTTTTGAAACTTGTTTCTCTAACCACTGTTGTGGACCATTTCCTGTCAGATGTTGAAACCCATAAGGATGCCTATTCACTTTTGGTTTAGGGGGTCTTTTGTAGACCTCGTAAACATGTGGGATCCTTTGGTATGGTGGTTGACCTTTTCCTCTTTGGAATTGGTTGGCAGGTGGTGCATCTGTCACTTGTACATCTCTTGGAGCAGTGTTTTTGTTCAGCTATTTTGTAACAGCTGTTTGGACAGATACAAATGGTTGTTTCATGACAGGTTGTTTTGATGAGCTCATGGGTGTTTTTGAAGTGTACTCTTTTATTTTGACCTCAAAGGTTTTGCGGTACACACACTCATGAGTGACATGGTTGGTTTTTCCACAGATGGAACAGCTGTTTGCAGGCTCAATTATGCTTGTTTTGTTAATATCATATGCTTTAAGATGAAAACAGTCCTTTGTGGAATGGTTTTTCTTTTCATAGAAATCACAAAACAAATTTTTAACTTTTTCTCTCTTCTTCCTCTTTTCAACTTCCTTTGCAACAGAGTTTTGAACCACTGTTGGGATGTCTTTAAGAGGGATTACGTTGGCCTTAGGTGCTTTCACACCTTCAACTATGGAAAATTCCATAGGTTTGAAATTCTCAAGGATGTCACTGTCACACCCTAACTTTTGCGGAAGCGTTATTATGTGTGACTTGCTTAATATCATTGCATTCAATCATAACTACAACTATATGATAAAACTAAAGATGATCATCCATTAAATAAGTTTAAAAGCATAACAACAACATTGCCTTGAAACTAAATACAACTTCAAATTCGACTACAAACCATGCAACTTGTTTTTAGAGTTCACAAGGACTCGATAAAAGACATTAAATAGAACCAGGCTTTGGAAGATGTGTCTTGACCAGGATAAGACACACTATCCAAACCCTAAGACACCGGATGACATCTTTTATTCTCAACATAACTTGAAACTTTCAAACGCCCGCCAGATCCAATTTTAATTCCCTGAAATACATGTAGTTTGAAAACATCAACAAAAGTTGAGCGAGTTCATGTATTTGTTTGTGTGTACGAATAAACCTTTGTAATCATTGTATGTATGTATGTATTGTAAATCCCGGTATGAAAGCAAACAAGGAAACAGATCAGTTAATGGTTTGCAAGGCCATTGACATGCGTGCAACGGCGTAGGAAGGCTCAAGCCTAGCAGATTTTGTACCGGGCCTCCGGCTATAAGACATAGTCACCTCATGGGCCAAACCCCGGTCCACATGGGTGTGGGCTCGCTACACCCAAATAGATCTATCACTCATGTCCCTCGGTCCTAACACGAGGGTTAATGGTCTTAGGAGTGCGCCTACCCATTCACATGATCAACAGTGCATTCCTTAGCTAACCATACCAATTGTAATTGTTTGTAAATATTTTGTAACATGCACTTCACCCCCGAAGTTATAAAACGAAAACAGTTAAAAGAAAAGGGGGACATGAACTCACGGTTTTGCGTTCTTCAACGGTAACTCAAAGTTCCTTCGGATACACACGACTACCTACAACGTACTAAGGTCTATTAGACGATCGGGTCGTGCCTTGACTAGTATGGATTAGTGTCTTTGAGTTACGTTTCTTGGTGACTTTAATATTACTCCAAGTTATATAATTATTTGTTAAAATAATAATTATTTTAACTTAAATTATATTTATTAAATATTAGAATAATAGTTAAAACAATATATTCTAACTTGATACCTTTCAAGTATTTATACATGTATTTCCTTCTCAAGGATGGGTGTATTTGTATTTGTATTCTTATACTTGTATATTTTTGCCATGTATTGGTGTCGTATTCTGGTGTGTATTTGTGCGTACGAAAATACGTATTTCTTGTAATTATTAAGTGTCCTTATACTTAATTTTGTATAAATTTTTCCGGAATAATATCTTTAACAGAAATTTATATATATATATACTTCCAAAATATATATTTTAAGAATATTACTTAGAAAAAAATTTCTTATAATTTTTCCCTTGGCAAAAATATTTGTATTTTCATATAAGTTTCAAAAATAGTATATTTTCAAGTCTAATTTGGAAAATATATGTAAACTTATTTTTCTTCCAAAAATAATATATTTTTCATGTATATTTGAGAAAATATATATTTCTTTCAAAAATAATACATCTTCCATTAATTCCAAGAAAATATATTTTTGTTCACCAAAGATAATATATTTTCTTCTTGTCAAAAATATGATATAAATTTGTAATAACTATAAAAATCATATCTTCGTTTACTTGGTGTCCAAAATATTAATTACCAAAATATACTCATGAATAATATTTCCGGAATATTTTTGTGAATTATATTCCTTACTTCGGTTTCACCAATATTTTGTGTATTCTTTTTCTATTCATTCCTTAGAATTTTGGTAATATTTTGGATTGTAATTTCTTGGTATTTGGATGAGTTATATTATTTCAAGTCCTAAAATAATATAACTAATACACATAATATACAAATAATCACACACATGGTGCCTTCTAAATATATATTTCCTAAATACATATTTAGTCACTTTTATTTATAAAAACCGACCTCCAATATTTATAATTTTTGTAACAAAAATTATGGCAAAGTTTATGTAAAAATTCATGCTTTGAAATACACTTGTAAATATTTGTTTAGAAATATTTTTCTAAGTGTTTAATTTTTAGAAAAATTTTGCCATAGTTTCCCCTAAAAATGGAGGTTTCCATACCTTGAAGGTATATCATTTTCATTTGTAAATCAACACAATCAATCAACAATCAACAATAAACAATCTATACTTACCAATTTTGCCAAAAACAAGCATAAACTACCACTTCATGAACTTGAAAATTTATAAAAATTTGTAGTAACTTACTAGTGTATTTAGTAAGTCTTGTTACCCGTTAAAGTGTGGTTGATTCTTTAAAAACATCATTTTTTAGAATTTAGATCTTTACAACTTATGATCATATTTTCTAAAAATGTTTCTTCTTGGATTTCTCTTGTTACATAAGTGTTTATTCACTTGTTTAACCACCAAAAATGAGGTTTATTTGTTTAAGAACCAAGATTAAGTAAATCTTGTATTTTTAACTTGGTTTCTTGAAAAATCATTCTTGAAATCTTGGATTTACAAGACTTTAAACTTACTTTGTTCATCACTTAACAAGAAAACAATTTATTCATTCAAGTTCATGACTTTCAAGAGGATGACCTATGAATCTTTAACACTTTCATCATCTCATCTTACTAGGTTATGTTTTTAATCATGATCTAGCAAGATCATATGATGATCTACATCATTTACACAAGTAAACAACAATCAACAAGTAAATCAACACATAAACTGTCACACCCTGGCTTTGCGGAAGCGTGGTTAATTTGGTGTGACTTCTTAATACCATAGCTTAATCATAACAAAGCTATATGATAATAAAACCATGCAAGATCATCCGTAGATTTAAGTTTTAAAACCGAAGTAACATAACATTGTCTTAGGGACTACAACACCATAACATAAGACATTGTTTTGAAAGACATAAACATCAACATGAATAAAACGCAGTTTAAGATTTGTGACTCGTCCAGGAAAAAGTCACATTTCCTAAACCGGGATGACCTCGGAACCCATATGCAGCGGGAAAACACAACATACCGCGCCAGATCTTTAATTCCCTGAAATACATGTAAGTTGAAAAATCAACAATAATGTTGAGCGAGTTCATGTGTAAGTGAGTAAATAAACCTTTGTATGTATAAAAACCCTGGTATGTAGCAAATAAGGAAAAAGAGATCACCAATGGTTTGCAAGGCCATTGATATGTGTGAAGTGCAAGTAGGAAGACTCAAACCTAGCAGATTTATGCGTTGGGTACAAAGTCACCCCGAGGTCCGTTCTGTTTGGGCCTGGGGCTGGGCTCGCTACACCCAGATAGATCTACCGCTCCTGCCCCTCGGTCCTACCCTGAGGATTAATGGCCTCAAGTTTCTGCCTACCCACTCACATGATCTGAATAATAACCCTCCTTACGCTAACCATACCATGTAAAAGTACTCGTAATCATAGTAACATGTATTTCACCTCCGCAGTTTAGAAAACTGAAAACAGTTAGAGAAAAGGGGGACATGAACTCACAGTGGTGCGTCTCTACCAAGTATATCTCCTGATCAAGCAGCTGTGCGACGACCTACACGTACTAAATCTATTAGACGGACGGTCGTGCCTTAGCTTAAGGTTTAAGTTTTTGGGAAATAGTTAGACAACTATTTCGTGTTTATATGTTTGTAAATACTTGGTAATTATTCTCCTTCCCAAGGATGGGGGATTTAATACATGCGTGCTCGAGGGTGCTGCGAAGAAGCAGGGTGGGTCTGACCCTGACACTGGCACGGCGGTGGCTGAGCTCTCTCAAGCTCCTGAATACGCCGTGTGAGTGCCTCCTGCTGGACAACAAACGACATCAGAACGTCCTCAATAGAATACCCCATATGGAAAGGATGGTAGGGGTCGGTCGATGGCATAATAGAAGGTGACGTCCAGAGAAACAGCTCGCTGGCTGGATCAAAAGGTGGCACAAAGAATGGTGGTACAGGGGGAATAGCAGATGAAGACTGTGGCATAACTGGAATATGTGTCGGCACATGTCCAAAGGGACGAGCCGAGGAACCCTCTCCAGGTCGAGCTGGAGGTGTGTACTTTGCAAATGAAAAAGAGAAATCAACGTGACGTGCATCGGTGGTATGAGGAGGAATAGGTGGAAGCTCATCATCCGCAGGAATCCACCCATGTTGGGCGTGCTCATCTCGTGGGCCAATCTGTGCCTCAAAAAGTGCTCGATCAAACTGTACAGTCATAGGGTCAAGGTGGGGTGCAACAAGAGGGTCAACAGGTATATCAGCGATAGGTGGGGGATCAACATGATCAGCAGCAATAACATGGTCACCCTCCAGTAGTGGTGCATCAGCAGGGTGATCATCGATGGGTGGGTCAGCAATCACAGGATCAATAGGTATGCCAGCATGAGCAGGGTCATGCTCAAGCACTGGGTCAGGAGCAGCTACTGGCTCGAGGGCCATGGAAGGCTCGGGATCAACGAACTCCATGTCAAAATCTGCATGATCAGCGAATGCAGGGTCAACTGGGTCTACTGGGTCAACCATAGGCTGATCCAAGTGGATGAACTCTATCTCCCGGTCCGGGTCAAATCCAGGGGGAAAAACAGGGTCTGAATCCTCATCGAGGTCGTGATCGAAAGCAAATCTAGGAACAGAGGCAGCAGATGATGCCCTGTCAGGATCTGAACCGTGTGAATAGTGATGTGCGCTCCGAGTGTGTGACGGTGCGGAGGCCACAGACTCGAAGGAGTCTGGAGCGGGTGAGTGTGCAGGTGACTCCTCAGCTGGAGCATCTGCGAGTAACAAAAGACCACCGTCAGCTAGAAGGGCCTCGCCCTCAACATCATCCTCCAGGGGCTCATCATCAAGTAGATCGACGTCGTTGTCAACGTCGGCGTCGAGGAGCATATCGTAAGCAGGATAAACGGCCAAAGGTATGGGAGCAGGGACCTCTACGAGTGGTAGGTACCCAGCAAAAGGACCATCAGCGGGCTCATCGACAGCGTCGGGCAGCGCAAAGGGCTGAAAGTCATCCTCGTCTGTGCTGGTAACATCTGATGTGTGGACCTCGTGCTCCGAAGACTCTAAGTCGTCAGATACTATGGGTCTATGGCCCGTGGTGTCCGAATCACCTGTGCCGGGCGAGTCCATGGTGTCTGTAACACAAACACAAATATGTACAAATAATCAATCATACAATCAGATAAGCACATTAGTCACCAAGTAAGCAATCAAATAATTCTCCTAGTCCCACTAGCCTCCCAGCCTCTCAGACTGCTCTTCCTAGTTCCACTAGCCAAATTCTCCCAGCCTCTCAGACTGCTCTTCCTAGTCCTACTAGCCAAATTCTCCCAGCCTCTCAGACTGCTCTTCCTAGTCCCACTAGCCTATTCTCCCAGCCTCTTAGACTGCTCTCCCTAGTCCTACTAGGCAACTACCTCGGTCTCCTAGACCGAGCCTCGGTCTTCCAGACAGAGCCTCAGCCTCCCAGACTGAGCCTATAAATAATAAATTAAATGTGCTCAACATTTGTTTGTAAAAAGTTTTGGATCTGGACTTGAGTGGTATGCAGTGTAAAAAAATGTTTTCGTGAGAGCCCTAGTGATCATAGTCTAGACTCGAGAAGGAATCCTAGTTCGCTATGATCAGAGCTCTGATACCAAGCTATCACACCCTGGCTTTGCGGAAGCGTGGTTAATTTGGTGTGACTTCTTAATACCATAGCTTAATCATAACAAAGCTATATGATAATAAAACCATGCAAGATCATCCGTAGATTTAAGTTTTAAAACCGAAGTAACATAACATTGTCTTAGGGACTACAACACCATAACATAAAACATTGTTTTGAAAGACATAAACATCAATATGAATAAAACGCAGTTTAAGATTTGTGACTCGTCCAGGAAAAAGTCACATTTCCTAAACCGGGATGACCTCGGAACCCATATGCAGCGGGAAAACACAACATACCGCGCCAGATCTTTAATTCCCTGAAATACATGTAAGTTGAAAAATCAACAATAATGTTGAGCGAGTTCATGTGTAAGTGAGTAAATAAACCTTTGTATGTATAAAAACCCTGGTATGTAGCAAATAAGGAAAAAGAGATCACCAATGGTTTGCAAGGCCATTGATATGTGTGAAGTGCAAGTAGGAAGACTCAAACCTAGCAGATTTATGCGTTGGGTACAAAGTCACCCCGAGGTCCGTTCTGTTTGGGCCTGGGGCTGGGCTCGCTACACCCAGATAGATCTACCGCTCCTGCCCCTCGGTCCTACCCTGAGGATTAATGGCCTCAAGTTTCTGCCTACCCACTCACATGATCTGAATAATAACCCTCCTTACGCTAACCATACCATGTAAAAGTACTCGTAATCATAGTAACATGTATTTCACCCCCGCAGTTTAGAAAACTGAAAACAGTTAGAGAAAAGGGGGACATGAACTCACAGTGGTGCGTCTCTACCAAGTATATCTCCTGATCAAGCAGCTGTGCGACGACCTACACGTACTAAATCTATTAGACGGACGGTCGTGCCTTAGCTTAAGGTTTAAGTTTTTGGGAAATAGTTAGACAACTATTTCGTGTTTATATGTTTGTAAATACTTGGTAATTATTCTCCTTCCCAAGGATGGGGGATTTAATACATGCGTGCTCGTAAAATTCGAAATACATTATTAAGTCTCACTTAATATATTTTATTCCTTACTTCAAAATATAAATATTCTTCCCAAAATAATACTTTGACAAAAATACGCGTTCATAAATATTTTCTTAAAATGCGTAAGTTACGTTTTAAAGATCGGGTGGTAATAATTATACCGTTGTAACTTATTATTAATTATGAAGGCGTATGCATTATTTCTGGAATCATTAGTACTTGGTAATATTATTTTTACTCTAAAAATAATATCCGTATATTTCACAAAATAATCATAAACATTTTACAAGTGACGCTATAAAAATATATATATATCAAATATATATTTACCCCGTTTCATTTTGTGGAAATCCCACCTCCGATATTTTGTAAATAGTCATGGCGAAACTTACGTTTTGAAAACAAGTCAAAAGTAGATTTACAACACTTGTAGTGAAAATATTCCCAAGTGTTAGGTTTTTAGAAAAATTTCGCCAGAGTTTCCCCTGTAACTGGAGGTGGCCACGCTTTCAAGCGTATCATTTTCTTTTATAATTCAAGTCAACAATTTTCTCATTCAACCAAAACAATATCCAAAGCATCAAACTAGTCAAAATATATATAAATCGCATAAATTACATGAACTTGTGGTTTTGTCCAAAATTTGTAGAAATTTCCATTACCTTTAGTGGATCTTTGCAATAATCTACTCGGTTTCGTAAAAGCCTCGTTTTTAAAGAAATTCCATCTTTACAACTTCTTGTAAAATTTGACAAAACTAGTTCTTTTTCGAAACTTAGTGTTACACAAGTGTTTACACACTTGTGTGTTTAAAAATCATTCTTGTTCATGTAAGATCCGGTTTTAGGAAATAAGATTTCCTTGACACTTGGTCCTTTGAAAATACCGCTTGTAGATCCGTAGATCTACTAGTTTTAAACACCATTTCATAAGTAAAATCGATTTTACACAAGTTCATGTTTAATGTGTGGTAGAGTTTCATCATTTAACCCTTTGTACACTTAAACAAACTCTATGTCATGATCCAAGATCACGACTAATCCGGGTTAGATGATGATCCGAGCTACCACATCATAGATCGGCACTAAATAATTATAACAAGACAAATCTTACAAGATTTACACAACAACATAGCTTTTATCCAACATTTTTAACATTTTAGTAAGCTTTTAGCATGTCTTCTTGTATGTTTATAGATTTTAACCGACAAAGTTCTTTTTAACCACTTTAAAATAGATCGAGAGTGTGTTTATAGCAACTTACTACTAGCTCGAGGCTAGGGAAGAAACTAGTCGAAAATTGGGTGGATAAAAGCAATGAGGTGAGGTCCTTCGCGTTCCGAATGCACTAAGCCTCCTCGTATGAGATCCTTAACACTTGTATACTCTTGTAATAGCTTGATGGAAATCGAAAGATGGATGGAAGGTAGAGGGGGTGTTCGGCCGAGAGCTTGCAAGGAGAGGGAGAGAGTGTGTGTTGTGAGTTGAGTGATGGAAAGGTTAAGTGTGTTATGTCTTGAACTTATAGGCAATTCACATGATCATTAACCAATGGTTCTTATGTCTAATTGATATTAGACAAACATGATTATTATAATCAAGTAAAGGACAAAGGTGTCCCCCTTGGGGATGGTTCGGTTAGAGAGGGGGGGGTCTTGGTTCAATTTCAACTATGTAGTTAGGACATTAGTTAAGTTAAGTTAAGTTAGTTTAGGGATTAACCCGGTTACTAGTGTGTTATGCATTATAGCGGGTGTTAGGGTATTCAGGGACCCTAACTGGCTCAGAAAAAGATAAACAATGTATATGGCAATATTTTTATGTTCCGGGTAAAGTCCGGTTGTTCGGTTGGATAGAGATCCGTTAAAGTGCTTAACAAAGCTTTAAAGTGGCGTTATTATTATTTTTAGTGACACAACTTATTCCCGACACTTTGGAAAGTGTCTAGTAACATTTTTCTCATGTTTTGGCACTTTATTAGTTAGCTAGATGCTGAATTTTAATTAAAGTGTTGAATTTTGTACTTAAAGTACGTTTTAGGCACATTTGGTCACTGTAATCTCATTCCTAGTGACGCAGTTCTACAACCCTTACATCCCTACACTCACCACTGGTGTAGCAAACTATCTCAGGCTCTTACAGGCCTTAGAGGCGGTACCTGCCTGGTGCTAGTTATGACAGCATGTTTAATAGGTTATCCGTTCATTGTGCTACTGTGCTTTAGGTGCATCAAGGTTGTCACAAAGGTGCTGTAAGCAAAACATGGAGTGACAGCAAGTAAAGTATGATGCAAGTAAGTACATGTATCAGTATTCAAGTAGCAGTTTATCCACAAGTTCTAGTAAGCACAGTAATTAAGCAGTGATTAATTATTAATTAAGTCGTACGGATACCTGGTTTAGTGAGGGTTGTCACATTCTCCCCCCGTTAGAAAAATTTCGTCCCGAAATTCTAAGTTCTGCTTCTAGAAGCAGGGTTCTTGGGAAATAGCTGGGGGTATTTCTCTTTCATCCGGTCCTCATGCTCCCAGGAGTATTCAGGACCATGTCTGGCATTCCAACGAACTTTGACGAGCTTGACACTGCTCCGGCGGGTCTTGTTTACTTTCTAATCCGTAACCTCAACAGGTTCTTCAACGAAGTGGAGCGTGTCGTCAACATGAATCTCATCGGTGGGAATGGCAACGGTATCCTGAGTTGGACTTTTCTTCAGGTTGGATACATGAAATGTATCGTGAACTCCATTCAGCTCAGCAGGTAGGTCCAGCTTGTATGCTACTAGCCCTATCCTTTCCAAAATTCTGAAAGGGCCAATGTAACGCGGATTCAACTTCCCACGCTTTCCGAAGCGTGCCACACCCTTCCAGGGTGAAACTTTCAATAAAACCATATCTCCAACTTGGAATTCCAAATGTTTCCGGTTTGGATCTGCATAAGCTTTCTGTCTTTCGCGAGCTGCTTCGATGCGTTTTCGAATCTGCGCAGTCTTGTCTGTCGTCTCTTGGACGATTTCGGGACCAACAAGCTGTCTATCACCTGCGTCAGCCCAGCATAGGGGTGATCGACACTTGCGTCTGTAAAGAGCTTCAAATGGCGCGGCTCCAATACTGGTGTGGTAGCTGTTGTTGTATGAAAATTCGACCAGTGGCAAATGCTTATCCCAGCTACCGCCCAAATCCATAACGCATGCTCTCAGCATATCTTCCAAGGTCTGAATAGTCTGCTCGCTTTGACCGTCGGTCTGAGGGTGAAATGCCATGCTCAAATTTAATTGTGAGCCAAAAGCTTCTTGGAAGGATTGCCATATCCTTGACACAAACCTTTCGTCTCTATCAGAGATGATCGAGAGAGGCACTCCATGACGTGCGACGATCTCTCTCATGTATATTTCTGCCAGTTTGCTGGTGTTATCCTTCTCTTTGATTGGCAGAAAGTGTGCGGACTTTGTTAGGCGGTCAACTATTACCCAAATAGTGTCATGACCTCTTGGCAACTTTGTAATAAAATCCATGGAGATTTGTTCCCATTTCCATTTGGGAATCTCAGGTTGTTGCAGAAGTCCTGAAGGCTTCTGGTATTCCGCTTTCACCTTAGCACATGTTAGACACTTGCTCACATAAACAGCAACATCGCCCTTCATCCTAGGCCACCAATAGTAACCCTTGAGATCTTGGTACATCTTATCCGCTCCTGGATGGATAGAGTACCGCGATTTGTGAGCTTCATCAAAAACAACTTTCCTTGTACCACCAAACAGAGGAACCCAAATCCTTTTCTCAAAACATAACGTTCCTTCCTCGTTTGGCACCAATAGCTTCTCCATCCCACGGAGATATTCTTCTTCAAGATTTCTTTCCTTAAGAGCTTCTTTCGGCGCGGCACGAATGCGCAAGGAAAGATCGGTTTGGATAATCATTTCTAAAGCCCTAACCCTTATGGGCTTGATCCTCTCTTTTCGACTTAGGGCGTCGGCAACCACATTCGCCTTCCCTGGATGATACTTTATCTCGCAATCGTAATCATTTAACAACTCAACCCATCGTCTTTGTCTCATATTCAACTCCTTCTGGTTGAATATGTGTTGTAGGCTCTTATGATCTGTAAAAATTGTACATTTCGTACCATATAGGTAGTGTCTCCAGATCTTTAAAGCAAATATCACTGCGCCTAGCTCCAAATCGTGTGTGGTATAGTTCTTCTCATGTACCTTCAACTGACGTGATGCGTAAGCAATAACCTTCTGGCGTTGCATCAACACGCAACCCAATCCTTGACGCGAGGCGTCACAGTATACCACGAAATCGTCAGTACCTTCCGGTAGTGCTAGGATTGGCGCATTGCAGAGCTTATCCTTCAACAGCTGAAACGCTTCTTCCTGTTTGATTCCCCAATCAAACTTCTTATCTTTCTGGGTGAGGAGCGTTAATGGTTGAGCGATCTTCGAAAAATCCTGATAGTAGCCAGCCAAACCCAAGAATTGTCGAATCTCGGTTGGCGTCTTTGGCGTTTCCCAATTCTTGATCGCTTCGATCTTGGTTGGATCCACATGGATTCCATCTCCATTCACCACATGTCCAAGAAATTGGACTTCACGTAGCCAAAATTCACACTTAGAGAATTTGGCATACAGCTGTTCTTTCTTCAGCAGCTCCAAAATAGCTCTTAGATGCTGTTCGTGCTCAGCCTTTGTCCTTGAATAAATCAAGATGTCGTCGATAAACACAATCACGAACTTGTCCAAGTACGGCTTGCAAACTCTATTCATCAAATCCATAAAGACTGCAGGTGCGTTTGTCAATCCAAACGGCATAACAAGGAACTCGTAGTGTCCATAACGAGTTCTGAAGGCTGTCTTCGGGATACTCTCCTCTTGTATCCTTAACTGATGGTATCCAGATCGCAAATCGATCTTTGAGTAAAAGCTTGAACCTTGTAGTTGATCAAACAGATCATCAATTCTTGGCAGAGGATATCTATTCTTGATCGTCAGCTTGTTCAGCTCCCGGTAATCTATGCACATTCGAAAACTACTGTCCTTCTTTTTGACAAACAGGACCGGAGCTCCCCAAGGCGAGAAGCTTGGTCGGATAAATCCCTTGTCTAACAACTCTTGAAGTTGTGTCGACAATTCTTGCATCTCAGACGGGGCAAGTCTATAAGGTGCCTTAGCCACAGGCGCGGTGCCTGGGACTAAATCGATGTGAAACTCCACTTACCTCTGAGGTGGCAGTCCAGGCAAGTCCTCCGGGAAGACTTCCGGATACTCCCTCACGACAGGGATGTCTTCGATCTTCGGTTCTGCAGCTTTCTTGTCTACAATGTGTGCCAGGAAGGCAGCACACCCTTTTTGCAAACACTTTCGCGCTTTGAGGCAGCTGATAATTCTTAATGGCGTATCGCGCTTTTCGCCATGTACCACTATTGTTTCACCATCTTCGGTCGGGATACGAACGACCTTTTCGTGACAAACAATTTCTGCCTTGTTGCTCGATAACCAATCCATTCCTACTACCACGTCAAAGCTCCCCAGCTGGACTGGTAGGAGATCCAAAGTAAACTCACATTCTCCCAACTCGATTGCACAACCTCTGATCACTTCATTGGCTTCTACTAACTTCCCATTAGCCAATTCGATTGAGTAGGGAATATCTAACTTACTAGCGGCTAAACCAAGCATATTCTTAAATTCTAATGATACGAAGCTATAGTCGGCACCAGTATCAAATAAAACGGATGCATAGCGTTGGTTTACAGGGAACGTACCAGTAACGACATTGGGATCCTGGCGCGCTTCCCTCGCTTCGATATGGAACACTCTTCCACGGGCTTGGTTCAACTCTGGGCAGTTCCTCTTAAAGTGCCCGATATCACCACAGTTAAAGCATCCAGGTCTTTGCCCGTTTCCACCTCTATTTCCAGCTTGGTTATTCCATTGGTTATGATTTACAGCGCCTGCTTGATTCGCATTGTTGCCTCGATTCCCATTACCTCCATTGTTTCCTTGTGGGCGATTTCCAATTCCACCCCGGTTATTGTTTCTGTTTCCAAATCCTCCTTGGCCTCCCTGACCAACAGTGGCCCAACAAGAATCCTTCAAGTGGCCAGGTTTCCCACACGCTTCACATACCTTCAAACCACATCGGCCAGAATGGTGACGCTGGCAGGTGTTGCACTTGGGCTGGGTGCCCATATATCCCTTTCCTTTCTTTTCACCACCAGCTGTAACCTGAGCTGGCGCGTTTGGCTCTCCTTTCTTAACAACACCACTAGTGCCTTGTTTGAAGTTCGAGAATTTTCGTTTGTTACCTCCGGATGACTCGACGTGAGTCTCTTTCTTCTTTGCCTCGATCTCACCAAACTTGTTCAGGCGGATAGCCTCCTCAGTGAGAGCTACGCTCAAATCGATTGCCTCAGTAATTGTTGCAGGCTTGGAGGAGGTCACCATGCTTATGATTTGAGGAGCTAATCCCCAAATGAAGCGTTCAATCTGCTTGAATTCTGGAGTGACCATATAGGGTACCACATGCGACAGGTCGTGAAACCTCTGAACATATTCCACGATCTTCGGACCTTCCATCTTCAAATGCCAGAACTCAGTTTCCAATCTTTGGATTTCAGCGCGAGAACAATACTTTTTGCGCATTAGTTCCTTCAGTTCGGTCCATGTTAGTGCGTAGGCAGCACCTTCACCAAGAGTCTGTACTTGCAAATTCCACCAAGATAGGGCTCCATCCAGAAATAGCCCAGAAATGTAGGTGACTTGCTGGTCCGGTGCACATTTGCTCATGCGGAGAATAGATTCAGTCTTCTCGGCCCAACGAACAAAAGCGACAGCACCTCCGGTGCCATCAAAGTTGACAGGCTTGCAGTCTAGAAACTGCTTGTAGGTGCACCCTGCACATACGTTACAACATATGAATGGCATTAGCATCCTTGCTAGAGATATCCAATTAGATCATGGTATGTCTTAATGACTTAGTATTACCATGAGGTGGATTGTTGTTGCCATTGTTGTTTGAGCTGCTTCCGTTGGGTCCTCCTTGCGAGGCGGCGTATTGCGCGATGGCAGCAGCGATGACTTGTTGGAGTTCTGCCTCATTGGTAGGCATCGGCGTTTGACGTCTCGGCGGCATCTTCTAAAAGATGGGTTTACGTCGGTCAGGCCATAATAAAGCGTGCGTATATAATGATAGTAATAGTATATAACATCTCATGTTAAAATCATATCAATCACACAATATCCCATGTTATAAAACATAAATAATCAATCAAAACATCACATGTGATGAGAATACTGCGATTGTATTGCCAAACTCGAGACCACATGGTAGAGTGTACAAGTACATAATAGTGTCATACATCATCATCGACTAAGGGCTACATCACCCCAGTCCAAAAGAATATCAAATCAGTGTCAATACATCCCATATATATGATCAACAAAAGTCAGAATCAGAATGCAGTCTCCAAAAATGCTGTGTGGTCAGAGCAATCGCCGTCTTCTCACCAACTTCTACCCATGCTGTACTAAAGATGCCCTAAACTGATAGTGGTGGAGGAGGGGGAAAATGGGTGTAGAACAAACGTCGCAAATGGAGCCAGTCCTCCTCCATGGCTCTCTGGGTACGCAACCAAGAAGCAACCTGCTGCTCAAGTGCCAAAAGGCATGCAGCATAATCAGGTAACAATGGTCGAGGGTGCTGCGAAGAAGCAGGGTGGGTCTGACCCTGACACTGGCACGGCGGTGGCTGAGCTCTCTCAAGCTCCTGAATACGCCGTGTGAGTGCCTCCTGCTGGACAACAAACGACATCAGAACGTCCTCAATAGAATACCCCATATGGAAA
Organism: Helianthus tuberosus; assembly: GCA_030545235.1. Lineage (NCBI taxonomy): Eukaryota > Viridiplantae > Streptophyta > Magnoliopsida > Asterales > Asteraceae > Helianthus > Helianthus tuberosus. Next base: position 53,976,575 of record CM060426.1, on the reverse strand, counting down.
GGATGGTAGGGGTCGGTCGATGGCATAACAGAAGGTGACGTCCAGAGAAACAGCTCGCTGGCTGGATCAAAAGGTGGCACAAAGAATGGTGGTACAGGGGGAATAGCAGATGAAGACTGTGGCATAACTGGAATATGTGTCGGCACATGTCCAAAGGGACGAGCCGAGGAACCCTCTCCAGGTCGAGCTGGAGGTGTGTACTGTGCAAATGAAAAAGAGAAATCAACGTGACGTGCATCGGTGGTATGAGGAGGAATAGGTGGAAGCTCATCATCCGCAGGAATCCACCCATGTTGGGCGTGCTCATCTCGTGGGCCAATCTGTGCCTCAAAAAGTGCTCGATCAAACTGTACAGTCATAGGGTCAAGGTGGGGTGCAACAAGAGGGTCAACAGGTATATCAGCGATAGGTGGGGGATCAACATGATCAGCAGCAATAACATGGTCACCCTCCAGTAGTGGTGCATCAGCAGGGTGATCATCGATGGGTGGGTCAGCAATCACAGGATCAATAGGTATGCCAGCATGAGCAGGGTCATGCTCAAGCACTGGGTCAGGAGCAGCTACTGGCTCGAGGGCCATGGCAGGCTCGGGATCAACGAACTCCATGTCAAAATCTGCATGATCAGCGAATGCAGGGTCAACTGGGTCTACTGGGTCAACCATAGGCTGATCCAAGTGGATGAACTCTATCTCCCGGTCCGGGTCAAATCCAGGGGGAAAAACAGGGTCTGAATCCTCATCGAGGTCGTGATTGAAAGCAAATCTAGGAACAGAGGCAGCAGATGATGCCCTGTCAGGATCTGAACCGTGTGAATAGTGATGTGCGCTCCGAGTGTGTGACGGTGCGGAGGCCACAGACTCGAAGGAGTCTGGAGCGGGTGAGTGTGCAGGTGACTCCTCAGCTGGAGCATCTGCGAGTAACAAAAGACCACCGTCAGCTAGAAGGGCCTCGCCCTCAACATCATCCTCCAGGGGCTCATCATCAAGTAGATCGACGTCGTTGTCAACGTCGGCGTCGAGGAGCATATCGTAAGCAGGATAAACGGCCAAAGGTATGGGAGCAGGGACCTCTACGAGTGGTAGGTACCCAGCAAAAGGACCATCAGCGGGCTCATCGACAGCGTCGGGCAGCGCAAAGGGCTGAAAGTCATCCTCGTCTGTGCTGGTAACATCTGATGTGTGGACCTCGTGCTCCGAAGACTCTAAGTCGTCAGATACTATGGGTCTATGGCCCGTGGTGTCCGAATCACCTGTGCCGGGCGAGTCCATGGTGTCTGTAACACAAACACAAATATGTACAAATAATCAATCATACAATCAGATAAGCACATTAGTCACCAAGTAAGCAATCAAATAATTCTCCTAGTCCCACTAGCCTCCCAGCCTCTCAGACTGCTCTTCCTAGTTCCACTAGCCAAATTCTCCCAGCCTCTCAGACTGCTCTTCCTAGTCCTACTAGCCAAATTCTCCCAGCCTCTCAGACTGCTCTTCCTAGTCCCACTAGCCTATTCTCCCAGCCTCTTAGACTGCTCTCCCTAGTCCTACTAGGCAACTACCTCGGTCTCCTAGACCGAGCCTCGGTCTTCCAGACAGAGCCTCAGCCTCCCAGACTGAGCCTATAAATAATAAATTAAATGTGCTCAACATTTGTTTGTAAAAAGTTTTGGATCTGGACTTGAGTGGTATGCAGTGTAAAAAAATGTTTTCGTGAGAGCCCTAGTGATCATAGTCTAGACTCGAGAAGGAATCCTAGTTCGCTATGATCAGAGCTCTGATACCAAGCTATCACACCCTGGCTTTGCGGAAGCGTGGTTAATTTGGTGTGACTTCTTAATACCATAGCTTAATCATAACAAAGCTATATGATAATAAAACCATGCAAGATCATCCGTAGATTTAAGTTTTAAAACCGAAGTAACATAACATTGTCTTAGGGACTACAACACCATAACATAAAACATTGTTTTGAAAGACATAAACATCAATATGAATAAAACGCAGTTTAAGATTTGTGACTCGTCCAGGAAAAAGTCACATTTCCTAAACCGGGATGACCTCGGAACCCATATGCAGCGGGAAAACACAACATACCGCGCCAGATCTTTAATTCCCTGAAATACATGTAAGTTGAAAAATCAACAATAATGTTGAGCGAGTTCATGTGTAAGTGAGTAAATAAACCTTTGTATGTATAAAAACCCTGGTATGTAGCAAATAAGGAAAAAGAGATCACCAATGGTTTGCAAGGCCATTTATATGTGTGAAGTGCAAGTAGGAAGACTCAAACCTAGCAGATTTATGCGTTGGGTACAAAGTCACCCCGAGGTCCGTTCTGTTTGGGCCTGGGGCTGGGCTCGCTACACCCAGATAGATCTACCGCTCCTGCCCCTCGGTCCTACCCTGAGGATTAATGGCCTCAAGTTTCTGCCTACCCACTCACATGATCTGAATAATAACCCTCCTTACGCTAACCATACCATGTAAAAGTACTCGTAATCATAGTAACATGTATTTCACCCCCGCAGTTTAGAAAACTGAAAACAGTTAGAGAAAAGGGGGACATGAACTCACAGTGGTGCGTCTCTACCAAGTATATCTCCTGATCAAGCAGCTGTGCGACGACCTACACGTACTAAATCTATTAGACGGACGGTCGTGCCTTAGCTTAAGGTTTAAGTTTTTGGGAAATAGTTAGACAACTATTTCGTGTTTATATGTTTGTAAATACTTGGTAATTATTCTCCTTCCCAAGGATGGGGGATTTAATACATGCGTGCTCGTAAAATTCGAAATACATTATTAAGTCTCACTTAATATATTTTATTCCTTACTTCAAAATATAAATATTCTTCCCAAAATAATACTTTGACAAAAATACGCGTTCATAAATATTTTCTTAAAATGCGTAAGTTACGTTTTAAAGATCGGGTGGTAATAATTATACCGTTGTAACTTATTATTAATTATGAAGGCGTATGCATTATTTCTGGAATCATTAGTACTTGGTAATATTATTTTTACTCTAAAAATAATATCCGTATATTTCACAAAATAATCATAAACATTTTACAAGTGACGCTATAAAAATATATATATATCAAATATATATTTACCCCGTTTCATTTTGTGGAAATCCCACCTCCGATATTTTGTAAATAGTCATGGCGAAACTTACGTTTTGAAAACAAGTCAAAAGTAGATTTACAACACTTGTAGTGAAAATATTCCCAAGTGTTAGGTTTTTAGAAAAATTTCGCCAGAGTTTCCCCTGTAACTGGAGGTGGCCACGCTTTCAAGCGTATCATTTTCTTTTATAATTCAAGTCAACAATTTTCTCATTCAACCAAAACAATATCCAAAGCATCAAACTAGTCAAAATATATATAAATCGCATAAATTACATGAACTTGTGGTTTTGTCCAAAATTTGTAGAAATTTCCATTACCTTTAGTGGATCTTTGCAATAATCTACTCGGTTTCGTAAAAGCCTCGTTTTTAAAGAAATTCCATCTTTACAACTTCTTGTAAAATTTGACAAAACTAGTTCTTTTTCGAAACTTAGTGTTACACAAGTGTTTACACACTTGTGTGTTTAAAAATCATTCTTGTTCATGTAAGATCCGGTTTTAGAAAATAAGATTTCCTTGACACTTGGTCCTTTGAAAATACCGCTTGTAGATCCGTAGATCTACTAGTTTTAAACACCATTTCATAAGTAAAATCGATTTTACACAAGTTCATGTTTAATGTGTGGTAGAGTTTCATCATTTAACCCTTTGTACACTTAAACAAACTCTATGTCATGATCCATGATCACGACTAATCCGGGTTAGATGATGATCCGAGCTACCACATCATAGATCGGCACTAAATAATTATAACAAGACAAATCTTACAAGATTTACACAACAACATAGCTTTTATCCAACATTTTTAACATTTTAGTAAGCTTTTAGCATGTCTTCTTGTATGTTTATAGATTTTAACCGACAAAGTTCTTTTTAACCACTTTAAAATAGATCGAGAGTGTGTTTATAGCAACTTACTACTAGCTCGAGGCTAGGGAAGAAACTAGTCGAAAATTGGGTGGATAAAAGCAATGAGGTGAGGTCATTCGCGTTCCGAATGCACTAAGCCTCCTCGTATGAGATCCTTAACGCTTGTATACTCTTGTAATAGCTTGATGGAAATCAAAAGATGGATGGATGGTAGAGGGGGTGTTCGGCCGAGAGCTTGCAAGGAGAGGGAGAGAGTGTGTGTTGTGAGTTGAGTGATGGAAAGGTTAAGTGTGTTATGTCTTGAACTTATAGGCAATTCACATGATCATTAACCAATGGTTCTTATGTCTAATTGATATTAGACAAACATGATTATTATAATCAAGTAAAGGACAAAGGTGTCCCCCTTGGGGATGGTTCGGTTAGAGAGGGGGGGGTCTTGGTTCAATTTCAACTATGTAGTTAGGACATTAGTTAAGTTAAGTTAAGTTAGTTTAGGGATTAACCCGGTTACTAGTGTGTTATGCATTATAGCGGGTGTTAGGGTATTCGGGGACCCTAACTGGCTCAGAAAAAGATAAACAATGTATATGGCAATATTTTTATGCTCCGGGTAAAGCCGGTTGTTCGGTTGGATAGAGATCCGTTAAAGTGCTTAACAATGCTTTAAAGTGTCGTTATTATTATTTTTAGTGACACAACTTATTCCCGACACTTTGGAAAGTGTCTAGTAACATTTTTCTCATGTTTTGGCACTTTATTAGTTAGCTAGATGCTGAATTTTAATTAAAGTGTTGAATTTTGTACTTAAAGTACGTTTTAGGCACATCCGGTCACTGTAATCTCATTCCTAGTGACGCAGTTCTACAACCCTTACATCCCTACACTCACCACTGGTGTAGCAAACTATCTCAGGCTCTTACAGGCCTTAGAGGCAGTACCTGCCTGGTGCTAGTTATGACAGCACGTTTAATAGGTTATCCGTTCATTGTGCTACTGTGCTTTTGGTGCATCAAGGTTGTCACAAAGGTGCTGTAAGCAAAACATGGAGTGACAGCAAGTAAACTATGATGCAAGTAAGTACATGTATCAGTATTCAAGTAGCAGTTTATCCACAAGTTCAAGTAAGCACAGTAATTAAGCAGTGATTAATTATTAATTAAGTCGTACGGATACCTGGTTTAGTGAGGGTTGTCACATAAACAACATAGTTTCTTCATGATTTAAGCTTATGTTCAAGTTTCATTCCCTTGATTCTTAGTGTTCTTCAAATTAATCATCATGTATCATTCTTTAACCCTGTAAGATAAGATGTAAAATGGAGTGTATGATGTTCTTACCACTAGCTCAAGGCTAGGGATGATCAAGAGAAGAAATAGAGTGGATTAAAGCAAATAAAGAAGGTCCTTCAACTTCTACAAGCTCCTAGCTCCTTTGTATGTCTTCTAGCACCTTGGTATAAACTTGGAATGTATGAGGAATGAGTGATGATGGTGGTGGTATTGTTGTTGGGTTTCGGCCGAGAGCAAGGCAAGGGAGAGGGAGAGGAGTGTGTGTTTAATGTGAAAGTTATGAAGTTATGATCATGATGTGTATTCTTATAATCCAAACTCAAGTGATTTTCCAATGTATAATATGTTCATAAAGCACCAACATAATCTACTAGAATAATCAAATGAAATCAAGGTGTGGGGGCCATGTATGGGTCGTCCCATAGGTTGGGGGGGTAGTAGGATTAGGTTGTAACTTAGATTTCTAGGTTAGAATTCAAGTGTTTAGTTAGATACTTAGTTACTAGATATTTATATGATGTGTTATGATGTTCGGGGACCATAACTAGCTTGGTAATGTTAAAACAGTGCTTCTAGTAAAAATTTGGTGTTTCGGGTAGTGCCCGGTTGTTCGGTTGGTTACCGGTTCGTTAAGGTGCTAAACTTTGCAGTTTAGTGAGCTTAATGTACCCTTTTGTGACCCTTTCGATTCCCGACACTTAGGAAAGCATTCAGGACCATTTTACCATATTTCTGCATGATATAAGAGTGTTAGATTATTGAATTTGCTGATTTTCTGCAGAATTCTGTAGTTTATGTGAGTTTTAGGCATTTTCTGGCACTTAAACTATCTCTAGGAAGGCAGTTTTATGATCCTTACTTTCCTACACACTATACTAGTGTCGTACTTGGTTTCTGGTCCATTCTGTGTCTCAATACCTTGTCTGTCTATGTACTGAACTTTGTCAGCATTTTTTTGATTTGTCTGATAACTGTGCTAACTGTGTTTCGTGCATCATTTGAGTCAGATAAGCTCTCATGCAATAATGATATGTCATTTGCAATATGTGATGCACATGTAAGTATAAAGCAGAAATCAGAAAGCAGTTCAAGTCATTAATTGAAATGCAGCACAGTCATTTAGCACTAATCATGATTTGATAGTTGTACGGATACCTGAAATTTTGACAGTTGTCACAGTCATACTCATCTGACCAAGTGGGTTTGAATTGGTATTTTTCAAGCTCCTCAAAAGTTGAGGACCCCTCTAGTCTTTCAAGAGTGATTTTGTTACCTTTTTTTCAGTTATTTTTATTTCTTGACCATCCTTATTTGTTGGTATTATCTCAACCCTGTTAAGAAAATTTCATCCCGAAATTTTAAAGCCTTACTACTAGTAGCAGGGGAGTTGGAGAACAAATGCGTGTATTTTGCTTTCATTCGGTCTTCACGCTCCCAAGTGAACTCTGGGCGTGACGCGCGTTCCATCGAACCATGACGAGTTTAACACTACTCCTCCGAGTCTTGTTAACTTTCCAGTCAGTAACCTCAACGGGTTCTTCGGTAAAGTGGAGTGTGTCGTCAATGTGAACTTCATCAGCAGGAATAACCACTGTTTCCTGAGTTGGACTTTTCTTTAGATTAGATACATGAAATGTATCATGAACACCATTAAGATCTGCTGGTAGCTCCAACTTGTATGTTACCGTACCAACTCTTTCCAGAATTCTGAACGGTCTGATAAATTGTGGGTTTAACTTACCACGCTTCCCAAAGCGTGCCACACCTTTCCAAGGTGAGACTTTTAACAGAGCCATATCACTCACTTCGAATTCCAAAGGTTTCCTTCTTTGGTCCGCATAGCTCCTTTGTCGATCACGAGCCGCCTTGATGCGTTCTCGGATCTGCATAATCTTATCTGTCTTTTCTTGGACTAGTTCGGGACCAACCAGTTGTCTATCACCTGCATCTGCCCAGCATAACGTTGATCGATACTTGCGTCCGTAGAGAGCCTCGAACGGTGCAGCTTGAATGCTTGTATGGTAGCTATTATTATAGGAAAACTCTACCAAAGGTAGGTGAGTGTCCCAACTGCCACCCAAGTCCATTAGGCAAGCACGAAGCATATCTTCTAATGTCTGTATCGTTTTATCGCTCTGACCGTCCATCTGTGGATGGAAAGAAGTACTCAGATTCAACTGAGAACCAAACGCTTCCTGAAAGGATTGCCAAATCCTTGACACAAATCTTCCATCTCTATCTGATATAATCATGATAGGCACTCCCATGACGTGCGACTATCTCCCTTAGGTACAGCGCAACTAGCTTACCGGTGTTATCCTTTTCTCTGATTGGCAAAAAGTGCACAGACTTTGTCAAACGGTCCACGATTAGCCAAATTGTGTCATGACCTCTGGGTGTCTTGGGCAACTTGGTTATGAAATCCATTGAGATCTGTTCCCATTTCCACATGGGTATCTCAGGTTGCTGTAGAAGACCTGAAGGCTTCTGATACTCGGCCTTCACCTTGGCGCAAGTCAAACATTTTCCAACATAAGTAGCCACATCACCCTTAAGTCTTGGCCACCAATAATAATCCTTCAAATCTTGGTACATCTTGTCTGATCCTGGGTGGATCGAGTACCTCGATTTATGAGCTTCATCAAAAATCACATCTCTAAGACCACCAAAGAGAGGAACCCAAATTCGTCCCATAAAACACAAGGTTCCTTCCTCATTGGGTACCAACTTTTTCTCCATCCCACGGAGATATTCAGCCTTAATGTTTTCCTTCTTAAGAGCTTCTCTTTGTGCAACACGAATGCACAACGAGAGGTCTGTCTGTATAATCATCTCCAAAGCCCTAACCCTTATGGGCTTAATCCTCTCCTTTCGACTTAAGGCATCTGCCACCACATTCTCCTTTCCTAGATGATATTTGATTTCGCAATCATAATCATTTAACAGCTCTACCCATTGTCGCTGTCTCATATTAAGCTCTTTCTGATCGAATATGTGATGTAGGCTCTTGTGATCGGTAAAGATCGTACATCGGGTGCCATAAAGGTAATGCCGCCAAATCTTTAAAGCAAACACCACTGCGCCTAATTCCAAATCATGCATGGTGTAGTTCTTCTCATGAACCTTCAACTGGCGCGAAGCATAAGCGATAACCTTTTGTCGCTGCATTAGCACACAGCCCAATCCCTGACGCGAGGCGTCACAGTATACCACGAAGTTGTCGGTGCCTTCGGGTAGGGATAAAATAGGTGCATCGCAAAGCTTGTTCTTTAGCAGCTGAAAAGCTTCTTCTTGTTTGTCTCCCCATTCATACTTCTTATCCTTTTGATTAAGGGAGGTCAGCGGCTGAGCGATTTTTAATAAATCCTCAATGAATCTGTGATAATACCCTGCTAAACCCAAAAACTGTCGGATCTCAGTTGGCGTCTTTGGAGTTTCCCAATTCTTAATCGCCTCGATCTTGGCGGGATCCACATGAATTCCATCTTCATTGACCACGTGACCAAGGAACTGTACCTCACGCAACCAAAACTCGCACTTCGAAAACTTAGCATAGAGCTTCTCTTTCTTAAGCAGCTCTAAGATGGCTCTAAGGTGTTGCTCATGCTCTTCTTTCGTCCGTGAATAAATCAAGATATCATCGATAAATACAATCATGAATTTATCGAGATATGGCTTGCAAACTCGGTTCATCAAGTCCATAAATACTGCCGGCGCGTTTGTCAACCCAAACGGCATCACTAGGAACTCGTAATGTCCATAACGAGTTCTGAAGGCAGTCTTCGGTACACACTCTTCTTGAATCCGAAGCTGGTGATAACCTGATCAAAGATCGATCTTGGAGTAGTAACTCGAGCCTTGAAGTTGATTGAATAAATCATCAATCCTCGGCAAAGGATACCGATTCTTAATGGTTAACTTGTTCAGCTCTCGGTAGTCAATGCACATACGGAAACTACTGTCCTTCTTCTTGACAAATAGAACTGGAGCTCCCCAAGGCGAGAAGCTAGGTCTAATGAATCCCTTGTCCAGAAGCTCCTGAAGCTGCGTCGACAACTCTTGCATCTCTGAAGGCGCAAGTCGATAAGGTTCCTTGGCAACAGGCGCGGTGCCTGGAACCAAGTCAATATGGAATTCGACTTGTCGTTGCGGCGGTAATCCTGGAAAGTCTTCGGGGAAGACTTCAGGATATTCCCTTACCATAGGGATATCCTCCAGCTTCGGCTCTTCAGCTTCCTTATCAACAACGTGAGCCAAGAAGGCAACACATCCTTTCGGAAAAAACTTTCGGGCCTTCAAACAACTGATAATCCGTAGAGGCGTTTCATGCTTTTCTCCATGTACCACAATCGTCTCTTCATTTGCCATCGGGATACGGATAATCTTCTCATGACATATGATCTCAGCTCTGTTACTCGACAACCAATCCATTCCAACTACTACGTCAAAGCTTCCCAACTCAACTGGTAGAAGATCGAGCGTAAACTCACGCTCTCCCAGCTCTATCACACAGCCTCTAATCACTTCACTAGCTTCTACTAGCTTTCCATTAGCTAGTTCTGTCGAGTACGGAATATCTAACTTACTGGTAACTAACCCAAGTATATCCTTAAATTCTAGAGATACGAAACTATAGTCGGCACCGGTATCAAACAACACAGATGCAAAGTGTTGATTGATAGGGAACGTACCAGTGACTACGTTCGGATCTTGACGAATAATGAAAACTCTTCCCTGGGCTTGGTTGTTCTTCGGGTAATCCCCCTTGAAATGCCCTACATCTCCACAACCAAAACAACCTTGGCCGTGACCATTTCCATTTCCATTTTGGTTGTTGTTTGCTCCATGGTTTCCGTTACCAGCTTGATTTCCAGAACCACCACGATTTCCATTACCTCCCTGATTATTGTTTCCACCTTGGTTTCTGTTCCCATAACCGTTCCACCACGGTTTCCATTGCCATTACCACTCCCGTTTCCTCTTTGACCATTATTCCCACGACCGGCTCCATACCAGCATGTCTCCTTGGCATGGCCAACTTTCCCGCACGTTTCACACTTTCCAGCTCTGCATCGTCCAGTGTGATGAAACTGACACACATCACATTTGGGCAGGGTGCCCATATACCCTTTTCCTCTGATCTCAGCACCGGCTTGTGCCTCAACTGGTGGGCTAGCGTCTTTACGCTTGTTGGCATTGTTTTTTGCACGAGTACCCTTCTTGAAGTTTGAGAACTTCCTTTTGTTCTCTCCTGACGACTCGACATGAGTCTCCTTCTTCTTTTGCTCAGAGATTGAAAACTTGCCCAATCTAACGGCTTCTTCAGTCAATGCCACGCTCAAATCAATGGCCCCAGTGATCGTTGGAGGCTTCGAAGTAGTCACCATGCTCAGTATTTGGGGTGCCAATCCCCAAACGAAACGTTCAACTCGCTTGAACTCTGGCCCTACCATGTAAGGGACAACTAGAGACAAATCGTGGAATCTCTGCACATACTCAGCTATCTTAGGACCATCCATCTTAAGATTCCAAAACTCGATTTCCAACTTCTGAATCTCAGCCCTTGAATAGTACTTCTTGCACATCAGTTCTTTCATCTCATCCCACGTCATACCGTACGCTGCAGCCTCACCTAGAGTCTGAACCTGAAGGTTCCACCATGACAGGGCTCCATCTAGGAACTTGATGCTCTGGCGCACATTTGCTCATTCGCAGCACAAAATCTGTTTTCTCAACCCATCTTACGAAAGCTACAGCACCTCCAGTGCCGTCAAAGTTCAGAGGCTTGCAGTTAAGGAACTGCTTGTAAGTACAGCCTGTACAAGCAACATCATTCACAAAAAGCATTAGCAAACGCACATGGAATGTCCAAACGTATTGTAATGTGTCTTGGGTAACTTAAACATTACCGTGAGGTGGGTTATTTTTTGAGGTACCTCCGCTGTGTTCAGAGCGTAGGGCCTCATGTTGTGTGATTTCCTGTGAAATCCGTTCTTGCAGTTCTGCCTCAGTTGTGGGCAACTGAGTGTTCCTTCGAGGAGGCATCTTCTATCAAGAAGATTGTATAGGTCAGGTCTTATTCGTATAATAAGTATGTAGTATGTATATGTAATAGCATTTATCATAGCAAGTAACCAGGTAATCAACATAATCATAGCATAACAAGTAAGCCAACAATATGTTTAATGAGAACATGACGATTGAGCTTTCATTAATCATCGACCACAAATATTGTTACATGTTTTACAAATGTATCATATCAAAATGGAACACAGGGCCACACTACCCTTGTCCAATCAGTCTACCAGTCTACAAAAGTCATACAGTCAAAATGTGGTCTCTAAAAGGCTTCACTAGCTCAACTCAATAGTGGTGCTCTCATCAAAAGTAAAGCTACCTACATAAAACCAAAAACCGGCTATGCTGATGGTGGTGGAGGAGGAGGTGGAGGAAAGAAAAGCAAGCTGCTCACATGCTCAAGCTCCTCCTCAAGCTCATAAACATGATGCAGCAGATAACTAATCTGCTGCTCGACGGTGAGAAATCAAGCATCAAACTCGGGAAATGGAATGAGAGGTGCAGGTGGATATGGATATGAAAATGGGGACGGTGATGAATGAGGGGGAACAAAAGCAGGCTGACAAGGACATGGTAAAGGACGCGGTATCATCTTAAGCTCTAAAATCTGCGACTCATGATCTCATACTGGAGCTGCAGTGATTGAAGTAGCTCATCCCGTGTATAACCAGTAAAGTGAGAGGGATGGTAGGGATCTGATATCGGCATGGTATACGGTGGGAACCATCTGAGTGGCTCATCAAGTAGTGAAGAAGTAAAAGGAGCAAAAGGTGCAGGCTGAGGTATGTGTGGAAAAGCTGCTGAAACATGAGGATCATGACTGGGCTGCTGGCCTGAAGTGCCTTCCCCTGGACGGGGTGCGGGTATGTCCCGCAAGAAAACAATAGGGAGATCAACACGGTGAACATCAGACTCCACTGGGTGAAAAGGAGCAACATCAGCGGGTGCAGGTGCAAGTGGAGGAATTAATGGCTCAATAACAGGAGGATCAGCGGGTGCAGGAACTGGGTCAGGTATGAGGGGTGCAATGTTTGGTATGCCAAATGGAATAGGGTCATGATCAAGCAAAGGCTCAGGATCAGCAGGTGCAGCATCGGGCTGATCAATAGGAACAAAATCTAGCTCAAGATCAAGCTCAAAGTCGTGTGGAGGGGATGGTGCAGCTGACATGGCTGTATCATCATCAGAATCAGTGGCATAATGTCGTAATACAACTGCCTACAAGGCGGAAGAAGTCACAGACTCAAAGGAATCTGAGGCAGAGTGTTAACTAGAGTCAGAGGAAATCTCGATATCAGGGATCTCAGGTAGAGGGCTAGCAACAATGTCCTCGTCCAACTCTCCATTACCATGGGCATCATCGGGAGGACCATCAACAAACAGATCAAAATCATCATCAAACAGATCATCAAAAGGCCAATCCTCAGGAGGGATGACCACTAAAGGAATAGGAGCGAGGATCGGTGCCACAATATGCTCACCATCGGGATGACCGATGATAAGATGATCGTGGACTGGAATGGGAATAACAAAAGGATCCTCGTCTAGGATACCATCAGCAAGCGGTAAGTCATCTCCAAAATCAGGCAACGCAAACGGCTGGAAGTCTTCGTCGTCGTCTGATAGCATATCTGGGTTGCTCTCAGTATCTGAGGTAAAGATCTCTGGCTCGCTCACCCCAGAGCCAATAGCCATGGGGTCATCAGTGTCAGACAATCCACTCTAGGATAAAGACATAGTGTCTGTAACAGAACAATCACAACATATGCACATATATTAACCACTAACATTTAGTATGCAAGCAAAGTCAATGTATCATGAAATCATGTATCCTTCCTAGTCTCCCAGACTAACCACCCAGTCTCCCAGACTAAACCACTTAGTCTTCCAGACTAAACCACCAAAGTAACTGTGCATTGTGTTTCTTGTCTTCCCGTTTGTAAAAATGTTTGTTTCCCTGGATCTGGGCGTTTTGTGTATGCAATGAAAAGAAGTTGTAAAAATATTTTCGTGAGAGCCCTAATGATTGTAGACTAGACTCGAGAAAGAATCCTAGTTCGCTACAATCGAAGCTCTGATACCAAGCTGTCACACCCTGACTTTTGCGGAAGCGTGATTATGTGTGACTTGCTTAATATCATTGCATTCAATCATAACTACAACTATATGATAAAACTAAAGATGATCATCCATTAAATAAGTTTAAAAGCATAACAACAACTGTCACACCCCGACCGCGTAAAACAACAAATCGCGGCGGAAACATCGGGGCGTGTTGTAACAGAATTAATTGTTTCAAATCCATGGTAATTGAAGTTTCGTTTTATTGATTAAAAGTGTTACAATGTCTTAACAAACAAGGAAATACAACATAATTAACTAGTCTTGCATCTTTTATTGTCACTAAAGCCCAAGTCTGCCTATGTGTATCTTGATCATCTTATGCAACAGCTCCTGAAAAACACATGTGAAAATAGGTACGTCAGCATAAAAATGCCTGTGAGATACATAGGTTTTGTGAAAATAAGATTCATGACTTATGTTTGAGAAAATGTTTAGTCATGAACCTTGTTATTTGCTTTGTCTTTTCAATCATTTGAAAAACGATAAGATCAGATGATAAGTATAAATAAATGTAAGGTTAAATGAATAACCAAGTAAAATATGTTTGCATAAGATAAATTGTTTATAAATCAATGTCTTGTGAAAAGTATGTTATTTGTATGAAATGTTCTATGTCTCAAACTGAAATGATTCAAATAACGTTACGACATGTAATACCATACAAACACTTATATATAGGAAGTACCAGCGGCGTATCCACCATGCTTGTATCATATTACACACGCATCGTTACTTAATCACTTAATCAAACCAAACCAAACAATGTAAAATGTTCATGTCAAGATGTAAATCATGTCAAAATGTCTATGTCAAATATCCATGTCAAATGTCTATGTCAAATATCCATGTCAAATGTCTATGTCAAATGTCCATGTCAAATGTCTATGTCAAATATCCATGTCAAATGTCTATGTCAAATATCCATGTCAAATGTCTATGTCAAAATGTCATGTATGGCAAGTGAAAGGTCTCAACTAAACCATATGCACAAAAACAAAGTATTGAAGTAAAACTTGGTTTAAATCAAAGTTATGTTTTGTAGAATAATGCATGCTTTACCGATACAAACACTTATGCAGTATGTTAAACGCAAACATTCAAGCCTTGAGACAGCCGGATAACTATGTAAAAGTGAGTTATCAAAAGAATATGTATTCGGATTCGGTCATTCCTTTCATCCCCTTTCCCTGGGATGTCCGGAACGGGATTTGTCAAGTCCTATGGTACCACTACCTACTACCGAGCGGCGTAGCAAATGTTAATGAATGTTATATAGACCCGTTAAACAAACCAAATGTCATACCAAAATGTAAGCATGAGATGAAGATAATGTACCTAGTATGCTAGAGTAAACATACAAGGTAGAGTTGTAAAACAATGTGTCCATATGTTACTGGAACATATGCAACAGAGATGCAATGTAAAATGATGTACTAAGTATGCTAAGTTAACATACAAAGCAGAAAAGTCATGTAAATCAATGTGCTTAGCATGTTATCAGTCAACATACATAGCAGAAAAGTCATGTAAATCAATGTGCTTAGCATGTTATCAGTCAACATACATAGCAGAAAAGTCATGTAAATCAATGTGCTTAGCATGTTATCAGTCAACATACATAGCAGAAAAGTAATGAAATCATGTACTATAATGTACTAACAAACATAGTCGGTATATGATGTGAAAACAGGAAAGCATGAAAGTAACAAGTAGGCACATGTGTTTCACCCCAAAACAGTTTGGAAAACAGTAAAAGAGGGGTCTATGTACTCACTTGAGATTGCTCAGAAGTCCTAGGATAACCACCAAGCAATGCTAGAGATCGCGGAATATCAAACGGCACCTAATATAGGTAACTACATTAATAAACCGGACCTAAATCGGAAGACTGGGTAGCATGAGGGTTTGTAAACCAAACGAGTGTGGAGACTCGTGTGATATGGTTTAACAAAGCCTACATACTAAATGAAACCTAACATAACTGTCTACGACCCGTTTAGGTAGCTTATGCTACTTCAACGCGTCGTTCGCGTGAAACGCGTTCGGACCGCCTAACTAGTCCTATGACAAGTGTTATATGCCTAAACATGTTACATAATCAGTTATGTGACAAAAGTTTAGGTTACATATGCTTAATTACCAATTATACATGAAAAGGGTATTCTGGTAATTTACCTAAGGCATATAAACTACCTATCATACAACTATTTAAACGATGTGACCATAGGGTATAACCTCGGAAGGTTATTCCCTACCTACTATGGTCACCTAATGTATTTGGTCGGATCCTAATGATCGACCAAACTGGGTCGGGTTCGAAGGTATAGGCGATTTATTAGATCGCCTACCCTACGACCCTAGACAACGTGGTAATCAGTGGGCATAGTCCCAAGGGACTATAACCAACGTGATTACACTCACGTTGCGAAGTTCAAACGAACTTCGCATTGACCATTACTGGTCAACGCTGAAAGTCAAACAAAGTTTGACTTTCTGACTCGAAAAGCAGTAAAAATAAGGAAAAGAACGAAAGAATACTTACGAAGGGTCCCCGAATGCTAATCCCGATCCAAGAACTCAGGTATGAAACAATGGTTTCAACTTAGAGCTCTCAAATCAGAATTCTTGTGCAAAATGAGGTTGTGTGGGTTGGGTATTTATAGGAATACCCGAACCGTTAGGATCGTTTCATGGAAAACGTGCCATGAATCCAACCCGTACACTTGTCGGAACCTTATGGTGGCTGGAAATCCATCCTTATCAGATGACTAGACAATTAGGAACTTGTGGTTGTGGGTTAAACATGTGCAATCTGCTGTTAGAAACACTGCATCTGGTCTGTGCATGGCTAGCGCACCGCTACACTAAAAGTGTAGCGCACCGCTAGCCATAGTTTGGCAGAATTACACTTTTAGTCCCTGTCATGCATTCAGCCCATTTTTGACACGTTTAAGGCCCGTTAACCCCATTTCAAAGCTCTAAAATGAAGTTAAAGTATAGGGAACTTAAAACATGTTCAAAAATATCTCGGATGTCGGTTCGTTTGGCCGTACGGTCGCGATGTTCGCTTAATTACGACGGAATGCGCATAAGCACGAAAAACGAACCAAATGACGCGACGAATGGATTTTTCTTATGGAGAACACTAAAATAAAATATTTTAGTGCTTACATAAATTTTTGGATGTCCGGATGTATTCAGAACGTAAGTTATGCGCGAAAATGCAAACTTGTGCACTTTTTGACGCTTTTAGTCCCTGAATGACACAAAAGTTTGTTTTAGCACACCGAACACCTCAAAGCCTATTTCTAAGCTATGTAAAGGATATTTATGGTATGTTTAACTTATGGTCATGTTCCGGAAGGTCTGTTACAGTTCAAATTGGCATACTTTCGCAGTTTGTCAACTTTAGTCCCTGTAAGCGATTAAACTTGATTTTGCCATACCAAAGCCTTCAAAACTTATTTCTAAGTTATGTAAAGGTTATTTAAGGTATGTTAAGCCTATTTCACTATTCCGGAGTGTTTGTTGCATTAAACTGGTTATATCTACGCATCGGTGCGCGTATAACCTTCCAGAAAGTGATTTAGAGTTTGGAATTGAACAAGAGTTGATATGTGTAAACGATACACATATTTTTACAAATCCCAAGTATGAAATATAATATTTCATTGGTTTGGTATTTGTTTGATGGCCGTGAAGGCACAGGTGTTACAGTCTCCCCTACTTTAGGAAATTTCGTCCCGAAATTTATTTAGAGGAAACTTGTAAGAGTTTAAAACATGAAGTTGAAAAGATCGAACAATATTGGCTAGATTTCTGAACTTCTAGTAACTTTAATAATCATCATGATTGCAACGTAAGAGGGATACCTATATATACAAGTATATAAAGCATCATTGGTGCGTCCACCGTACCTCCATTACATCGTCCTCATTTTGTTATTGTTGTCGCTATCGGTTCTTTCACATAATAAATCTTACTGGATTTCTGTGCACTAAATTTCATAATTATGTGCGCATACATAATTAGAGAATTCCTTGCACAGTTCACACAGTCTATTTTATAATGTGTAGGGTAAAACCAAATGAAAAATCCTGTGATGAGCGTGACTTAGACCGCCATAGAGTCCTTTAGACTAAATCAATAAATGATTTAAATAGACTATCAAGGAGTCTGTTCAGCTACATCACTAGATGTCATTTTTTTAACCAAATTGTGAATCAATCTTTTTGACTAGACCACTAAAGGGTCTCTTATGAATCATGGAGTAGTACTAAAAAATCCAAGGGTCTTAACTATTACATAGAAGCCCATTAAGGATTTGAGATAGTACCTTTTGAATATCCTGCTACGAATCCCTCATATGAAGATATGAAAGATCCAGCAAGGATTTGGATAAAGAATATCCAGAGTATTAAAAACACCAAAAATGCATAAAAGAAAACATAAGATGAGTAAACACATAATCACATAATCACAAAATTGTTTGTTAATTTGTCTTGTAAATTGCGTACATGCATTTAAAGCACACTAGGAATCCATTCCGTGAATTTCATTTGGTACTTTAAACGTTATCAAGAATCCAACTATAAAGATAGAAAGATTCAAAAAGAAAATTCGATTTCGATTATTAGGAACCGAAATGTTCGAATTAAGGTACATGAGGAATCCAATTAAGGACTTTGATTTGAATGATGATTATCCACAAGGGTCTAATTGTGGAGATAAAAAGATCCCATATGGATTTTAGAAGTTGAAGATGTTTTGAAATCTTGCACGGGATGTGCTTAAGTCAAAACATGAAGTAAAATGCTTATGAAATTGAGATGCCTGATATGTCAAGGCGACATATGAAGCGGAATTTGAAGGTTAAGTCAATGTATGAGGAAAATATTTTTGAATACTATGCATGGGGTTCCTTTAAGAAAAATGTGTTTAATGTTTTTGAAACCTTATATATAATATTTTTGAAATCATAAAGTAGGTGTATTAGATAGATATATTTACAAAAAATGTTTTAAAATCATGCGAGATGAATTTTGAAATTATGTATAAGGTTTTTGAAAGATATGAATGATGCTTTTCGAAATCATGCACTTGATAAGAAAATGTATTGTGTTAATATTGTCTTCAGACTATATGAAATATTTTGAAATTAGAAAGGTTGGTTTTGGTAACATGGCCAATGTTTTTGAAATAACATAGACAATGCATCTAGAAAAATTGTTTTCAAACTATATGAAATGTTTTGAGATCATGAAGATTGTTTTGAAATACTGGTACTGTGTATGTTGAAAAATCAAAACGTAATGGGTATGAGATTTGAAAATACCCTTAGTTATCTAACCAAGGATTTAAAGGCACAGATGTGCGAAAAGCACGATTACTCATAATGTCACTTAATTTTCTGTACTTTGTTTCTTAGAGTGAAACGAGTACTTAAAAATTTCGAGGGAATCATGAGCAATCATTTGAAAGAGAGAAATCACAAGAGTAGTTTGTAAGGTACTTAGTTCCTTGATGTAGGTATCATAGGAAAAGCCATACACACCTAGCAGGGGGTTGAGCTGGTTGGTTGGGGACTGCTTTACCATTGTGAGCGACCATGGCGAAGTTCTGAGAAGCCTTTCGCTTCTTTGACTTCTTAGGGGATCGTTCATCCATGGTCTTTGATTCCTCGATTGGTTTATTGGCTGATGGTGTTGTCGCCTGACTAGGTCCTGCCTGTCTTGGTGACTCTTGAGTGGCTTCATCCTGGAGATGATACATGGCAGTAGCTAATTCAACAGTCTTCAGGACTACTTCGCCTATTCGCTGAGCGAATTTTGGCTGCTTGCTCAGATATCTGAGCGTCATCGTGATGAAGAGACATTCTTGAAAAAAAAAAAAAAAAAGCATAGGGAGAAACAGGTGAAAGGTTATTGGAAAATCAAAACAGAGTGATAACGCATGAAAATTTCGATCATTTGTTTGTTACCTAAGGCAAACAAATGAGATGGTGACAATTCAAAGTAAATGGGTCAAAAATAATGTATCGCGAAGACATGCTCGCCTATAAGTGAACACTCATCCCAAGAATTCCCAGGTAAGCACAACTGGTCTCGCGTCTGATGAGATGTATACGAAGTGCTTGCCTAGCCAGAAAACCCAGAATACAGGCATTCACCCTTCCAGTTTGCACGTGTTCACACTATTTAAAACCCAAAACCTTGACGAGATTTTGAAAACTCAAAGGGGTTCAAAACCATATAACAGAGAGTTCAAAACCTTACAATAGAGGGTTCAAAACCTAGTAATCAATCATCCTAGAACAGATGATTAGTTTTCAAAGCGGTTTTGAAATTCATGTTCTTGTTGTGGTTGTCACCTAAGGATAGGTGACAGTATTGTTTTATGACTAAACGCAAGTAAACTCACGTTAGGGTCCTAAGAAGGTTATAGACTAGGTCAAAGCATTACTAATTACTAATAACCTAATTCCCTACAACCATTGGCTCTGATACCATCTTTTCTGTCACACCCCGACCGCGTAAAACAACAAATCGCGGCGGAAACATCGGGGCGTGTTGTAACAGAATTAATTGTTTCAAATCCATGGTAATTGAAGTTTCGTTTTATTGATTAAAAGTGTTACAATGTCTTAACAAACAAGGAAATACAACATAATTAACTAGTCTTGCATCTTTTATTGTCACTAAAGCCCAAGTCTGCCTATGTGTATCTTGATCATCTTATGCAACAGCTCCTGAAAAACACATGTGAAAATAGGTACGTCAGCATAAAAATGCCTGTGAGATACATAGGTTTTGTGAAAATAAGATTCATGACTTATGTTTGAGAAAATGTTTAGTCATGAACCTTGTTATTTGCTTTGTCTTTTCAATCATTTGAAAAACGATAAGATCAGATGATAAGTATAAATAAATGTAAGGTTAAATGAATAACCAAGTAAAATATGTTTGCATAAGATAAATTGTTTATAAATCAATGTCTTGTGAAAAGTATGTTATTTGTATGAAATGTTCTATGTCTCAAACTGAAATGATTCAAATAACGTTACGATATGTAATACCATACAAACACTTATATATAGGAAGTACCAGCGGCGTATCCACCATGCTTGTATCATATTACACACGCATCGTTACTTAATCACTTAATCAAACCAAACCAAACAATGTAAAATGTTCATGTCAAGATGTAAATCATGTCAAAATGTCTATGTCAAATATCCATGTCAAATGTCTATGTCAAATATCCATGTCAAATGTCTATGTCAAATATCCATGTCAAATGTCTATGTCAAAATGTCATGTATGGCAAGTGAAAGGTCTCAACTAAACCATATGCACAAAAACAAAGTATTGAAGTAAAACTTGGTTTAAATCAAAGTTATGTTTTGTAGAATAATGCATGCTTTACCGATACAAACACTTATGCAGTATGTTAAACGCAAACATTCAAGCCTTGAGACAGCCGGATAACTATGTAAAAGTGAGTTATCAAAAGAATATGTATTCGGATTCGGTCATTCCTTTCATCCCCTTTCCCTGGGATGTCCGGAACGGGATTTGTCAAGTCCTATGGTACCACTACCTACTACCGAGCGGCGTAGCAAATGTTAATGAATGTTATATAGACCCGTTAAACAAACCAAATGTCATACCAAAATGTAAGCATGAGATGAAGATAATGTACCTAGTATGCTAGAGTAAACATACAAGGTAGAGTTGTAAAACAATGTGTCCATATGTTACTGGAACATATGCAACAGAGATGCAATGTAAAATGATGTACTAAGTATGCTAAGTTAACATACAAAGCAGAAAAGTCATGTAAATCAATGTGCTTAGCATGTTATCAGTCAACATACATAGCAGAAAAGTCATGTAAATCAATGTGCTTAGCATGTTATCAGTCAACATACATAGCAGAAAAGTAATGAAATCATGTACTATAATGTACTAACAAACATAGTCGGTATATGATGTGAAAACAGGAAAGCATGAAAGTAACAAGTAGGCACATGTGTTTCACCCCAAAACAGTTTGGAAAACAGTAAAAGAGGGGTCTATGTACTCACTTGAGATTGCTCAGAAGTCCTAGGATAACCACCAAGCAATGCTAGAGATCGCGGAATATCAAACGGCACCTAATATAGGTAACTACATTAATAAACCGGACCTAAATCGGAAGACTGGGTAGCATGAGGGTTTGTAAACCAAACGAGTGTGGAGACTCGTGTGATATGGTTTAACAAAGCCTACATACTAAATGAAACCTAACATAACTGTCTACGACCCATTACGACCCGTTTAGGTAGCTTATGCTACTTCAACGCGTCGTTCGCGTGAAACGCGTTCGGACCGCCTAACTAGTCCTATGACAAGTGTTATATGCCTAAACATGTTACATAATCAGTTATGTGACAAAAGTTTAGGTTACATATGCTTAATTACCAATTATACATGAAAAGGGTATTCTGGTAATTTACCTAAGGCATATAAACTACCTATCATACAACTATTTAAACGATGTGACCATAGGGTATAACCTCGGAAGGTTATTCCCTACCTACTATGGTCACCTAATGTATTTGGTCGGATCCTAATGATCGACCAAACTGGGTCGGGTTCGAAGGTATAGGCGATTTATTAGATCGCCTACCCTACGACCCTAGACAACGTGGTAATCAGTGGGCATAGTCCCAAGGGACTATAACCAACGTGATTACACTCACGTTGCGAAGTTCAAACGAACTTCGCATTGACCATTACTGGTCAACGCTGAAAGTCAAACAAAGTTTGACTTTCTGACTCGAAAAGCAGTAAAAATAAGGAAAAGAACGAAAGAATACTTACGAAGGGTCCCCGAATGCTAATCCCGATCCAAGAACTCAGGTATGAAACAATGGTTTCAACTTAGAGCTCTCAAATCAGAATTCTTGTGCAAAATGAGGTTGTGTGGGTTGGGTATTTATAGGAATACCCGAACCGTTAGGATCGTTTCATGGAAAACGTGCCATGAATCCAACCCGTACACTTGTCGGAACCTTATGGTGGCTGGAAATCCATCCTTATCAGATGACTAGACAATTAGGAACTTGTGGTTGTGGGTTAAACATGTGCAATCTGCTGTTAGAAACACTGCATCTGGTCTGTGCATGGCTAGCGCACCGCTACACTAAAAGTGTAGCGCACCGCTAGCCATAGTTTGGCAGAATTACACTTTTAGTCCCTGTCATGCATTCAGCCCATTTTTGACACGTTTAAGGCCCGTTAACCCCATTTCAAAGCTCTAAAATGAAGTTAAAGTATAGGGAACTTAAAACATGTTCAAAAATATCTCGGATGTCGGTTCGTTTGGCCGTACGGTCGCGATGTTCGCTTAATTACGACGGAATGCGCATAAGCACGAAAAACGAACCAAATGACGCGACGAATGGATTTTTCTTATGGAGAACACTAAAATAAAATATTTTAGTGCTTACATAAATTTTTGGATGTCCGGATGTATTCAGAACGTAAGTTATGCGCGAAAATGCAAACTTGTGCACTTTTTGACGCTTTTAGTCCCTGAATGACACAAAAGTTTGTTTTAGCACACCGAACACCTCAAAGCCTATTTCTAAGCTATGTAAAGGATATTTATGGTATGTTTAACTTATGGTCATGTTCCGGAAGGTCTGTTACAGTTCAAATTGGCATACTTTCGCAGTTTGTCAACTTTAGTCCCTGTAAGCGATTAAACTTGATTTTGCCATACCAAAGCCTTCAAAACTTATTTCTAAGTTATGTAAAGGTTATTTAAGGTATGTTAAGCCTATTTCACTATTCCGGAGTGTTTGTTGCATTAAACTGGTTATATCTACGCATCGGTGCGCGTATAACCTTCCAGAAAGTGATTTAGAGTTTGGAATTGAACAAGAGTTGATATGTGTAAACGATACACATATTTTTACAAATCCCAAGTATGAAATATAATATTTCATTGGTTTGGTATTTGTTTGATGGCCGTGAAGGCACAGGTGTTACAACAACATTGCCTTGAAAACAAATACAACTTCAAATTCGAGTACAAACCATGCAACTTGTTTTTAGAGTTCACAAGGACTCGACAAAAGACATTAAATAGAACCAGGCTTTGGAAGATGTGTCTTGTCCAGGATAAGACACACTATCCGAACCCTAAGACACCGGATGACATCTTTTATTCTCAACATAACTTGAAACTTTCAAACGCCCGCCAGATCCACTTTTAATTCCCTGAAATACATGTAGTTTGAAAACATCAACAAAAGTTGAGCGAGTTCATGTGTTTGTTTGTGTGTACGAACAAACCTTTGTAATCATTGTATGTATGTATGTTTTGTAAATCCCGGTATGAAAGCAAACAAGGAAACAGATCAATTAATGGTTTGCAAGGCCATTAACATGCGTGCAACGGCGTAGGAAGGCTCAAACCTAGCAGATTTTGTACCGGGCCTCCGGCTGTAAGACATAGTCACCTCATGGGCCAAACCCCGGTCCACATGGGTGTGGGCCCGCTACACCCAAATAGATCTATCACTCATGTCCCTCGGTCCTAACACGAGGATTAATGGTCTTAGGAGTGCGCCTACCCATTCACATGATCTACAGTGCATTCCTTAGCTAACCATACCAATTGTAATTGTTTGTAAATATTTTGTAACATGTACTTCACCCCCCGAAGTTATAAAACGAAAATAGTTAAAAGAAAAGGGGGACATGAACTCACGGTTTTGCGTTCTTCAACGGTAACTCAAAGCTCCTTCGGGTACACACGACTACCTACAACGTACTAAGGTCTATTAGACGATCGGGTCGTGCCTTGACTAGTATGGATTAGTGTCTTTGAGTTACGTTTCTTGGTGAATTCAATATTACTCCAAGTTATATAATTATTTGTTAAAATAATAATTATTTTAACTTAAATTATATTTATTAAATTTTGAAATAATAGTTAAAACAATATATTCTAACTTGATACCTTTCAAGTATTTATACATGTATTTCCTTCCCAAGGATGGGTGTATTTGTATTTGTATTCTTATACTTGTATATTTTTGTCATGTATTGGTATCGTATTCCGGTGTGTATTTGTGCGTACGAAAATACGCATTTCTTGTAATTATTAAGTATCCTTATACTTAATTTTGTATAAATTTTTCCGGAATAATATCTTTAACGGAAATTCATCAATATATATTTCCAAAATATATATTTTAAGAATATTACTTAGAAAAAAAATTCTTATAATTTTTCCCTTGGCAAAAATATTTGTATTTTCATATAAGTTCCAAAAATAGTATATTTACAAGTATAACTTGGAAAAAATATGTAAACTTATTTTTCTCCCAAAAATAATATATTTTTCATGTGTATTTAAGAAAATATATATTTATTCCAAAAATAATATATCTTCCATTAATTCCAAGAAAATATATTTTTGTCCACCAAAAATAATATATTTTCTTCTTGTCAAAAATATGATATAAATTTGTAATAACTATAAAAGTCATATCTTCGTTTACTTGGTGTCCAAAATATTAATTACCAAAATATACTCATGAATAATATTTCCGGAATATTTTTGTGAATTATATTCCTTAGTTCGGTTTCACCAATATTTTGTGTATTCTTTGTATATTCATTCCTTGGAATTTTTGTAATATTTTGGATTGTAATTTCTTGGTATTTTGATGAGTTATATTATTTCAAGTCCTAAAATAATATAACTAATACACATAATATAAAAATAATCACACACATGGTGCCTTCTAAATAAATATTTCCTAAATACATATTTAGTCACTTTTACTTATAAAAACCAACCTCCAATATTAATAATTTTTGTAACAAAAATTATGGCAAAGTTTATGTAAAAATTCATGGTTTGAAATACACTTGTAAATATTTGTTTGGAAATATTTTTCTAAGTGTTTAGTTTTTAGAAAATTTTTGCCATAGTTTCCCCTAAAAATGGAGGTTTCCATACCTTGAAGGTATATCATTTTCTTTTGTAAATCAACACAATCAATCAACAATAAACAATCTATACTTACCAATTTTGCCAAAAACAAGCATAAACTACCACTTCATGAACTTGAAAATTTATAAAAATTTATAGTAACTTACTAGTGTATTTAGTAGGTCTTGTTACCCTTTAAAATGTGGTTGATTCTTTAAAAACATCATTTTTAAAGAATTTAGATCTTTACAACTTATGATCATATTTTCTAAAAATGTTTCTTCTTGGATTTCTCTTGTTACATAAGTGTTTCTTCACTTGTTTAACCACCAAAAATGAGGTTTATTCGTTTAAGAACCAAGATTAAGTAAATCTTGTATTTTTAACTTGGTTTCTTGAAAAATCATTCTTGAAATCTTGGATTTACAAGACTTTAAACTTACTTTGTTCATCACTTAACAAGAAAACAATTTATTCATTCAAGTTCATGACTTTCAAGAGGATGGTCTATGAATCTTTAACACTTTCATCCTCTCATCTTGTTAGATTATGTTTTTAATCATGATCTAGCAAGATCATATGATGATCTACATCATTTACACAAGTAAACAACAATCAACAAGTAAATCAACACATAAACAACATAGTTTCTTCATGATTTAAGCTTATGTTCAAGTTTCATTCCCTTGATTCTTAGTATTCTTCAAATTAATCATCATGTATCATTCTTTAACCACTTAGATAAGATGTAAAATGGAGTGTATGATGTTCTTACCACTAGCTCAAGGCTAGGGATGATCAAGAGAAGAAATAGAGTGGATTAAAGCAAATAAAGAAGGTCCTTCAACTTCTACAAGCTCCTAGCTCCTTTGTATGTCTTCTAGCACCTTGGTATAAGCTTGGAATGTATGAGGAATGACTGATGATGGTGGTGGTATTGTTGTTGGGTTTCGGCCGAGAGCAAGGCAAGGGAGAGGGAGAGGAGTGTGTGTTTAATGTGAAAGTTATGAAGTTATGATCTTGATGTGTATTCTTATAATCCAAACTCAAGTGATTTTCCAATGTATAATATGTTCATAAAGCACCAACATAATCTATTAGAATAATCAAATGAAATCAAGGTGTGGGGGCCATGTATGGGTCGTCCCATATGTGGGGGGGGGGGTAGTAGGCTTAGGTTGTAACTAAGTTAGATTTCTAGGTTCGAATTCAAGTGTTTAGTTAGATACTTAGTTACTAGATATTTATATAATGTGTTATGATGTTCGGGGACCATAACTAGCTTGGTAATGTTAAAACAATGCTTCTAGTGAAAATTTGGTGTTTCGGCTAGTGTCCGGTTGTTCGGTTGGTTACCGGTTCGTTAAGGTGCTAAACTTTGCAGTTTAGTGTGCTTTATGTACCCTTTTGTGACACTTTCGATTCCCGACACTTAGGAAAGCATTCAGGACCATTTAACCATATTTCTTTATGATATAAAATTGTTAAAATGCTGAATTTGCTGATTTTCTGCAGAATTCTGCAGTTTATGTGAGTTTTAGGAACTTTCCGGCACTTAAACTATCTCTAGGAAGGCAGTTTTATGATCCCTACGTTGCTACACACTATACTAGTGTCGTACTTGGTTTCTAGCCCATTCTGCGTCTCAATACCTTGTCTGTCTATGTACTGAACTTCGTCAGCATTTTTCTGATTTGTCTGATAACTGTGCTAACTGTGTTTCGTGCATCATTTGAGTCAGATAAGCTCTCATGCAATAATGATATGTCATTTGCAATATCTGATGCACATGTAAGTATAAAGCAGAAATCAGAAAGCAGTTCAAGTCATTAATTGAAATGCAGCACAGTCATTAAGCACTAATCATGATTTGATAGTTGTACGAATACCTAAAATTTTGATAGTTGTCACAGTCACACTCATCTGACCAAGTGGGTTTGAATTGGTATTTTTCAAGCTCCTCAAAAGTTGAGGACCCCTCTAGTCTTTCAAGAGTGATTTTGTTACCATTTTTTTCAGTTATTTTTATTTCTTGGCCATCCTTGTTTGTTGGTATTATCTCAACAGTGTTTTGAACAGACTCATTTACAGCAGTGTTTTCAACTTGGTCATTTTTCTTGAAACCTATGCCAAATTTTACATTGCTTTTGATCTGTTTCTCTAGCATAACTTCATAATTGTAGGATTCCACCCATTTTTCACATGTGATTTGGGTGGATTCCAACTCCTTTTTACAGGTTTGATATTTTTCTATCATAGCCAGGGGTTGGTCCTTGGTTATGCTATGCTCATGCTTGAGGCTGCAAATTTCACTCTCTTTTTCAAACAATTTGTTTTTCAATTCTTTAACAGATTTTTCAAATTGTATTTCATCTTTTAAAATCTTGTCTCTAAGGTTTTCATTCACCTCTTTAACATTAGCAAATGCTATGATGCATTTGTCTGAACACAGGTTTTTCAAGACCTGAGGTGATACCTTAGTTGCAGCCATCATGGCACAATCACAAACATTTTCACAAGCACTGTTGTTCTCTTTTTCTTTTTCTTTTTATTTCTCTTTCTCTTCTTCCTTACACCATGGGTCAGCAAGAGGCTCTAACTGTGGTTTGTCTTCCTTCTCCATCAGATGTTCACCAACAACAGCAGTAATCACTGCTTCAGCAATCTCATCCACTGTTTCAGCACTAGATTCTCCTTTTTCAGTTTCCAACCCTTCAGATATTGACTCTATTGCTACAAAATAGATTTCTCAACAGAAGCATCATTCTTAGCAAGTAGAGCAAAGTTTTCATCAGTTAATTCAACAGGCATGCTACTCCAATCAACAAAGCCTTGGGTAAAGATGCTTTGCTGACTGGCCTCTACTGGAGCAGATGTTTGTGCAGCATGTTGTCCAGGTTGTTGCACTTGGGCCTGAGGAACTAGGACTTGGACATATTGTATTTGAGGAACAGTGGTTTGAACATATTGCACTAGAACAGGTGTTACATGGTGTGCATAATGTGCAGTGTTTACATGAGCAGCATGGGTATTTTGGTAATATTGCACAGTGTTTTGTGTGTTTTGAGGTCTAGGGCTAGGGTGTGTTATGATTGGTCCACTGTTTTGGTTACTTCTACACTCTCTAGCAAAGTGTCCTAGCCTGTTACACTTGTAGCATTTTAACTTTGATTTATCCAACCCAACTTTTAAGTTCCCATGTAACCCTGGAAATTTTCTCCATGTTCTTTTATAAAACTTGCTGGTTCTTACACTCAGCAGTGCAAGTTGATGCAATATGTCCATTTCCTCTAAATCAGTGGGATCAAAATGCTGAAGATCATTGAGTTCAAAGGATAGGTTGTCAGAACTCTGGTTTTCACTACTAGCTGTGAAAGCATAGTTAGTTGAGTAAGAATCATAGTTGTTAAAAGCTCCACCAGCAGTTATGTCAATGTAATGATCATAACTCTGATCCTTACGACTACCAGATTCCTCTTGACCAAGAAGTGTTGTGCTACCAAATGTGTAGTCATCAGCAACCTTTCCTAACTCTTGTAACTTCTTTTTCTGGTTCAACTCTCTCTCATAAGTGAGGAGTCGACCATGAAGTTGAGTCTGTGTTAACTCTTTGAACCCAACTGAATTTCTGGTTACAAAAGCAATTGTGTCCCATTTTTCAGGAAGTGACCTTAGAAACCTACTATTTAGAGTTGATTTTGCAAATTCAACATTAACAAGTTTCAATTCACTAATGAGACAACGAAAACGTTCAAACTGTTGTGTTAGTGATTCTCCTTTCACATGGCAAAATGTTTCATACTATTGATTCAAAACCTCCCTGTTATTTTCTATCACCTCTTCTGTACCACCAGACTGTTCTTTTAGAGCATCCCACAGCTCTTTGGCACTGTTACAATGTAACAGTCCAGCATAAATGCCATTTGGAAGAGCTGAGGTAACTATGATAAAAGCATTTGCATCTAATTCATTTTTTTTAAATCTTGTTCTAAGTAGTTTTCAGGGCTTTTAGGCACAAAGTCTTTGGGATCTTCAGTACTAGGCACCTGTGGAACATGTGGTCCATAGATAACTGACTTCCAACAGCCGGTATTTTGTTGTGTAAGGACATGACCCATCCGACGTTGCCAAATGTTGTACTCGGATCTGACAAGCATCAGTGGTTTGAAAAGAGTCCCTGTGTTGTGAGGGTAGTGTGATTGTGATGCCATCTTGGTTGATTTTCACAAAAGTTTTTAGAATAATCAACTTTGTACGTGATTATCTTTTTACTCTGTTTTTATCAACTGATACGAACAACTTGGGTATCAATAAATATGAGCTGAAATTTTACGTCAAATTGATGGTTAGATCGAATTTGATTGTACTAGCTCTGATACCAATTGTTAGGATATGAGTTTCTTTAGATTGTGTTTGTTTGGATTAATTGATGTAAAATGGTAGAACAGAGATGTAGTAATTGCAGCGAAAATAACAAGCAAACTTTATAAACATAATCACGGAAGAAAAGTTTACGCAAACATGTTTTCCATTGAATCGAATGATTATATCAAATTACAATAATCAAAACAATTGCATGCATGCACAAGACTCCCCCTCAGGCTGAGCTCAGTGATTTGTTCGTACAAGATGACTTGTGAAGGAAAGAGCTAATGGAATAGTACAGAGTACTGTTCTATTTATAGTACAGACAAACTGTAACACCTCGAAAATTTACGTCCTATAATGTCTTGACACGTGTCATAACCTTTGAACGTGTGAAAGAATGTTCTTGAAGGACTAAAGTTGACAAATAATGAAACTGTGTAAATATAAGGGTTCAAAGTGTCAACAATGAATAAATATACTTTACAATAACCCTACATGATGTTTATAACCTTAAACGAATGGATCATGGATCATACGAAGCGAATTATGAAAGAAAGTGAGAGATTACAAACTACAGAGGTTAAATGTGTCCACATGTTAAAGATATACCTCTGAGTGACCTTATAGCAAACCCGAAGCCTTGTAACGATTAATTATGCTCACTAGAATGCACCATAAAAATTTCACCAAGTTTCGTTGCCGTATGAGAAAGTTGTGATAAAATTCGTGTGTGAGGGTTAGAATCGTCAAACATTGAAAATTTGGGCTTTTCGGGTGATCACAAAGTTACCCGAGGACTTGACAAAGTGGGTATAAGTATTAAAGCCCCTATATGTAAATATTAAAGCCTTAAAATGCAAGAAACAACTTGAAAACGACCTTTCGGGGGACCAGGGACCAAAATGCAATAAAAGGAAAATGAAAAACCTGAACACAAGTCTCAGGCGGCCCGCCTGAGGTTTAACAACATCTAAAGCGGGCCGCGTCAGGACCCCAGATGCGAAAAATAACAGACAGCTGCCTGTTGCTGTTGTAACCGACTTAAAACACCGGATTTCGATTCTATGGGCTTGTCTATACTGGTATATAGCTTATAGTGGACACATGCATGCATCTTGGATCATCCTAGACCCATTTGGCATCAAATTGGAAAGATCAAAGTTCGTTTATAAGTCTCATATTGCAACATACAAGCATATTTCAACTTCTGGACATTTTGAGGAGCTCAAGAACTGATACAAGACTTCCCAATCATCCATTAGACGTATGTAAGTACTCTTGACCCTTCTCGATTGGGTTATGCTTAGTTTATAGCCTAGAAGTCAAACCGTCGTAATTACGGTTTGACTTGGCGATAAATCATAAACGGTCCAGAGTTTGGTCGAAACGAAAGTTGTTATAAGTTGGTAATTATGTGGGCCTTAAACCCTTAAAAGAGCACCCACTGATTCCAATCCTAACTAGGTCGTTTGTCGAGTCAAACGTTGTCCGAAAAAGTCAACAGAATTGTTATTTTCGAATTAGCATATGATTAGCATTGTAAAAGGCGTGTAACCTATTTTATCGATCATATAACCTGATAATAAGTATAACAACTTGTCTACGCTTGTTTGATTCGACAACTTTCTGTTTTGAACCGATTCGGAACCGAAAGACGCAAAAGTTTGACTTTTGCTTTGACCTCAGTTCTGACCCGGTTTAGATAGGTTTAGACATGCCTTAAAGTTCCATTAGGACCTAGTCACATGTGTGTATAACCCTCTGCGTTTATACCACTTGAAACCTCGATTGTCCGACGTTTCCGTTAATTGCTTAAATAGTGACCATAATGCCCTTATGACCATAAAATGAGAATTTTGGAAATGTGAAAGTACAATAATCTTAGTTACTAATTTTTAAACATGTCTGAAATTTTCACATCAGTCGGAGGTCTAGATTAGGAGTTATGCTTAATGACGTAATTATAACGCTTCTAAGAAATTAATCGGCGTCATTAGCGTAAAGCCTATCTAAACCCCATTTTTGACACCAAACCTTTTACCCACTGATGTAATATAATATTTTGGGATTTTTGAAGATTTTTAATTATTTTAAACTGATCATAAGCTAGGATTATCGCCTTAATTCGGTAAATACCGAATATGCCCTTTTCGGCCATTAAATGAGTTTTACAAGTCCTTTTGCTACCAATCCAATTGCTACTGATTTTAAATAATAAATGAAGTGTTTTGAACCTTGTAAACTGACCTGGAAACTCAGAATACTATTTTAACCCGTAAATCGCTTAAAATGGCGTTATACGCGTATTAAGCGCATAGTAAGGGTTTAAAACCATTTTGCCACATAGGACTTAACACCAACTGATATACCAAGTTAAAATAAACTATTTTACTGATTTATTCAGACCCGGATCACAGAAGCTTAATTGATCCCTTTTATAATCTTTAAAATGACCAAAATACCCCTAAGGGGCTTATTATGAGATTAAACTCGTTTTGGGCATAATGGAAGGTATCCTACTGATATCACAACATATTTAAGGCATGTTAACTTAGGAAACCTGTTTAGGACTCTTATGGTTACCCGTTACGCTTCATACGCGTTCGGTTCGGTTTATGTAACTAGTTTACATAAATTAGCCGAAACCTTATCGGTTTTATCTCAAAATCCAGAATGTGTATAATATACCCATATTATACAAGTCTCCGAACTTGTCGGGTCTAAATCACATTCTATTCCAGTCTTCGCCTTATCATGCGTTTGAACCGTATCTTCCTTTTGAAAACTAACCGGTCTAAGTCATGACTTAATTAAAGACCCGTTAGGATTCTAATAGGTTATTAAAAACCTTCGTTCCAGATTTAGGAGCCCAGTAAAAGCTATCTGTACTTGCTGATTTGATACGGCTGGGATTGAATTTATATTTACCAGTGTAAACTGACGTATTTTCCAAAAAGGCTAAGTGCAGGTACTAATCGGAATCGGCTGGCTACTCCTAGCATCATTAAAGAGTCTCGCAAGCTTAGATGCCTAAAGTCTATTGAACAGTGTTATTTTATTTTCGATCCGCCTGTGGATCCTTTACTTCCGTTGTAATACTTTGATGTTACACTATTTCGGATTGTAATATATTTATCTTTTGCTTCCGCTGTGCATTTATATATTGTGTTGTTTGACTATGATGTTGCCAACCGCGTCACGATACTCCCCTACCGGGCCCACCGGTAACACGTGGAAAAATCGGGGTGTGACAGGTTGGTATCAGAGCCAACATTGAGTGAATTAAACACTATCTTTTTGTGTTTAATATCAATGACACATTAGCACATACCTTGACCTTCTGAGTCTAGACTTAACTTAGGAATATTCTCAATCCTTATCTGGAATTTCTGCTTCCAAAAATTTTTATATTTTGGATACGTCGCCAAGCGAAGAAGCCGTAATAATAATTCTCCACACCAGGAGCCTTGATTTGCTGACCTTCGTACAGCGGCTAGGACGAAACATACAACCAAGGAGAAGGCATTCAGAAATAAAATGAAGAAGAAACTCCTTTTGCTAAAAATCGTTTCCTTAATAGTCCTTATAAGGACATAATTACCTTTCAGTTCCTTCGAGGACAACACTATTCCTTTCAAGTCCCGTCTAGGGCACATCTGTATTTTTTTAATTTTATAGTGGAATAATTAACTTTAAATTTTCATTCAGACATTCCTTTTATAAGATCTACCTTTATATAAAATGGCAAAATCTAAAAAAAGGACGAGACCTAGCCACGCATTATTTTGAGGCAGGGCAAAGATGGTAGTTCCATAATTAGATTCAGATCCATATTTAACACCTCAATTTAGGTTTGTTCTGCGTTAAATATTAATAAGAATCTTAAGAGTGAAACCTAGCCTTCGGGTCATTTTAAGGCCGGGCCATGATGGTAAGACCTGTTTAAAAGATTCGAATCCCTGTTAACATCTGTAAATATGTTAACACTCCTGACAGACGTGATTCATTAAAAAAAATCACACTTGTCATCCTTATATTAGGAATTTTTTTCCAAATTTTTTAGCGTAAATGATCAATAGGAATCATGGCTGGTAAACGTCGAAAATGAGGTACGCATCAAAACATCCATTTGGGATGTATATATACGAGTAAAGATGAATACATGAAAAAAAGATAGTTTTATTTCATAACTTCTTGTCAAGACAATGAACTATGAAATTTTCCGACCTAAAGGAATCATCGATTATGTTTTAAAATTTTCCCTAGTGACAAGGCCTCTGGGCCATCATAAGTCCTTTGGAACAAGCCCTTGTGCTATATATAAAAGATGTCAGTATGACATTGGCAGTCGTGACTTATGTCCCCTGTCTAATAAATATGAAGGATTATATTCCGCTTAAATGCCAAAGATGGTTTATTTAAACTTAGGCAAAACATAATCAAATAAATTAAATTCTATCTATTGGCCTATATGGTTTAATTGCGCTATGGCTATTTATTCATCAAATTCGACAATTCACTATATGATTAAACAAATTGTTTCTACTTGGATAGTAGCCTTCAAAGCTTCACCATGGCTGACTCCTCTGAAGCTCACCATCATCCAGTTAATCAGAATGATGAAGTAAGACTGAACTTAACAAGAACCGAGTTACAGGCTATGTTAAATACGGCCATAAATAACGTTGTGGATCGCGTGCTGAGGGAACACAAACGAAAGGGCAATGATACCCCAATTCAAGGTTGTAAAAAGGGTAAGACCAGTTCAAACTATAACCAGTCCAAGCCAAAGGAGGCTAAACCCGAATGTAAGAATTGCGGGAAAAAGAGGCACTTCAGTAAATGTATATATGAACAGATCAGGGGATGTGGTATCTGTAAAGAGATGAATCACAAGACCCATGAATGCAAGAAATTGAAAAACAACCAACAGTCGGGTGAAAAACCCAGATGCAAAATCTGCAAGAAACAGCACTTCGGGAAGTGCAGGTATGGATCGAACTCGCATACACAGTCGAGAACTTTTGCATGTGGGATATGCAAGTCCAAGGGGCATAAGACCTTGGACTGCAAGAAGATGGAGGACGCAACCTGCTATGGTTGCAATGAAATAGGGCACATCAAAACTAACTGCCCTAATAAAACAAAGAAGTCTGGCGAGGCTAAGAAGACCAAAACCGAAAACTCCCAAGTGGATACTCAAGAGGCTATCCAAGATGACAAGGTCACAACAGGTACTTTCTACATCAATAACGCTCATGTTAGAGTATTATTTAATTCAGGTTCAGATAAGTCTCTCATAGACAATAGATATTGTAAATCATTAAATCTGCCTGTTAAAAACTCTAAGCGTTAAGTATGAAGTAAAATTGACCGATAATACCTCAGAGACTGCTCCAGCAATATTAAATGGATGTTTTATATCCATTAGGAATTACCCTTCTCCGCTGTCCTTGTTTCGTTAATAAGAGGACTCGATATAGTAATAAAAATCGATGGTTTGTCTTGAAAATCAAGCCCATATTGTGGGTGATAAGAAGCAATTAATTATCAAGACTCCTTATGAGACAACCCTCATAATTACATGCATCCGTGCGATTAATTAATATTAAAACATAAAAAAATGGTGGAATTGGCCGTCCCCGGAATCGAACCTGGGTCTAGGCCGCACCCGTTCGCGCGCCTAGCCAACCGAGCTAGGTGCCTAGTTTGTGAAATTTCCATTTTGATTAAATATAAGCACATGTACAATAACTTCCTTACTTCTTACTATAAGTCACCTACTTATCCTCCTTATGTTGACTAAGTATTAGAATCCAAGATTTTACCTCTATGTTTTAATTACTCTTGGCTTGCTTATGTTGACTAAACACTAGAAAGGATGTAGTAGATACCATTAAGTATATCAGTGGTTATGCTAGAAAGGACATGGTAAGGTATTCATCACAGTCATTCGATGGCAATACTCTTAATTAGTAAGGACATTAATGAAATCCTCAAGAAGGATCATCTTATACATTGTAGAATGGTCCAAGTTTTAAGGACCTTATTAGAAAAACCTAGTATCCGTTACGCGAAAAAAGGGAAAGACAGAATAAGAATTTTCTGACTCTCGCCATAAAAGTTCTAGACAGTCGACAGTATGTCGCAAATTTTAATTCATTGGCTGAGATAGTACCCTATTCAGTATACCCAAAAAATCTAAGCTTAAAGCACATAATTATTAGTGGTTAGCATTGACAATAAGAGGGCACACTAAGGTTTCAAAACCTACTCATTAAAAATCCATTATGGATCTACCTCAGCTACCCACGTTATAATGATTAAGAAGTAATCAGTCAAAGCTGAGACTGCCCTAAAGTTATCTAAGATATTACAGCTAAGTTTAGAAGGATTAATAATGGAGGCGTTTAGCCCTCCTGTTGGATAATTAGAGACAACTCACATTAGGAATTTCACCAGATAAACCCTTATTTGTGAATTTATTGCTATAAATTACATGTGGTTTTGGGTGCTGTTAATTCTCTCACAAGACCATAAACTTAGCAAACTTTTAGAAATTTTTTCTGTAAGAACCCCGGATATTAAGTGTAAGGTGGAACCTTCGGGCAAATCATATGAACCATTTCTTCTGTTCTCGTCAGAAACCTTTAGGCATAAAATTTTAGAAGTATCCTCTCTCTAAGAGGAAGTACGAAAGCATAAATAGTTGATATCTCTTTAATCTCTATCGATTCCGAATACCAGATGATATGATAAAAGCGCCATATGAGGATTGGTGTGTCTTAATAAATTCCATAGATTGTTTCCATGCCTGATCAGTATGGAGATTTAATGCATGGGACCATAAATATATTCCGAGAGGTCATATGGTACTAAAGTCAACTAATGGTATTCAAAGGAGATATCCTGAATGGAATTGTCCAAATAAATGTTCGAGACCGAGGAATTCGTGGACTCGTATCGTAAATGTGTCACTTAATTGACACAAACAATGGTGGATGAATTGGAGTTTGAGATTTATAAAATCTCTGTAACCTCCTTATATCTTGATCATCTTCTTCTAAGATTACCCTGTTTACCCCTGAGAGGCAGGTAGAGTTAAGGGTTATATCCCATTTAGGGCTGCATTATTATGAGATCTCCAAGGCAGCTAGTACCATTTTTGGCAGAATTGAAAACCCTGGTCAAATAAGTTTTAAGATATAGATTAATATAGCTTAACTCAATATCCTGAGAGTTCGGTATAGTTAGATATGAAAGACGGTTCATCTTGCTTATGCATTTTTACCGCAACCCAAATTAGGCAACGATTAAGGATTTGCCATCAGCTGCCCAGGACCGTCGATTTGTTCGACTCACGACAAGGATTAGCTATTCCTCAAAATTAGTTAAGCAGTGGTTAGAATAACCATCTCACCTTAAGATAAGCTTTTCTATAATAGTTGATAAATAAGCATCAAGGCTGCTCTTTAGGAGACCTTGTATAGATGAAATGTTACACATCTGTTGTTAGGACAATAGATTGGTAAATCCAATTACCAGGATCTGAAAGTTGTATTGGAAACAACAATTAAGATCACGCAGATTCATAACCTTCAGTAAGATGCCAGTATTCGGCAGAAAATCAAGGATAAATGAAAATAGCAAAACTTCCTAAATTCTTGTAAAAGATTAAAGTTCAAACAAGAGATATCACCCAGGAAGGGTGTACCAAATTTGTTAAATTATCAGGCTAGTTAAGCTCTGAATATATGGAAATTATTCGAAGGAAATCGAATGTATTAAGATCAAGTAGCTTGTAAGCTAAAACCTACTTAAGGAGTTTGAAGGAGCTCGCAATACATTGCACACTAGTGACTGGAGGATGTGTTCCGCCAATAAGTCAAGAAGCACTATCACATAATGATATGCAGAATTATGATGTGATGAGCATCCTGTATCGATTGAGGATCGACAGGTCAAGAAGCTCCAAAAAGGATACATACGCCTAATATAAGAGTCATTTTGGGAGCTAGGAAAGACTCCAGATATGCTATAAAAGTTAAGTCCATTATGCGACAAAGAGTACTTCCAGCATTTTAACAAATCTCGAGGTTGAGATTTCTTTTAAGGGGGTGAGGATGTAACACCTCGAAAATTTACGTCCTATAATGTCTTGACACGTGTCATAACCTTTGAACGTGTGAAAGAATGTTCTTGAAGGACTAAAGTTGACAAACAATGAAACTGTGTAAATATAAGGGTTCAAAGTGTCAACAATGAATAAATATACTTTACAATAACCCTACATGATGTTTATAACCTTAAACGAATGGATCATGGATCATACGAAGCGAATTGTGAAAGAAAGTGAGAGATTACAAACTACAGGGGTTAAATGTGTCAACATGTTAAAGATATACCTCTGAGTGACCTTATAGCAAACCCGAAGCCTTGTAACGATTAATTATGCTCACTAGAATGCACCATAAAAATTTCACCAAGTTTCGTTGCCGTATGAGAAAGTTGTGATAAAATTCGTGTGTGAGGGTTAGAATCGTCAAACATTGAAAATTTGGGCTTTTCGGGTGATCACAAAGTTACCCGAGGACTTGAAAAAGTGGGTATAAGTATTAAAGCCCCTATATGTAAATATTAAAGCCTTAAAATGCAAGAAACAACTTGAAAACGACCTTTCGGGGGACCAGGGACCAAAATGCAATAAAAGGAAAATGAAAAACCTGAACACAAGTCTCAGGCGGCCCGCCTGAGGTTTAACAACATCTAAAGCGGGCCGCGTCAGGACCCCAGATGCGAAAAATAACAGACAGCTGCCTGTTGCTGTTGTAACCGACTTAAAACACTGGATTTCGATTCTATGGGCTTGTCTATACTGGTATATAGCTTATAGTGGACACATGCATGCATCTTGGATCATCCTAGACCCATTTGGCATCAAATTGGAAAGATCAAAGTTCGTTTATAAGTCTCTTATTGCAACATACAAGCATATTTCAACTTCTGGACATTTTGAGGAGCTCAAGAACTGATACAAGACTTCCCAATCATCCATTAGACGTATGTAAGTACTCTTGACCCTTCTCGATTGGGTTATGCTTAGTTTATAGCCTAGAAGTCAAACCGTCGTAATTACGGTTTGACTTGGCGATAAATCATAAACGGTCCAGAGTTTGGTCGAAACGAAAGTTGTTATAAGTTGGTAATTATGTGGGCCTTAAACCCTTAAAAGAGCACCCACTGATTCCAATCCTAACTAGGTCGTTTGTCGAGTCAAACGTTGTCCGAAAAAGTCAACAGAATTGTTATTTTCGAATTAGCATATGATTAGCATTGTAAAAGGCGTGTAACCTATTTTATCGATCATATAACCTGATAATAAGTATAACAACTTGTCTACGCTTGTTTGATTCGACAACTTTCTGTTTTGAACCGATTCGGAACCGAAAGACGCAAAAGTTTGACTTTTGCTTTGACCTCAGTTCTGACCCGGTTTAGATAGGTTTAGACATGCCTTAAAGTTCCATTAGGACCTAGTTACATGTGTGTATAACCCTCTGCGTTTATACCACTTGAAACCTCGATTGTCCGACGTTTCCGTTAATTGCTTAAATAGTGACCATAATGCCCTTATGACCATAAAACGAGAATTTTGGAAATGTGAAAGTACAATAATCTTAGTTACTAATTTTTAAACATGTCTGTAAATTTTCACATCAGTCGGAGGTCTAGATTAGGAGTTATGCTTAATGACGTAATTATAACGCTTCTAAGTAATTAATCGGCGTCATTAGCGTAAAGCCTATCTAAACCCCATTTTTGACACCAAACATTTTACCCACTGATGTAATATAATATTTTGGGATTTTTGAAGATTTTTAATTATTTTAAACTGATCATAAGCTAGGATTATCGCCTTAATTCGGTAAATACCGAATATGCCCTTTTCGGCCATAAAATGAGTTTTACAAGTCCTTTTGCTACCAATCCAGTTGCTACTGATTTTAAATAATAAATGAAGTGTTTTGAACCTTGTAAACTGACCTGGAAACTCAGAATACTATTTTAACCCGTAAATCGCTTAAAATGGCGTTATACGCGTATTAAGCGCATAGTAAGGGTTTAAAACCATTTTGCCACATAGGACTTAACACCAACTGATATACCAAGTTAAAATAAACTATTTTACTGATTTATTCAGACCCGGATCACAGAAGCTTAATTGATCCCTTTTATAATCTTTAAAATGACCAAAATACCCCTAAGGGGCTTATTATGAGATTAAACTAGTTTTGGGCATAATGGAAGGTATCCTACTGATATCACAACATATTTAAGGCATGTTAACTTAGGAAACCTGTTTAGGACTCTTATGGTTACCCGTTACGCTTCATACGCGTTCGGTTCGGTTTATGTAACTAGTTTACATAAATTAGCCGAAACGGGTCAAACCTTATCGGTTTTATCTCAAAATCCAGAATGTGTATAATATACCCATATTATACAAGTCTCCGAACTTGTCGGGTCTAAATCACATTCTATTCCAGTCTTCGCCTTATCGTGCGTTTGAACCGTATCTTCCTTTTGAAAACTAACCGGTCTAAGTCATGACTTAATTAAAGACCCGTTAGGATTCTAATAGGTTATTAAAAACCTTCGTTCCAAATTTAGGAGCCCAGTAAAAGCTATCTGTACTTGCTGATTTGATACGGCTGGGATTGAATTTATATTTACCAGTGTAAACTGACGTATTTTCCAAAAAGGCTAAGTGCAGGTACTAATCGGAATCGGCTGGCTACTCCTAGCATCATTAAAGAGTCTCGCAAGCTTAGATGCCTAAAGTCTATTGAATAGTGTTATTTTATTTTCGATCCGCCTGTGGATCCTTTACTTCCGTTGTAATACTTTGATGTTACACTATTTCGGATTGTAATATATTTATCTTTTGCTTCCGCTGTGCATTTATATATTGTGTTGTTTGACTATGATGTTGCCAACCGCGTCACGATACTCCCCTACCGGGCCCACCGGTAACACGTGGAAAAATCGGGGTGTGACAGGTTGGTATCAGAGCCAACATTGAGTGAATTAAACACTATCTTTTTGTGTTTAATCTCAATGACACATTAGCACATACCTTGACCTTCTGAGTCTAGACTTAACTTAGGAATATTCTCAATCCTTATCTGGAATTTCTGCTTCCAAAAATTTTTATATTTTGGATAAGTCGCCAAGCGAAGAAGCCGTAATAATAATTCTCCACACCAGGAGCCTTGATTTGCTGACCTTCGTACAGCGGCTAGGACGAAACATACAACCAAGGAGAAGGCATTCAGAAATAAAATGAAGAAGAAACTCCTTTTGCTAAAAATCGTTTCCTTAATAGTCCTTATAAGGACATAATTACCTTTCAGTTCCTTCGAGGACAACACTATTCCTTTCAAGTCCCGTCTAGGGCACATCTGTATTTTTTTAATTTTATAGTGGAATAATTAACTTTAAATTTTCATTCAGACATTCCTTTTATAAGATCTACCTTTATATAAAATGGCAAAATCTAAAAAAAGGACGAGACCTAGCCACGCATTATTTTGAGGCAGGGCAAAGATGGTAGTTCCATAATTAGATTTAGATCCATATTTAACACCTCAATTTAGGTTTGTTCTGCGTTAAATATTAATAAGAATCTTAAGAGTGAAACCTAGCCTTCGGGTCATTTTAAGGCCGGGCCATGATGGTAAGACCTGTTTAAAAGATTCGAATCCTTGTTAACATCTGTAAATATGTTAACACTCCTGACAGACGTGATTCATTAAAAAAAATCACACTTGTCATCCTTATATTAGGAATTTTTTTCCAATTTTTTTAGCGTAAATGATCAATAGGAATCATGGCTGGTAAACGTCGAAAATGAGGTACGCATCAAAACATCCATTTGGGATGTATATATACGAGTAAAGATGAATACATGAAAAAAAGATAGTTTTATTTCATAACTTCTTGTCAAAGCAATGAACTATGAAATTTTCCGACCTAAAGGAATCATCGATTATGTTTTAAAAATTTCCCTAGTGACAAGGCCTCTGGGCCATCATAAGTCCTTTGGAACAAGCCCTTGTGCTATATATAAAAGATGTCAGTATGACATTGGCAGTCGTGACTTATGTCCCCTGTCTAATAAATATGAAGGATTATATTCCGCTTAAATGCCAAAGATGGTTTATTTAAACTTAGGCAAAACATAATCAAATAAATTAAATTCTATCTATTGGCCGATATGGTTTAATATAAACACTGATTACATAGACACTGATTACATAAACCACTGATTCTTCATTCCACTGTTATAGTCTAAGCACTGATGTTGAGCATCAGTGCTTTCTTCAAAGGATGATCAGTTCTTTGAATGGGCAGTGCTTTGGTATTCAACAGTGCTTGGGAGACATCAGTAGATAGAGCTTCAGTCTTTATATCAAATCAGTTCTTTGGCTAACAGTTGTTGTGCTGATCAGTGCTTTGAGTCTATCAGGTGTTAGTAAACCACTGTCAAGGGGAAAGTCTTGTACAAGCTCTGCTTATGATGATCAACTGTTCTGAACCAGTTTTGGCTTTCCTTATCATCTGTTCTTTCTGGGTTTGAAAGCATGGACCAACAGTGGTGGACCCACATTTTTACATTTTGTAAAATAATGGATCTTTACTAACAGAACCTTAATTTCTTTTTGTCCCCTTATCATTTTCGGTTTAGTAAAGGCCCATTAGTTTACAATATATGAAAAGTTGGGATCACCACTGGTTATTTTTGAAGTTGGGACCATTGCCGGCCAACGGCTAATAGTTAGGATTATTAAAATCCACCATCCATCACATTCCTCCATCATCCAAAATTGATCGTAAGAGTTCTTGTCAAACAAAGGTCATTCTTGGCTGAATCTCTTACATCACTTGGTGACGACAAATCTTTTATGTATTACTTTTGATTTCCAAGATTTAGCTACTTTTTAATTGGGTTTGTATTAATGACTTTAATAAATAGTTTTTTATATTGAAAGTGAACTTTATTCTATCATCTCTTCATGTTTTGTTGATTCACTCATTCGTGTCTTTACGGTCTATATAAAGTGCGTTAACTGCCTGGAAGGGGGTTAGAAGGGTGGTTAGGGTAAAGTTATTGCCTCGTTTAGTGTATAAATCCTGTGAGGACTTGATTCAAGCTTATTAGGACTTCCCTTGAGGCAGATAACAACAAATCGGGGGAAGTAAGAACGACTTGAATCCCTTATAAATAAACTACTATTAAAACTTTAAACCGACCTTGCGGGACTATATCCCTGTTGACTCAGACCAATATGGTCGAGGGTAGCGTTGCCTCCAAAAGAGGGACATGCCACATTTTGCATTAATAACTCACTTAATTATCTTTCAATATTCCGGCCTTGCGGGACTGTATCCCTGCTGACTCAGACCAATACGGCCGAGGGTAGCGTTGTCTCCAAAAGAGGGACATGCGACTATAACTAAGATAATCTCTTAAAAAACCCAAAGTGCGGAAATCATCAAAGGATACGTAAAAGATGAGTCAGAACCAAGTGATTCTATCTTTTCTATTTGTGTATTTTATTATTTTAGTTTCTTTCTTTAATTTAATTACTAAAAAACCTTTTCTCAAAATTCGGTTAGATTAGACTTTGATGATATTCTTGTATTAAAAGCTCTTGTATCCTTGGACGACCTCGATATCTTACCATCACTATGCTACGCTAACGATGGGTGCACTTGCCCTAGCGTGTTGTAGAGAGTGATAGTGTTATATCGTGTTTCATAAATTTAAAGCTTGACAAACGATTAAAAGTGCTTAAAAATATATTAAAAATCATACACCCTCCACTCACGCCAAGTTTTTGGCTCCGTTGCCGGGGACACAAGGATTTTAATAAAGTTTAAAATTGACGGCGTAATCATTTTTTTTTCTTCTTTACTTTTTCTTTTTAGGTTTTTCTTCTTTTTCTGCAATTTTTCTATTCTCTGCGAGAATATCACGAGGTCGTGTCAAACTTACAGTACAGAAAAGAATCTCTTCTCAGGGTTACTGGAATAGAAGCACGGGGCCATGTCAAACCTCCAGTATCTGAGAACCAGAAAACAAAAAAAAATTCTCAACAGCATAGGGCCGTTCATGTCTCAATGGATCATATTGAGCTTTAATAGGGCTGCCAAATCGTGTCTTATCGAGTTTAACAGGTCTCTGACGACGTGAATTACACAAGTATTAAACATGGATACAACTTGGTTAAGTACTTTATATCTCATGTCTATAACATAGTTGTTTGTTTTATGTACCAGGGAGAAGAAATGATGGATCGTACCCTCCTATTTCTATTTATTTTTAAAAAAGTAAAAAACCAAGTAGTGTATTTTTTTAGTAAACAGGTTTAATCGTGTCTTATACAGATATCTATTGTCAGCCCTAACCTTAATGGATCACATTGAACAATAGTAAATCATACATGTTCTAATGGACCATATTGGGCCTTAATGGATTATAATAGCCAAATAGCAGGTCATTTATGTCTTAGCGGGCTATATTGGGCCTTAATAGATAATAATGGACAAAGTAGATCATGCATGTCTTATTGGACCATATTGGGCCTTAATGGATCATGATGGCCAATAGTAGATCATACATGTCTTAAATGAACCATGTTGGGCCTTAATGGATCACAATGGCCAATAATAGTCTATACATGTCTACCATATTGGGCCTAAATGGATCAAAGTGACCAATATTAGATCATACATGTCT
This sequence comes from Helianthus tuberosus, assembly GCA_030545235.1. Classification (NCBI taxonomy): domain Eukaryota; kingdom Viridiplantae; phylum Streptophyta; class Magnoliopsida; order Asterales; family Asteraceae; genus Helianthus; species Helianthus tuberosus. The sequence goes on along the minus strand of CM060426.1, from coordinate 53,931,916 downwards.
TACTGGGCTTACATGGATCACAATGGCCAATAGTAGATCATACATGATTTAATGGACCATATGGGATCTTAATGGATCATGATGGACAATAGTATATCATACGTGTCTTAATGGACCATATTGGGCCTTAATAGATCACAGTGGACCGTATTGGGCCATAATAGATCACAATGGACAATATTAGTTATACATGTTTTATTAGACCATACTAGGCCTTAATGGATCATGATAGCCAATAATAGATCATACATGTGTTAATGGATCATATTAGGCCTTAATGGATCATAATCGACAACAGTATATCATATGTGTCTTAATGGACGACACTGAGCTTTAATGGATCACAAACTACAATATTGGATTATATATATGGCTTAATAGGCTATATTGGGCCCTAATGGATCACAATGAATAATAATAGATCATATCAATTAATGGACAACATTATGCCTTAATGGACCACAATGAAAAATAGTAGATAATATTTGTTTTAATAGAACATATTGGGCATTAAGTGATTACAATAGATAACAAACGAGTTGAGCCTGAGCCGAGCTTGAGTTTGAGAAACTACCAACCAATCGAGTTTAGGGATGGCAATGGGCCGGGTATGGGTTGGGTATCGCTAATCCCATACCCGATTGTAAAATCTTGTCCCATACCCGGCCCATTACCCGTCAGGTATTTGGCGGGTATTTACCCGTCGGGTATCAGGCATACCAGTTGGGATTTTCATGCATATATATTTTTACTTTCTTTATAATTTTGTGCTTTCAAAATATATATATTATATTAAGTTATGATAAATAATGTACATATCATCGTTACCATAATAATAATAATAATATTTGATAGATTTAAATTTGTTTATGATTTACTAATTCGGTGATGGAAGATGGTGAATTTTAGGTGGTTTGGGGTTTAGTAAATGGGTAAATTTGGATTGCTGATAGAAATACATGCTTAACACCAAAAACAAGAATTGTGAATTTAGTTTGGGAAACAAGGGAAAGAGTTCCTTGATCACAATGCCATTATAGGCTTTATATTTTATGTATGTTTTTTTAACTCGCATTATGCATTTTGTTGCAGGAAGATGCAAAGAAGCTTGACAGAGGTGCTAAAAACAAATACACAGTGTAAGGTGTGCCATGTTCCTTTTCTTATTCAGCGTCTATTTAACTTGTTTTCACAGTGAAAAAATGTTAATAGATGCATAAACCTGATTTCTGTGTCGATTCTTGTCGCTTGATGTTCATTCTTGGTTTAAAAAACTAATTATGAATTGAACATCACTAGGATGGAGCTGCACTTAATTTAAATTGAAAACGATAGTGAAAATTCCTTATGTATCCGTTTAACTTGTTTTCACACTATGAAAACAAGTAAAAAGGTTCCTTTTTTTATTCTGCGCCTGTTTAACTTGTTTTCACAGTGAAAACAGATTCAATAGATGCAAAAACTTGATTTTTGTGTTGATTCTTGTCACTTGATTATAAAATTGGTTAAAAAATCTACTTATGGATTGATCATTACCAGGATAGAGCTGCACTTCAGTTTAAATAAAAAACAATAGGAAAATTCCTTGCTGCAGAGCTCGGCGGAGGTACAATCATCGTTGCAAACCGTTCATCGGCTTCTGGCTGGGAAACTTTTAGGGTAATTTCACTAAATGCTTTAGCGAGTAAAATGTGGTTGTCAAATTTTATGAATCTACTTGTAAGTTGTGAATGTGTTTTTATTTTCTAATTTAATTTGGTATAGTTGTGGAGGATCAATGAGACCAGTTTTCACATGCGAGTGTTTAACAAGCAATTTCTAGGACTTGACTCAACCGGAATCAAGTTGGTTGCTATTGCAATAGATTATAAAACATCGGGTGTTTTCGAGATTATTAGAAAATATGTTGATCCAAGCCTTGTTCGGATTAAAGCACCAAATGGGTCCTTCTTGCAGGTTCTTTTGCTACCAATGTGTACTTGTTTAGTTACTTATAGATCTTAACAATGGATTGTTATCAAGTAAGTTTCACTGACTCTCATTTTCCTGTCATTTATGTGTGATTAAAGGCGAAAACTCAAGATCTCGTGACTGCTGATTCTAAAGGAGACGAGCAATGTGTCACACCCTGACTTTTGCGGAAGCGTGATTATGGTGTGACTTTCTTAATACCATTGCATTCAATCATAACAACAACTATATAATATAAACCATAGATGGTCATCCATTAATTAAGTTAAAAACATAACAACATTGTCTTAAAAACATAGGAATTCAAATTCGAGTACAAACCATGCAACTTGTTTAAGAGTTCATAAAGACTCGACAGATGACATTAAATAAAACCAGGATTTGGAAGACGTGTCTCGTCCAGGAATAAGACACCCTGACCAAACCCGAAGACCATGGATGACATCTTTTATTCTTAAACCACACTTGGAATTCCGAACGCCCGCCAGATCCACAACTAATTCCCTGAAATACATGTATTTTGAAAACATCAACAAAAGTTGAGCGAGTTCGTGTGTTTGTTTGTGTGAATGAATAAACCTTTGAAATCATTATAAGTATGTAAGTAAGTTTGTAAATCCTGGTATGAAAGCAACAAGGAAAACAGATCATTAATGGTTTGCAAGGCCATTAATATGTGTGATGTGATGCAGGAAAGCTCAAACCTAGCAGACTTTGCACCGGGCCTCCGGCTGTAAGACATAGTCAACCCATGGGCCAAACCCTGGTCCAACATGGGCGGGGCTCGCTACACCCAAATAGATTTATCACTCATGTGCCTCGGTCCTACAACAAGGATTGATGGCCTTAAGCGTCATACCCACCACTCACATGATCTAGAAGTACCCTTCCTTAGCTAACCATACCAAATTATAAAGTTTGTAAACAGTTGTAACATGTACTTCACCCCCGAAGTTATAAAACTGAAAACAGTAAAAAGAAAAGGGGGTCACGAAACTCACAGTCTTGCGTCTTCAGTTACCGTAACTCAAGCTCCTTCGGGTAAACACGACTACCTACAATGTACTATGATCTATTAAACGAGCGGGTCGTGCCTTGAGTTAGTATTGATGTCTTTGAGTTACGTTTCTTTTGTGTCTTCGATATTATTCCAAGTTATATGCTAAAATAATTAATAGTTTAACTCATACTATATTTATTAAATTTTGGAATAATTGTTAAGACAATTATTTTAACTTAATACTTCCCAAGTATTTATACTTGTATTTCCTTCCCAAGGATGGGTGTGTTTGTATCTGTATTCTTATTCTTGTATATTTTTGTCGTGTATTTGGGTCGTATTCCGGTGTGTATTTATACGTACGAGAATATGTATTTTTACTGTATTCCTTAAGTATTCTTATACTTAATTTCATATTAATTATTCCGGAATATTATCTTTAATAAAGATCCAATATATATTTCCAAAATACATATTTTAAGGGATGTTACTCAGAAAAATTATTTATAATTTTTCTTTAGCAAAAATATTTGTATTTTCTCATAAGTTCAAAAATTAATATATTTTCAAGTCCCACTTGGAAAATATATGTAAACTCATTTTTCTCCAAAAATGATATATTTCATATTTATTTGAGAAAATATATTTCTCCCAAAAATATTGTATTTCATGTTTATGTAAGAAAACATATATTTCTTAAAAATAATATATCTTCTAAAAATTTCAAGAAAAATATATATTTCATACTTGCCAAAAATAATATATTTTTCCTTGTCAAAATATGATATACTCTTGTAGTAATTGTAAAAATCATATTTTTGTTTCCTTGTGTCCAAAATATTATTTACCAAAATATACTTTGTGAATAAATTCCAGAATATTTTTGTAAGTCTTATTCCATAGTTCGGTTTCACCAATATTTGGTGTAAATGTGTATATTTATTTGTTGGAATTTTGGTAATATTTTAGATTGTAATTCTTGGTATTTTGATGTGTTATATTATTTCATGTCCTAAAATAATATAACTAATACACAAAATATACAAATAATCACACACATAGTGTCTTCTAAATATATATTTCCTAAATACATATTTAGTCACATATATTTATGAAAATCAACCTCCAATAATTATATTTTTGTAACAAAAATTATGGCAAAGTTTTTGTAGGAAACTGATGGTTTAAAATACACTTGTAAGTGTAGGTTAATAAATATTTTTCTAACTGTTTGGATTTTTAGAAAATTTTGCCATAGTTTCCCCTAAAAATGGAGGTTTCCATGCTTTCAAGCATATCATTTTCTTTTGTAAAAATCATCACAATCAATTCATAATCATCAACAAACAACCTTTACTTACCAATTTTGCCAAAACAAGTATTAACTACTACTTCATGAACTTGAATATTTGTAAAAATTTGTAGTAACTTACTAGTGTTCCTAGTAAGTCTTGTTACCCTTTAAAATGTGATTAGTTCTTTAAAAACTTCATTTTTAAAGAAGTCAGATGTTTACAACTTCTTGTCACATTTTCTAAAAATGTTTCTTTATGAAATTTTCTTGTTTCCCAAGTGTTTCTACACTTGTTTAACCACTAAAAATAGAGTTTGTTTTTGTAAGAACCAAGATTTAATAAAACTTATATTTTTGACTTGGTTTCCTTGAAAGACCATTCATAAATCTTTAGATCTACAAGTGTTACTACTCACTTTGATCATTATTTTTCAAGAAAACTATTTAGTCATTCGAGTTCATGATTCATATGTGGATGATCCATCATCCTGCCATATTTATACTTTCTCATCTTGCTAGATTATGTTTTTAATCATAATCTAGCAAGATCTTATGATGATCAACATCATTTCTATAAACAATCAATGATCAACAAGCATAACAACTCATATTCATCAAGACTACTTCATTAAACATGCTTATGTTCAAGTTTACTTCTTATGATCTTTAGTGTTCTTCAAGTTTTTATTTATAATTCTTCTTTAACCACTTAAAATAGAAGTAATATAGCAAGATCAAGACTCTTACCACTAGCACAAGGCTAGGGATGATCAAGAGAAGTTATGAGATGGATAAAAGCAAACAAGAGAGGTCCTTCCACTTCCACAAGCTCCTAGCTTCTTTGTATGGTCTCTAACACCTTTGTGAGTATGTAGAATGAATGAAGAAGATTGAATGATGGTGGAGGTGGGTGTGGTGAGTTTCGGCCGAGAACAAGGAGAGGGAGAGAAGAGGGTAGTGTGTGTTGAAATGAGACTTATGATCCTACAAGTTCTACTTATAACCATTTCCTCATTTTAACCCATGCTTTTTGTGTTTTCTAAAGACCAACATGATCTAATAAAATAATTAAACAAAATCACAAGTGGGTCCCTTGTATGGGTTGTCCACTAGGTGGGAGGGTCTAGATTAGGCTTTAACCAAGTTAGTTACATTAAGGTTGAAATGTAAGTATCTAGTTAGTTAAGTTAGTTACTAGATATTTTAGGAGGTGTTATGATATTCGGGGACCATAACTAGCTTGGTAATGTTTTAACAGTGCTTCTAGTGTAAATTTGATGTTTCGGGTAGTGTCCGATTGTTCGGTTGGTTACTGGTTCGTTAAAGTGCTAAACCTTGCAGTTTAGTGTGCTTTATGTATCTTTTTGTGACACTTTTGATTCCCGACACTTAAGAAAGCATTCAGGACCATTTAACCATATTTCTGCATAATATTAGTGTGTTAAAATGCTGATTTTTGCTAAATTTTGCTGAATTCAGCACTTTGGGTGAGTTTTAGTCACTTTCCAGCACTTAACCTATCACTAGAAAGACAGTTTTGTGATCCTTACTTTCCTACACACTATACTAGTGTGGTACTTAGTTTCTGGCTCATTCTGTGTCTCAATGAAACGAGTACTTAAAAATTTCGAGGGAATCATGAGCGATCATGGCGAAGTTCTGAGAAGCCTTTCGCTTCTTTGACTTCTTAGGGGATCGTTCATCCATGGTCTTTGATTCCTCGATTGGTTTCTTGGCTGACGGTGTTGTCGCCTGACTAGGTCCTGCCTGTCTTGGTGACTCTTGAGTGGCTTCATCCTGGAGATGATACTTGGCAGTAGCTAATTCAACAGTCTTTAGGACTACTTCGCCTATTCGCTGAGCGAATTTGGCTGCTTGCTCAGATATCTGGGCGTCATCGTGATGAAGAGACATTCTTGAAGAAAAAGAAAGGCATAGGGAGAAACAGGTGAAAGATTATTGGACATTCAAAACAGAATGATAACGCATGAAAATTGCGATCATTTGTTTGTTACCTAAGGCAAACAAATGAGACGGTGACTAATCAAAGTAAATGGGTCAAAAATAATGTATCGCGAACACATGCTCGCCTATAAGTGAACACTCATCCCAAGAATTCCCAGGTAAGCACAACTGGTCTCGCGTCTGATGAGATGTATACGAAGTGCTTGCCTAGACAGAAAACCCAGAATACAGGCATTCACCCTTCCAGTTTGCACGTGTTCACATCATTTAAAACCCAAAACCTTGACGAAGTTTTGAAAACTCAAAGGGGTTCAAAACCATATAATAGAGAGTTCAAAACCTTACAATAGAGGGTTCAAAACCTTACAATAGAGGGTTTAAAACCTAGTAATCAATCATCCTAGAACAGATGATTAGTTTTCAAAGCGGTTTTGAAATTTATGTTCTTGTTGTGGTTGTCACCTAAGGATAGGTGACAGTATTGTTTTATGACTAAACGCAAGTAAACTCGCGTTAGGGTCCTAAGAAGGTTATAGACTAGGTCAAAGCATTACTAATAACCTAATTCCCTATAACCATTGGCTCTGATACCATCTTTCTGTCACACCCCGACCGCGTAAAACAACAAATCGCGGCGGAAACATCGGGGCGTGTTGCAACAGAATTAATGTTTCATAACCATGGATATCAAAAGTGTTTCGTTTTATTAAACATTGAATAATTACATCGTTTGGAAATCTAAATACACAATTTAAACATAATCTATCATTGTTATTGAGTCACTAAGGCCTTGTCCAGTCCTATGTGAGCATGCATCTTATCAATCGATATCATTCAACAATACCTGAAACATATGTGAAAACGAGGTCAGCAAAGAAATGCTGGCGAGTACATAGGTTTTGTGAAAATAAGATTCATGACATCTGTTTTAAGAAAATGTTTAGTCATGAACCTTGTAATTTGCTTTGTCTTTGTAAATCATTTGAAAAATAATAAGTTCAAGTGATATGTATAAATAAGAGAATAATGCATGATTAAATGAATAACCATGTAAAATGAGTTTGTATAAGATAAGTTGTTTGTAAATAATTTGTGACAACCCTCACTAAACCAGGTATCCGTACGACTTAATTACTGATTAATTACTGCTTAATTACTGTGCATGATTGAACTAGCTGATGAACTGCTACTGATATACTGATACATGTACCTACTTGCATCATACTTTACTTGCTGTCACACTATATTTTGCTTATAGCACCTTTGTGACAAACTTGATGCACTAAACGCACAGTAGCACAATAAACGGATACACAGTGAACATGCTGAGATAACCAGCATCAGGCAGACACTGCCTCTAAGGCCTGTAAGAGCCTGAGAAAGTTACTACACTAGCAGTGAGTGTAGGGATACAAGTATTGTAGAACCGCGTCTCTAGGGATAAGTTACAGTGAACGGATGTGCCTAAAACGTACTTTAAGTACAAAACACAGCACTTTAATAATTAAACCAGCTTCTAGCTGACTAGTAAAGTGCCAGAACATGGGAAAAATATCACTAGACACTTTCTAAAGTGTTGGAAACAAAATGTGTCACTAAAAATAACAATAACGACACTTTAAAGCTTTTGTAACGCTTTAACGGATTACTATCCAACCGAACAACCGGACTTTACCCGGAACATGAAAATATTACTATCTTCACTATTTATATTTTTCTGAGCTAGTTAGGGTCCCTGATTTCCCTAACACCCGTCATAACGCGCTTGATATTACTAACGAGGTTAAACACTAAACTAACCTACTTAACACCACCACCACCCTAACTAACCTAGTTGATTTCGAACCAAGACCCCCCCCCCTCTCTAACCGGCCCCAACTATGGGGAGACAATACCATGTACTTGATCATTATTTTAATCCACTTGCTAAATATCTAGCATACATAATTTCCAATGGATAATAATACTTGAGATTGCCTATAAGATCTTGTTTAACATAACATAACCTTCACAATTTCACAAACTCACAAAAGCTCTCTCTCTCCCCTCTCCTTGAGTCACGGCCGAGAACACAAGCAGCCCCACAACCATTGTCGAGTTTTCATCAAGTCGTTCCAAGATCATACACACTTCAAGGATCACGTATTAGGAGCTTTGGTGCACTCGGAACGCGAAGGACCTCTACCGTTAGCTTTTATCCACCTCGTTTTCGCCTAGAATCCTCCCTAGCCCCGAGCTAGAGGTATAATGTTTAAAACTCTTGTTTGAACTTATCTAAAGTGGTTAAAAGGATTTTCGTTGGTTAAATATCGATAACATACGTTTTGAAACATTAAAGTCTAGTAAAAACACTAAAATGGTGGTTAATAGCTTACAACTTGTGTAAAAGGTGTAGTATTCGGAATTTGAGATTATTAAGGCCCGATCTATGATGTGGTAGCTCGGATCATCGTTTAACCCGACTTTGTAAGATCATGGGTCTTAACATAAGCTCGTTTTTTGACTAATACAAGGGTTAAAGATGAAACTCTACCACACTTAAAGCATAAACTTGTGTAAAAGTATTTTACTTGTGTAAAAGTGATTTAACTTGTACCATAGTGTTTAGAACTAGCGGATCTACGTATCCGCAAGTGGTATTTTAAAAGAACCACACTTTAAAAGAATCATGTTTTATAAATGATGGATCTTACACTAACAAACATGATTTTATAAACCACAAGTGTGTTAACACTTGTGAAATGAAAAGATCCGACAAGAAACTAGTTTTGTCAAAAATGACTAGAAGTTGTAAAGACAAGTTTTCTCTAGAAACGGGGTTTTCACCAAAGCGGATTATTTACACACAAGATCCACTAAAAGTAAAGAGATTTACTACTTATTTTTAGACAAACCACAAGTTTGTGTATTTTTACGATTACGTCCATATTTGACTAGTTAAAATGTTGAAAAGTTATTGGGAAATTGTTGAGAACAATTGTTGATTTGATTTGTAAAAGAAAATGATACGCTTGAAAGCGTGGCCACCTCCAGTTACAGAGGAAACTCTGGCGAAATTTTCCTAAAAACCTCACACTTAGAAATATTTACACTACAAGTGTTAGAACTATTTTTGACATGTTTTCGAAACATAAATTTCGCCAAGACTTTATTTACTAAATATCCGGAGGTGGGATTTTTACAAAATATTAACGTGATAAATATATATTTTCACACACTGTTTATGATTATTTTGTGAAATACATAAATATTATTTTTAGAGTAAAAATAATATTTACGAACGATAACAACTCCAAAATAATACAAGACGCTTTCACTATAAATATATAAGTTACACCGGTAGTTATATTACCACTCGTATGTTAAAACGTAACTTACACAATTACGGAAATATTTACGAGCGCGCATTTTAACAACGTATTATGGATAAATACTTATATTTTGGAGTTGGAAATATATAAAGATTAAGTGAGACTTAATGATGAAATTGGTACGCACATGTATGAAATCCCCCATCCTTGGGAAGGAAAATATCTACCAAGTGTATACAAAATGTAACACGAAATAGTTGTCTAACTATTTCCCTTAAACATAAACCATGAAGCTAAGGCACGGCCGTCCGTCTAATAGAATTAGCACTTGTAGGTCGTTGCACAGCTTTCTGTATTGGAGACACTTGGTAGAGACGCGCATTCACTGTGAGTTCATGTCCCCCTTTTCTCTAATTGTTTTCAGTTTTCTTAACTGCGGGGGTGAAATACATGTTACTTTGTTTACAAGTACTTTATACATGGTATGATTAACGTAAGGAGGTTTTAGATCATGTGAATGGGTAGTTAGAACACCGAGGGACTTAAGCGGTAGATCTATCTGGGTGTAGCGAGCCCAACCCCTGAGCCCGCATAATGGACCAGGTGGTGACTTTGTGCCCCAACGCCAAATACGCTAGGTTTGTATCTTCCTACTTGCATTTCACAACATGCTAATGGCCTTGCAAACCATTGGTGATCACAAGTCCTCTTACACTGCTACATACCAGGAAACTTTTATACTTACAAGTGTTTTACTTACTCACTTGCACATGAAATCGCTCAACATTATTGTTGATTTTTCAACTTACATGTATTTCAGGAAATTAACGAGATCTGGCACGGTATGGCATGTTTTCCGCTGCACTAGTTTCCGAGGTCATCCGAGGTTTAGGGGATGTGTCTCTTTCCTGGACAAGACACAGTCCTTAAACCATGTTTATGTTGTGTTTCAGTTTGTAATGTTTGTTGAACAAGATTATGGTTGTCAGGGTATGTTAAAACAATGGTATTGTGTTTGGTTTTCAAAACTTAATGGATGATCTTGCATGTTTTTAACTCATATAGCTTTGGTATGATTAAGCTATGGTATTAAGAAGTCACACCAAAATTAACCACGCTTCCGCAAAGCCAGGGTGTGACAGCTTGGTATCAGAGCTCTGATCATAGCGAACTAGGATTCTCTCTCGAGTCTAGACTATGATCACTAGGGCTCTCACGAAAACATTTTACTGCATACCACTTAAGTCCAGATCCACAACTTTTTACAAACAAATGTTGAGCACATTTTATTCATTATTCTAGGCTCAGTCTGGGAGGCTGAGGCCCGGTCTAGTGGGACTAGGAGTGTTGGCTAGTGGGACTAGGAGTGTTGGCTAGTGGGACTAGGAGTGTTGGCTAGTGGGACTAGGAGTGTTGGCTAGTGGGACTAGGAGTGTTGGCTAGTGGGACTAGGAGAATTATGTGATATCTTACTTGGAGACTTATGTGATTATATGATTATATGATTGATTATTGTACGTATATGCGTTTGTGTTACAAACATCATGCTTTCATCATATACTAGAAAGACGGACACTACAAATCCCCTGACCATAGTATCAGACGACATAGTTCATCGAAGCACGAGGTGTACATTTCTGATACTACCGGCACAGACAATGACGACTTTCAGCCCTTTGTGCACTGCCTAAAGTCGTAGCAGAGCCTACTGATGGCCATCTTGTTGGGAATTTGCCACTGGCGGTGATCCCTGCCCCTGTGCCCTTGCCGCTTATCCCGTTATTGATATGCCCCCCGACGTTGTCTCTGACGACGATGTCAATCTATTAGAGGAGGATCCACTTGAGGGCGAGGCCCTATTGCTGCTGGTATTAGACTACTGCATGCGGACGCTCCTGAGGGGGAAACTCATGTCCATTCCCCTATCCCAGACTCATTGAGTTTCTAACATCCGCATCTTCGCACATACAGGGAATGCAGCACTACTTACACGACGCCGACCCTGATATGGCATCATCAGCTGCACCGGATCCCGCACACAGTTTTGGGTTTGATCGTGATATTGAGGACAATCCTGTTTTTCCGCCTGGTGTTGATCCAGACCATGACATTGAGTTCATGCACTTAGACCAGCCCTTGGGGGATCCTGTAGCCCCTGTCAACCCCTGTGTTTGTTAATCCAGCTGATTTTGAGATGGAGTTTTTTATTCGGAGCTAACCATGGCCCCAGAGCCAAGCATTGCTCCTGACCCCTCATTGGAGCATGACCCTGTTCATGCCAATGCACCTGCTGTTGCTCCTTGATTGATCATCTGCTTGGATGAGAGAAAATTTGGGGTAACTGTGCAAGACAATTTATTATTACGGGGGCCCACGTAATAACAATTTGTAGTGCACAGGAATCCTGGTGGACTCTGCAGGCCAAGCTAATGATAACCAATGCAGCAGGAAATAACTTAAACGCGAATGACCAGGGCGATGTAGCCTCGAATTCATTCTATTACGAGCAACAAGCCAAATTGGCAAGCCTATGTGAAGGCTCAGAAATTTACTTCCCCACTCATACAGTGAGTATATTTGCGTGTGAAATTAGGTGGTTACATAATGGCTTATGTCGCTATATGCACCTCATAGACAATTGAAACGTTGTCTAACCCGCTTCACACCACTTCGACAAAAGGGAATGTCAACCAGACGTGACACAAACACCAGTACGTTGCCAAGGACAGAAGACGAGCTGCAAGAATGCATCTCACAGATAAATGCACGACATGAAGCCCTCCACTCTAAGTACAACGATGGCATTACTGGAGATAACCCTCCAACTGGCTGCACCTATAAACAGTCCCTGAACTGCAAGCCTTTGAACTTTGTCGGAACCGGAGGCGCCGTTGCATTTGTTCGTTGGTCCGAAAAGACCGACTCCATTCTAAGAATGAGTAACTGTTCGCCCCAACAGAGTGTTACCTACATCCCGGGGATATTTCTAGATGGCACACTCTCTTAATGGAACCTCCAGGTTCAGACCCTTGGCACAGACGTTGCCTATGCACTGAGCTGGGACGAGCTCAAGGAAACGATTGAGAGGAAATGTTGTTTTAGGACTGAAATTCAGAAACTTGACGTGGAGTCCTGGAATTTGAGAATGGACGAACCAGAGGCTCCTGAACATGTCCAGCGATCGCACGACTTGTCTAGGGTCGTCCCCTACTAAGTCATTGATGTAGTATGATATAGTGGTGTACTTGTAAGCTTTACATTGTGGTCTCGAATTGTGGCAATACAATCGCAGTATTCTCATCACATGCGATGTTCAATCTATTGTTTATATCCTATAACATAAGAGGTTATGTGATTGATTTGTTGATAGCATGAGATGTTATGTGTTGGTATTGTTGAATGCATACGTACACTTCTCTTGCTATGACCTAACCTACGTGAAACATCTTTTAGGAAATGCCTCCAAAACGGGGTGTACGCATACCCACCAACGAGGTAGAACTTCAGGGAATCATTGCTGCAGTCATCGCACAATACGAGGCCCATCACTCCGAGCGCAACGGAGGTACCTCAGGAAATAACCCACCCAACGGCTGCACCTACAAGCAGTTCTTAGACCACAAACCTCGAGAGTTCGACGGCACCGGGGGTGCCTTAGCCTTCGTACGCTGGGTTGAAAAGACAGATTCTGTTTTACGATTGAGCAAATGTGACCACGAACATCAAGTCAAGTATATAACTGGGCTATTGATGGATGAGGCTCTGTCATGGTGGAACCATCAAATTCGGACGATGGGCGAGACTGCTGCGCATGCTATGACGTGGGACGAACTGAAAAATTTGATGCGTGAAAGATATTGCTCGAGGGCAGAAGTCCAGAAATTGGAAACAGAACTGTGGAACTTGAAAATGAAAGGACCAAAAATAGCAGAGTATGTGCAGAGATTTAACGAATTATCACAAGTTGCCATACTCCTGGGGACACCAGAGTTTAAGAGAATTGAACAGTTCATAAGGGGATTGGCACCTCAGATTCTAAGCCTGGTAACAGCATCAAAACCCTCAACGATCACCGAGGCTATCAACATAAGCATAGCACTCACGGAAGAAGCAGTTAGACAAGGAAAATTTTCCACTGCGGAGGAGAAAAAGGAGACTGCTATAAAGGCATCTGGGGATAACAAGAGGAAGCTTGCAAATTTCAAGATGGTTACTCGGGTAAGTAACAAGAAGAAGGCCAAAAAGGGAAAAGATTACAAGGGTATCCTACCTAAGTGCGACAATTGTTTACGTTATCATGTCGGGCGATGCAAATATGGAAATTGTGGTAACTGTGGCAAGGTGGGACATGTCAAGGAAACTTGTTGGCAAAATACTGAACTTAGTAATGGGGGCCAAGACGGTAGTGAGAATCACGAAGGGGACAGCGACAATAATAATTGTCAAGGCAGAATGAGTGATAAACAGAAGCGTGCTCGAGGATGTTTAAACTGTGGAAGCAAAAAGCATTTCAGAAGATATTGCCCGAAAAGCAATCAGGCGCAAGGATGAAAGCTCCCCATCGGAGCTAGGGAGGCACGCCAGAGATCCAAGCATGGATAGCGGTACGTCCCACATTACTCAATATTATGCGTCTGTATTGCCAACTACTGTTGCAAATTTTACGATTCACAATTCTAGTATTCAAGGACATAATTGGTTTACGTAGTAAGTGAGTAGTTATTCCAGTACCCATTAGAACTAGCTTAGGGGAAGCTAGTGGAAGCCAACGCAGTAACTGGAATCGGCACGATAGAACCCGGAGAGCGTAAGTTTACGCTAAATCTATTGCCAGTTGAGTTTGGAAGCTTCGACGTGATGATTGGGATGGACTGGTTGACGAACAACCATGCGGAGATTGTCATCCGCGCCCCGACAACGAACGAAGAAATGATCGTGACTCATGGAGCAGGATACGCTCCTACGGATTATCAGACTAAGAAGACCCAAAAATTCTCGCACAAAGGATGTGTTGCATTCTTGGCTCATGTTATGGAAAAAGGAAGTCGAAGAACCAAAACTCGAAGATATCCTTGTGATTGGAGAATACCCTGAAGTCTTCCTCGAAGACTTGCCGAAATCATCTCCTCACGATTAGTCGGATCCCGCGTCGATTTAATTCTGGGCACTGCACCCGTAGTCGATGCATCATAGTAACTTACATTTTCGGAGATGCAAGGATTGATAGAGAAGTGTTGGCAATGGTTAGAGAAGAAAGATAACAGACCAAAATTTCCTTTTGGGGTAACCCCATTTCTACTCGTCAAAAGGAAGGAGGATGATTTTCAAATAAACATCAACTACAGAGAATTGAACAAGCTGACGATTAAGAATAGATACCCTCTGCCAAGAATCGATGATCTGTTTGATCAACTGCAAGGCTCGAACTATTATTCAAAGATCGATCTTCGATCTGGATACCATCAACTAAGGGTACAGGAAGAAAGTATCCCGAAAACAGCCTTCCGAACTCGTTATGGACACTACGAGTTCCTTGTTATGCCGTTTGGTTTGACAAACGCACCTGCAGTATTCATGGATCTAATGAATAGAGTTTGCAAGCCATACTTGGACAAGTTCGTAATTGTGTTTATCGACGACATCTTGATTTATTCAAGGACAAAGGCTGAGCACGAACAGCATCTAAGAACTATTTTGGAGCTGCTAAAGAAGGAACAGTTGTATGCCAAGTTCTCTAAGTGCGAGTTTTGGCTACGCGAAGTCCAGTTTCTTGGACATGTGGTTAATGGAAATGGAATCCATGTTGATCCCACAAAGATCGAGGCAATCAAGAATTGGGAAACGCCTACAACGCCAACCGAGATTCGGCAATTCTTGGGTTTGGCTGGCTACTATCGAAGGTTCATCGAGGATTTTTCGAAAATCGCTCAACCATTGACGCTCCTCACCCAGAAAGATAAGAAGTTTGATTGGGAAATCAAACAGGATGAAGCGTTTCAGATATTGAGGAGTAAGCTGTGTAACGCGCCTATCTTAGCTCTACCAGAAGGTACAGATGATTTTGTGGTATACTGCGACGCATCGCGTCAAGGATTGGGTTGCGTGTTGATGCAACGCCAGAAGGTCATTGCTTACGCATCGCGTCAGTTGAAAGTGCATGCAAGGAACTATACCACACACGATTTGGAGCTCGGCGCAGTGGTTTTTGCTTTAAAGATCTGGAGACACTACCTTTATGGTACAAAGTGCACAATTTTCACAGATCACAAGAGCCTACAACATATACTCAACCAGAAGGAGTTGAATATGAGGCAGAGACGATGGGTTGAATTGTTGAACGATTACGACTGCAAGATAAAATATCATCCAGGGAAGGCGAATGTAGTCGCCGACGCCCTAAGTCGTAAAGAAAGAATCAAGCCCATAAGGGTTAGAGCCTTGGAAATGATCATACGAACCAATCTTTCCTTGCGCATTCGTGCTGCACAAAAGGAAGCTCTCAAGGAGGGAAACCTTGAGGAAGAACATCTCCGTGGAATAGAAAAGCTTTTGGTGCCAAACGAGGAAGGAACATTATGTTTTGAGAAAAGGATTTGGGTTCCTCTGTTTGGTGGACTAAGGGAGATTATTTTTGACGAAGCTCACAAATCGCGGTACTCTATCCATCCTGGAGCGGATAAGATGTACCAGGATTTCAAAAATTATTATTGGTGGCCTAGGATGAAAGGCGATGTTGCTGTTTACGTGAGCAAATGTTTAACGTGCGCTAAGGTCAAGGCGGAATACCAGAAGCCTTCGGGACTTCTGCAACAACCTGAGATTCCCAAGTGGAAATGGGAACAAATCTCAATGGATTTTGTTACGAAATTACCAAGAACGCCAAGAGGCCATGATATGATTTGGGTAATAGTTGACCGCCTAACAAAGTCCGCACACTTTCTGCCAATCAAGGAGAAAGACAGCGCTAGTAAACTTGCGGAAATTTACATGAGAGAGATCGTAGCACGTCATGGAGTGCCTCTCTCAATCATCTCGGATAGAGACGGAAGGTTTGTGTCAAGGATATGGCAATCCTTCCAAGAAGCTTTTGACTCACAATTAAATCTGAGCACTGCATTCCATCCGCAAACTGACGGCCAGAGCGAGCGAACGATACAAACTTTGGAAGACATGCTGAGAGCGTGTGTTATGGATTTGGGCGGTAGCTGGGATAAACATTTACCTTTGGTCGAATTTTCATACAACAACAGCTACCACACCAGTATTGGTGTCGCGCCATTTGAAGCCCTTTACGGACGCAAGTGCCGATCACCTTTATGTTGGGCTGACGCAGGTGATAGGCAGCTTGCCGGTCCCGAAATCGTCCAAGAGACGACAGACAAGATTGCGCAGATTCTTAAACGCATCGAAGCCGCTCGCCACAGACAAAAGGCCTACGCGGATCCAAACCGGAAACATGAGGATTTCCAAGTTGGAGAGATGGTTTTATTGAAGGTATCACCCTGGAAGGGGGTAGCACGCTTTGGGGAGCGTGGGAAGTTAAATCCGCGCTACATTGGTCCTTACAAAATTTTGGACAAAATAGGGCAAGTAGCATACAAGTTGGACCTACCTGCTGAACTAAATAGCGTTCACGATACATTTCATGTATCCAACCTAAAGAAAAGTCCAACTCAAGTTGACATTGCCATTCCCACCGACGAGATACACGTTGACGACACGCTCCACTTCGTTGAAGAACCTGTCGAGGTCACAGATTGGAAAGTTAACAAGACCCGCCGGAGCAGTGTCAAACTCGTCAAAGTTCGTTGGAATGCCAGACATGGTCCTGAATACACCTGGGAGCGTGAGGACCGGATGAAAGAAAAGTACCCCCACTTATTTCCCAAGAACCCTGCATCTACAAGCAGAACTTAAAATTTCGGGACGAAATTTATTTAACGGGGGGAGAATGTGACAACCCTTACTAAACCAGGTATCCGTACGACTTAATTACTGATTAATTACTGCTTAATTACTGTGCATGATTGAACTAGCTGATGAACTGCTACTGATATACTGATACATGTACCTACTTGCATCATACTTTACTTGCTGTCACACTATATTTTGCTTATAGCACCTTTGTGACAAACTTGATGCACTAAATGCACAGTAGCACAATAAACGGATACACAGTGAACATGCTGAGATAACCAGCATCAGGCAGACACTGCCTCTAAGGCCTGTAAGAGCCTGAGAAAGTTACTACACTAGCAGTGAGTGTAGGGATACAAGTATTGTAGAACCGCGTCTCTAGGGATAAGTTACAGTGAACGGATGTGCCTAAAACGTACTTTAAGTACAAAACACAGCACTTTAATAATTAAACCAGCTTCTAGCTGACTAGTAAAGTGCCAGAACATGGGAAAAATATCACTAGACACTTTCTAAAGTGTTGGAAACAAAATGTGTCACTAAAAATAACAATAACGACACTTTAAAGCTTTTGTAACGCTTTAACGGATTACTATCCAACCGAACAACCGGACTTTACCCGGAACATGAAAATATTACTATCTTCACTATTTATATTTTTCTGAGCTAGTTAGGGTCCCTGATTTCCCTAACACCCGTCATAACGCGCTTGATATTACTAACGAGGTTAAACACTAAACTAACCTACTTAACACCACCACCACCCTAACTAACCTAGTTGATTTCGAACCAAGACCCCCCCCCCCCTCTCTAACCGGCCCCAACTATGGGGAGACAATACCATGTACTTGATCATTATTTTAATCCACTTGCTAAATATCTAGCATACATAATTTCCAATGGATAATAATACTTGAGATTGCCTATAAGATCTTGTTTAACATAACATAACCTTCACAATTTCACAAACTCACAAAAGCTCTCTCTCTCCCCTCTCCTTGAGTCACGGCCGAGAACACAAGCAGCCCCACAACCATTGTCGAGTTTTCATCAAGTCGTTCCAAGATCATACACACTTCAAGGATCACGTATTAGGAGCTTTGGTGCACTCGGAACGCGAAGGACCTCTACCGTTAGCTTTTATCCACCTCGTTTTCGCCTAGAATCCTCCCTAGCCCCGAGCTAGAGGTATAATGTTTAAAACTCTTGTTTGAACTTATCTAAAGTGGTTAAAAGGATTTTCGTTGGTTAAATATCGATAACATACGTTTTGAAACATTAAAGTCTAGTAAAAACACTAAAATGGTGGTTAATAGCTTACAACTTGTGTAAAAGGTGTAGTATTCGGAATTTGAGATTATTAAGGCCCGATCTATGATGTGGTAGCTCGGATCATCGTTTAACCCGACTTTGTAAGATCATGGGTCTTAACATAAGCTCGTTTTTTGACTAATACAAGGGTTAAAGATGAAACTCTACCACACTTAAAGCATAAACTTGTGTAAAAGTATTTTACTTGTGTAAAAGTGATTTAACTTGTACCATAGTGTTTAGAACTAGCGGATCTACGTATCCGCAAGTGGTATTTTAAAAGAACCACACTTTAAAAGAATCATGTTTTATAAATGATGGATCTTACACTAACAAACATGATTTTATAAACCACAAGTGTGTTAACACTTGTGAAATGAAAAGATCCGACAAGAAACTAGTTTTGTCAAAAATGACTAGAAGTTGTAAAGACAAGTTTTCTCTAGAAACGGGGTTTTCACCAAAGCGGATTATTTACACACAAGATCCACTAAAAGTAAAGAGATTTACTACTTATTTTTAGACAAACCACAAGTTTGTGTATTTTTACGATTACGTCCATATTTGACTAGTTAAAATGTTGAAAAGTTATTGGGAAATTGTTGAGAACAATTGTTGATTTGATTTGTAAAAGAAAATGATACGCTTGAAAGCGTGGCCACCTCCAGTTACAGAGGAAACTCTGGCGAAATTTTCCTAAAAACCTCACACTTAGAAATATTTACACTACAAGTGTTAGAACTATTTTTGACATGTTTTCGAAACATAAATTTCGCCAAGACTTTATTTACTAAATATCCGGAGGTGGGATTTTTACAAAATATTAACGTGATAAATATATATTTTCACACACTGTTTATGATTATTTTGTGAAATACATAAATATTATTTTTAGAGTAAAAATAATATTTACGAACGATAACAACTCCAAAATAATACAAGACGCTTTCACTATAAATATATAAGTTACACCGGTAGTTATATTACCACTCGTATGTTAAAACGTAACTTACACAATTACGGAAATATTTACGAGCGCGCATTTTAACAACGTATTATGGATAAATACTTATATTTTGGAGTTGGAAATATATAAAGATTAAGTGAGACTTAATGATGAAATTGGTACGCACATGTATGAAATCCCCCATCCTTGGGAAGGAAAATATCTACCAAGTGTATACAAAATGTAACACGAAATAGTTGTCTAACTATTTCCCTTAAACATAAACCATGAAGCTAAGGCACGGCCGTCCGTCTAATAGAATTAGCACTTGTAGGTCGTTGCACAGCTTTCTGTATTGGAGACACTTGGTAGAGACGCGCATTCACTGTGAGTTCATGTCCCCCTTTTCTCTAACTGTTTTCAGTTTTCTTAACTGCGGGGGTGAAATACATGTTACTTTGTTTACAAGTACTTTATACATGGTATGATTAACGTAAGGAGGTTTTAGATCATGTGAATGGGTAGTTAGAACACCGAGGGACTTAAGCGGTAGATCTATCTGGGTGTAGCGAGCCCAACCCCTGAGCCCGCATAATGGACCAGGTGGTGACTTTGTGCCCCAACGCCAAATACGCTAGGTTTGTATCTTCCTACTTGCATTTCACAACATGCTAATGGCCTTGCAAACCATTGGTGATCACAAGTCCTCTTACACTGCTACATACCAGGAAACTTTTATACTTACAAGTGTTTTACTTACTCACTTGCACATGAACTCGCTCAACATTATTGTTGATTTTTCAACTTACATGTATTTCAGGAAATTAACGAGATCTGGCACGGTATGGCATGTTTTCCGCTGCACTAGTTTCCAAGGTCATCCGGGGTTTAGGGGATGTGTCTCTTTCCTGGACAAGACACAGTCCTTAAACCATGTTTATGTTGTGTTTCAGTTTGTAATGTTTGTTGAACAAGATTATGGTTGTCAGGGTATGTTAAAACAATGGTATTGTGTTTGGTTTTCAAAACTTAATGGATGATCTTGCATGTTTTTAACTCATATAGCTTTGGTATGATTAAGCTATGGTATTAAGAAGTCACATCAAAATTAACCACGCTTCCGCAAAGCCAGGGTGTGACATAATTGTCTTGTGAAAAGTATGTTACTTGTATAAAATGTTCTATGTCTCAAACTGAAATGATTCAAATAACGCTACAATATGTAATACCATACAAACACTTATATATAGGAAGTACCAGCGGCGTATCCACCATGCTTGTATCATATTCCACACGCATTGTTACTTAATCACTTAGTCAAACCAAACCACCAAAGTAATGTTCATGCCCAATGTAAATCATGTAATATGTATAACCAAAACCCAATCGTATATCGCTTTGAAGCCAATCGTTTACCCAATCATTAAAACATTGTGTGAAAACCAATTGTTTACCCAATCGTTAAATTCGTTTTAGGTCGTGAAACTACTTAAATGGTCGTCTCGCTAATAACATTCAAACCTTCTTGACTCGCATTAATAAACCCTTACCAAAGGATAGATTAACAATTCGCATTAATAAACCCTTACCAAAGGATAGATTAACAACTCGCATTAATAAACCCTTACCAAAGTGTAAATTAACAATTTACAGATTCAGTCGCTACCCACAACACCCACACATAACTACGGGTGTAGTAAATAACGGGACTTGTCAGATCCTATGGTACCATAACCTAATACTGGTCGGCTTGATCATTGCTAATGAATGTCATTTGTTATGTAACCCAACCAACAAGTTTGTTCACTTTATTGAAATCGTTATTATTTTTGTATAAATCGTCTTAATCGTTTTTGAAACCATCGTTATAACATCGAAAATCGTTTTGTTATCATCGTTAAAACCTTGAAAACATTTAGCACATATGAGTCACCCCAAAACAATTGAAAGCAGTAAAATAGGGGAATAATGTACTCGCCTGAGAATGCTTAGAGGTCTTGAACAACAACCAAACAAAGCTAGAGAGAGCACGGAATCAGTCGACAATCTAAAACTATATAAATAAACCGGACTTAAATCGGGAGATCGGATAGGATGAGGCTTGGTAAACCAAATGAGTGTTGGAACTCATATGATATGGTTTAACAAGGTCTACATACTACAATGAAACCAAACCTAAGTGCTTTCGACCCATCGCGGCCCATTAAGGTAACATACGCTACTTTAACGCGTCGTGCGCGCAAAGCGCGTTCGAGACGTCTAACTAGTCCTATGACAAGTATTTATATGCCTAAACGTGTTTAATTATGTTGTATAATCAGTTATGTACAAAAGTTTAGGTTACATAAGCTTAATTACCAATTATACATGAAAAGGGTATTCTGGTAATTTACCTAAGGCATATAAACTACCTATCATACAACTATTCAAACGAAGCGACCATAGGGTATAACCTCGGGAGGTTATTCCCTACCTACTATGGTCACCTAATGTATTTGGTCGGATCTTAATGATCGACCAAACTGGGTCGGGTTCGAAGGTATAAGCGATTTATTAGATCGCTTACCCTACGACCCTAGACAACGTGGTAATCAGTAGGCATAGTCCCAAGGGACTATAACCAACGTGATTACACTCACGTTGCGAAGTTCAAACGAACTTCGCATTGACCATAACTAGTCAATGTAGAAAGTCAAACAAAGTTTGACTTTCAGACTCGAAAGACTCGAAAAGCAATAAAAGAACGAAAGAATACTTACGAAGGGTCCCCGAATGCTAACTTCGATTCAAAAATCTCAGGTATGAAACAATAGTTTCAACTTAGAGTTTCTCAAATCAAATTTCTTGTAATTTTGAAGCATGGGGGGTGGGGTATTTATAGGATTTCCCGAACCGTTAGGATCGTTTCTTGGAAAAAGTGCTTCAATCTTGGCCATACACTAGCACCCATGGTATTGTAATACCATGTGCCCAAAATACCAGCCCATAGATTCCCAAAACCATGTGCAACAAGTGGGAAGGACTAGATTCGATGTATAAGCAAACATCTTTCAGAAATGACAGTTTTGGTCCCTGTTATGTGTTTATGCCATTTCCGACACTTCTAAGGCCCGTAAAGCCAAATTTAAGGCCCTAAAATGATGTCTAAACATTGTGGACATGGAACATACTCAAAAATATGCCGGGTGTTGGTTCGTTTGGTCGTACGAACGCGATGTTCGCTTAATTACGACGGAATGCGCATAAGCGCGAAAAACGATCCAAATGACGCAACGAATGGATTTTTGGTAATCCAAACACTAAAGCATAATATAGTCATGCTTACATAAATTTTTGGATGTCCGGATGTATTCAGAACGTAAGTTATGCGCGAAAATGCAAACTTGTGCACTTTTTGACACTTTTAGTCCCTGAATGACCCAAAAGTTTATTTTAGCACACCGAACACCTCAAAGCTTATTTATAAGCTATGTAAAGGATATTTATGGTATGTTTAACTTATGGTCATGTTCCAGAATGTCTGTTACAGTTCAAATTGGCATACTTTCGCAGTTTGTCAACTTTAGTCCCTGTAAGCGATTTAACTTGATTTTGCCATACCAAAGCCTTCAAAACTTATTTCTAAGTTATGTAAAGGTTATTTAAGGTATGTTAAGCCTATGTCACTATTCCGGAGTGTTTGTTGCATTAAACTGGTTATATTTACGCATCGGTGCGCGTATAACCTTCCAGAAAGCGATTTAGAGTTTGAAATTGAACAAGAATTGATATGTGCAAATGATACACATATTTTTACAAATCCCAAGTATGAAATATAATATTTCATTGGTTTGGTATTTGTTTGATGGCCGTGGAGGCACAGGTGTTACAGTCTCCCCTACTTTAGGAAATTTCGTCCCGAAATTTATTTAGAGGAAACTTGTGAGAGTTTAAAACATGGAGTTGAAAAGACCGAACAACATTGGTTAAGGTTCTGAACTTCTAGTAACTTTAATAACATCATGCTTGCAATGTAAGAGGGATACTTATATACAAGTATATGAAGCATCATTGGTGCGTCCACCGTGCCTCCATTACATTGTTATCATTTTATTATTGTTGTCACTATCGGTTCTTACACATAGTAAACCTTACTGGGTTTCTGTGCACTAAATTTCATAATTATGTACGCGTCCATAATTAGACAATTCCTTGCACAGTTCACACAGTCTATTTTATAATGTGTAGGGTAAAACCAAATGAACAAACCTGTGATGAGTGTGACTGGACCACCATAGGGTCCTTTCAGCTGTATCATCACATGCCATTCTTAACCAGATCTTGAATCAATATTTTTTACTAGACCACTAAAGGGTCTCTCATCGAATCATGGAATGGTACTATATAACCCAAGGGTCTTAACTACCAGGTAGAAGCCCATAAGGATTTAAGGTAGTACCTTTTGAATATCCTACTATGAATCCCTCATATGAAAACATGAAAGATTCTATGAGGATTTGAAAATCGGATCACACAAAATCATAGAGGAGAACACATAAACACATATCACATAACCACAAAATTGTTCGTTAATTTGTCTTGTAAATTGCGTACATACATTTAAAGCACACTAGGAATCCATTCCGTGGATTTCATTTGGTACTTTAAACGTTATCAAGAATCCAACTATAAAGATAGAAAGATTCAAAAAGAAAATTCGATTTCGATTATTAGGAACCGAAATGTTCGAATTAAGGTACATAAGGAATCCAATTAAGGACTCTGATTTGAATGATAATCATCCACAAGGATCTAATTGTGAAGATAAAAAGATCCCATATGAATTTTTGAAGTTGAAGATGTTTTGAAACCTTGCACTGGATGTGCTTAGGTCAAAACATGATGTAAAATGCTTATGAAGTTGAGATGCTTGATATGTCAAGGCGACATATGAAGCAGAATTTTGAAGGTTAAGTCAATGTATGAGGAAAGTATTTTTGAAAACTATGCATGGGGTTCTTTTAATAAAAATGTGTTTAACGTTTTTGAAACCTTATATATAATACTTTTGAAATCATAAAGTAGGTGTATTAGATAGATATATTTACAAAAATGTTTTAAAATCATGCGAGATGAATTTTTAAATTATGTATAAGGTTTTTGAAAGACATGAATGATGCTTTTCGAAATCATGCACTTGATAATAAAATGTATTGTGTTAATATTGTCTTCAGACTATATGAAATATTTTGAAATTAGGAAGGTTGGTTTTGATAACATGGTCAATGTTTTTGAAATAACATAGACAATGCATCTAGAAAAAATTTGTTTTCAAACTATATGAAATGTTTTGAGATCATGAAGATTGTTTTGAAATACTTGTACTGTATATGTTGAAAAAAATCAAAACGGAATGGGTATGAGATTTGAAAATACCCTTAGTTATCTAACCAAGGATTTAAAGGCACAGATGTGCGAAAAGCACGATTACTCATAATGTCACTTAATTTTCTGTACTTTGTTTCTTAGAGTGAAACGAGTACTTAAAATTTTCGAGGGAATCATGAGCGATCATGGCGAAGTTCTGAGAAGCCTTTCGCTTCTTTGACTTCTTAGTGGATCGTTCATCCATGGTCTTTGATTCCTCGATTGGTTTCTTGGCTGATGGTGTTGTCGCCTGACTAGGTCCTGCCTGTCTTGGTGACTCTTGAGTGGCTTCATCCTGGAGATGATACTTGGCAGTAGCTAATTCAACAGTCTTTAGGACTACTTCGCCTATTCGCTGAGCGAATTTGGCTGCTTGCTCAGATATCTGGGCGTCATCGTGATGAAGAGACATTCTTGAAGAAAAAGAAAGGCATAGGGAGAAACAGGTGAAAGATTATTGGACATTCAAAACAGAATGATAACGCATGAAAATTGCGATCATTTGTTTGTTACCTAAGGCAAACAAATGAGACGGTGACTAATCAAAGTAAATGGGTCAAAAATAATGTATCGCGAAGACATGCTCGCCTATAAGTGAACACTCATCCCAAGAATTCCCAGGTAAGCACAACTGGTCTCGCGTCTGATGAGATGTATGTAACACCTGTGTCATTTCAACCATCAATCAAATGCCAAACCAATGAAATATAGTATTTCATACTTGGGATTTGTAAAAATATGTGTATCGTTTACACATATCAATTCTTGTTCGAATACAAGCTCTAAATCGCTTCCTGGAAGGTTATACACGCACTGATGCGTAAATATAACCAGTTTAATGCAACGAACACTCCGGAATAGTGAAATAGGCTTAACATACCTTATATAACCTTTACATAACTTAGATATAAGTTTTGGAAGGTTTGGTGTGGTGAAATCAAAGTTATTCGTCTACAGGGACTAAAGTTGACAAACTGCGAAAGTATGCCAATTTGAACTGTAACAGACCTTCCGGAACATGACCATAAGTTAAACATACCATAAATATCCTTTACATAGCTTAGAAATAGGCTTTGAGGGGTTCGGTGTGCTAAAATAAACTTTTGGGTCATTCAGGGACTAAAAGTGTCAGAAAGTGCACAAGTTTGCATTTTCGCGCATAACTTACGTTCTGAATACATCCGGACATCCAAAAATTTATGTAAGCATGACTATATTATATTTTAGTGTTCGCCATAAGAAAAATCCATTCGTCGCGTCATTTGGATCGTTTTTCGCGCTTATGCGCATTCCGTCGTAATTAAGCGAACATCGCGTTCGTACGGCCAAACGAACCGACATCCGAGATATTTTTGAGCACATTTTAAGTTCCCTATATTTTAACTTCATTTTAGAGCTTTGAAATGGGGTTAACGGGCCTTAAACGTGTCGAAAATGGCCTAAATACAGTTCAGGGACCAAAAGTGTAATTCTGCCGAAATAGTGCCTAGCGGTGCGCTACACTTTAAGCGTAGCGGTGCGCTAGGGGTCTGCTGACCAGATTCAGAGTTTCTAAACAGCAGGCTGCAGCTGTTTTAATCTCACCCACATGTTCCCAATTGCTTAGTCATGAAGATAAGGATCACTTTTAGGCACCATAAGGTTCCAACACATGTACGGCCTTGATCGTTTCCCCTTTTCCAAGAAACGATCTCAACGGTGGACCGAATACTATAAATACCCCACCCCCCCATTGCTTTAAAACTCACAAGAATTCTGATTTGAGAGCTCTAAGTTGAAACCATTGTTTCATACCTGAGTTCTTGAGTCGGGATTAGCATTCGGGGACCCTGGGTAAGTATTCTTTCGTTCTTTTCCTTATTTTATTGCTTTTAGAGTCAGAAAGTCAAACTTTGTTTGACTTTCAGCGTTGACCAGTAATGGTCAATGCGAAGTTCGTTTGAACTTCGCAACGTGAGTGTAATCACGTTGGTCATAGTCCCTTGGGACTATGCCCACTGATTACCACGTTGTCTAGAGTCGTAGGGTAGGCGATCTAATAAATCGCCTATACCTTCGAACTCGACCCTTTTGGTCAATCATTAGGATCGGACCAAACACATTAGGTGACCATAGTAGGTAGGGAATAACCTTCCGAGGTTATACCCTATGGTCACATCGTTTAAGTAGTTGTATGATAGGTAGTTTATATGCCTTAGGTAAATTACCAGAATACCCTTTTCATGTATAATTGGTAATTAAGCATATGTAACCTAAACTCTTGTCACATAACTGATAATGTAACATGTTTAGGCATATAACACTTGTCATAGGACTAGTTAGGCGGTCCGAACGCGTTTCACGCGAACGACACGTTAAAGTAGCATAAGCTTCCTAAACGGGTCGTAATGGGTCGTAGACACTTGGGTTAAGTTTCATTTAGTATGAAGGCTTTGTTAAACCATATCATATGAGTTCCTACACTCATTTGGTTTACAAACCCTAATGCTACCCAATCTTCCGATTTAGGTCCGGTTAATTAACATAGTTACCTATATTAGGTGCCGTTTGATTTCCGTGATCTCTAGCTTTGTTTGGTTGTTACTCAAGGACTACTGAGCAATCTCAAGTGAGTACATAGACCCCTCTTTTACTGTTTTCCAAACTATTTTGGGGTGGAACACATGTGCCTACTTGTTACTTTCATGCTTTCCTGTTTTAACATCATATACTGCTATGTTCGTTAGTACATTATAGTACATGATTTTATGACATTTCATGCTAGGTGTGCCCAATTATGTGCATTACTTAGTACATCGTTTTACATGACATTTTGACATAGACATTTGACATAGACATTTCGGCATAGACATTTTAACATGATTGACATTTGATCATGCATTTCCCACAAAACATAACTTTGATTTAAACCAAGATTTACTTCAATACTTTGTTTTTGTGCATATGGTTTAGTTGAGACATTTCACTTGCCATACATGACATCTTGACATAGACGTTTGACATGGATATTTGACATAGACATTTGACATGGATATTTGACATAGACATTTGACATGGATATTTGACATAGACATTTTGATATGATTTACATCTTGACATGAACACTTTGACATATTACCCAATACATTTGACAATTGATTTAAACATAGACTTCTTACATTGGTTGGTTTGGTTTGATTAAGTGATTAAGTAACGATGCGTGTGTAATATGATACAAGCATGGTGGATACGCCGCTGGTACTTCCTATATATAAGTGTTTGTATGGTATTACATATCATAGCGTTATTTGAATCATTTCAGTTTGAGACATAGAACATTTTATACAAATAACATACTTTTCACAAGACATTGTTTTACAAACAACTTATCTTATACATACCCATTTTACTATGGTTATTCATTTAACCATACATTATTCACTTATTTTATACATATCATCTGAACTCATTGTTTTTCAAATGATTTACAAAACAAAGCAAATTACAAGGTTCATGACTAAACATTTTCTCAAACATAAGTCATGGAACCTATTTTCACAAAACCTAGTTATCTCACAGGCATTTTTATGCTGACGTACCTATTTTCACATGTGTTTTTCAGGGACTGTTGCATAAGATGATCAAGATACACATAGGCAAACTTGGGCTTTAGTGATAATAAAAGATGCAAGACTAGTTAATTATGTTGTATTTCTTGTTTGTTAAGACATTGTAACACTTTTTATCAATAAAACGAAACTTCAATTGCCATGGATTTGAAACAATTAATTCTGTTACAACACTCCCCGACATTTCCGCCACGTTTTGTATGTTCCACGTGGTCGGGGTGTGACAATGTATACGAAGTGCTTGCCTAGACAGAAAACCCAGAATACAGGCATTCACCCTTCCAGTTTGCACGTGTTCACATCATTTAAAAACCAAAACCTTGACGAAGTTTTGAAAACTCAAAGGGGTTCAAAACCATATAATAGAGAGTTCAAAACCTTACAATAGAGGGTTCAAAACCTTACAATAGAGGGTTCAAAACCTAGTAATCAATCATCCTAGAACAGATGATTAGTTTTCAAAGCGGTTTTGAAATTTATGTTCTTGTTGTGGTTGTCACCTAAGGATAGGTGACAGTATTGTTTTATGACTAAACGCAAGTAAACTCGCGTTAGGGTCCTAAGAAGGTTATAGACTAGGTCAAAGCATTACTAATAACCTAATTCCCTATAACCATTGGCTCTGATACCATCTTTCTGTCACACCCCGACCGCGTAAAACAACAAATCGCGGCGGAAACATCGGGGCGTGTTGCAACAGAATTAATGTTTCATAACCATGGATATCAAAAGTGTTTCGTTTTATTAAACATTGAATAATTACATCGTTTGGAAATCTAAATACACAATTTAAACATAATCTATCATTGTTATTGAGTCACTAAGGCCTTGTCCAGTCCTATGTGAGCATGCATCTTATCAATCGATATCATTCAACAATACCTGAAACATATGTGAAAACGAGGTCAGCAAAGAAATGCTGGCGAGTACATAGGTTTTGTGAAAATAAGATTCATGACTTTTGTTTTAAGAAAATGTTTAGTCATGAACCTTGTAATTTGCTTTGTCTTTGTAAATCATTTGAAAAATAATAAGTTCAAGTGATATGTATAAATAAGAGAATAATGCATGATTAAATGAATAACCATGTAAAATGAGTTTGTATAAGATAAGTTGTTTGTAAATAATTGTCTTGTGAAAAGTATGTTACTTGTATAAAATGTTCTATGTCTCAAACTGAAATGATTCAAATAACGCTACAATATGTAATACCATACAAACACTTATATATAGGAAGTACCAGCGGCGTATCCACCATGCTTGTATCATATTCCACACGCATTGTTACTTAATCACTTAGTCAAACCAAACCACCAAAGTAATGTTCATGCCCAATGTAAATCATGTAATATGTATAACCAAAACCCAATCGTATATCGCTTTGAAGCCAATCGTTTACCCAATCATTAAAACATTGTGTGAAAACCAATTGTTTACCCAATCGTTAAATTCGTTTTAGGTCGTGAAACTACTTAAATGGTCGTCTCGCTAATAACATTCAAACCTTCTTGACTCGCATTAATAAACCCTTACCAAAGGATAGATTAACAATTCGCATTAATAAACCCTTACCAAAGGATAGATTAACAACTCGCATTAATAAACCCTTACCAAAGAGTAAATTAACAATTTACAGATTCAGTCGCTACCCACAACACCCACACATAACTACGGGTGTAGTAAATAACGGGACTTGTCAGATCCTATGGTACCATAACCTAATACTGGTCGGCTTGATCATTGCTAATGAATGTCATTTGTTATGTAACCCAACCAACAAGTTTGTTCACTTTATTGAAATCGTTATTATTTTTGTATAAATCGTCTTAATCGTTTTTGAAACCATCGTTATAACATCGAAAATCGTTTTGTTATCATCGTTAAAACCTTGAAAACATTTAGCACATATGAGTCACCCCAAAACAATTGAAAGCAGTAAAATAGGGGAATAATGTACTCGCCTGAGAATGCTTAGAGGTCTTGAACAACAACCAAACAAAGCTAGAGAGAGCACGGAATCAGTCGACAATCTAAAACTATATAAATAAACCGGACTTAAATCGGGAGATCGGATAGGATGAGGCTTGGTAAACCAAATGAGTGTTGGAACTCATATGATATGGTTTAACAAGGTCTACATACTACAATGAAACCAAACCTAAGTGCTTTCGACCCATCGCGACCCATTAAGGTAACATACGCTACTTTAACGCGTCGTGCGCGCAAAGCGCGTTCGAGACGTCTAACTAGTCCTATGACAAGTATTTATATTCCTAAACATGTTTAATTATGTTGTATAATCAGTTATGTACAAAAGTTTAGGTTACATAAGCTTAATTACCAATTATACATGAAAAGGGTATTCTGGTAATTTACCTAAGGCATATAAACTACCTATCATACAACTATTCAAACGAAGTGACCATAGGGTATAACCTCAGGAGGTTATTCCCTACCTACTATGGTCACCTAATGTATTTGGTCGGATCTTAATGATCGACCAAACTGGGTCGGGTTCGAAGGTATAAGCGATTTATTAAATCGCTTACCCTACGACCCTAGACAACGTGGTAATCAGTAGGCATAGTCCCAAGGGACTATAACCAACGTGATTACACTCACGTTGTGAAGTTCAAACGAACTTCGCATTGACCATAACTGGTCAATGTAGAAAGTCAAACAAAGTTTGACTTTCAGACTCGAAAAGCAATAAAAGAACGAAAGAATACTTACGAAGGGTCCCCGAATGCTAACTTCGATTCAAAAATCTCAGGTATGAAACAATAGTTTCAACTTAGAGTTTCTCAAATCAAAGTTCTTGTAATTTTGAAGCATGGGGGGTGGGGTATTTATAGGATTTCCCGAACCGTTAGGATCGTTTCTTGGAAAAAGTGCTTCAATCTTGGCCATACACTAGCACCCATGGTATTGTAATACCATGTGCCCAAAATACCAGCCCATAGATTCCCAAAACCATGTGCAACAAGTGGGAAGGACTAGATTCGATGTATAAGCAAACATCTTTCAGAAATGACAGTTTTGGTCCCGGTTATGTGTTTATGCCATTTCCGACACTTCTAAGGCCCGTAAAGCCAACTTTAAGGCCCTAAAATGATGTCTAAACATTGTGGACATGAAACATACTCAAAAATATGCCGGGTGTTGGTTCGTTTGGTCGTACGAACGCGATGTTCGCTTAATTACGACGGAATGCGCATAAGCGCGAAAAACGATCCAAATGACGCAACGAATGGATTTTTGGTAATCCAAACACTAAAGCATAATATATTCATGCTTACATAAATTTTTGGATGTCCGGATGTATTCAGAACGTAAGTTATGCGCGAAAATGCAAACTTGTGCACTTTTTGACACTTTTAGTCCCTGAATGACCCAAAAGTTTATTTTAGCACACCGAACACCTCAAAGATTATTTCTAATCTATGTAAATGATATTTATGGTATGTTTAACTTATGGTCATGTTCCGGAATGTCTGTTACAGTTCAAATTGGCATACTTTCGCAGTTTGTCAACTTTAGTCCCTGTAAGCGATTTAACTTGATTTTGCCATACCAAAGCCTTCAAAACTTATTTCTAAGTTATGTAAAGGTTATTTAAGGTATGTTAAGCCTATGTCACTATTCCGGAGTGTTTGTTGCATTAAACTGGTTATATTTACGCATCGGTGCGCGTATAACCTTCCAGAAAGCGATTTAGAGTTTGAAATTGAACAAGAATTGATATGTGCAAATGATACACATATTTTTACAAATCCCAAGTATGAAATATAATATTTCATTGGTTTGGTATTTGTTTGATGGCCGTGGAGGCACAGGTGTTACACTAACCATGTGTTATTTCCTGTGATAACAAACTCAACAAGCGATGGTCAAATGTTATTGTCAAATGGTGTTAACAACACCATTTGGCCTATTTAATCAAATTAACCATTTGTCCTTATGAGATGGTATTTAATTACTAATTCATCCCTTTAAACCTATCCCGGTTTTTCCTTGAACTTGTATTACTAAAAACCGTTCTTTTTTTTTATTTGTTCGTCATTACATGACTAATTTACCATTTTACCCCTTTTTCCATAACTCATGATTTCTTATCAATTTCCCTCGTTCCGACTCTCATTGATACAATACTTGCAATTATATAATTTGCACATAATGTAAAGGGGCGTAAGCTTTACTTAACTCGCATCCGAAGTACGCTTTTCCTTCTTATTTGCTTCGTTTGACCCGCTTCCTTTCCAAGCCTCCACCTAGCTTGTCAAGCGTCAAACTATCATCATAATTCGTAAGACGGTTAGTTTAGTCATTATCACATACGACTATTCCATCTTACAAACTCTATGTCGGAACTACTATCCGACTTCAATATTGGTTTATTTGACTTTCGATAGTCAACTAACTTCA
Source organism: Helianthus tuberosus (assembly GCA_030545235.1). Taxonomy (NCBI): domain Eukaryota; kingdom Viridiplantae; phylum Streptophyta; class Magnoliopsida; order Asterales; family Asteraceae; genus Helianthus; species Helianthus tuberosus. Next base: position 53,898,762 of record CM060426.1, on the reverse strand, counting down.
ATCATATTACACGCACAATAAGTTCAATCAACATCACGTTTAGAACCCATATTATTTCGTATTACACGTAGTTAGTCGAGTTAGCCAATTACGCGTTTCTTTCATAATTTCATTATGTCAACATTCATTCGGGCATTTTAACAAACACCTTATGTGCATAATATTACTTATTTACTAACTAGTTCATAATTAGTTATCTTTACCAAGATTTACACCACAATTCAAACCTCTATGTCTAGTGTTCATGAACTACACATCATATTTTCATAAATCAATTTCTAAGCATCAATTTACACTAGATTAGCATTCTACATCCTAGTGTTTATCATTTTCTCATAAAACCCATGAATCACCTTCAATGTGTTCATGAAATTTTTCAGAATTTAGCCATGATTTCACATGTTATTGTCTAGGTTTTACTCCTAGACACCATATCAACCCTATTCTACCCAAATAGCAAACATGCAACATCAATATTCAGATTTCCCAATTTCATGAGAAATTCAAACAGAGAATTAACACCAAATTTTACATACCTTGTAACCCCCTTGTGATGAGGATCACTAATCTATGCTCAATTTTCGATTTGGACTTGGTTTGATCCTTCAATTTGATGATTCTTGACATGCTCTAGGGTTTGGTGGGGAGCATATGTCGCCCCCTGTGTTTTCTGTTCGACCAGACCTCACAAATGAGGTATTTGGTTTTGTTTTAATTAAATTAGCAACATAAGTTTCGATTTTAACATCTTTGGCCCCTCAATTTTCCTTAGTTCATAATTTAAGTGTTTTAACCAACTCATAAGTCACTATCTAACTAGGTTAGAATTTTTTCCTAGTTAGCTTAGTAGGTTCGGGAAGTCGTACCCCGTTTTACTTTAAGTCCCGTTAAATCGGGCCTTTTATCTTCCTATTTCCCAAACACGTTCTTTTTCTCTTTTTATTAAATATTAGATTTAGTTATATAAAATCTAATATTTTCTGGCTTAACTTTTACCACTAACGGTTCTTTAGCCGTCTTTTAGTGTTAACGTGGTTTGATTACCAAACTCGTTTTTGGGGTGTTACAAGTCTACCCCCCTTAAAGAGGTTTCGTCCTCGAAACCTTGCTTACATAGTTCATTGAGTTCTAAACTCAATGCGTTTGACCTGAGTAATCTCTTAAGCATTATTCATACTTTAACCAATTGTTAGTATTACCAGAAAAATTATGGTAATATCTTTTTGGTTACAGAACCTCTACGTACCTCATACGACATAATGTAACTTGAAATAACGTAATTCTGTTATTTCTACTAGTTTAGTTAGCTTAGCGATTTCCATCGCTTTTATATATTATCAAACTCTTGGTGAATCTGTTACCTTGACCCGTTTAAAGGTCCTTAGTGAAATATTTCACTTTTTGCAATAATTTCTTTTGTTTTCAGATTTATTTATTCGGTTCAGTTATGCCGAATCCACCGCTTACAAGCAAACCAATTTTTTTTATTGATTTGAATTACTGGCCTTATCCGGTCTTACTAACTAGACTTATTAGTCCCGTTACTTTTCACCGCTAGCTTGGTTACAATGTGATTTTACATCACATTACATTTCCTAACCGTGATCGTGTCACATCGTGTTTAGTTTGTATCAACCTTTCATTTTCGAAAATATCACTTTTCGAATATATCGTCTTGCGCCTATCAGTGTCAAGAATTGAACCTTTCATGCTTACTATTCAAATTCCTATCAGAATTTATGTTTGTAAAAACATTATTTCTTACTAAAACCGAAGTTGTAGTTTTAGGATCTTCTCTTTAACTTTTGTCAATTATCCATACCAGGATATTGACAGTCCATAATTTATTCTTTTACAGTCTTAGTTTTATGCGGGGATTCTCAACCGATTCCCTCGCTTTATCTAATTAACCCGTAGGTTTTTATCACTTAGCCTTAAGGGCTATTTTTTTATTAGACTTTCACCTATTTAGGGCGAAGTACTTATAACTTCTTTCTAATCATGACCCGTGGGTCGTTTTAGTCCCGTAGATCTTTCATTTGTTTATAACCCTAAAGGTTATGTTGATCCCGTAGATCACTCCTTACTCATGTCATTTATGCGTCAGTTCTTCTTATGCTTACTGTTATTTGATTTGCATATATTCTTATTTGGTTATATCCCATTACCGAACTCATTATTCTCTTGCATTTAACGCTACCTTTATCTGGCTAGCGCTCATTTGTGCCATTCGGCGTTATATTGTATTCAACCTGTTTGACCTATTAATGTGAAATCCATCACTTATAAACAATCAACTTTATTCTTTATTCCACCCATTCGACTTCGAATAGTTGAACATATTTACTCACAATTTCTATATACGAGATTTTATAGTCATAACTCGTAATCCAAGTCCTTTGTTTTTTTTTTTCAACCCGCGTTCACGTCTCTTGGTTTACGCATATGTTTAATTCTTACCCATCAACCGGGTATTTTACCGAAGTCGTTATTATTGCAACCCTCCCGGTATGCATTAAGACCTCGCTTCATTTTTATATTCCGACTTTGCCCTAAAGTTTGACGTTTTACAAAAACTACCCGTTAAGGGACATATTTGCATTTTCCGGGTTCGAGTGTAAGTACACTCCCTCCCAATACTTGTCTAAATCATTTTACATGTTTGCGTTTTCCGGGTTCGAGTGTAAGTACACTCCCTCCCAATACTTGTCTAAATCATTCTACATGTTTGCGTTTTCTGGGTTCGAGTGTAAGTACACTCCCTCCCAATACTTGTCTAAATCATTTTACATGTTTGCGTTTTCCGGGTTCGAGTGTAAGTACACTCCCTCCCAATACTTGTCTAAATCATTTTACATGCTTCTTTGTCCCTTCACTCGGGCTCATTATCCTAATGTAATACGCTTCCGTCACTCGGTTGTGCGTTTACATTATTATCAAATATTTTGCTCATTTGATTCATTTGGGTACTTTTAAGTTAGTCCCATTCACCCCGCCCTTACTACATCGGATGTAAACGTGTCCGCCATAAAAAGTTCATGGTTTCATATGCCACTACTTACTTGGCCAGAGTAAGCGATTAACACATGACACACATGACCTTTTTATAGTTTTCACATCACGCCCTATGTAAGTAACGTCTCTTTTTGTTTTCTCTTGGAAACAATATCCCGAATACATTTTTCTATTCGGGTTTTTCCAAGTTTTTAATCTACATATGCAACTTTCAATTTCTACTTATTTGTTGCATATTACTATTTGTGCGATTATTTAGAATGTGCACCTGGTAATGTTTGCCCCGACGGGCGTTCCTTGCCATTAACCTTGTTCGCGGTCGTTACGCGATTTAGTCCTCGGTGAGCATGCTCCTCTCGTCATGCTTCGGACCGTTCCATCATCATATCCACAATTCCTTTGACTCTCGTCGTCTTCAAACGCGAGTGTCCTTCAATTAAAACATTCACAAAAGTTAGTAACGTCAACTTCAATAATCGCCCGTATTATAATACAAGGCTTTTTCTACTATACGCATCAACGCGCGTATTTTCGTCAACTATATCAATCGTTTTAATTGGGGTAACGTGTATCACACGATAGCCCTATGTGTTGTTTATAACACTTTAGCATGCTAAGCTATTAACATACTTGTACTTACCGGATTTGCGATCAAGCCTCGAACCGAACACCAATCTTTATTAAGAGCATAAGGTTTAAGTCCAAGCATGGTTTTTCCCCACCATACTTAAATCTCTTAAACCAAGGCTCTGATACCAACTTGTAACACCTTTGTATTTATTTTAAGGATTTTCGTATAGTTAACGAAAATAAACATGTAATTACGATTAAGTATTCTTAGAAAATACGAGTAATCTAAAACTTTTACAATTTAAAAGTTTAGAACAAAATGTAATTAAGTTCGTCATTTAAAAGTAACAATGAAACGTCATGCGGAAGCTTGTTTCTTGTTCGGGTTCGGTTCTTCATTGAGCTTGATCTTCATCCGGGAATCCCTTGACATATACCTATGACCAAAACCAACTTAAAAGTTAGCTTTGGTAGTTAAATAACACGATTAAACAAGTCATATAAGTCAAACAATTAAAATAACAACCAAAAAGTCCCTCCAGACTGTGGCCTATGGTCTGAACCGTGGGTCACGCTGCAGCCCACAACAACCAATCAGCCCCTCCAGACCGTGGCCTACGGTCTGAACCGTGGGTCACGCTGCAGCCCAAAACAACCAAACAGCCCCTCCAGACTGTGGCCTACGGTCTGAACCGTGGGTCACACTGCGCCCAGCTATTCCTATTTTTCAGTTTTGGTCCTTTTTACGAAAACGGCCGTAACTTTCGAACCGTTTATCCGTTTAACCTCACGTTTCCTCCTACGTGATCGTAATTTAATTCTCCATCATATGAAGTTAAAATTCCAACATCCAACATAATAAATTTTGAGACTTCTAAGCCTTCGACTCGTTACCTTTTACCGAATTTTAACCCGTTTATGCATTTTATCAAACAAACGTATTTGTTTGATCCTTATATCACTTACACTTCTTCAAATTAATGTTATCTACCATTTTAGGCTCTAATTACAGGTTTATTACACAATTTAAACCTGTTTACGCTCGTATGCTTATTTTGACCCGTTAAGGGTATTTAAGCACTTTAAAGCTTGAAACCGCTTTCATTCATTTCTAGCATCTTATTCCTACATTTCTTATCAAGTAATCTTCCACCACAACTATATGTGCGTTGGATTTAATGTGGATATCTATATGTTCCAGGTTTTACCCCTCGGATTATTATTTTACGGCAAAACTCAAATAAAGCCATTTGACTAACATATTACATCTTTCAACTTCTATACTTATTCTAAGTATTTATCTAATCATGAAATTCGTTTCCAAACAACCTTTAAGGGTTGTTTGTTCAATTTAGCCTACAAGGGCATTTTGGTCGATTTTGGTCCTTCTTATACGATGAAGGACTCTCACCAATTATTCGACCAAAATAGCACTTTTAACTATAACATAATTATGCGTACCTGGCTCGGATCAACATATTAACCCGTTTTGATACCTTTCGCTATTAATATCCAGATAATAGCAATGCTAACCATGTGTTATTTCCTGTGATAACAAACTCAACAAGCGATGGTCAAATGTTATTGTCAAATGGTGTTAACAACACCATTTGACCTATTTAATCAAATTAACCATTTATCCTTATGAGATGGTATTTAATTACTAATTCATCCCTTTAAACCTATCCCGGTTTTTCCTTGAACTTGTTTTACTAAAAACCGTTCTTTTTTTTTATTTGTTCGTCATTACATGACTAATTTACCATTTTACCCATTTTTCCATAACTCATGATTTCTTATCAATTTCCCTCGTTCTGACTCTCATTGAGTCGTGTTGGAACATTCTATACCAACCACTTAGTAGCATTTAAATACAATACTTGCAATTATATAATTTGCACATAATGTAAAGGGGCGTAAGCTTTACTTACCTCGCATCCGAAGTACGCTTTTCCTTCTTATTTGCTTCGTTTGACCCGCTTCCTTTCCAAGCCTCCACCTAGCTTGTCAAGCGTCAAACTATCATCACAATTCGTAAGACGGTTAGTTTAGTCATTATCACATACAACTATTCCATCTTACAAACTCTATGTCGGAACTACTATCCGACTTCAATATTGGTTTATTTGACTTTTGATAGTCAACTAACTTCAATCATATTACACGCACGATAAGTTCAATCAACATCACGTTTAGAACCCATATTATTTCGTATTACACGTAGTTAGTCGAGTTAGCCAATTACGCGTTTCTTTCATAATTTCATTATGTGAACATTCATTCGGGCATTTTAACAAACACCTTATGTGCATAATATTACTTATTTACTAACTAGTTCATAATTAGTTATCTTTACCAAGATTTACACCACAATTCAAACCTCTATGTCTAGTGTTCATGAACTACACATCATATTTTCATAAATCAATTTCTAAGCATCAATTTACACTAGATTAGCATTCTACATCCTAGTGTTTATCATTTTCTCATAAAACCCATGAATCACCTTCAATGTGTTCATGAAATTTTTCAGAATTTAGCCATGATTTCACATGTTATTGTCTAGGTTTTACTCCTAGACACCATATCAACCCTATTCTACCCAAATAGCAAACATGCAACATCAATATTCAGATTTCCCAATTTCATGAGAAATTCAAACAGAGAATTAACACCAAATTTTACATACCTTGTAACCCCCTTGTGATGAGGATCACTAATCTATGCTCAATTTTCGATTTGGACTTGGTTTGATCCTTCAATTTGATGATTCTTGACATGCTCTAGGGTTTGGTGGGGAGCATATGTCGCCCCCTGTGTTTTCTGTTCGACCAGACCTCACAAATGAGGTATTTGGTTTTGTTTTAATTAAATTAGCAACATAAGTTTCGATTTTAACATCTTTGGCCCCTCAATTTTCCTTAGTTCATAATTTAAGTGTTTTAACCAACTCATAAGTCACTATCTAACTAGGTTAGAATTTTTTCCTAGTTAGCTTAGTAGGTTCGGGAAGTCGTAACCCATTTTACTTTAAGTCCCGTTAAATCGGGCCTTTTATCTTCGTATTTCCCAAACACGTTCTTTTTCTCTTTTTATTAAATATTAGATTTAGTTATATAAAATCTAATATTTTCTGGCTTAACTTTTACCACTAACGGTTCTTTAGCCGTCTTTTAGTGTTAACGTGGTTTGATTACCAAACCCGTTTTTGGGGTGTTACAGCATAGCAAAGTCTAACATGGCCGAACACATTATTGCGAAACTTTTAGTTAGTGCAACAGCTTACTTTGTTTGGGAGGAGCGTAATCGAAGGCTTTTCACCGACAAGAGAAGAAATAAAGACCAGCTGGTAGAGATTGTGTTATCCACGGTTAGAATGAAACTTCACACGATGAGGTTCAAGAATTCCATCCACACGATAAGAGTGATGCAGGAGTGGAGTCTTCCGAGAGGACTTTTAGTGGCGGATGATGATTGTGGCTAAGTTTAGTGTCTTGTTTTGAGGTTGTTAGTGTTCGAGTTAATGGTGTGTTTGTTTAGCGTCTTCTGTTTGTTTTTCGCTTGTTTACCCTTGTATTGCATGTCATACATGAGAACTGGAGGCGGTTAGCCTTCACTTGGTTTTATTGTTTGGTTGGTAATAAAATTTAATCGGGGTAACCCTTTACCCAAAAAAAAGTTTCAGTTGTGTGTTGCAGGCTGGAGAAAACTTTTAAAGTTTCAGAAAAGGCTATAGATTGTGTTTCAATTGTGTCTGAAATTGAAGAATTGAGCTTTGTGAAAGAACTCCATTATAGGTCAAAATCTTGAGAGATGGTTATGTTGTTGCAAGTGCTGCTAAGAGTGATGCATGTTGAGACAAAAGTGTTAGGAGTGATGCAAGTTATGTTGAAGTTGCTCATACAAGTTATGTTGAAGTTGCTAACTCATTTATAGATAGATTTTAATTAGAAGTTTATGTATGTAGTAACTAAATTGATAACTTTTGTATGGATTTTGGTTTATTATTATTAATATCATTTGGTTTTAGGTTTTTTCTCATGTTTACTATCGTTTTCATTTTACAAAACATTGAAAACAAAATTGCTAATTACACGAAAATAGCCATATAGAACCACGACAAATATGTGTGGCCAAATGTTAGAGAATAGCCACACTTAAAATTACACGATTTCTTGTGGCTTTACATAATCATTAGTTACACCATCGCCATTTTGTTTATTTTGGTGTGACGAAATTTTCGCAAATGTCATTGGTAAAAGATATTATGTGTGACCAAAGTTACACAATAGCCACATTAAAAGAAATTCATGTGATTATTAATGTGAGATTCGTTACCATCTCGGTAAGGCAAATGTCGTTGTTGACGCCTTAAGTCGCAAGGAAATGGTTAAACCAATTAGGGTTAACACTAAAAGCATTGAGCTAAGAACTAGCTTGAATGAAAAGCTGTTAAATGCTCAGAAGAAAGCCTTATTAGAAGCAAATGCTTCTAATGAAGGATTAGGTGGAACTGTTAAGCAGTTAACACATGGAAGTGATGTAATCCTGAGATTTAATAATCGCATATGGTTTCCTATATTTGGAGGACTCAGAGATCAGATCCTCCAGGAATCACATAATTCTAGATATTCGGTACATCCTGGAGGAGATAAAATGTACAAGGATCTGAAAAGAAATTATTGGTGGATGGGTATGAAGAAATCCATAGTCACTTATGTAGCTAAGTGTCTGACGTGTTCGCAAGTTAAAGCCGAAAATCAGAAATCGTCAGGACTGCTGCAACAACTTGAAATTCCCACATGGAAATGGGAGATGGTCACTATGGATTTGATAAAGAAGGAAGCCCTTCGGGAGCTATTCTTTCCATGATATTGGCAGAACTTACTAGCCCCTAGATGTTTCAATGGTAGGAACATGGGATTGAAGAGGAACATCCGTGCTAAAAAGAAGGGATTGTAGCCCCAAGGTGTAGCATTAGTTCCACACAATCGCTCAAGTTCAAGTAAAGGCTTCTGCCTTAGGAACAAAGGCTCGAAAGCATAAAGCTATGACTTATACCTGCTCTCTCCCTGAAATGGATGTGGAAAAACAGGCGCTAATGCAAGGAAAGGAGGTGTTGTTCGTCCACGTCTGCTCCAACTGAGAAATTACCTTGTAGTCAAAGGAAACTTAAACATAAGCTATTGTCTTTCATATGGATTGGACCCTTTCCGTGGCTCTAACAAAAGATTATCACTATTTAATTTCTTGAATAAGTGAAGTTCTCCTATCAACTTAAAAGGGGCCTTTTCAGGTCGACCTTTATTGAGGTTAAGTGATGTGTAGATAGTCTCGCTAATATCTCAGATCGGTGGATGACTCTGTCTTCGCTTCTGCTCGTGCACTCCTTAAAGCAAACTCATGGCCTAGTTCATAAATGAGCCTACAATTGGTGACTGCTCTATATCTGTTATTTAGAGATAAAGTTAACTCGATGACATCGATGCAACTAGGTGACGACGCAAACCGGATGTGGGAGGCTATGGCGACTACGATCACTACAGTGACGAATGAGACGCTAGGGGTCACAACAGGAAAGACTGGTGGTCATAAGGAGTCCTGGTGGTGGAATGAAGACGTGCATACCAAAATAAAGGATAAGCAACAGAGTTTTAGAGATCTTTTGAGGTGCACAGATGAGGAGGAGCGGCTGAGGGTAAGGGAGATATACAAGAAGGCAAAAAGGGAAGCGAAAAAGGCGGTGACCGATGCAAAAAACACAGCCTATAAACAAATGTACGAACGTTTGGAAAGTAAAGAGGGGGAGCATGATATGTTCAAGATTTCTAAAGCTAGGGAGCGAAGAAGACAAGATCTAGGAGTAGTAAAGTTTATTAAAGGAGAGGATGGACGTGTTTTAGTCAAGGCACATGACATTAAGTTGAGATGGCAAACCTACTTCCACAATCTTTTCAACCATGGTAGGGCATACCAACAAGATAGCAGCAATCCCAGGATTCAAAGGCGACAACAGAATAATTGCTACTGCAGAAGGATCACACATGACGAGGTGAGGATGGCACTTATGAAGATGGGAAGAGGAAAGGCAGTGGGTTTGGACAACATACCGATTGAGGTGTGGAAGTGTTTGGGAGAAGAAGGAGTCCGATGGTTAACACTTTTGTTCAATTGTATTTTCAAGACTGGAAAAATGCCAGACCAGTGGAGGAGTAGTGTCGTGGTGCCTTTATACAAGAACAAAGGAGACGCTCAATGTTGTGGGAACTACAGAGGAATCAAACTGCTAAGTCACACTATGAAGCTCTGGGAGAGGGTAATTGAAACTAGAATTAGAAGAGAAACTCAGTTTTCAGTAAACCAATTTGGATTCATGAAAGGGAGGTCAACTACAGAAGCGATACATATTCTAAGGAGGTTGATGGAAAAATATAGAGCGAAGAAGCAAGATTTACATATGGTGTTTATCGACCTAGAAAAGGCATATGACACTGTCCCACGACAACTGATTTGGGATAGTTTGGAGGGTCGAGGTCTACCGGGGAAATATATAGACATAATTAAGGATACATACGATAGAACGGAAACTAGTGTCCGCGCGCCTGTAGGAGATACAAACTTCTTTCCTGTGGAGGTAGGACTCCACCTGGGGTCTGCGTTGAGCCCTTTTCTTTTTGCGGTTGTCTTGGATGAGTTGTCCAAGTTGATTCAGAAGACAGTTCCGTGGTGCATGCTTTTTGCAGACGATATTGTGTTGATTACAGAGACTAAACAGTGCCTGAACGCGAGGGTAGAGGAGTGGCGAGTAGCCTTAGAGGGCAAGGGCCTAAGGATTAGTCGGTCTAAGACTGAGTATCTACACTGTGATTTCAGTGGTGTAGCCGATGACGATGACACCCAAATCACCATTGAGGATCAATTGGTTCCGCATGTAACTAGATTTAAGTAGGGGTGTTCATCGAATCGAATATCGAATTTTCGAATTATTCGAATCGAATTGTTCGAATAATTTTTATTTTTCCTTGAATTCGTATTCGATTCGAATTCGATTAAAACCTATCGAATTCGATTCGAATTCGCATTCGAATAAAAAACCCAATTCGTAATCGATTAAAATTTCGAATTCGAATCGAATTCAAATAAATTCGATTTAATTCAAATTCTTTAAAACACGTAAAAAACTATCCAAATGAAACAAAAATTTTAAAGCAGCCATAAAGCACGATATCACATTAAAAATTTTCAAATAAAGTACCACAAGTCTAAAATTCAAAACGAGAAGTCGGGAATAATCACTCCACATTACAAGTTAATATTTTTATGGTTAGAAATCTATTGATAGATTTGGTACTTAGGTTTTACTTATGAGTCATGTAGTGGTTTGGTAATGGGTAATTTTAATACTTGGAAATTTTTTTGAAAATAATTTATAGTATAGCTTAATAAAGGTTATATATGTATATTTATATATAAAAATAATAAATAAAAATGTATAATTTTTATTCGAATTTCGAATCGAATCGAATTTGAAATTATAAATTCGTATTCGATTCGTATTCGATTTACTTGACTCGAATTGAATCGAATTCGAATTCTTATAATCAAAACGAATTCTTGATAATCGAATCGAATTTAAACGAATTTCGAATTTTTCGAATTCGAAACGAATCCTGAACACCCCTAGATTTAAGTATCTGGGGTCGTTTATACAAAGAGATGGTGACATAGATAGTGATGTAACCCATCGCATACAGGCTGGCTGGTGTAGATGGAGGGCAGCCAGTGGGGTATTGTGCGAGAGGTTCCCATCTAAATTAAAGGGGAAATTTTACAGGGTAGCAGTCAGGCCCGCTATGCTATATGGAACAGACTGTTGGGCTATCAAGAAGACACAAGCGCGCAAGATGGAGGTAGCAGAGATAAGGATGCTGAGGTGGATGTGTGGACACACGAGGTTAGATCGGATAAGAAATGAGGTTTTTAGAGAAAGATTAGGAGTGGCTAGTATATCGGAGAAGATTAAGGAGGGGAGATTGAGATGGTTTGGGCATGTGAAGCGGAGGGAAACGACGGCACCAGTTAGAGTAGTGGAAACTCTTACTGTCGAGGGGAGGAGAGGAAGAGGCAGACCCAAACTGACATGGGATGAGCAGGTTAGGCATGATTTAGTAGAGTTGCATCTTTCTGAGGACATGGTCCAAGATAGAACTTCGTGGAGGCTTAGGATTAGGGTTAAGGACTTCTAGAAGATATTGCAGTAAGGTCTTAGGTGTATTTTAAGGAGGTAGGTTTTTCTTACTCTTTAAGGGACTTTTCCACTGATTGCCTTCTTGTGTTTATGCCCAAATGATGTTGTATGCATGCTATTATACATGATTTACATTATATTGTGTCACTCGGATCAATTTCTTGGTATGAGGGACTTCTTATTTCTATATTCTTTGACTTGGTGTGTTGATTTGTTGTTCGTTTTCGAGCCGATGGTCTCTCTGGAAGCAGCCTCTCTATCCCTATGGATAGAGGCAAGGTCTGCCTACATCCCACCCTCCCCAGACCCTATAAGTAGCTTTGCTATTTGTGGGATTTACTGGGTATGGTTGTTATTGTTGTTGTTGTCTATATATATCTGTTATTTCTTTTGAAGTTGTTATGCTAGATGTGATGCTTTCAAAATCCCGTGACTCTCACTCCAATTTGGAAATATTATTAATTTTTTGTTCTTTTAAAAATTATATGTATCCCTTGTGTCTTGAAACATCTAAGGACTTGCAAGTATGATATTTTATTTTTCATTTGAGTGGACTTGACCTCAAGCTGCTTTTGGACCTAACCTAAGGTTTTTTTCCTTTAGACCTTGAGATCATATCTTAAACAAGCGTGTAGTTCATGCCTTTTAACTGGTATAATAATATTTATTTAATTTCTCTTTCGCTATAAACCAATCCAATTGACTCGTATAATTGTTTTTTCATATTTCTCTTTCAAAAGCTATCACATAATTCACAAGATAAAAACAAATATAAGTGCGTGCTCATCCCCCTTTCTATTTGCGTCTTACGTTATAATGGTTATTAGACTTTTTCTATTTTAAATTCTTGATTTTATCTTTTTTGTATTTTTATTTGTATTTTCTCATGTGCTAACTATCAGACTTTGAAAACTATCTCCCAGCACGCATTCCATGTGGCTCGTGGACGAGTCTGCACCACAAACAAGACTTGTGAAATCATTGTAAATATTTATCGTAAACTATACAGACTACAAATACCATAACGAAAAATTATATATATTTTTGTGTTGTAAACTATATCGATTGCTGATAAAGTGCTGGAATTGAAACGGACTGAACCAATATCGACTAAACAACGTCCGTGCTAGTATCGGTATTATCAGAAGCCGGTATTAGCATTCGTTTTGTGGTTTTCGATTGATGTAACGCAGTTGGTTTCCTTTCAAATATAATGTATTATAAAGGCTCAAACTATCTACACACTTGGTGTGTAGATAGCCACCCTAATAAGTGTTTTTTTTGTCTTATATGCACACCCTGCAGTGTCGAACTATGGTCAAAGCACGGCGTTTTGGTCCGGTCAACCAGACAAAGACAGACGGGTGTCTGAAGGGTCTGTTGACCGGACCAAAACGCCGAGCTTTGGCCGCGTTTTGGTCCTGTCAACCAGACAAAAGACTGACCGGGTGTCTGGTTGACAGGACCAAAACATGTCCAAAGCTCGGCGTTTTGCTCCGGTCAACAGACCCGTCAGTCATTGTCTGGTTGACCTGACCAAAACGTCGCGCTTTGGCCACAACTCGACACTGCAGGGTGTGCATATAGGCCAAAAAACACTTTTTGGCGTGCATATAGGCACATTGGTGTGCCAATAGGTACACCCATTATAAAATTTCGAATACACCGTTGCAACACAGTTATTTTTATTGACTTTCATACCAAAAGTTCCAGGGGGGGGGGGGGGGGGGGAGTCATGAGACTCAATTTATATATTGTATAAATATTTAGGCAAAATAATTGGGAGAGACGGTTCTTTATAATTTTAAAATTTTCAAACAAAAAATTAAAAATATTACACTTCTAACCGAAACATTAGTGGGCAAATGCACCCCCACTTTCCACTATGCTCCGCACCTAACTAATTATAACGATAATCTAACTTGATTCATTTTTTTATCAAACCAACCTCAAATACTTCGAAAGTGGCTTGCACATTTACGCCCCAATTACATAACTTTTTACATCATAACTTTTTCTGTTTTGAATTCAAATATTTTTATTTATTTGTTTCCTTCGGTAAAAAAAAAAAAAATTGTTTTTTTGTTGTTTTTGTTTTTTCTCTAGTACCTGATAACCTTGAAAAACATTTCCCAGCACGCATTGGCATTGCATGTGGCGCGTGGAAACCTGTGTACCACAAACGAGAGTCGTGAACATTCACCTCTCCCGTCACCAAAATTTGTACGTACTAATTATCTTCCGTCAGCATCCCTATCCCAGACCTAAATTAATTTACAACGAATATTCATTCACTCACTCTTTATTTATTTATTTATTAACACCACCACGCACACAACAACACTTGTGGGCATTTACCAGCAGCTGCAAAATTTGGTTAGTTTCGATGGAGATTGAAACTCCAACTAATAATGTTACTATTAAAGGGATACTGGGGTTGTTGATGGCAAATGTTGGTGATGATGAGAAGAAAAAGCGATTGATTTCGCTTGGGATGGGTGATCCCACCGCCTTTTCTTGTTTTACGACTACTTCGGTTGCTCAAGATGCGGTTGTTGAGATGGTTACTTCCCATAAGTTTAATGGGTATGCGCCTACTGTTGGTCTTCCGCAAACTAGAAGGTATGTATGTATGTATGGGGTCAATGTTTGTTTTGTGTTTTGTTGGTTCAGTGGTGTGAAGTTATTACCAACACCAAGTGTTTGTTGAAATGCTCCAATGATATGTAACAAAGTTTGAAGAATCTGGGACTTAATAGAGGTGTGCACATAAACCCAAAATTGAACAGTATTCATATCCAAAAAAACGAACCGAAACGTATACGGTTTTTGGTTCGCTTTCTAACTATGTCCGAATTGTGAATTCGGTTATTGGTTCCACAAATTTTGATTGTTTAGATAATTGAACCCAATTCAATAGAATAAGTATCTGGAAACATTAGACGTGGGGTGCTCCACTTTCCATCACTCACCACACCCAATCATGTTCCGTCACGTCATCAAATTGTGAACTTGGGTTTTTCTTTTATCGAAAAAACCAAATGGAATTGTGAATTCTGTTTTTGGTTTGGTTCGGTTACAGTATCCAAATTGTGAATCCGGTTTCGGTACGGTTATTGATTACATAAAAATTGATTGTTTAAATAACCGAACCGAATTCAATCGAATAAATATATAGAAACATTACATTATGGTAGTTTATTTACCCGAATTCTAAATTTGGTAGTTTATTTTTTATTTTTATTTTTGCCAAATTTTCAAAACTAAACACTGTCAAAGAAAAAAATGAAATTACACATAAGGCAAACAGTTATTTACGAGTTTTACATTAAAAAGTGAAAGTACCGGAAATCTCTCATATTGGGGAAAAAAGTTTATGTGACGAAATCGTGGACTAATTGATGGAATTTTGGGTCTGACAACTGGGCTAAACCGCTTACGGCCTTTGGTATCGGAAAAAGAAGAAAACATGATTTTAGAAGATTATTCTTTCCAAAAACAAATGATTTTTAGCCAAAAATGTAATAGACATGAGGGAGGAAAATGAAAATCAAAACTTTTTTGTGCCAAAAGTTGGTTTTGGGAGGTTGGTTAGAAAGTAATTTGTCATTGTGCTTAAAATAGTCAAACATCTTTTTATTAAGCAAAATATATATATATTGAAATTCTCTTTATGAATGTGAATTAAAATATCTAAAATTTTGGTAAAATTGTATTTCAAATTGATGGAATTTGGACCCAGAATATAAATTTGATTCTATTTGTACTATTATGCTATGAAAATAAATAGATGTTGGTTTAATCCAAATTTGACCAAAAAAAATATCTTCAGAAATGATGTTGGTTTTGAACTTACTTATATGTCATCTTGTCGAAACAGCGCAATCTGTGAATATTTGTCCACTAATCTCCCATACAAGCTATCTCCGGACGACGTGTACATAACAGCAGGGTGCACACAAGCTATAGAAGTTGCTATATCAATTCTAGCCTCACCAAATGCAAACATCTTGGTTCCAAGACCAGGATTCCCGATCTATGAACTTTGTGCAGCTTTTAGAAATGTTGAAATACGCCATTTTGACCTTCTACCCGAGAATGGTTGGGAGGTTGACCTTGATGTCGTTGATGCGTTGGCTGATCAGAATACCGTAGCTATTGTAATTATAAACCCCGGGAATCCATGTGGAAATGTATATAGTTATAACCACTTAAAGAAGGTACTTGCATACTACACAAAATGATTCTTATTTCAGTTTGTTTTTTTTTTTTTTTTTTTTTTTTGCAATTGGCTAATGATTTGAGGTACTAATATGGGTTTAATTGTTTTTATGTAAGTAGATTGCTGAAACTGCCAAGAAGCATAAGATTGTTGTTATAGCAGATGAAGTTTATGGCCATTTAGCGTTTGGAGCAAACCCATTTGTGCCAATGGGTGTTTTTGGGTCCATGGTGCCTGTTCTTACACTCGGGTCTTTGTCAAAAAGATGGATAGTGCCAGGTTGGCGGCTCGGGTGGTTTGTCATGACTGACCCTAATGCCATTTTCAAAAATGCAAAGGTACGTGAACCAGGAAGTTAACTTTTACCATACAAATGCTTGTTCTAGAAAACCTATACTGAAAGCTTGAGTTACAATTGTTTAAATAATTAAAGAGTAAAGTACACTATACACGGATAGTCCTTGTGGTTTTCCAAAATTTTGGATTGGTCCCTAGCTTTCCAAAAGTACACGGATGGTCCATGTGGTTTGCACTTTGTAACGCATTTAGTCCCCATCCAACAAATTTAAAGGTTTCAGGCGGTCTAAGTTATGGACTAAATGTGTTACAAAGTGCACACCACAGGGACCATCCATGTACTTTTGGTAAAAGTTGGAGACTAAATGTCTTACAAAGTGCAAACCACATGGACCATTCATATACTTTTGAAAAGTTAGGGACCAAATCCAAAATTGGAAAACCACAGAGACTATCCGTGTATCTTACTCATGATTAAATGTATATTTATGTACAAAAGAATTGTTTAAAGTTGAGTTATCGTGAAGCTTTCTGTTATGCCTGAATTGGTTACAGTTTAATAACCTGTTTCTAACTGTCTTTTCAGACCGTTGAGCGCCTCAAGAAGTATTTTGATATTTGTGGAGGTCCAGCAACATTTATACAGGTAGATGTTTCCATAGTTTCTTTATATTATACGTATCCACTCATGGTTTTAAAAGGCGCGACATGTAATTCTAGGTCAAAATTAGAGTCTGTAGGAGGCTGATACGTAAAAACAACAACGAAAGGGAGGAAAAAATAATGAAAGGTTTACTTGATAAAATACAATCTTAACGGTTTGTTTCAGGCAGCAGTACCTCGAATTCTAAAGGAAACAAGTGAAGCGTTCTTCACAAGAACTTTGAACATACTGAAACACACATCAGATCTTTGTGCGAACAAAATAAAAGATATTCCTTGCTTAACCTGCCCGACAAAACCTCAAGGATCCATGGCCATGATGGTGAAGCTAAGCATTCCACTACTAAAAGATATCAAAGACGACATCGATTTCTGTTTCAAGCTAGCTAAAGAAGAATCCGTGATCCTTCTTCCAGGTGACACATCAAAAAAGATTTCAGCTTTCACTCGTGTTAAGATATTCATCAATGAGTTGTACTAAGATTGTTAAATGTGTCGGTCGGATGGATTGAGTAACGGGTCAAAATGGGTAATTTTTGTTATGTGTTCAAATTAGGTCGGTCCCGACAACACATGTGGCTACTATAAAAACTATGTTATTAAACGAAAATCAATATTATAATAAAACGATTTAGGAGGCTGTAAATATTTAAAACACTTTTGGCCACATTCAACCGTTAATAAGTTTTCAAGTTATACATAGGGCTGCAAACGAACCGAACTTTCAGCGAACGGTTCGTGAATCGTTCGGCGAGAAGTTCCTTTAATAAATGAACAACCACGAACAAGAAATTTCGTTCGTTTAGTTAAATGAACGAACATGAACAAAGACCGCGTTCGTTCATTTATGTTCGTGAATGTTCGATAATGTGTTCGTTTGTGTTCAATAGTTCATTAGTGTTTTTAATTTTTATATTTTATTTAACCATTTCACAATTCCAACAAATAAAATATTCAATTAGTATCGGTGCTGTTCTTGAACGCTTGTTTATGTTCATGAACATTAGTTTGTGTCGTTTGTGTTCATGAACGTCCGTTTGCGTTCGGTGCCCAAAATTAACAAACGAACACATCCATATCCTTGATGAACGAACTCGAACAGAAAATATCGTTCGGTAAGTGTTCATGAACAGTTCGTGAACACATATATTTCCTTAACAAACGAACATAAACAAGGTCTTGTTCGTGTTCGCTCGGTACTTTTGCAGCCCTACTGATGTTTGGTATAAAGTATGACACAAACAGTCATTTATAAGTAAATAGGTCGGGTGGATTGAGGAACGGGTCAAATGGGGAACTTTTAGTATAGCCAAATCGAGTCGGTCCCAACAACACATTTGGCTACTGTAAAACCTATATTCTTAAACAAAAATTATCATCATTTTAATATAAAACGAGTTACGAAGTTTTAAACATTTGAAACACTTTTGTCTATATGTTTGATATGAAATATGACACAAAACGAGTCATGTGTAAGTAAATGAGTTGAAACTGGTAAATAATCACGGTTATTTTGGTTTTTGCAGGACGTACAGTGGGACTAAAGAACTGGGTAAGGATAACTTTTGCCGCAGAACCATCTTCTCTTGAAGAAGCACTTGAAAGAGTAAAGTCCTTTTACTATAGGCATTCTTATGAACAAAATGGTTCAGTTGATCCATGATTGAAGAAGTAGGCACTTTACCCACAAATATTTTTTATATAGTTTTAGCTTCTGAAATAATTATATAGATGTTTGTAATCTTGTATTGAATTTATAAATTAAAAAAAAAACAGTTGATTTATAGCAAACATGTCATGTTTAACTTCCAGTACATGTAAGATTAAATATATTTTTATGTTATATTTAATCTAGTAGTCATTATAATCATTTACATTATATGGATCAAAATATATAACAACCTATTAAATAATTAGTTGGTAATTGTTGATGGGCCTTATTACCCTTATTAACTAATTAGGGTTTCCTCTTGGGTGCATATATAAGGAGACTTATGTAGAGGTTCTAGGGTTAGACACATAAACTAATCACTCTCATAACATCAATCGACCTCCTCTCCTCAACCGATTACCCTTTATCGGTTTTTCATCATCACCATCATTAGATTGCACCCTAAGGAGGAACCAAATCAAGCTGACAATCATATCAAACACTATTGCTGCGTCTCCATCTGGATTCCCTGCTGACCTGTACTGATGCAATCAGGCATGTTTTCATGTTTTCCATTATATCTAAACAGAACTGATCAACATGTGGTATCAGAGCATATGTTGATTAATCAGTTCTGTTTTCGTATCCATTAATTCTGGGATTGAAATCATGAAAACAGAAATTTTGAATAACTTCATAATCATAACCGCCGGTTTCGAGTCATGACCCGAAATCATTATTTTCGGAAAAGAATGTTAAATCAATGACACGAAATCATAATAGCTAAAATCAACAAATCCGAAATCTGTTTTAGAAGCCTTAATTTTCAGGTTTCGGGTTCCAGAATTATTATTTTATTTTTTAGGGTTCATCATGTGTTCTTAGGAAAATTCGAAATTTCTTTATGTTTTGGAATATGATTTGGACTATTGAGTGTTTTTCCATGTTTTGATCTGTTTTAACTATTAAATTTTTTTTGAAAAACTGTTATTAGATCAACAGATAAAATTTTTGAAATATTTGATGAAATTAGATCATCACTAAAACAGGAAACCATATCTCAAAATCCCTAAGAATTCGAATTTTCAGTTATTTTCACAATAACAGCTGTTAACAGGAGTTTCGAGATCACCTTTTAATGACCCGAGACCAAGATCTCGACTCGAGACCACAAGGTCTCGACTCGAAATCATAAGGGTTCTCAAATCTCTACAACTCGAGCCAACGGTTTCGACTCGAGACCATAAGGTTTCGACTCGAGACCACTGAGGTTTCGACTAAGGGCTTCAATCTTCACAACTCGATACCGTGGTTGCGACTCGAGACCTCATCAAGGAGTCGAGATCTCATAAAACACAATAGTCGAGACCATGATTACGACTCGAGACACTGAGGTTGCGACTCGAGACCATTAATGAGTCGAGACCTCATAATGTTACAAGATGAGTCGAGACTTGACTCGAGATCTCACTCGAGACCTCATAAATGAGTCGAGAACTCACTCGAAACCTCATTATTTTATGTTGTTTAATGTGAACTAAAATTTAACTCGGGGCTCCGCCTCGAACCCCCTGCACCCCCCAGCGAACTCACCGCGGAGTTCGATCCGCGCTAACAGGTGGTTTGCTATTAAAAATTTGGTTTTTGTAAATACTTAGTTAATTAATCAGGATCAATTAATGTTTTACAAAACCAAAATGGCTTTACTTGAATGAGCTTTTGATGTATCATTTCTTGCCAAAGCTGATTTGATACATCTATTTATCGTTCAAGTATTACGAAAGCTATGTTAAGTGTGCATTACAAACGTGAATGTCTTAATATCTGGCCAAAGCTGATTTAATTCTTTCATGTATAGCATACTTAACAAGTGCATAACTAAAGTGATTGTCTCATTTCTGGCCAAAGCTGATTTGTCACGATTACTTTGCACACATGCTTAAATGATTACACTTCTGGCCAAAGCTGATTTGTCTAAGTTTAAGTAGAACTTTAAATAAGTCTATTATTTTGATGTTAGTAATAGACATATCACAACCTCTTCACATAATGATCCTTATATCAATGATCCTTCATTAATTTTATGATCATTTTGTCTGCCTTATTTTTTAGTACCCATAATTTTACTCACTGTAATTTTCTTCTATAAATCTATATCTCATCCACTCTAATTCCTAAATCTAATATGTTTTGCTTTATTTAAAGTTTTTTTAAGATTAGCTCTTAAATTAAATCCTTGATTATCTCTTAAGACACGATAATCCTACTGCTCTCTTCTGATAAAGTTACTATAGAAGAAAAGTAGAGCATGATGAATAAGACAAATCGAGCATAATGTCTCTTATGGTAATCAAGATATCTCTAACATAATTGTTATCACTAAAGTTATTCCAGATTAAATCTTTCCTAAGACTAATCTATTATTGTGAAATAATCACAAGAACTCCTAAGATGCATGTCTTCATTTAAAGTTCTAAACTATAAAGTTAAATGGTATATGTGAATAGATTATAATGAACAATACCATAACCCATAAAGTTAAGGGCTTACACATGGAAATAAGTACATTTTTTCAGTACATTACATACTAAAATTTTCACTTGTACAATTTGATGCCTTATAAATCAACTATAACATATGTACAAAGAAATAAATGTTCGAAGCTGGAAAATAAGTTGTTACTCACCCTACAACCACTTAAACTTTAAAAGAGTATTGTTCAAAGGTCCATAGACAAATTACAAGTGATAATTCCACCTCTAAGGTTCTTCAAGGGAAAATCTCACTGCATAATTATGCCATTAGACTAGGCATAAGCAACGAGACTATCCATTATTCAGAAGAATGGTTGGATAAGTTAATTAGATAGTCACTTACTAATAATATTTAAGTCTGATAATTTTAATATTCCAATTAACACATGATTAGTTGACTCTAGTTTTAAACGTTTCCTTACCAGAAGTCAACAAATAACTAACATGAGAGTTAGTGACAAAATTAAATGTTAAGGCTATAAGAACCATAATAATCAGTCTTCTAACAACGCCTTTCGATACCTTATATATTCTGAAGATTAATCAGAATATAGTATCATAATTAAGCAATGTTATGAAGGTTGTGAGGTTTGCATAGTCAACATAAAGTCACACTTACCTTAAACTCTCATCTTATGTGTTCTAAATATCTGGATTGAAACATTACTAAGATAAAACTAGATGATACCTTACACTTTCACAACTTTTGTCACCATGTAAATGAGAATTTGACAAAAGGAAAATGAGACTTACAAATTTCATCCATTATAATCAAAATTCATGAGAAATCATGACATGATTAATGAGGATGATTATTCAACTAATCTCATTCTAAGTGATTTTAAATCATGACGTTAAAGCCCTAAATATTACTTGGCTTAAGGAATAAGTATGGGTCCATCATAAGTCATTGACATTCGTGGAACTTATTCCAAATGGAACATTCATACATAATTCATTTATCATTTAAAAGACTATCAACTTGTATCTAAATTTTGTCGCGTATGGCCCACGGTCTTAGAAGAAATCTATTCATATATGTACTTAATAAGATTTCTATTAGATATGTCCATGAGTTTTCTTATGACATCTGGACATTAAGGGAATCAAATAAAGTCTAACGCATATATGATAGGTTCCCACGTCACGTAGCTCATTGAAACTTCTCTTGTAGCATTCTAGAGATATTAAAGATCAGTGGGAGCATTAAGTGTCTTAATAATAACTTGCAATAGTTGCAAGAGGTGGGGGAGTGAAAATTTCACATTACCTCAATTTGCACCTCTTTTTCAAGACATCGCTCCATCACGACACTGTTCTATCAAAACTTGTCTCCTTAAATCTAATGCTACTCTTACAAAAGTTTCATTGTTGCTTAATTGTGGGCACACTTAGATTTCTTACCTAAACTAACATAATCCTCAACAAGAGAAACTACAATGACTGACGTCATTAACTCGTTTCTCTATTAGAATTTGTTGGTCGTTAGATATTGACCCTAAGCATGCTGAGTTCCTAAAGATTTCTAAGGTCAGTGGGAGCAGTCAAAGTCCTTATCATGACTTGCAAGGAATACAAGAGGCGGGGGGAAGAGTGTCATTAAATTTCACTCCGAATTTAACTCCGATTACACCTCTTGTACACCATACTGCACCAACTCTTACAAGCCTAGAATCCTGAAATGATAGCAATCTAACCAAGAGCTAATCCATAAAACTGAAACTTTTAAAACCCAATAATCAACTCAGGAGGTCATCTAGGTTTAAAAGCCTACTAACTTTTATGATTACATAACCTCCCTAACTGAAGTTGAAATGGATTTTGGAAAAGTTAACTGGTCCTATCTCTTCAAATTAAGCCATTAGTGTCAATCAATCATCTGAATGGAATAAAACTGTTTTCTAGTAAAACTGATTTTATGTGTTCGTATAAGGTTTGGGATTTGATTGAATTACCTAAGAGTGTTCATAACTAAACCAAATCCTAATATAAGCGTTAAGACACTCAAAAGCATGATTGATTGTCAAAGGTTGTACTCAGGAAGAGATAAATTATTAAAGAATCTTTATTACATATCTAACAAAAGATTTCTTTGAGGATCATCACTGTTCTAGTAGCTTATAATAATTTAAAGCTACATTAAAGGTTTAAAAAAACGGAAACGAGTATCGAGGCGTTTTCCCTTCGCCTCGCGAGGCGTAAGTATTGAGACGGAACGAGGCGTAAGGCTGAGGCGGTATTAATAAATAAATATTAAAATTATATATATCATAAAATAATAAATACTTAACATCAAAAAATGACTTTTCTCATCAAATCAGCGGTTAAAAACATAAAAAAAGATTCAAATTCCATCAAATACTTGACATAAAAAAAACACAAATAGTTTCTAATTAACTCAAATAGCATAACAAACATTATTATCAAGCTACAGCCATAAGTCATAAGTCATAACAAGATCAATTGAAAGCAAGTATCTTGAACAATAAAAACGAATTGAAAGATGCAGCCATAGCAAGAATCAATAAAAAGCAGCCTCGCCTGGGGCCTAGGCGCAAGGCGCAAAAAAAGCAAGGGCCCGAGAAAAAAAAAGCGCACATTAATGAAAAAAAAATGTATTATGTATTGAAAAAGATGATAAATATATCTTGTAGGTGTATAAAATAAATATTACTCTCTAGATACATCTATAGAACTAATATAATTAGATATTAAAATTAAAATTATGTAGCTAGTTTCAAAAAATATTTAAACTTTTTAAGATAATCTTTGTAAAAGAAAACCTATCATATACAGACGTCGTGTACCTGCTATAATAGTTTAAAATATTTTGAAAAAAATGAATTTTGTTTGTATTTGGTATCACTGTTGTGCACAGTCCGTTTCTGCAAAAGGGTAGCTTTTTCTGCAACAAAACACTGTTAAGCTTAGTTTTTAAGCAATCTGCTCTTCTCTTCAAAACACATACTCCTCCTTTCTGTAAATCAGACTGTTTTCATTATTTTTCTTCTCATCTTCATCAAATTTCTGCTCTCCGATGATCCATTCACAACCACTGTCCAGACGAAAAATGGCACTAGTTTGCAAAAGTTCGCCTGAAACTGGGCAGGAATCCGGCCGGAATAGTCACCGGAAAGTCGTTTTTTGGCCGGAAGCTTACCAGAAGCGCCTAAAAAAATATACTTACGCCTCGCCATTTTCGTACCGCCTCAGATTTGAAACTTACGCCTCACTCAACTGAGGCGTCCGTATAATTTCTGAACCTGAGGCGCCGCCTCATATGCGTTTTTCCTCCGTTTCGAACTGAGGCGCGCCTCAGTACGACCGCCTCAGCCGTTTTTTTAAACCATGGCTACATTAGATGAACATTAAAACAATTTTCCCTAACTAATGGCTGACATATTTACTTGTTCATAAAACAACCTGAAAGTTCCAAACTGAAGGTTAAAGAACACTTTGTTTGTAAGCCAATAAAATCCATGTATGGGTTAATGCGAACATCATAATGTGATGAAATCTTAACGTAATTGTTTTCATCAAGAATCTAAGAATAAAGTTTTCAAGAAACTGATTTTATTTTTAAAGATGACAAGATCCGCTAAATATGTTAGGAAGTTACTACATGTTTTTACACTTGGATTATTGTACCTTCCTCAAGATGAGTGGGAGCAACTAAACTAAACCTGTCTATATAGATGATATTCTTTTGACAGGTATATGTTACATAAGTCAAAGCATTGTTAACACAAACTTTGATATAATAGATCTCAGAGATATCTCTTAAGTGATAGATATCATAACATACCGAGGTAGACCCAATGGGACATTAGTTCCGTTCCATAAGTTTAACATTAAATGGGTCCTTACATATGTAACAAAAATACTGCTCTCCTTTAGAGGATAATAGGATAAATGAGATTATTTCCTTACGCTTCTTTAATTAGAAGCCTTATGTAAGTTCAAGTCTATACTCGTTTAGATATTACTCACATTGCAACACACTAGATATGTCTAGATTAACTTGAAGCATTTAATAGAGTATTACAATATCTTTAAAAGAAATGAGAGGCAATGATTTGAAGAAGAAGTGAGAACTCAAACCGGTTTATTACTTTAACTTTGTGATATTCAAAGATGACAAAATGTAATTTCGGGTATATCCTTATGTCAGCAGACAAAGCATATCGCATGGAGGAGTCATAATAAACTGATAATAACAACCTAAGTTATAACGACATAATATAGTCACTAAATGTTGTTGGAAATTTATCAGTGGACTCATAAGTTTATTAGCTCCATATAATTAATGTTTTGAAGAGTTAGTGTGATAAAGTCAGCTACCATGACTCCTTGAATAGTAACAGTTCGAAATGTGCTGCATTAAATTTCGATACACAGTTAATTAGTCGTTTATGAACGAATTGAGGAAACTAAATCTTTGTATCGAATACATTCATGATATGCTTAAGGATCATATAACTGGAGGGCTATTACCCATAAGTCTTATTAAGAGAGCTCATAGACGGGTATTAATTAATGGTCGTGCGCAATTGCATATAGTACTATGAATGACTAAGTATTAGTTAATTTTCCTCATCAGTTTGATTTTGTATGTCTCTAAGAATATGTCAAGTCGGCATAATGGCATATAGACAAATAAAGTTACAAATCAAAATAAGGGCTTATGCGTATTTTGATCATAACGATTAGGTTTTAAATTAAGGCTATAGTATGACTAATGGGGGTCATGAGTCGCATAATGATTCAACGGCTGTATTTCTCTGCTATAGTTCTTGTTTAAGGCTAAAATGAGTGTTAACTCCTAATCAGGCTTATCTAATACTCATAGTAAATGATTACTCGGCTAAGTGGGAGAATGTAAGATTAAATATATTTTTATGTTATATTTAATCTAGTAGCCATTATAATCATTTACATTATATGGATCAAAATATATAACAACCTATTAAATAATTAGTTGGTAATTGTTGATGGGCCTTATTACCCTTATTAACTAATTAGGGTTTCCTCTTGGGTGCATATATAAGGAGACTTATGTAAAGGTTCTAGGGTTAGACACATAAACTAATCACTCTCATAACATCAATCGACCTCCTCTCCTCAACCGATTACCCTTTATAGGTTTTTCATCATCACCATCATTAGATTGCACCCTAAGGAGGAACCAGATCAAGCTGACAATCATGTCAAACACTATTGTTGCGTCTCCATCTGGATTCCCTACTGACCTGTACTGATGCAATCAGGTATGTTTTCATGTTTTCCATTATATCTAAACAGAACTGATCAACATTACAAACATGGGCACCCCTAAAATCTTTTATTAATTAATACCAAATAGAAAACTAATATTATTTTGTTTGAATTTAAAAATAACATAGAATTTGCCTCCATGCAGGATCGAACTACAAACCTCCAGTTTACAATATTTAATTGTCAAAACACCTGATAAATATTTTTAATGAAGCTTAAATACTCGATGCAACACTAGTAGATTATCTTAGAAGCGATTTCTTCTGCGAAATGTTTATAAAAGAATTTTAAGTGACTGAAATTACCTAGGATAATAAAAGGTATATAATGTTTGGTTGATAAATTTGGTAGAAGGAATTGAAATGTATAAGATTGAAAAAAGAGTTGATTACAAGTTTTGTTCTTTTATCTGTATAGTAAATTTCACGCGTCTTTAAATTGATGAGTATTGTACTTACGGGCTGTTTGTTTACCTCTTAATGAGGCTCTTAATAGTTCAGACCTCTTACTGGTTCAACACTTAATGGTATAGAGTGGTTGTTTCGCGAGCAAATGTCTGAATGGTTCAGACATTTGCCTCTGAATGGTTAAGTGTTATACTGAGTTTGAATGGTTAAGACCTCTAATCTGAATTGGTCAGACATTTGCCTTTGAACGGCTAATCATTAAACTAGCTCTTAATAGTTCAGACCTCTTAGTGGTTCAGCACTTAATGATTCAAACCTCTTACTAGTTCAGCACTTAATCATTCAGAAGTTGCCAAACAGCCCATTAATGTTTCAAAATATTGCATGGTATGTCCTTTGAGACAAACCAGTTAATTTTAATTGTTAAATAAAGGCCAAATTGGTCTTTTTAGTTAAAATATTTAAAAAACCATTATAATAATTAAAACAAAATAAATTATATTTTATAGAATATTTACACACTCACTCTCTAAAAAACACACTTCCTCTCTCTACTCTCCTACAGGGCAAACCACCACCTGCCCCACAAGCACCACCACCTGCCACCACCCTCTCCCACCCCACCCCACCCCACCCCACAATCACCCCCACACGCACCACCTCTTATCATGGAGTCACCATCAAGATCATCAATTTCATGCAGTCAAAATCGGTTAATCCAGATCTAGAATTCGAGCAACACCCCCACACGAACACCAGCACCCTCACACGATGTCGCTAGCGCCGATCTGGAATCCGAGCGGCGATGGAGTCAAACTCGAGTCAGAACTATTGATTTCTCGAAGAACAAATGGAGAATTGGGTCAAAATCGTCAAATCTTGAACGATTAAACGGTTGATTTCGCTAATTCCGTGTTCAGATGTATATATATTTCGTTGAGTATGATATAGAATTATCAATTTTTTTGTTGAAGTTTTTGTAATTTTTTTGTGTGTTTGTTTTGGAAGTTGATAAAGATTGATGATTTCTACAAAGTCAACAGAATTTGATAATCTTTTTGTTGTAACTTTTGTGGGTTTGTTTGGGGTTTGAGAACGCTATGCAAATCAAGTTGAAGATCAATCGGTTTAGATAGGAACTGTGTAAATTTTTGTGGGATTTATATAAGATTTTTGTATATTGGTCGAATTTTAGTTTTGTGGGTTGAAATTTTGGGTGGAAGGAAGATGTTGTGCAGGATGATTGTTAGGAAGAAGAAGAAGAAGAAGACAGTGATTGTACATGTGTATTTGTGTTTATCACTTTGGTGGGGGTGGTGGCAGGTGCGATTGTGGTTATGTGGGGGTGGGAGTGGGTGGTGACGGGTGACGGGAGGTGGTGAGGGTAGGTCTCTGTTTTAGAGAGAGAGTGTGTCTAGATATATGTATATTTAACATATAATTCATTTTATTGTAATTATTAAATTTATTTAATGTTTTTTAAATAAATTATGTAAAAAGACCAATTTGCACTTAACTTAACCGTTAATGTTAATTAGGTTAGGTTTAAATGACATACCGTGCAAGATTTTGAAACAATAACTATAAAACTCGTCAATTTTAAAAACAACCGTTTGAAATTTGATTTTTTTTATTTGATATATAGATAAAAGATAAAACTTGCTTCACTCTTAAAAAAATAATTATGCTTAATGAGACAATTCATTCTTCAACCGTTCCAAAACTGATTTCAGGTAGAGGGAGTTTGGTGAAATGATTTTCAATTCCCATGTACCAATAAATTTTCTAATATAACGCCTTCGTTATTATTTTTTAGAACGGTGAATTTCTTTTAATCATGTTATGCTGTCGTCCATAAAACCAACGATCTTATTCATTGACGGATCTTGAACTTAGTTTTTGATAAAATCAAGAAAGGCCGAACTCAATACCTATACTATTTAGGAATTTTTCGGTAAAATTTACACTACTAATCGAAAAAACAAGGGGGCCAGAGAACCCCTGGCCCAAGCCAAGATACGCAACTGAATTCTTATCCATGACATCTTACAAGTTCAACGACCAACAAGTACAGTAGAAACTATATAAAATAATACATTTGGGACCACCAAAATTTATTAATTAAAAGAGTTATTAATTAATCGATAAATTAATAATTATTAATTTATATATTAATTAATATTTTATTAATTTATAGTAGAATACTTAGTTTACAAACACCTTTCAAGCTTCCACTTAATTATTGTATACAATGCATGTATATCAAACGAACGGCCCAATTTGAAAGAAACCTTCAATCTCCCACCTTATTATGCTTCTTGTGTTCAATGTATCACTTTATGGACATTAAAAATATTTTCTATATAAATACAAGATCAAAATAGGTTAACACAAACAAATCATACACACAACATGGCTTCCCATCTTAAAGGTGTGAAAAAAAACAACAATGACAGACGAGATTCGAAGAGCATTATGCAAGCACAACAAGGATAATCCAAAAATGTATATGCTATATATAAGGAATTGTTAATTTATATTTTATATGGAGTCTAAAGAAATTATCATAAATGTATTATCTTATAATTTTAGCGAATTATTAATTTAGCACCCTATCCCCGAGTCAGGACCGGCAAAAACTATTATCTTAGAGAGTTTATTAAATAATCGAGTATTAATTTATCGAGTTTCTACTGTACTAGCATACAGCTAGATTAATGAGTTGATGCAAAAACAATGCAATTTATATAAAGATGAATAAATATATAAAATTTATAGAAGTTGACATGCTTTTTTGTAATAATAAATTTCAGCACGCGTTTTGAATCATCTCTAAAGACTATTATTTTTGGTGGTTATAATTAGTACAAACTATTATTTTTGCATCCCACACAAAACATACAAGACTAACTGCCTGCTAGTATACATGGGGTGCCTAGAGACTCAATGAGCGAGCGAGCCCGAGGTGCTATTCGTAAACATGTACTTTTAACTCAAACAAATACAGAAAAAATATATCAAAACTAAACTTCTCTTATTTTACTTTTACAATTCAAGACAACAAGTGTTACTTTAACTTGAGTTTGAACATTAGAATAGACATGTTTTACTTCAAACACACCATATTCCATGGATTGAAAGTCCGAGCGACCCTGTGTGTAGAATTACATACTTTTAGTTGATTGGAGGTTAGAATTCAAGATTAAATTAAGCTTGATAACACAAGTTCTAATACCACACCGCCTAGATAAATAACATGTCACATTTTCATTTTCAACATATACAAACCATATGGCAGGGAATAGTATCATCCTGCCATTGGTTCAAATGGGCGGTTGCCCTTCCCCCATTAGACCAACCAGTTTAGTATTTTATATCCACTTTAAAATTACGTTTTTGCCCCCAGTTAAAAAATACGGTTCTGCCTCAACTTCAAAATACATTTACCCTTTTGCCCCGAGCTAAAAAATACGATTTCGCCCTCGGTAAAAAAATTACGCTTTTACTCTCAGCCAAAATTACGTTTTCGCCCCAATTCAAAATAAAATTTTGTTTTTCACTCGGCTCAAAATTACGTTTTACACCAGTTTATTATTTTATACCTACTTTAAAATTACGGTTTTGCCCACCGTTTAAAATTACGTCTTTGCCCCCAGTTCAAAATAAAATTATGCTTTTGCCCCAGCTAAAATTTACGAATTTCCCATCGGTTTAAAATTACGATATCACCCTCAATTCAAAATTACATTTTTGCCCCCAATGCAAAATAAAAATATGGCCCTAGCTAAAAATTAGGATTTTACCATCGGGAAAAAAATTTGATTTTTCCCCCAAGTAAAAATAAAAATATGATTTTGTCTCCAGCTAAAAATCGTGTCAAATAGCTGCCTAACACTCTTTTTACTTTTTCTTTCTAGCAAAACTATAGTAATGTTTTTTTAATTGGTTGAGAATTATTCGGCCATCGCCCCGCAACGAAGGCGGTGCATCACCTAGTATTTATACATAACACATTTTTGACAAAAATCCTCAAATAAATAGATCTCTAAGTATGAACTATGAAATAAGGGTTTTAGCTCATACCTTGGTATAGAAAACTTTCAACCAGAAGACCTTTTACAGACCACTAATTTAATAAAGAAAAAACGTTATTCATCACTCTAGATCACGTGCTCAGATGCTCTTTGTTTTCAAGAGCCCCGTCACATGTACATGCAATATTTTTTCTCAACTTTTATTGAGAATGAGTTTTGGTGCTTTGATACATGGTTTTATTAGTATAAACGCACCATCTATGAGATATAGTTGTTATTTACAAATAATCATTATCTACACAATCTATCCCCGTATATCATAAACAAAAGTTAGTACGAAAACGACAAATTGTTTAACCAACAATGCGGTCGACTAATGTCAAATAGTTCAAAAAAATAATTAATAAAAAGTCACAGAAGCTTCATGATTGATTAGTGGATCGGCCATGGATTGCCGGTAAAGATTATGTTTAAATTGCGCAAAGTAGAGTAAGGAAGATTACAATCAATGCTACAGCCAAACAATGCGTCATCCATACAAAGATCAACTCACACCAAGACAAGGACTATAACATAATACTACGGTTAATGACACATTCATGGCATGCATCAAACGTCCAATAGTCAGATAAATTTACGGGGAATGACTCAGAGTCGAAGCTCCAGGGTCGATGGTGCAGACTACTAAGTAATTTTCTCAACATGGAATTAACTCTAATACACATAATCAAGATCAGGAGTCAAGAACAAGAAGGGTAAAATATCAAGTGGCAAAGTGTAAGAACGATAAACGTCAAAACGTATATACAAAAGGTCACTTGAAAAGGTTTTATAAATAATAATAAAGACCTAAAAAAATAAGATGTTTTTAATGGAAAATTTCTTTTAATCTATGTCCTCTGTTGAACTTGAACCCAAGATCTCTCCCTCTAAACCCAGAAATTTTTATAGTTAAAATGTCAACAGGTATATGATACTCACTTGTAAAAGTTTTAAAAATAATAAACAAAGGTTTATTAAAATAGGAGTAATACATTATTATAAAAACGTAGTCTTACAACTTTAAAATGAAGCTTTACTAAAACAAACTAGTTTTTTACGTCGCGTTTTGTGTCGAAACCGATCAAATGATAATGTAAAACGTACGTGATTTGAATATAAAACATGTTGTTTAGAAAGCCAAACCATTAAAACGGTTTAGTTTATCATCGTACCGTTTTATGATACAAAATAAATATTTTATTTTGAATACAACTTCGTTTTGTAGCAAAACTTATAACGGAATGTCGAGGGGAAAAATTAAGCACAACTACGTACGTAAGTTTTGAGAAAAACGTTATAAACTTAATTTATTAAAGAAGTATCAAATTAATTGATAAATTAATATATGTTTTAAAAAAAGAAAAAAGAATTATTAAAAAATTGGTATAGGAAATATATGGTTTAAAAAAAGAAAAAAAATTAAAAATATGTTATTAAAGTAAATATAATAATAAATTATTATAATATTAAAAATAATAATAATAAAAAGCTATATATTATTATAAAAATAAAGTTACTATTCATGGCCCTTCGTTAACAATATATATATATATATATATATATATATATAATGTTTTCATGATATATTTATGACTTTGAATATTTTAATAAACTATTAGGTCAAATTGGAGAAAAATGTTATCAATTACGACGATTTTAGTTTAGTGATTTTATTGTTTGTATAGGGTGACGATTTTAATTGTTATACTCGTGAGTTTTAGCGATTGGCGAGGCATGACTCGTTTCGCCCAAGTCAAGCCGGTCAATACCTATTACAACCCGGTTACTTTATAACCGACTTAGTTAAATATGGTAATTAAATATACTATTAACTAACCGAATTTCCAAAGTATATGGAGATCCTAAAGATAGACAGAATCTCATATTTGACGGAGGAATATCTAACTCAATTACAAGTCCTAAAACAGGGGAAACCCTAATCACCATCAAACTATAAATGGTGGTCTCCTCCCCAATATTTAACACGTTGTGTTTTAACCCTAAACTCTCTCTTTACATATTATCACATATGAATCTAATATTGAGTCGAGAGTCAGAGGGTGGTCCAAAGACTCCGGTCTCTAACCCCTTCTAACATGTTTCCTTGTTTTGCAGTTCTGAGATAAGACGGAGAAGACGAAGTGTGGCAATGTTCGTATTCATCACCGTTGAAGTACATATCCGCTCAGGTAACTGCTTCTTCATTGGCGCCATCCGTAGGACTTGACAATAATAAACTACAATTCGTCTTATTCGTGCAATCTCCAGATCTAGGTTTTTATGCACAGTATCATAGCCGGCAATGCAGTCGTTCAAGGTTCTCTACACCACAACTAGATCTGACTTTTTCACATTTCAAATCTCGGTTATGTACAGGTTTAGAATCTCACTCGCTCATCACTTAAATCTACTTAAAGGGTTTTTGTTATAAGTAAAGGTGGCAAAATTGACCCAACTACGTAAGTTTAGGATGATTTGGGTGTTAAAAACAAAGCAACGGGTTAATCTGGGTAAGGCTTTATAATTAAGGAGGCCAGGATGGGTAGGTTTTAAATTAAAAGAAAAACCCAATAGATCAGGATAGGTCAAAATGGATTCATTTGGAACCCAAAATACAATAACAGTTCTTCAACTAGAAACAACGACAATTGGGGACTAGGATTCATCAATCACTAAACAAGTAAACATCAAACCCTAAGTCACCATAAATCTCTCCATCCTACGATCGAATTCCCAAAATCATTACGTCATTCCAATCTCACCCAATCTATTCGCCAGTCTTGAGTTTATGACAATCAATTCGAGTGTTCTGTATCATCGCAACTGGATTCATCATACCTATTCCCCGATTAAGAAGTTCCTCATTATTTTGGTTGGGAGGGTTAAGGGAAAGAGATTTATGTTCTTGAAGTAGCTTACTTCCAAATTGCTTCTCATCACTGGTGAAATTTCTTTGTAATTTTTTTTGGGATTAATGTTTCTTGTGAATGTATAAATGTGGACACATTGTGCCACAAGCGAAAATAGTGCACGCTATATATTGGGCTATTTTACATCATTGCTAAGCTACATTTTTTCACGCTAAATCATGCCTGAACCGCATTTTTCCAGGTTAATAATCCGGAACCCTATATTGGATACTACTCTTACAATCATTACATGGTTCATTTAATGACTTATTATAAATAGAGAGCATGCCTTCATATGACTTTATGGTGAATTTTGCAGACAACATACATGTGTCTTTAGAGTTGATTTAACATTTACTCTGTTGTTAAATGGCCGCTTACAATTGAAAGACAAAGCTCCCTATATCAAAAACATGAACGGAAGATTTCATGCATTGGCCTATGCGCGATTGACCATTTGATAATCATGTTGCATTATTTGACATGTCATCTGCTTTAAATGCACCTGCATTATTACTTTTTATACTTATTATTTAAGATCCAATTTACTAACATGTTGATCGTCATTGAACTGAGTGATTTGCATGGGACAATGTGACAACCGTAAAAAATCCAGGTATCCGTACAACTTAATTAACCAAGATTAGTGCTTAATGACTGTGCTGAAATACAAATAACTGCTTTCTAATTACTGTATCATACTTACATGTGCATCACATATTGCAAAATGTCACATCATTACTACATACAAACTTTATTGACATAAACAATGCACCAAGCACAGCTAGCACAGTTAGCGGATAACTCAGAAAATGCTGACGAGGTCCAGTACATAGACAAACAGTGTTTTGAGACCCAGTATGGGTCAGAGACTAGGTACTACACTAGTATAGTGTGTAGGAAAGCGAGGATCACAAAACTGCTTCACTAGGTGATAGTTTAAGTGCCGGAAAGTGCCTAAAACCCACTTAAAGTGCTGAATTCAGCATATTTCAGCAAAATTCAGCATTTTAACAAGTTGGTAACATGCAAAAACATGACTAAATGGTCCTGAATGCTTTCCTAAGTGTCGGGAATTAAGAGTGTCACAAAAGGGTACATAAAGAACACTAAACGGCATAGTTTGACACTTTAACGAACCGGTATCTAACCGAACAACCGGACACTACCCGAAACACCAAAATTATACTAGAAACATTGTTTTAGTGTTTCTGAGCTATTTATGATTAGGGGTGCAAACGAGTCGAGCCGAGCCCGAGCTCGGTCAGGCTCGAGCTCGAGCTCGATTAACTTATGAGAGCTCGGGCTCGAGCTCGGCTCGATTCGAGTTTTGTTTTCAAAGCTCGAGCTCGGCTCGTTTGTATTTTATCAAGCTCGGGCTCGGCTCGTTTATTATCTATTAATTAGTATATTAAATAAAAATAATTTAAATAATAGACTTTATAGGCTTGCGAGCTCGATAAGTAAAGCTCGAGCTCGGGCTCGTTTACTAAATAAGCTTATTTTTAGGTTCGAGTTCGGCTTGTAAACAAATTTAAATAAGCTCGGCTCGACTCGGCTCATTTACACTAAGGCTCGACGAGCCTAACGAGCTTCACATATGAGGCTCGAGCTCGGGCTCGATAAACAAACGAGCTATGTTTTGAGGCTCAAGCTCGGCTTGGGCTCGATAAGGCTCGGCTTGGGCTCGATAAGGCTCGGCTCATTTCGAGCTTTTTCTCGAGCCGATCTCGAGTAGCTCGCGAGCCGCTCGGCTCGTTTACACCCCTAGTTATGATCCCCGAACACCCTAACACACTATATAACACATGATATGCATAAACACTAAACACTACACTTAAATCCTAACTAGATCTCCTAACTATCATTAAACCCCAACTAAATACCCCCCCCCCCCCCCATGGTGGACGGTCACAATGTGGCCCCACCCTTGATCCTTCTTGATCTTACATGATCTTCCTTGATCTTCCTAAGATTGATTAGAGATTGTGTTGTGTACTTAAGAAACATTTTAACCAATGGATAAAACTATAAGATGGTTATAAGAGGACCTAGAACTCATCATCTCTCACACACTTACACCCACCATCTGTCTTCCTTCCTCCTTTCCTCTCTTCGGCCGAGAACAAGCAACAATAACACCACCATCATCAACTCACTTCCATCCAATCCAAGATCACCACAAGGTGCTAGAAGGTGTTTAAGGAAGTGTGGAGCTTGTGGATCTTGAAGGACCTCTTCCATTTGCTATTATCCAACTCATTTGTCATCTTCAACATCTTGTGTTCATCCCTAGCCATAGAGCTAGTAGTAAGGTCCTTATGATCTCTTGTTACTTCATATTTTGATGGTTAAAAGATGATGAACATTGTCAATCTTGTTAAACACTAAAGAACATATTCATGAAACTTTAACATAAGCTTATTAACATATGAATACATGTTGATTTGAGTTGATTTGCTTCTTGATGATTAATGATTTGTGTTAGTAATGTTAGACATCATAAGAAACCTACTAGATTGTGATTAAACACATGATCTAGTAAGTTAAGGTGATGATCTTGTGAAAGACCAAGATCATCACGCTTTATGTTTTCATGAACTTGAAAATGAACATGATTTTATGAATGATGAAACATGTAACATGATTACTAGACATAAACTTGAATGATTTCAAAAATAGTTTTCCAAAGAAACCAAGTTAAATCACAAGATTTACATGAACATTGTTTTTAAAGAAACTAACCATGTTTCTAGTGGTGAAACAAGTATAAGAATACATTGTTTACAAGAAAAATTCAAGAGAATGATTTTTGGAGAAATCATCTAGTAAGTTGTAAACACCTAAATCTTTCATGAATGAAGTTTATAAAGAAGTAAATACAGTTTTGAGGGTAACTAAGTCTACTAAACACACTACCAAGTTACTACAAGTTTTTATGAAAGTTCAAGTTCATGATTCTTATGTAGATAGCATTGTTTTGGCACTAGGTAAGTTTAGGGTTGATTGTTGATTGTTTGTGATGATTTTTGAAAAGAAAACGATATGCTTTGATAGCATGGACACCTCCATTTTTAGGGGAAACTATGGCAAAATTTTCTAAAAATATAAACACTTAGGAATATATTTTCTAACAAATATTTTCAAGTGTATTTTAAATATAGTTTTCAATATAAACTTTGCCATAATTTTTGTTACAAAAATACAAATATCGGAGGTTGGTTTCGGTAAATAAAAGTAACTAAACGTATATTTGAAAGGTATATATTTAGAAGACATGTGTGTGAATATTTGTATACTTTGTGTAGTAGTTATATTATTTTAGGGTTAAAATAATATAACTTGACAAAATACCAAGAAATTTACAATCCAAATACTACCAAAAATCATAAGGAATATATATATATATAAGTTACACACAAAATGTTGTGGAACCGAACGATAAAATTTAACTTACAAAATTCCGGAAAATACATTGAGCATATTTTTGGTAAGATATTATTTTGGATACAAAAGAAATGAAAGTATGACTTTTATTATTACAAAGTATATCATATTTTCGACAAGGAGAAAATATATTATTTTTGGAAGTTAAAATATATTTTCTTGGAATATTTAGAAGATATATGATTTTTGGGAAAAATATATATTTTCTTGAAATACACTATTTTTGGACAAAATAAGTTTATATATTTTCTAAGTTAGACTTAAAAATATATTATTTTGGAACTACAAATACAAGAATGCGAATACACACGTATGAGAATACCCCCATCCTTGGGAAGGAAATACTTGAGAAGTATTGATACAAAAATATTGTTTAACAATTATTCCAAAATTAAATATAATCTAAAGTTAAAATAATTATTATTTTAACAAGAAATTATAACTTGGGATAATATTAAAAGAAACGTAACTCAAAAACGTAAATGCTAAGGCAAGGCACGGCCCGTTCGTCTAATAGACCCTAGTGCATTGTAGGGAGTCGTGTTTGCTGAGGAGATTTGAGTTACGAGTATCGAAGACGCAAAACTGTGAGTTCATGTCCCCCTTTTCTTTTAACTGTTTTCAGTTTTATAACTTCGGGGGTGAAATACATGTTATAATTGTTTACAAACGTTTTATACATGGTATGGTTAGCTAAGGAGGGTTACTGCTTGATCATGTGAAAGGTGGGTATAACACTTAAGGCCATTAATCCTCGTCGTAGGACCGAAAGACATGAGTGATAGATCTATTTGGGTGTAGCGAGCCCACTCCCATGAGGACCAGGGTGGCCCATGTGGTGACTATGTCCACATACTAATGTCGTGGCAAAATTCCGCTAGGTTTGAGTTTTCCTGCACCATTTCACACATACCATTGGCCTTCCAAACCATTGGTGATCTGTTTTTCCTTATTGCTACATACCAGGGACATACATACATACATACATACATACTTTAAAGGTTTATTCATACACAAACACATGAACTCGCTCAACTTTTGTTGATGTTTTCAAATTACATGTATTTCAGGTAACTAAGTGGATCTGGCAGGTGTTGCATGTTTTCAAGCTGCGTCATGAATAAAAGGTGTCATCCAAGGTCATTAGGGTTTAGGAAACGTATCTTAATCCTGGACGAGATACGTGGTTCTAAACTCGGGTTTGTTTAAAATCTTTTGTCGAGTCTTTGTGAACTCATTAAAACATGTTAGGGTTTGTAACTTGAATTTGGTGTCAACGTTTCAGACAAGTATGTTATGTCGTTTTCAAACTTAATTAATTGATGAACATCTTATGCTTTTATCATATAGCGTTGTTATGATTGAATGCTATGGTATTAGGAAAGTCACACCAATAATCACGCTTCCGCAAAAGTCAGGGTGTGACAGCTTGGTATCAGAGCTTCGATCGTAGCGAACTAGGATTCTTTTTCGAGTCTAGACTACGATCATTAGGGCTCTCACGAAAATGTTTTCATAACATATTTTCATTGCATACACGAAATGTCCAGATCCAGGAAACAAACATTTTTACAAATAAAAGACACAAAATTACATTTCAAGGAATCCATTTGTGGTTCAGTCTGAGAGACTGGGTAATTCAGTCTGAGAGACTGGGGAGTTAGTCTGAGAGACTAGTTGGGACAGTCTGAGAGACTGGGGAGTTTAGTCTGAGAGACTAGGTAGTTCAGTCTGAGAGGCTGGGTGGGATAGTCTGGGAAGACTAGGATGCATACATGCTTACATTATTACTGCTTACATACTTATTTAATGATTGTTGATATAGGTGCATATGTTGTGGTTGTTTTGATTACAGACACCATGTCCTCATCTGAGAGTGGGCTATCAGATACCGTAGACCCTATGGCCATAGTTTCAGACGATGAGATTGTCCCGGACCCTGAGGTTTTCACCTCTAACACTGAGAGTAGCGACGATGATGATTTCCAGCCATTTGCTTTACCAGATTTTGGCGATGATATACCGCTAGCTGATGGTTTCCCTGTCGAGGATCCATTTCTTGTTCCGATCCCCGATCCTTTGCCCCTTGATGCATTTCCTCTCGAGGATTTGCCTTTGGATGCTTTGTCTAACGACGACGTTGATCTTTTTATCGAGGGTCCCCCTGAGGAGGCCCAGGATGATGGAGCTCCAGTAGACGATGTTATTGCTGTTTCGCTTATTGAGATTCCGATCATTGAGATTTCGTCTGACCATTCTGGTCCTGATTCATTCGAGTCTATGTCATCTACTACTTTGCACGCACTGGGATTGCAGCGTTATCCCACCGATTCTGATTCTGACACAGCTATGTCTGCCGCACCTGTTCCTCCACAGGAATTTGAGTTCGATGATGAGTTTGATCCTGACATTAATCCTGAGCATGAGGTTGACTACATTCCTGACGATCAGCTTTTTGATGTACCCGCTGATCTTGAGTTAGCTCTAGTCGACCCTGAGCCTATGCATGCACCCGAGCCTATACCTGCTCATGATCCTCTGCCTGAGCATGACCCTGTTGGCATACCAGTTGTTGCGCCACCTTTACCCTATCCGATCCCTGTAGCCGCTGACCATGCTCCTTTTGCTGACCATATAGATCCCCGTTACGCATTCACCCGCAATGGGGGGATAGAGGACGATGATGACTTGCCCCCTTTTGTTAGGCCTGTTACTCCCCCACCTGCACCTACACATGCACCTGTTGATATCGCCTCGTTTCATCCACATGTGTCTGATATACACCGCACCGATCTGCCGATCACGTTCTTACAGGATATCCCTCCACCCCGTCCAGGGGAAGGACCGTCTAGCCAGCCGTCTGGCCATGTTCCACCGGTGTCAGCAGCTTTTCCTTTCATGCCACAGTTTACACATACTGCTCCTTTTGCTTCTGCACCATCGGGCGAGCCACTGATTTGGTTTCCGCCCAACACGATGCCTGTTTCTGATCCATACCATCCCTTCCACTACACTGGTTACACGAGGGATGAGCTACTCCTGTCCTTACAGCTTCAGCAGGAGATGTTATGTCGTAGAGTCATGGAGTTAGAGAGGATTCCACGTCCTCCGCCTTGTCCTTGTCAGTCACCATTCGCGACTCCACCTGCTCCTCTTCTGCCATACCCCGATTTTGATGTTCGTTTTCTTACTACGGAGCAGCAGATTAGCTATCTGTTGCATCGTGTTCATGCTCTCGAGGAGGAGTTAGCGCATGTGCGCAGTTTGCTTTTCGTTCCTCCACCTCCTCCTCCTCCACCATCAGCATAGCAGGTTTTTGGTTTTATGCAGGTAGCATACTTTTGGTGAGAGTGTCGCTATTGGGCCCAGATTGCACAGCCTTTTGAAGACCACTTTTTTACTTTTGACTATTGTAGTTTGATAGACGATTTGGACAAGGGTGATGTGACCCTGTAGTCCCTTTTGATGTATGGTACATTGTAGAACATGTAAAACTATATTTGTGGTCATTGATATATGGAAGCTCAATCGCAACATTCTCATTATATACATTGTTGAATTACTTGTTTACATTATGATTGGGATGTTATGTGTTTACTTGCATTGATAAATGTTATTACATACATATACTACATACTTATATGCATAAGACCTGACCTATACTATCTTTTTTAGAAGATGCCTCTTCGAAGAGATAACACACTGCCTACAACTGAGGCCGAGTTACAAGAACGGATTTCACGAGAGATAGCACAGCACGATGCCCTGCGCTCTGAGCAAAGCGGGGGTACCTCGGGAAGTAACCCACCTCATGGTAATGTTTAAGTCGTTTGAGACATATAATGTTACATTTGGATATTCCATGTGCGTTCGCTAATGCTTTTCGTGAATGACGTTGCTTGTACAGGTTTTACCTATAAACAGTTCTTAGACTGTAAGCCTCTAAATTTCGACGGCACCGGGGGTGCTGTGGCCTTTGTTAGATGGACGGAGAAGACCGATTCTGTGACAAGAATGAGCAAATGTGCGCCGGAACAACAAGTCAGCTACATCTCCGGATTGTTCTTACACGGAGCGCTTTCATGGTGGAATCTCCAAGTTCAAACTCTAGGAGAGGCAGCAGCATACGCTTTGACTTGGAACGAAATGAAGGAACTCATGCGCAAGAAGTATTGCTCCAGGGCTGAAATTCAAAAATTGGAAACCGAGTTTTGGAATCTCAAGATGGATGGCCCGAAGATTGCGGAGTATGTGCAGAGATTTCATGACCTATCTCGCGTTGTACCATACATGGTTAATCCGGAATTCAAGCGCATCGAGCGTTTTATTTGGGGGTTGGCACCTCAAATTATGAGTATGATGACAACATCAAAGCCTGCCACGATCACCGAGGTTATTGATCTGAGTGTAGCACTAACTGAGGAAGCGATCAGGTTAAACAAGTTTTCGATCTCTGACCAGAAGAAGAAAGAGACCCACGTTGAGTCATCGGGTGAGAACAAAATGAAGTTCTCAAATTTCAAGAAAGGTACCAACAGTGCTAACAAGAAGAAGGATGTGAACCCACCAGCCGAAGTCAAGCCTGGTCTTGAAAACCAAGGAAAAGGTTATATGGGCGCTCTGCCCAAATGTGATGTATGCCAGTACCATCATATCGGCCAGTGCAGAGTTAGGAAGTGTGAGTCTTGTGGAAAGGTTGGCCATTCGAAGGAGACGTGCTGGGCCGGTACTGGTCATGGTGGTCAGAGAGGTTATGGTAATGGAAACAATAACCGTGGTGGAAATGGGTATGGAAACCGCCCTCAAGGAGGAAATGGCGGTAATGGTAATCGTGGTAATTATGGGAATCAAGTTGGTAGTGGAAATCGTGGAGCGAACAACAACCAAGGTGGTAATGGAAATGGAAATGGTCAAGGACCAGGATGCTTTAACTGTGGAGATGTTGGGCACTTCAAGGGTGAATGCCCGAAAATCAACCAAGCTCAGGGAAGGGTTTTCAACATAGGAGCGAGGGAAGTTCGCTAAGATCCAAATGTGGTCACTGGTATGTTCCCTATCAACCAACGCTTTGCATCTGTACTGTTTGATACTGGTTCCGATTATAGTTTTGTATCCCTAGAATTTAAGAATATACTTGGGTTGGTAGCTAGTAAGCTAGACATTCCGTATTCAATAGAACTAGCCAATGGAAAGCTAGTAGAAGCAAATGAAGTCATTAGAGGTTGCGTGATAGAACTGGGAGAGCAGGAGTTTACACTTGATCTTCTGCCCGTCGAGTTGGGAAGCTTTGACGTGGTAGTCAGAATGGATTGGTTGTCAAGCAACCGAGCAGAGATCGTATGTCACGAGAAGATCATTCGCATTCCGATGGCGAATGGAGAGACAACTGTAGTGCATGGAGAGAAGCACGATACGCCCCTAAGGATCATCAGTTGTTTGAAGGCTTGAAAGTGTTTGCAGAAAGGATGTGTTGCCTTCTTGGCACACATTGTGGACAAGGAAGCCGCTGAGCCAAAGTTGGAAGATATCCCAGTTGTAAGGGAATATCCTGAAGTCTTCCCCGAAGACTTACCAGGATTGCCACCGTAGCGACAAGTCGAATTCCATATTTACTTGGTTCCAGGCACCGCGCCTGTAGCCAAGGCACCTTACCGACTTGCGCCCTTAGAGATGCAAGAGTTGTCAACACAACTTCAGGAGCTTTTGGACAAGGGATTTATCAGACCAAGCTTCTCGCCTTGGGGAGCTCCAGTGCTGTTTGTTAAGAAGAAGGATGGTAGTTTCCGCATGTGTATCGACTACCGCGAGCTGAACAAGTTGACCATTAAGAATCAGTATCCTTTACCAAGGATTGATGACCTGTTCGATCAACTACAAGGTTCGAGTTTCTACTCCAAGATCGATCTTCGATCAGGTTATCACCAGTTGAGAATTCAAGAGGAGAGTATTCCAAAGACTGCCTTCAGAACTCGATATGGACATTACGAGTTCCTGGTTATGCCGTTTGGGTTGACAAACGCGCCAGCAGTGTTTATGGATTTGATGAATAGAGTCTGCAAGCCCTACCTCGATAAGTTTGTGATTGTGTTTATCGATGATATTTTGATTTATTCAAAGACGAAGGAAGAGCACGAACAACACTTAAGAGCTATTTTAGAGCTGCTTAAGAAAGAGAAATTATACGCAAAGTTCTCGAAGTGCGAGTTCTGGTTGCGCGAAGTTCAGTTCCTTGGTCACGTGGTTAATGGAGATGGAATTCATGTGGATCCCACAAAGATCGAGGCGATCAAGAATTGGGAAACTCTGAAGATGCCAACCGAGATCCGTCAGTTCCTAGGTTTGGCTGGGTATTATCGCAGATTCATTGAGGATTTTTCGAAAATCGCTCAACCTTTGACCTCCCTTACTCAAAAGGATAAGAAGTATGAATGGGGAGACAAGCAAGAAGAAGCATTTCAGTTGTTAAAGAACAAGCTTTGCGATGCACCGATTTTGTCCCTACCCGAAGGCACCGATGACTTCGTGGTATATTGCGACGCCTCGCATCAAGGTTTAGGCTGCGTGTTGATGCAGGGACAGAAGGTTATAGCTTACGCTTCGCGCCAGTTGAAGGTTCATGAGAAAAATTACACCACGCATGATTTGGAACTAGGCGCTGTGGTGTTCGCTTTGAAGATCTGGCGACATTATTTGTATGGCACCCGATGCACGATCTTTACTGATCACAAGAGCTTACATCATATATTTGATCAGAAGGAGCTTAATATGAGACAACGATGATGGGTTGAGTTGCTAAACGATTATGATTGTGAAATTAAGTATCACCCAGGGAAGGCGAATGTGGTAGCAGACGCCCTGAGTTGAAAGGAAAGGATTAAGCCCATAAGGGTTAGGGCTTTGGAAATGATTGTACAGACAGACCTCTCATTGCGCATTCGTGCCGCGCAGAGAGAAGCTCTCAAGAAGGAGAATCTTGAAAGTGAATATCTCCGTGGGATGGAGAAACAGTTGATACCTAAGGAGGATGGAACATTGTATTTCTTGGGAAGAATTTGGGTTCCCCTCTTTGGTGGACTTAGAGACGTTATTTTTTATGAAGCTCACAAATCAAGGTACTCGATCCATCCAGGATCGGATAAGATGTACCAGGACTTGAAGGAATCTATTGGTGGCCGAGATTAAAGGGTGATGTTGTGACGTATGTTGACAAATGTTTGACTTGTGCCAAGGTAAAGGCCGAATATCAGAAGCCTTCAGGTCTTCTGCAACAACCTGAAATACCCATGTGGAAATGGGAGCAGATTTCAATGT
Source organism: Helianthus tuberosus (assembly GCA_030545235.1). Lineage (NCBI taxonomy): Eukaryota > Viridiplantae > Streptophyta > Magnoliopsida > Asterales > Asteraceae > Helianthus > Helianthus tuberosus. Next base: position 53,854,138 of record CM060426.1, on the reverse strand, counting down.
ATTTTATAACAAAGTTACTAAAGACACCCAGAGGTCATGATACGATTTGGGTAATCGTGGACCATCTGACGAAATTTGCACACTTTCTACTGATCAGGGAAAAAGATAACACAGGTAAGCTTGCCGAGCTATACCTCAGAGAGATAGTTGCACGACATGGAGTGCCTCTCTCGATTATCTCTGATAGAGACAGAAGATTTGTGTCAAGGATTTGGCAATCCTTCCAACAAGCCTTTGGTTCTCAGTTGAATCTGAGTACTGCGTTTCATCCGCAGACAGATGGCCAGAGCGAACGAACGATTCAAACGCTAGAAGATATGTTACGAGCTTGTGTGATGGACTTGGGTGGCAGTTGGGACACCCATCTACCTTTGGTTGAATTTTCATATAACAACAGCTACCATGCGAGCATACAAGCTGCACCGTTTGAAGCTCTCTACGGACGCAAGTGTCGATCACCGTTATGTTGGGCAGACGCGGGTGATAGACACCTTGTTGGTCCCGAATTGGTTCAAGAGACGACAGACAAGATTATACAGATCCGAGAGCGCATCAAGGCGGCTCGTGATCGACAAAAGAGCTATGCGGACCAAAGAAGGAAACCTTTGGAGTTTTAAGTGGGAGATATGGTTTTATTAAAGGTCTCACCCTGGAAGGGTGTAGCACGCTTTGGGAAGCGTGGGAAGTTGAACCCAAGATACATTGGACCGTTTAAAATCCTGGAAAGGATTGGTCTTGTAGCTTACAAGTTGGATCTACCCGTAGAGCTGAATGGAGTTCATGATACATTTCATGTATCTAATCTGAAAAAGAGTCCAACTCAAGAAACAGTTGTCATTCCTCTCGACGAAGTTCACATCGACGACACACTCCACTTTACTGAAGAACCTGTTGAGGTTACTGATTGGAAGATTAACAAGACGCGAAGGAGTAGTGTTAAACTCGTCAAGGTTCGATGGAATGCGCGTCACGGCCCAGAGTTCACTTGGGAACGTGAGGATCGCATGAAAGCGAAATATCCACACTTGTTCCCCAACTCCCCTGCAGCTAGTAGCAGAGCTTAAAATTTCGGGACGAAATTTTCTTAATTGGGGGAGAATATGACAACTGTCAAAAATCCAGGTATCCGTACAACTTAATTAACCAAGATTAGTGCTTAATGACTGTGCTGAAATACAAATAACTGCTTTCTAATTACTGTATCATACTTACATGTGCATCACATATTGCAAAATGTCACATCATTACTACATACAAACTTTATTGACATAAACGATGCACAAAGCACAGTTAGCGGATAACTCAGAAAATGCTGACGAGGTTCAGTACATAGACAAACAGTGTTTTGAGACCCAGTATGGGCCAGAGACTAGGTACTACAATAGTATAGTGTGTAGGAAAGTGAGGATCACAAAACTGCTTCACTAGGTGATAGTTTAAGTGCCGGAAAGTGCCTAAAACCCACTTAAAGTGCTGAATTCAGCATATTTCAGCAAAATTCAGCATTTTAACAAGTTGGTAACATACAAAAACATGACTAAATGGTCCTGAATGCTTTCCTAAGTGTCGGGAATTAAGAGTGTCACAAAAGGGTACATAAAGAACACTAAACGGCATAGTTTGACACTTTAACGAACCGGTATCTAACCGAACAACCGGACACTACCCAAAACACCAAAATTATACTAGAAACATTGTTTTAGTGTTTCTGAGCTAGTTATGATCCCCGAACACCCTAACACACTATATAACACATGATATGCATAAACACTAAACACTACACTTAAATCCTAACTAGATCCCTAACTATCGTTAAATCCCAACAAAATACCCCCCCCCCCCCATGGTGGACGGTCACAATGTGGCCCCACCCTTGATCCTTCTTGATCTTACATGATCTTCCTTGATCTTCCTAAGATTGATTAGAGATTGTGTTGTGTACTTAAGAAACATTTTAACCAATGGATAAAACTATAAGATGGTTATAAGAGGACCTATAACTCATCATCTCTCACACACTTATACCCACCATCTTTCTTCCTTCCTCCTTTCCTCTCTTCGGCCGAGAACAATCAACAATAACACCACCATCATCAACTCACTTCCATCCAATCCAAGATCACCACAAGGTGCTAGAAGGTGTTTAAGGAAGTGTGGAGCTTGTGGATCTTGAAGGACCTCTTCCATTTGCTATCATCCAACTCATTTGTCATCTTCAACATCTTTTGTTCATCCCTAGCCATAGAGCTAGTAGTAAGGCCCTTATGATCTCTTGTTACTTCATATTTTGATGGTTAAAAGATGATGAACATTGTTAATCTTGTTAAACACTAAAGAACATATTCATGAAACTTTAACATAAGCTTATTAACATATGAATACATGTTGATTTGAGTTGATTTGCTTCTTGATGATTAATGATTTGTGTTAGTAATGTTAGACATCATAAGAAACCTACTAGATTGTGATTAAACACATGATCTAGTAAGTTAAGGTGATGATCTTGTGAAAGACCAAGATCATCATGCTTTATATTTTCATGAACTTGAAAAATGAACATGATTTTATGAATGATGAAACATGTAACATGATTACTAGACATAAACTTGAATGATTTCAAAAATAGTTTTCCAAAGAAACCAAGTTAAATCACAAGATTTACATGAACATTATTTTTAAAGAAACTAACCATGTTTCTAGTGGTGAAACAAGTATAAGAATACATTGTTTACAAGAAAAATTCAAGAGAATGATTTTTGGAAAAATCATCTAGTAAGTTGTAAACACCTAAATCTTTCATGAATGAAGTTTATAAAGAAGTAAATACATTTTGGAGGGTAACTAAGTCTACTAAACACACTACCAAGTTACTACAAGTTTTTATGAAAGTTCAAGTTCATGATTCTTATGTAGATAGCATTGTTTTGGCACTTGGTAAGTTTAGGGTTGATTGTTGATTGTTTGTGATGATTTTTGAAAAGAAAATGATATGCTTTGATAGTATGGACACCTCCATTTTTAGGGGAAACTATGGCAAAATTTTCTAAAAATATAAACACTTAGGAATATATTTTCTAACAAATATTTACAAGTGTATTTTAAATATGGTTTTCAATATAAACTTTGCCATAAATTTTGTTACAAAAATACAAATATCGGAGGTTGGTTTCGGTAAATAAAAGTAACTAAACGTATATTTGAAAGGTATATATTTAGAAGACATGTGTGTGAATATTTGTATACTTTGTATAGTAGTTATATTATTTTAGGGTTAAAATAATATAACTTTACAAAATACCAAGAAATTTACAATCCAAAATACTACCAAAAATCATAAGGAATATATATATATATAAGTTACACACAAAATATTGTGGAACCGAACGATAAAATGTAACTTACAAAATTCTGGAACATACATTGAGCATATTTTTGGTAAGATATTATTTTGGATACAAAAGAAATGAAAGTATGACTTTTATTATTACAAAGTATATCATATTTTCGACAAGGAGAAAATATATTATTTTTGGAAGTTAAAATATATTTTCTTGGAATATTTAGAAGATATATTATTTTTGGGAAAAATATATATTTTCTTGAAATGCACAATTTTTGGACAAAATAAGTTTATATATTTTCTAAGTTAGACTTAAAAATATATTATTTTGGAACTACAAATACACACGTATGGGAATACCCCCATCCTTGGGAAGGAAATACTTGAGAAGTATTGATACAAAAATATTGTTTAACAATTATTCCAAAATTAAATATAATCTAAAGTTAAAATAATTATTATTTTAACAAGAAATTATAACTTGGGATAATATTAAAAGAAACGTAACTCAAAAACGTAAATGCTAAGGCAAGGCACGGCCCGTTAGTCTAATAGACCCTAGTACATTGTAGTGAGTCGTGTTTGCTGAGGAGATTTGAGTTACGAGTATCGAAGACGCAAAACTGTGTGTTCATGTCCCCCTTTTCTTTTAACTGTTTTCAGTTTTATAACTTCGGAGGTGAAATACATGTTACAATTGTTTACAAACATTTTATACATGGTATGGTTAGCTAAGGAGTGTTACTGCTTGATCATGTGAAAGGTGGGTATAACACTTAAGGCCATTAATCCTCGTCGTAGGACCGAGGGACTTGAGTGATAGATCTATTTGGGTGTAGCGAGCCCACACCCATGAGGACCAGGGTGGCCCGTGTTGTGACTATGTCCACATACTAATGCCGTGGCAAAATTCCGCTAGGTTTGAGTTTTCCTGCACCATTTCACACATACTATTGGCCTTGCAAACCATTGGTGATATGTTTTTCCTTATTGCTACATACCAGGGACATACATACATACAGACATACTTTAAAGGTTTATTCATACACAAATACATGAACTCGCTCAACTTTTGTTGATGTTTTCAAATTACATGTATTTCAGGGAACTAAGTGGATCTGGCAGGTGTTGCATGTTTTCAAGCTGCGTCATGAATAAAAGGTGCCATCCAAGGTCATTAGGGTTTAGGAAACGTATCTTAATCCTGGACGAGTGATGCGTGCGAAGTGTCGTATATATTAGGTGTATATTTTAAGCCCTTTTTAACACTTATTTTAGCCAAGTTTTAAATTTATAAAACACGATATTTCACTAACACTAAACACACATATGGGCAAGTGCACCCATCGTTGAGTGTAGTATAGCGTTGGTAAGATACCGAAGTCGTCCAAGGACACAAGAGCTTTTAGTACCGGTTTATCCTCAACGTCTAACCAAAATAAAAGTTTAGAAAAATGTTTTAAACTAAGAAAAATAAAACTAACTAAAATGCTGAAAATAAAAATAAAAACAGATAGACAAGATGAATCACTTGGTTCCGACTCGTATCTAGTATAACCTTTGATTATTTCCGCACTTTTGCACATAATTAAGAGATTATCTTAGTTATTGTAGTAGGCCCCTCTTTTGAAGGCGACGTTACCCTCACCCCAGTAGTTTGAGTCAGCAGGGATACAGTCCTAAAAGGGTGGATTATTGGAAGATAATGAATTAAGTTATTAATGCAGTATTGTGGTAGGCCCCGCTTTTGGCGGTGACGTTACCCTCGGCTAAGTAGTCTGAGTCAGCAGGGATACAGTCCTAAATAGCCGGGTTATAGTATTAATAGTAGTTAACTTATGAGGGGATCAAAGAGTTTGGACCCCCGCCATCCAATACCGTGAAGTATTGAAGGAGGTCCTACTAAATTTGACCCAGGTCCATTGCAGGACCTCTAAACGCTGAACAATGGCAAGACCTTTACCAAACCGTTCCCTTAACCCCCTACCAGGTAGCCAACATATCTCCATATAGACCGTGGAGATATGAATGGTGAAAATCCTTTATTTTATATAGACAGTAAAATAATGCCAAGACACCACGGACAAACGATAAGGAAAGATCACCTTCAACATAAGTAACTAGTTATTAAAGTCATTAATACAAAACCAAATAAAAAGTGCAAAAGATTAGAAATAAAAAGTATTATACTAGACACTTTGTCTTCACCAAGTGATGTAAGAGACTTAGGCAAACATGGCCTTGATTGTCAAGAACTCTTACGATCAATCTTGGATCCCGAGACGACTCACACACTCTATGATGGACAATGGATGATGGTGGTGGATGATGGTGTTGTGATGGTGGTGGGTGGTGGATGAAGTGTGAGAGAGGTGGTGTGCCAAGGGATGAGATGAAATGAATCCAAGCACTCCTATTTATAGGCTGAACAGAGAGCTGGACACGGCCCCGTGTCCGCTGGGCACGGCCCCGTGTCCGTCTGACACTCTCTCTCCTCATTAATTGTAATTCGCAATTACAATAAATGCGCCTGCTGTACTTTCGACACGCCCCCGTGTCCGCTGAGCACGGCCCCGTGATGGGCAATAGAAGCTTCTATAGGTTTGTCTTTTCTGCTGCTTCTTGGGCACGGCCCCGTGCTGGCTGAGCACGGGGCGTGTTCAGTCTTCTGTTTTCTCTATTTTGCTTTGGAAGGTGCCGTTGAGGGTTCGGGCAGTCCACTAATGTTCATTTTCTTGTATTTATGTTGGATTTAGCTGTCTTTTTGCTTCTTTTGCGTTTTTGAGCTCATTTAATCCTGAAAATACAAAAGGAAGACAAAAACACTCTTTTTCCAATATTAGCACTAAAAAAGGGTTAGTTTTTTGCCTCATTTGATGTAATTTATATGTTGCATTTTACACACATCAAATACCCCCACACTTGAACTTTTGCTTGTCCTCAAGCAAAACTCTTTAATATGTGGCTTACACTCCCAAATGGAATAGGTAGAAGAGAAGGTTTTGGGCTTGTCGTAGAGTGTCGGGATTTCCAAGATCTTTTTGGGTTTTATTTTTTATTTATTTACACTCCTATTCGTAATGATTTATTTAGAACTGTTCATAAAAGAAATTACTTATTTGGGCATAACATGCCTTTTTAAAATTCTATTTATATACAAGTTCACATACCTCGCGGGGAAATCACTCACACTCGGCCGAAGGTGTATTTTTAGTGAATCTCTCGAGAGCGGCACGGAACTTATTCCTACCATAGGCTTGCCAAGAAATCAATCCTCCTCCTTTTTAACTTTTATACCTTTGTAGATATCAAGAGGACTTTGTGGGTTAAGGGTTGGCTAGGGTTAAAGGTAGGTGGTTGGGTTAGTGGTTAGTAGAAAAAGGGCTAAAAGCGTAACAAGTGTCGGTTTTCGTATTTTTGCAACTTTTTATTTTGATGAAGCTTTTATTCAAACTAAGTTATTTTTGATTAACTTGTTTGTTTATTTTCTTTTTGCTTCATCATTATCACAATTTTTTTTTTCACGAAGAACCGAACTTGTTACTAAAATAAAGGGTAAAAAATGAAAAAGGTTTTGGTGGATGAAAGGGTTTTTGTTTGGGTGATGAAACGAAAAGGTTTAGGCTCAAAGGGGCTAACTAGGGGGATTTTTGGGTAGGTGGTAAAGGAAAAAGAAAAATAATGGTGTAGAAATGAAAAGGGTTAGTCCTAATGCCTCCATCATTTACTTACTCGGGTTTAAGTTGATAAGGACCGGGAATGTATTGTCATGGCAAGTTCTAGAGTCGTAAGAACCAAGTAGCTATTCACACAAGAAACGAAAAATGAGCATTTAGTCAAATGATATGTAATTGTGTGCTCAATAAAGGCTCAAAACTCACTTTTGTGGGAATGGGTTTTTATGTGATCAAGTATATATAATCAAATTTTAAATAAGTTTGTCATGCCTTTTCATAATTTTCTTATGTTGGTTCTTTTTATCATTACGCTATCGGTTGTAAATTTTGTAAAAATATAACCTTTTTGAGAACTTGAATTTCCCGAGTTAAACCTAGACAAGTAAAAAAAAATGAAATTTTTGAAAAAATTTTGGGGTGATTAGCGGTTCCAATAGAGTTTTGTGTAAGGCTTGTATTTAGGACTTGCAAAATTCAAGGTTTTAGCATCCCCCCCCACACTTAAATTACACATTGTCCTCAATGTGTCCCAAAAATAAATTTTTAGGTTGATTAGATGTGTAAAATAGTGTTTGAAAAGCAAAAATTTGTGTTACTAGGCACTGAACACGGCCCCGTGTTGAGTGGGCACGACCCCGTGTTCAGGTGCCAGTAACAAGAACTTACAGAAGGTGGACACGGCCCCGTGTCCACTGGACACGGCCACGTGTCTGACAAAATTCTGCCGAACAGAAGCCAAACAGTAGGTCTGGGAGGTGAGCACGGGGGCGTGTTGGCTGGACACGTCCCCGTGTGGACAGTCTGAAAGCCTGAAAAACAGGTTTTTTTCCTCCGGTTTTTCCATCCTGGCCCTATAAGTGCTGAGGCTTAGCACCCCAAGCCTTGGTTTGTACCTGTTTCAACACTTAATACCACACCAAGCAATACAAACATCCTACATTACCACAGTTAATTGTTCCAAGCATAAAGTAAAAGAAAAATAAAACGGAAAATAAAAGTGTTTAAGGAAAGTAACTTGTTCAACTTCTGGCACGCAGGCCACCAATCGTTCGATAGATAAAGGGACTTAAACCTGTGGGCTCGCCATCAACCCGCTCCTGCTCCTCCAAACCCTCTAATCCATATCTTCATCGCTATCATCACCTCCATCCCCATGCCCCGCCATATGCTCCCGGATGCTGCTGATATCGTCTTGTATATCATGGATGTTGCGTTCAATAGCTCCGACCCGGTGGTATGTGTTGTTGGCGAGGTTGTTGGCATTCCTGGTACACATAAGGTTTTCCTGCATAAGATCATGTAAGCTTTGAAAATTAGGAAAACCGCCTCCTTGTGAGGAGGATTGACCCGGATCACCATGGGGTGGATACTGGTGGTGGGGAGGTGGTGCGTGAAGAACTAGGGCCTCCTGTGGGTTCCATGCATAGCCTTGCGTTCTTTGGAAACTCACTGTTCCGTCTTCCGCCTCATAGAGTAAGTTCATGGCTCGGCAAATGTGGTAGTCAACTCGCCCCGACCATGGGCTTCTTTCAAAGGCTCTTGGAATTCGCGTGTAATGCTTAAAAAGACGGTACACCCATCCTCCGTAGAAGATAGGCGTTGGAGCTCGAGCAAGGCGGTTGAGATGCATGTTTTTCAACAGGAGATACGGAACATCAAGAGGCTTTTGGTTGTGGATACAGTGGAGGACAACCAAATCTTTCAACCCTACAACACCACTACTGTCGTGTCGTTGGTTTAGAGAGTAGGTGAGGATCCTGTGAATGTAGCGATAGAGCGGATCCTTCAGCTTTGTACTCTTGGTGCTACGAGGGTCGTAGATTCCTTCACCGATTTGAGCCCATGCGGCTTGTCTTTCATTCACCTCCAAGTCTCGTAATCCCCCGGTATTTTCTTCGTTTCCCGATTCCTCTTCTTGATATAGACCTATTATGGCTCCAAACTGTGCCATGGAGATCGAGTACATTGTTCCTCCACACCGAAATACAACCCCAGTATTGTCAAATGGGTCACACCTTGAATCGAAGTTGAAGGTACTGTAGAACTCCATGGTACATTGATGTACTGATTGAAGCCTAGTGTTTAATGCAACAGCTAGTGGTCCCGTAACGATGTTGTTGAATCGGTTCAGCTGGTTTACCAAGGTTAACAGCTCCGTGCAAGCTCTCCTGGGGTACTCTTCGGGTCTTGTTTGAAGAACCTCATACCTTGCCCTTGCATCAAGCTCACTTGCATTGAACCTTGTGAACTTTGCCATCTGAAAGAATACACCAAAAATTAGAACGAAACAGAAGTGTTTTCGGACAAAACTGCAAACAGCGGGCTGGACACGACCCCGTGTCCAACGGACACGGCCCCGTGTCCAGAGGTCTGTTACTCAAAAACTTCAATTTTCGACCCGGTTTCGAAAACTTGAAAATTTTTGGTCCAATAGGTGCGGTTTCCCCCGAAAATGAAACCCTAAACATCGTTTTTCCCAAAATATCCCGTTTACCTTATCAATTTTGTCTTTTTCGGTTCAAGAACAAGGGTTTTGGGGTTTTTGTAAGAAATCGGGTGAATCTATGAACAATCTAAGTTTATTTACTTCCCCTAACACTAATCTAACTAAATGCAAGCAGATTTAGGCAGAAATTTTAGGTTCGATCCGGATGAACATCAAGAACCCTAGATTTTTCCCCAAATTTGTGGTGTATTAACTACATGCAAGTAACTAATCTAACTACTAAGAGTGATAGAATCATACCTTGACGTTGTTAGATCGGTAAGAGACGTTGGAATTTCGCGAAAAATCGCCTGGAACCAGAGCTTTTGTGGGGAAACGGGGCGTGTGGAATGAAGAAACTGTTTTGAAAAAGGGGTTTTATCCCGTCTGCAGCGCGAACACGGCCCCGTGTCCAGCGGACACGGCCTCGTGCCGAGCAGGTTTTTTTTTTTTTTTTTTTTTTGTGTGTGTGCGCATGTGAGTGCCCCTTTTTCCCCATAAGCTATGGTTTAGAAAACTTACCGCTTTATTTTGTCGTCTCAATCGTTCGTAACTTACCAGGCATGATGTTTTTATTCTTCCACGATTTGGAGCGAGATCTCTTCTTCCTCATCCTCAATGAATCCTTGATAGAGTTTCAGTCGTTGGCCATTGACTTTAAATGGTGGCCCATTTCGAGGTTTAATTTCTACTGCACCGTGTGGAAAAATATGGGTGACGGAAAAAGGTCCTGACCACCTAGACTTTAATTTACCAGGAAACAATCGAAGTCGTGAATTTAAACAAAAGAACTAAGTCCCCCACCCGAAATTCATTAGGTTTAATATGTTTGTCATGCCAATTTTTCATTCTTTCCTTATAAATCTCGGAGTTTGAGTATGCATAATTCCTAAGCTCGTCTAATTCATTTATTTGACAAAATCGATTTTTACCAGCAAATTCTAGAGCTAAGTTTACATTTTTGATTGCCCAGTAGGCTTTGTGTGCAATTTCTACTGGCAAGTGACAACTTTTTCCATAGACTAGCTTATATGGGGTCGTTCCTATCGTTGTTTTATAAGCAGTTCGAAAAGCCCATAAAGCATCATCTAATTTATCAGCCCATTCCTTTCTATTTAACCCTACGGTTTTTTCGAGTATTCGTTTTAACCCTCTATTGGTCACTTCGGCTTGTCCGTTTGTTTGAGGGTGATAAGCTGTCGAAACCCGGTGATAGACCCCATATCTTGTTAAAAAAATTTCAAGTTGATGGTTACAAAAATGGGTACCTCTATCACTTATTAAAGCTTTAGGTGTGCCAAAATGAGAGAATAATTTTTTCAGAAATCTTACCACTACTCTTCCATCATTTGTTGGAAGTGCCTCGGCCTCGGCCCATTTAGACAAGTAATCTACTGCCACAAGTATGTATTTGTTTCCTTTCGATGGTGGGAAAGGTCCCATAAAGTCGAGTCCCCATACATCAAAAATTTCACAAACAAGAATGCCATTTTGTGGCATTTCGTTTTTGGAAGAAATATTACCTGTTCTTTGGCAAGCATCACATGTCTTTACAAGATTTTGAGCATCTTTGTAAATGGTTGGCCAATAAAATCCTGAATCGAATACCTTTCGTGCGGTACTGGCAGCACCATGATGTCCTCCGTATGGACCTTCATGACAATGGCGGAGAATTCTTCGTGCTTCACTACCATGTACGCATCGTCTGACGAGTTGGTCGGCACACATTTTGAAAAGATATGGATCTTCCCAAAAATAGTGTTTCACATTGGCAAAGAATTTTTTTCTTTGATGATGTGGCCATCCTTTTGCGACTATTCCGCTAGCTAGGTAGTTAGCAAAGTCGGCGTACCATGGTTCTTCCTTATATTCCACCATTTCCAGGGACTCAGTTGGAAATTTTTCGTTGATTTGCTCGTCCCTGGTTGCCTCCAAAGCTGGGTCTTCTAAGCGTGAAAGATGATCTGCTGCGGTATTTTCTGCTCCTCTTTTGTCTTTGATTTCAATGTCAAATTCTTGGAGGAGTAGAATCCACCTAATCAAACGTGGTTTTGCGTCTTGCTTCTTAAAGAGATATCGAATGGCTGCATGGTCTGTATAGACTATAGTTTTAGAAAGAACAAGATAAGAACGAAATTTATCAAAAGCAAATACCACAGCTAGTAACTCTTTTTCAGTTGTTGTGTAATTTTCTTGTGCATCGTTAAGTGTTTTACTAGCATAATATATTGGGTGGAAATGCTTTTCTTTTCTCTGTCCCAAGACAGCTCCAACTGCAAAGTCACTAGCATCACACATGATTTCGAAAGGAAATTTCCAATCAGGTGCTATCATGATAGGTGCATTGACTAGCATTTCCTTTAGGGTTAGAAATGCTTGATTGCAATCCTTGTCAAAGATGAAAGGAGCATCTTTTTCAAGTAATTTTGTTAGAGGCCTTGAGATTTTTGAAAAGTCTTTGATAAACCGCCTATAAAATCCGGCATGCCCTAGGAAACTTCTAATAGCTCTTACGGAGGATGGAGGAGGTAATCTAGAAATGGTATCTATTTTGGCCCGATCCACCTCCATTCCTTCGCTTGAAATTTTGTGACCGAGTACTATTCCCTCCGTTACCATGAAATGGCATTTTTCCCAATTAAGGGCGAGGTTAGTTTCCTCACATCGGGATAGCATTCGTTCAAGGTTATCGAGGCATTGGTCGTATGAATCCCCAAAGATAGAAAAGTCGTCCATGAAGACTTCCATTGTCTTTTCTATCATGTCATGGAAAATGGCTACCATGCAACGTTGGAATGTTGCGGGGGCATTACATAGACCGAACGGCATGCGTCGATAAGCAAAAGTTCCATAGGGACATGTGAAAGTTGTATTTTCTTGGTCTTCGGGTGCAATCGGGATTTGAAAGTAACCTGAAAAACCATCCAAGAAACAGTAAAATTTATGACCGGATAATCTTTCTAACATTTGATCAATGAAGGGCAAAGGAAAATGATCCTTTCTTGTTGCTTCATTTAATCGTCTATAATCTATACATACTCTCCATCCTGTGACGGTTCTTGTTGGTATTAATTCATTCTTTTCGTTAGTAATTACCGTCATACCTCCTTTCTTTGGAACTACTTGGACGGGACTTACCCAAGGACTATCGGAAATAGGATAGATAAGTCCGGCGTCAAGTAATTTGATGACTTCGTTTTTAACCACTTCTTGAACATTTGGATTTACTCGACGTTGTGGTTGTATGACCGATTTGTAGTCATCATTCATCAAAATTTTGTGTGTGCACATAGAAGGACTAATTCCTTTTATGCCAACAAGTTTCCAAGCTATTGCATTTTTGTGTTTTTTCAAAAGATTGATTAGTTTTTCTTTTTCTAAGTTATCTAATTTAGACGAAATAATTACAGGTAACTTACCATCTTTGTCTAGAAAAGCATATTCCAAACCTTTTGGAAGTTCTTTGAGCTTAAGTGGTGGGTCTTTAGGAGACTCCTTATTTGGTTGCTCGTTTCGATCAAGAACTTTAAAAGTTTGTTCTATGGCGACCTCTTCTTCAACAAAGTGGTCAATCTCTTCACTTGTATCGGGTGGTTCATCTTCATCTTCAATTAGGGGGTCATTATTGCCGAATGGATATTTCATTGATCGTTCGAGATCGACACTTCTTTTAAATGCCCCTAATTGAAGAGGTAAATTATTGAACTTCCGGTTTTTCAAAGCTTTGTGAGTTTTTACAAATGGTCGTCCCAACATTAGAGGAGCGTCATCGAGGATGACAAAGTCGGTTGGGATTACCATTTGATTTGTTTGAACCAAAACATCTTCAACTATACCGATTGATTTTATTACTTTCCGATTGGATAGAAAAATGGGTATTTGAAGTGGAGAAAAATCACTAATACTTAATTTTTCGAAAATGTAGTTAGGCATTATGTTAACACAAAGATCTTTATCGATTGTGACATTACTAATAAACGAATTTTGAAAGAAACATGGAACCGGTGTAATGTTAATTTCAAATGGGTCTTCTTTTATTAGCGAAGTTTGATCATTAGTTAACTTAACACTTACCGTTTCGTCAATTTTAGTGTTAGTGTTTAACTCTTTTAAAAACTTAGCATGAGTGGGTACTAAACAATGATTTTCGAAAGACGGTGTCAAGAGATTAATTTCTTCAAAATTAGACTCTTCTTGGATTTTAACGTTATTGGTCTCACCTTTTTCGTTGTTTAACTCATGTGTCGGTTCTTCACTTATTTGTTCTTCCATTTTTTCATTTTTAGTTATCTCTTCCTTTTTTAATTCTTCTCTTGCGCGGGACTCCTCTTCCCTTGCGCGAGCTTCTTTTATGCATCGATCGATAACTCTAATGTGTTCTAATATCCTATCGGTCACTTCGGTTATAGAAAAAGAATCATTATTTTCTAAGCTTGAATCCGGTTGTTCGACCCTTTGTTCCTCATAATACCCATATGAAGTTGATGGTTCACACCATTGTCCTTCATTGTAAGCATATGATGGATAAGGTTCGTAATTTTGTTCTTCATAATACTCATATGAGGTGGGTTGTTCACGCCAAGGTTCCTCATAATAAGCATATGAAGGTGGTGGCTCATATCTTGGTTCCTCAAAGTATGAGTAAGAAGGCTCATACCTTGGTTCATCAAAATATGAGTATGAGGGAGGAGGTCCATACCTTTGGTCTTCATAGGATGTGTATGAGGTTGATGGCTCGTACCTGGGCTCCTCATAGTAAGTGTATGAATTGGATGGTTGATACGAGTGATTATTTTGAATCGAACGTGTATTACGACAATTTGTGCAATAATTACCCCTATAATCATCCTCATCATAGGTGTAGTTGTAACCTCCTGAGTATTGATCCATAAGAATCACTCAGCAGACCACAACTGAGTCTCGGGACCAGAAAATGAAACAAAGATTGAAACAGAAGCCTGGACATGGCCCCGTGTCTGGTGAACACGGCCCCGTGTACAGGATCTGTATCTGGGCGTTTTAATTAAAGTTACTGGTCACGTTGAGCACGGGGGCGTGTTTAGCGAGCACGGCCCCGTGTTCAGACTCTGTATCTGGGTATCTAACTAAAAATATGCAGCACGGGGGCGTGTTCAATGAGCACGGCCCCGTGTTCAGGCTACTGTAAATGCAAACTAAACTAAAATGCAGAAAAATGTGCGTGCGTTTTGAAAAGGTTTTGAAAAACTGATTAGGCCGTCGATTTTAAACTTTCTCAAAATCCTTGTGTCCCCGGCAACGGCGCCAAAAACTTGATGCGTGCGAAGTGTCGTATATATTAGGTGTATATTTTAAGCCCTTTTTAACACTTATTTTAGCCAAGTTTTAAATTTATAAAACACGATATTTCACTAACACTAAACACACATATGGGCAAGTGCACCCATCGTTGAGTGTAGTATAGCGTTGGTAAGATACCGAGGTCGTCCAAGGACACAAGAGCTTTTAGTACCGGTTTATCCTCAACGTCTAACCAAAATAAAAGTTTAGAAAAATGTTTTAAACTAAGAAAAATAAAACTAACTAAAATGCTGAAAATAAAAATAAAAACAGATAGACAAGATGAATCACTTGGTTCCGACTCGTATCTAGTATAACCTTTGATTATTTCCGCACTTTTGCACATAATTAAGAGATTATCTTAGTTATTGTAGTAGGCCCCTCTTTTGAAGGCGACGTTACCCTCACCCCAGTAGTTTGAGTCAGCAGGGATACAGTCCTAAAAGGGTGGATTATTGGAAGATAATGAATTAAGTTATTAATGCAGTATTGTGGTAGGCCCCGCTTTTGGCGGTGACGTTACCCTCGGCTAAGTAGTCTGAGTCAGCAGGGATACAGTCCTAAATAGCCGGGTTATAGTATTAATAGTAGTTAACTTATGAGGGGATCAAAGAGTTTGGACCCCCGCCATCCAATACCGTGAAGTATTGAAGGAGGTCCTACTAAATTTGACCCAGGTCCATTGCAGGACCTCTAAACGCTGAACAATGGCAAGACCTTTACCAAACCGTTCCCTTAACCCCCTACCAGGTAGCCAACATATCTCCATATAGACCGTGGAGATATGAATGGTGAAAATCCTTTATTTTATATAGACAGTAAAATAATGCCAAGACACCACGGACAAACGATAAGGAAAGATCACCTTCAACATAAGTAACTAGTTATTAAAGTCATTAATACAAAACCAAATAAAAAGTGCAAAAGATTAGAAATAAAAAGTATTATACTAGACACTTTGTCTTCACCAAGTGATGTAAGAGACTTAGGCAAACATGGCCTTGATTGTCAAGAACTCTTACGATCAATCTTGGATCCCGAGACGACTCACACACTCTATGATGGACAATGGATGATGGTGGTGGATGATGGTGTTGTGATGGTGGTGGGTGGTGGATGAAGTGTGAGAGAGGTGGTGTGCCAAGGGATGAGATGAAATGAATCCAAGCACTCCTAATTATAGGCTGAACAGAGAGCTGGACACGGCCCCGTGTCCGCTGGGCACGGCCCCGTGTCCGTCTGACACTCTCTCTCCTCATTAATTGTAATTCGCAATTACAATAAATGCGCCTGCTGTACTTTCGACACGCCCCCGTGTCCGCTGAGCACGGCCCCGTGATGGGCAATAGAAGCTTCTATAGGTTTGTCTTTTCTGCTGCTTCTTGGGCACGGCCCCGTGCTGGCTGAGCACGGGGCGTGTTCAGTCTTCTGTTTTCTCTATTTTGCTTTGGAAGGTGCCGTTGAGGGTTCGGGCAGTCCACTAATGTTCCTTTTCTTGTATTTATGTTGGATTTAGCTGTCTTTTTGCTTCTTTTGCGTTTTTGAGCTCATTTAATCCTGAAAATACAAAAGGAAGACAAAAACACTCTTTTTCCAATATTAGCACTAAAAAAGGGTTAGTTTTTTTGCCTCATTTGATGTAATTTATATGTTGCATTTTACACACATCAACGAGATACGTGGTTCTAAACTCTGGTTTGTTTAAAATCTTTTGTCGAGTCTTTGTGAACTCATTAAAACATGTTAGGGTTTGTAACTTGAATTTGGTGTCAACGTTTCAGACAACTATGTTATGTCGTTTTCAAACTTAATTAATGGATGAACATCTTATGGTTTTATCATATAGCGTTGTTACGATTGAATGCTATGGTATTAGGAAAGTCACACCAATAATCACGCTTCCGCAAAAGTCAGGGTGTGACAGACAACACAACTATGGTCGGACATGGTCAAAATATTTACACATTCTAACCTATACATCGAATAATCCTAATTTAAGCACCCAGACCTAGCTAGGTGCAATCGATATGTCAAACAAAGCTCTACGCACACGAGTCATGGGTGACAAGGTCTAAATCTCATCCCTAAATGTAGTACGAATATAATCCTTGATTACTGAGCTATCCATCCCATATGTATACACATGCATTACTTTATTCATTAGACGGTTTATTATAATTAGGGCATTTACTCCCATATGACTTGATGAGATACTCCATGAACTATATATTTGCCTTTGACAATGACCTGACAATAAAAGAATACCTACAAGCAAGGCACATCACCCACTAAACAAAAAGTGGTAATAAAGGTTTCACCTCTATTTCACGCATACGTATCTACAATATGTTTAAACTAATTAATAAGCATGCCATAGTATTTAGCATGTTATGCTGCATATGTACTTGCATTATTTCAATTAGTAATTATCATGCAAGTTCAAAGCTACTAACATCATCTAGCAACATCAAGCTAATGACTTGCACGCTCTAACAACACAGACAATCCAATTTCCGACCGTGGTCTGGCAAAGCTGAGGGTTTCAGTCTGTACCTTCCGGTTTACACACTTAATTATCTCTATTGAGGAACATAGTTAGGGTCACACAACTTCATTTAGAACTGTCCTACTTGACAAGTGGCATTTATCGACATGCTACACACTCAGTAGTGATACACCTTCGTCAATTTACATATTTGATGAGGCTAGACTTATGCTAGATGATATTGTGCTAGATTACATATTCAGGTACACAATTTCAGGTGCAACCCTTGCATTTATTGCTTTGTTTGTTTAAATATTTTATGATTACTTGGTTGTGCACACCCTCCTTATATAACTTAACAATACATATATATCATTTGTCGAAAACAGAACATGCCTGTGAATGATTGCACTGTGAACGTGCGTTAGATCGGTTGGAGGCGTGGATGGATGACGCTCACCGTCGTATGGAGCGTCTTCTCATGCGGGCGATCCAGGGTGATATACAAGCGGCTATGGCGCGTGGTGAGCAGTCATTGCTGATACTGCCGTTGTCGCCTGTCCCTGGAGAGGATGCAGATCAGGGGGCGGGGACCTCAGGCACTCAGGGGGCAGACACCTCAGGCACTCAGGGGGCGGAGACCTCAGGTACTCAGGGGGCGGGGCCCTCAGGCACCACTCAGGATCTATATGTTTAGGATCATTGTACTTTTCTTGTATTTTGAACAATGTCCTGTGTATGTACAAACTTATTATGTAATTAAATTTGCAGTTTCAGTTTATTTGTATTTGTGATTGTTTATTTTAACTGTTTAGATTGGTATGCTTGGTTACGTACAATCTATAATACGATATTAAGTTAAAAATGTGATACGATACGACACGATACACTATAATATGATAATTAACGATATAAAAATAATAAAGATGTGATACGGTACGACATGATATGTTATAATACGATACTTAGCGATAAAAAAATAAAGATTTTAAAACTCATTAAAAAATAACAAATAATAAACACCAATAACAAACTCAAAACACCAAAAACCAAACACAACACACCAAAAATAAACTTCACAAATTCAGTGCCTTAATATGCATCGTATAGGCCTATACGATGCGTATTATGCCAGCCGCCAGACAACACCTGCACCAGTCAGTCTGCCATGTTTTTTACTTTTTCAATACGCATCGTATAGGCCTATATGATGCGTATTGAAAAAGCAAAGTGTGCGGATAGATAATGAGGTGTGCCAGTAGAATCACCCATCTAATAATAGTTTTATAGTAACTGAAAATTACAGAATGAGCACTAGAATTAACAATAGTTAGTTGCTAAACTATATTGTAACACTTAATTAGTTATCTTAGAGCTTTGTTGTCTTTTGGCGTCCGGATCGAACAACGTCGGTACTGTTGATAATATTCGTTTCTTTGTTTTTTTAACGTTATATAAAGTGACATTGTTTAACATTTTTTGTTATTCAAATAACATAAAATAGTGTTCCATAAAATAAAATTTTGAATATTTCTTTACGACCTGTTTTTTTCAACATTTTGATAAACATTTAATCTAAATCGATGTTGTTCGAATAACATCGACACCGTGCTGATATCGTTCGTGACGAAAAGAATCGATTCTGACCAAATTAGTACCGGTAACGAGATTATCCAAATCGATATCGACTGAATGCTCGCTGGAATGCGCGGGGAATCCCACTAGTTAATAATAATAATAGTAAAATGCAGCTTATAAGGCGATGTCAGCTCGCGTCCCCCCAAATGATTTTTTCAACCATTGCGTTCCCTGCCCTTAAAATGCCCTACATAATGTGTCTCTCCCACTAACTCGGTCAGGTTATCCAATTAATATACTAAACTGCAAGGGTAAAAACATAATTTCACAATAAATCATGGGGTAAAACGGTCAATAGAGATTTATGTCTTGGTATTTCCATTCTCACCCCTTGCCATGTTACTTTCTTCTACATCCGAGTCCCTCGCAATTACACCTGTAATTTCCTTAAAGTCTGACTTTACACGGTTTGTGAATAAACAACAATTAAGCTCAAAACAATTTTGTATTGTAAATAAAGATAGGTGATCACAAATGAGAAATCATCATCAACAACTGTTTTTCATTAATAATAAGATTCAAATGTTTTACATAAAGTTGACTCTACAGACTTCCCCTCAGACTGATCACTATAACAATTCTGTTCGTACAAAAGAAAAAGGTGATTTGTAGTGATGAATAGATCTCTAACAGGTAAGATCTATTTATTACAAGTACGAAAGCTCTGTTTGTGATTGGCTGACATCACCCTGATAGTGACATCTAACATTCATAACAGAAAAGATTCCACAAATGTTGCAAACATCTGTGCAAATCAAAAACTGATCTAACTATGCTAAACCCTGATACAAAGCAAGTACTGTTACATTGGGAAACATTTATGATAGGACCGTTTGTGTCGATGTTTAAGTTCCCGTGATATCTATAGTCCAATATAAAGTGTGGAATTCATTATATTAGACGAGTTTAACAAGATTAGTTCATTTTAACTGTTTTTCATTCATTAAATTCAAGCTTACATCTGAGAATTCAATTTGACAGGGCTTCACCGTCGGATCGCAAAAGTTACAAATGACTTGGTCCTCACCGCTATTTATAGACGTGCTAAGACTCTTGGGACCGACCAGCCGCCTCCGTACGGATGAGTTACATCCGTGCGGATCTATCTCATCCGTGTTGATGTCCCTCATCCGTACGAACCAACCAAAATACATACAAAACATAAAATCTAACATTTAAGCTGTGACAATTGTCAAAATTTCATGTATCCATACAATACTTAAACAGTAATTAGTGCTTTAATGACTGTGCTGATTAAAATTAATGACATGAATGCTTTTTGATTATTTTCATATACATATATGTGCATCATATATTGCATAATGTCATATCATTATTGCATGCAACACTTTATTGATTCAAATGATGCACGAAACAAAGTAAGCACAGTTATCAGACAAATCAGAAATGCTGACGGGAGTTCAGTACATAGACAGACATGGTATTGAGACACATAAAGGGCCAGAAACCAAGAGTTACACTAGTATAGTGTATAGAAAAGTAAGGATCATAAAACTGTCTTCCTTGTGATAGTTTAAGTGCCGGAAAGTGCCTAAAACTCACATAAATTGCAGAATTCTGCAGAATTCAGCAAAAATCAGCATTTAAACAACTAAATATTATGCAGAATTATGGTTAAATGGTCCAGAATGCTTTCCTAAGTGTCGGGAATCAAAAGTGTCACAAAAGGTAACATAAAGCACACTAAACTGCATAGTTTAGCACCTTAACGAATCGGTAACCAACCGAACAACCGGACACTACCCGAAACACCAAATTTTCACTAGAAGCATTGTTTTATCATTTTTGAGCTAGTTATGGTCCCCGAACATCATAACACCTCATATAATGACATAACAACTAAATACACAAACTAAACCATTAGATTTCAACTAATCTCCTAACTATCCATTGAAACTCAACTCTACACCCCCCCATCCTCACGGTTACAAGGTGGGCCAGCCCACCTTCATTTTTCTTATTTGATGTCTTGTACTTAAGAAAACATATTAACCAAGAGGTTTAGTGATGTTGGAAGAATTATATAACTAACCAAGGGACCATCATTCTCATTTTATCACAACACTTCTCAACACAACTCTTCTCCCTCTTTCCCTCTTGCTTACGGCCGAAACCAAGCACCCACACCACCACCACTTTCAAGTTTAATCCATCCATTCCCTAGTGATACAAAGGTGTAAGAAGCAAGGATAAGAAGCTATGAGCCTTTGGAAGTGGAATGACCTCTCTCACAAGCTATTAACCACCAAGTTCATCATCTTCATCTTCTTGAACATCATCCCTAGCCTTGTGCTAGTAGTAAGACCTTCCTAATCCCATTTTACATCTTGTTTTGTTTGTTAAAAGTATATGTAAATCACTAATCATGAAGAACACTAAAGATCAAGAACATAATCTTTAACATAAGACTAAAAATCATCATAAACTATGTTGTTTAAGTGTTTATATGCTTCTTGATTGTTGATTGTTTGTGTTAATGATGTTAAACATCATATGAAACTTGCTAGATTGTGATTAAACACATGATCTAGCAAGATAAGAGGATGATCTTGTGAAAAACCAAGATGATCATACTTTATGTAAGCATGAACTTGAAGTATGAGGATGATTTCTTGAATAATGATGACCAAAGTATAATATAAGTCTTGTAAATGTGTGATTTCAAAAATGATTTTCTCAAGAAACTAAGTTAAAATACAAGATTTACATAACCATGGTTTTTAAGGAAACTAATCACATTTTTAGTGGTTAATCAAGTGTAGAAATATATTTTTAACAAGAAAATTTCAAGAAGAAATATTTTTAGAAAATCAAGTTACAAGTTGTAAAGATCTAAAATCTTCAAGAATGATGTTTTTAAACAAATAACCACACTTTAAAGGGTAACTAAGCTTACTAAACACTCTACTAAGTTACTACAAATTTTTATAAATTTTCAAGTTCATGGAGTAGTGTAAAATGCTTGATTTTGGCATTTGGTAAGTATTGTTTGCTTTGTTGATGAATTGTGATGATTTTTAAAAGAAAATGATATGCTTTGAAAGCATGGAAACCTCCATTTTTAAGGGGACACTATGGCAAAAATTTTCTAAAAATTAAACACTTAGAAAAATATTTTTAAACAAGTATTTACAAGTATATTTTAACCATGATTTTTCATATAAAATTTGCCATAATTTTTGTTACAAAAATTACAAATGTTGGAGGTTGGTTTTTAATAAATAAAAGTGACTAAATATGTATTTAGGGAAATATATATTTAGATGTCACAGTGTGTGTGATTAGTTGTATATTATGTGTATTAGTTATATTATTTTAGGATTTGAAATAATATAACTCACCAAAATACCAAGAATTACAATACAAAATATTACCAATATTCCAAGAAATAAATATATAATTTATACCCAAAATTGGAGAAACCGAACAAGGAATATAACTTACATAAATATTCCGGAAATTAAATTCATAAATATATTTTGATAAACGGTATTTTTGGGAAACAAGAGGACGAAAGTATGATTTTTACAATTGTTACAAAAATATATCATATTTTTTACAAGAAGAAAATATATTATTTTTGAGTAAAGAAAAATATATATGTTTTCTTGAATTATTAAAAGATATATTATTTTTGGAAGAAAATATATATTTTTCTCAAACAAATTTAGAATATATTATTTTTGAGTGAAAATGGATTTCTAAATATTTTCTAAGATAAACTTGAAAATATATTATTTTTGAGGTTTATATGAAAATATAAATATTTTTTTTGCCAAGAAGAAGCATAGATAAATTTCTATAAATGATTTCTTAAAATATATATTTTAAGAATATATGTTGGAAAATTTTTATTAGAAATATTATTCCGAAAAACTATAAACGAAATTAAGTATAAGAATACTTAATAAATACAAGAAAATACGTATTCTCGTACGTATAAATATACACCGGAATACGCTACCGATACTTGGCAAAAACATACAAGTTTAAGAATACGAGTATGAATACACCCATCCTTGGGGAAGATATACATGTATAAGTACATAATGTGTCAAGTTAAAATATATTATTTTAACTAATATTCCAAAATTTAATAAATATAATTTAAGTTAAAATATTTATAATTTTAACAAATAATTATATACTTTGGAATAATATTAAGACACAAAGAAACGTAACTCAAAGATACTAAATAAGACTAGGGTCAAGGCACGACCCACCCGTCTAATAAACCGTAGTACGTTTGTAGGTAGTCGTGCAATCTAGAAGAAGCTTTGGGTTATTTGATCGAAGAACGCAAGACAGTGAGTTCATGTCCCCTTTTTCTTTAACTGTTTTAAGTTTTATAACTTCAGGGTGAAATACATGTTACAAATGATTACGATTACAAATGGTATGCTAAGGAATGAACTGTTAGATCATGTGAATGGGTAGACGTTAACTTGAGACCATTAATCCTTTTATAATGACCGAGGGGCATGAGTGATAGATCTATTTGGGTGTTGCGAGCCCCACCCATGGGTCCGCGAGTTGGCCGCATGTGGTGACTATGTCGTCCCAGCCGGGAGGCCCGATACGAAATACGCAAAGGATTGAGCCTTCCTACACCGTTGCACACATATTAATGACCTTGCAAATCATTAATGGATCTATTCATATTCGCTTTCATACCGGTTTACAAATACATACTTACAAATGTTTACAAGGTTTATTCGTGCACACATATAAAACATATGAACTCGCTCAACTTTTGTTGATGTTTTCAAATTACATGTATTTCAGGGAATTGAAATGGATCTGGCGGGCGCTGAAGTTTTACAAGTTGTGTCTTCCAAATAAAAGATGTCATCCAGTGTCGAAGGGTTTGGATTGTGTATCTTATCTTGGATAAGATACATAGTTCAAAGCCTAGCTTTTAATAGTGTCTTTTGTTAAGTCCAGTATGGAACTTAAAACTTAGGTTGTTATGTACTTTAAACTTGAAGTCTTGGTTTGTTGCTAAACAATGCTGGATGTAATGCTTGAAACTTAATTATGGATGAACATCATGAGTTTTATCATATAGATGTTTGTTATTGTTGAATGCAATGATATTAAGCAAGTCACACATAATCACGCTTTCCCAAAAGTCAGGGTGTGACATAAGCCCTATTACATTCGACACGACACGACGACGCAGGCAACAGGCATTATGCACCAACAATCTGTTCAGGCTATCCTCTGTTGCATTGATCCAAACATCTGTTTGGCTAGACAGATGTTTGGTCTTCTTCTTCAGACCTTTGATTCAATAGACTTTAGGCTTGAACATACCTTGTTTCTTAATGAACAGCGGTTTCAAGGCCTTGAACAGATGTTTGCTTGTCTTCAACAGATGCTTTGATTTAGGTGTTCAAGATTCAATATCTTTGGGAGGAATCTGGTTCAAACTTCTATTTATTTCTTGATCACTTGATCATGTTTTGACTTTTGAATATCATCTGTTCTTTTATAGGTCCAACAGTTCCCAATATTCTCCACAAAACCTTCCTCATTAAGCTTTATTATCCCCGTTTCCTTCTAACAAGCAAACCGAGACCCACGTTGTTGTTCTTGTTCTTATTCTGATCTCTAGCGACCCATACCCAAAACCTAAACAAACTGATCAACTTGTTTCCTCTGTTTCCAGCGGCAAATCGACCCAACCCAAAACCCAAACCCAAACCCAAACCGAACACCAAATCGTCATCTTGTTCTTGTTCTCTGTTTCCGAGAACCAAAGTCTTGTTCTTTTTTTCCAACGACCTAAAACCCAAGCTCGACCCAAAAATCCAACCACTGCGAAACCTAAACCGACTTGCTCTACTGCTTCATCTTTGTCGCCACCACTGTTAAACCCACTATGACGCTGTACCGCCACCACCAACCGTACATCATCACCGTCGCCACCACTGTTCTGTTCCGATCCCACCACCACCATGCTGCTTCAACCACGTTTCATCTTAACCACCGTGGCGTGGGAGATAATTTTGGTTGATTAGATTCGATAGAATTGTTAATTTTGGTTGATTAGTTAAATTATATGCTTAATATACTTAATTACGGTTTATAGTTTAGTTATTTTATATAATTATGTTAATTACGATTTAATTATTTATATAATTTGGTTAATTTTGGTTTATTTTTTTTGGGTAAAGGGTTTACCCCGGTGATTTTATATATGAAACAGAACAATACAAGTAGGAAGGCTAAAAATACCCCCTAGTTCTCTTCGTGATATACCACAAAAGAGTAGACAAGCAAAACACAACCAAGAACAAACAAGACATAAAAACTCAACTAGCTAAGTCCTCAGTCATCACCATAAAACTTTGCCCCGTTAATCTTCCATTCCTCCAAAAAATGCTTTACGTTAACCGTTGGCTTATATTTGAAGGATACTAGCTTTGCTCGAACCGTGTTTATGATAATTTCCGAAAGCTGCTCCGGAGGTCGCAACCTGTTACTAAAGAATCTGGCATTACGCTCATACCATAACACATACGCGGCTGCAGCAACAACCAGTTTACTGGCTATCGACAAAACAGACTTTTATCTAGCTTTCGGCATCAACCAATTTGCGATATCTTCCCATCTCTCAATAACCGATTGCATTCCAACTTTTCCTCGAACCAACGTCCACACTTGCTTTGAGTATGAGCAATGAAAGAAGAGGTGTTCATGCGTCTCTAACCCTGCATAACACAATAAACAGCACATCTGGTTCATTGATCCAGTTACAGTTTGATTCCACTTCTGAATTCTATCTTCCGTCCAGAGTTTCTTCTTAAAAATCAGCCAACATAAGAACGCATGCTTGGGAATATTAAACGAGGACCATATAATTTTTTACCACCCTTTCGGTTGGTCACGAGCTCTAATGGTATGCCACACCTCCTTAGACGTAAACGGGACCAGACTACCATCTATATTCCGCCACAAAATACGATCCTGGGCAGTGGAAAGGGTCATCGGTTGAAGTTGGAAGAGAACCGGATACAAATTCCTCCATGCTTCTGGCCAATCCCACAATCCATTATCAATAACATCCGCGACTTTAGAAGTGAGACTAAAACCATATCTAGCCATTTGTCTCGGAGAAACAACATCATTAAACGGACCATCATGGCACCATTTATCAAACCAGAGAAACGTGTTTCGACCATTCCCCACCTTATTCCACAAGAAATCTCTAAAAATGGGCCTGCATTTTAGCAACTTTTTCCAACCCCAAGAAGAACTAGTTTGAACCGGAATATCCCAAACACTTCGACCCTTAAGCCTATGTAAATCGATCCATTTGGGGTTGGTGCATGGTTGTGAAAGTCACGTGGTTATGGAGAGAGTTGAAGTTCTTGATGGGGATGGGTATCCAATATTGGGTAATAATGCCGGAGACATTAATAAACCTAATGTGGTAAGTGAAGAAGCCGAAGTAACGCCAGGTACTGCCCCTATCCGAGGTATTGGATTAAGAGTTACAAATATTGAAGGTCTAAAGGGGATGCCGAGGAGAGGTATGTTCACAACTAATAACCCATCGATTTTAGATGGATTGGAAGCCATCTCAAAACCTGTTACAAATAAATATATGTCTGGGGAAAAGCTGAACTCATCAGGATCCGTTCCAAGTTCTTCGACTTTTGTGGCTGATCAAATGTCGGAGGAGAACTTGAGGCCGCCGTCGTTTGCTAATGTGGTCCAAAACAAGAAGATAAGTGCAAAAGTCAATTTCCGACCAATGCAGAACTCTGAAACTATGGAAGGGGCTGACGTTGTAATTCCATTATCATCGGTGAAGCAGGTAAGTGATCGTTATGCTAACACCCTCTATGGGTATTTTTTGGGAAAGAGACTTGCGTTTCCAGTAGTAGACTTTTTGTGAAGAATAATTGGGTGAAGTATGGATTGACAAGATTAATGATGAACGCTAAAGGATTCTTTTTCTTTAAGTTTAAAACGAAAGAAGGAATGGATAAGTTGCTGGAAGAAGGGCCGTGGATGATCAGGAACGTGCCTATAATTTTAAAAGAATGGACGCCTTCTGTGACTGTAGAGAAAGAAGACATTACGTCTATCCCGGTGTGGGTTAAGATGCATGATGTGCCATTGGCAGCGTTTACAGAGGACGGACTTAGTCTTATAGCTTCGAAAATTGGAACACCGAAGATGTTAGATTCATTTACGGCAACCATGTGTGTTGAATCATGGGGTCGTAGTAGTTTTGCAAGGGCATTGATTGAATGCGGAGTCAGAACTGAAGAAAAGCATCACTATGGCAATTCCCTTGCTTGATGGAAAAGGTTTTACTAAAGCTGAGGTGAAAATAGATTATGACTGGGTCCCTTTGCGGTGTAATAATTGTTGTGTTTTTGGACATGATGTCCACTCGTGTCCGAAGCTACCTAAACCAGATCAGTAGGAGGGGAATGAAAGGATGGTGAGGTTTTCCAGGAAGTGGGGAAAAAATCTAATAAGGGTATCAACAAAGGGATTCAAATTAATAAACAAAAACCCAAGATGGTGTACCGGCCGGTGGCTAACTCCAAACAGAAAAATAGTATGAAACAGCAAGTTCAAACGGCTAACTCCTTTAATGTTCTACGCGATCAGCTTGAGGACCCAACTTCGGTGGACGTAGAAGGTAATAGAAAGGAAGGAACGCAAAATCAAGATAGAGAGGATAGTGGAAGAGCTGACGCTAATGATCGGTTGAATTTGAAAACAAGGAATCATAATACGGATGATTTTTTTACCGATGGTACTGATGTTGATGACCTTCTAAATGAAATTCCAAAGTTCATGGATAAAAAGAGTGAAAAGGCTGCTGAGGGTGCAAGCACACCCAGTAAAACGGTTTCCCATGGGTAGCCTAGCTTCATGGAATATAAGGGGGTTGAACCGCTCCCTCAAACAGAAGGAGGTTCGTCAAGTGGTGGTGGAGAATCATGTTCAGGTGTGTGCAATTATGGAGACACATGTTGACTCTTCTAATGTGTCTAACGTATGTAAAAAAGTTTGTCGTACGTGGTTGTGGGAAACGAACGCAGCTCATTGTGAGAAAGGAACCCGTATCATGCTAGGATGGGATCCAAATGTGGTTGATGTTATGATCTTGTCGCTAAATGATCAGGTTATTCATACTCAAGTTATGTTTAAACTCGATAGTAAATCTTTATTCTGCTCTTTTGTTTATGCGGATAATCAATACAAAAGAAGAAGAGACTTGTGGAAAATCTTGGGAGACATAGCTCGTTTATGCGAGATAAACCGTGGGTTATTATGGGGGACTTTAATGCGTCTTTATTTCATGACGACGTTAGCTCGGGATCGTCCGCACATAGCATTAGCACTCGTGAGTTTAAGGAATGTGTTGATGATATAGAAGTGTTCGATGTTAATAGTACGGGCATACACTACACGTGGACGAATAATCGGCAAAGAAGTGGGAGATTGTTTAAAAAACTTGATCGAATCACGTGCAATGTTCATTGTATTACAAGTTTCCCTAATGCTGAAGCATATTTCCATCCTTGTAGAGTTTCGGACCACTCTCCGTGTATTTTGAAGCTGCCGAATGTGCAAAGAGAAAGGCCTAAACCATTTAAATTTGTAAATCTACTTGCTGATAAGCATGGTTTTATGGAAGAAATCAATCAGGTTTGGAGTAAAGATATCCCGGGTGTCCGCATGTTTCAGGTTGTCACTAAACTAAAGATGTTAAAAACTCCTTTTCGGAAATTGTTTTTCAAACAAGGAAACATACACGAGAATGTGAAACACCCAAGGAAGGAGTTGGATGAGTGTCAGTTTGCGATGGACCAGGATTCGAATAATGAAGACTTGTTAACTAAACATAGTATTCTATTGCAGAAATACAAGGATGCAGTTCATGATGAAAGTTCGTTCTTGCCGCAAAAATCGAAGGTTCAATGGCTCTCTTTGGGGGATTCTAATACAAAAT
The DNA here is from genome assembly GCA_030545235.1 of Helianthus tuberosus. Lineage (NCBI taxonomy): Eukaryota > Viridiplantae > Streptophyta > Magnoliopsida > Asterales > Asteraceae > Helianthus > Helianthus tuberosus. The sequence goes on along the minus strand of CM060426.1, from coordinate 53,825,188 downwards.
ACTTTCATAATGTTGTGAAAGCAAATAACCACCGGAGCCGAATATTCTCAATACGTGATGTTGATGGTAATCTCCACGAGGGGGGAGCGGTGCCCCAGGTTATGGTTAATCACTTTGAAAAGTTCTTTGGGAGTGTTGGGAGCGTCACAACCATCCCTAATCCGGATCTTTTCTGTCAAACGTTGTCGTCTGGTATTGCCAATAATATGGTCCGTAATGTCACTGATGCGGAAATTAAAGAGGCAATGTTTTCTATCGCTGGGAATAAAGCGCCTGGTCCAGATGGATATACATCAGTTTTCTTCAAAAAAGCTAGGGATGTCGTAGGTACGGATGTATGCAAGGCGGTGCAGGATTTTTTTGAGAATGGTAAACTTCTTAAGCAGCTTAATCACACGGTGATTTCTTTAATTCCAAAGATAAAGACTCCGGCAACGGTTTTGGATTATAGGCCTATATCTTGCTGTAATACACTCTACAAGTGCATAAGTAAGATTATCACAAACCGCATGAAGGAGGGCCTCAATGAGATTGTCAACATTAATCAGTCAGCGTTCATCCCGGGTAGGAAAATTTCCGATAATATTCTACTCACCCAGGAACTAATGCATAATTACCATCGTAGTCATGGGCCTCCGAGGTGTGCTTTTAAAGTGGACATTCAGAAGGCGTATGACACAGTTGATTGGAATTTCTTGGAAAATACTCTTCGGGGTTTTGGCTTTCACCAAACGATGATTAAATGGGTAATGGTATGTGTTACAACTGCTTCGTTTTCGTTAGCTATCAACGGTAATCTTCACGGTTATTTCAAGGGGAAGAGGGATCTGCGGCAAGGGGATCCTAAGTCTCCGTATCTTTTTACGTTGGTAATGGAGGTCCTTACGTTGATTCTGCAACACCAAGTGGAGATATCGGCTGGGTTTAGATTCCATCAAAAATGCGAAAAACAAAGGATAATTAACTTATGCTTTGCGGATGATTTATTCTTGTTTGCTCGTGGTGATACAAATTCAGCTTCTGTTATTCTTGAATCCTTGAATTTATTTAAGAATATATCGGGCTTGGTTCCTAGCATGACTAAAAGCACGGTCTTTTTTGGGGGTGTTCCTACATATGTCAAAGACCAGATTCGGAGTCTAATGCAGTTTGAGGAAGGTGTGTTGCCGGTTCGGTATCTAGGTGTTCCATTAATCTCTTCCAGATTGATTTATAATGATTGTAAGAAGCTTGTAGAAAATATGGAATCAAGAATTTCTGATTGGAAAGCAAAAAGTCTATCTTTCGCGGGTAGACTCCAATTAATCAGATTAGTGTTATCGTCTATGCATGTGTATTGGGCGTCGGTGTTTATTTTACCAAAGCGAATCATTTATGAACTTGAAGATAGGATGCGTCGTTTTCTTTGGGCGTAAGGAAACAATATAAAGGGTAAAGCGAAGGTGAAATGGAGTCGTGTGTGTTGGCCTAAGAATGAAGGTGGGTTGGGCATTCGGAAACTTCTTGATATGAATAATGCGCTTATGGTAGCTCATATCTGGAGTATTCTTATAAATAGGGAATCCTTATGGGTAAAATGGATTCATTCGTATCGTATACGAGGGAGAAGTTTCTGGGATGTTCCTCTTCGGAACAATGTGACTTGGAGTTGGAGAAAGATGTTGCAACTTCGACCGACCATTCGAAGACACATATGGATAAAGCTGGGCAATGGTACTAATACACTGGTATGGTTTGATATATGGAATAATATATGTCCGCTAAATGTATTTATCACCCCTCGAATAATAGCAAATGCGGGCCTCAATATGTCTTCTACGGTTGCGGATTTGGTTCATAATGGAGAGTGGGCTTGGCCGAGCACATGGGTAAACCGGTTCCCAGCCTTACAAAATATGCCTAATGTGGTGTTAAATTCGGAAGCTCAGGATAGGATTATCTGGAAATCTAGGGAAGGAGCTGACATGGAATATAGTACGTACGTTGTTTGGGATGATATCCGCCAGATGCAGGATCAAGCTCCTTGGGCTCGTATTGTTTGGTTCCCTCAGGCTATGCCACGTCATGCATTTCTAATGTGGCTTCTCGTTTGCAAAAAAACTCAAAACTCAGGATATGATGAGTAGATGGGGATCGAACTATAATCTCATGTGTTGTTCCTTATGCATGTCGGGGCCCGATTCTCATGAACACATCTTCTTTAAGTGCTCTTTTGCATCGCAGATTTGGAATGGGGTTCGTGATAAAGCTGACATGGGATCTATTAATGAGAACTGGGAGGATATATTTGATTATCTATTGCAGCATGCTGAATCCAATCGAGCTAACCATATCATTGGTAAGTTAGTGGTTGGGGCTACGGCTAACTTCGTATGGCAGGAACGAAATAACCGATTGTTCTCGACAAAGAAAAGAAATGCAGCCAATCTGATTGAGGTGATCCTAACAACAGTTCGTATGAAGCTTCACACAATGAAGTTTAAAAGGACGAGTAGTGTTAATCAAGTATTGATTGACTGGCAGTTGCCGAGAGCTTTGCTTATGGATCAAGATGAATGCGGATAAGAAAGTGCAAGTTCAGGCGATGTAGTTGGCTTCTTGTTTTGTCGTTTAGACTCTGTTTTTATTGTTAGCGTTATCTTTGTGTATTCGCGTGTTTACTCTAGTAGTGGCATGTCACTCTAGAGAATTGAGGGATACATAGTTCCTCACTTATTATTTTTGGTTGATAAATAAAATTTACCGGGGTAACCCTTTACCCAAAAAAAAAATCGATCCATTTGGTCCAAAGAGAATTCCTGCCCGAGAGAATGCTGTAAAAATGATAAGCCATCAGCGATTTATTCACATCTGAAATCCGGCGAATGCCTAAGCCACCCTCCTCCTTTGGAATACAAACCTCTTTCCACGCAACCTTTGCTCTCCCTTTAGACGCTGTCCCATAACCCCAAAGGAACCATTTCATCTTACTTTCAAGCTCCTTAATGATACTCGCCGGCAAGAGAAACACTGATGCCCAATAAACGTGAATAGAAGAGAGAACCGAAATGACAAGTTGGAGTCTACCAGCAAAAGAAAGAAACATGTTCTTCCAATCCGATATCCGTTTGTTCATACGTTCGACGAGGACTTTGCAATCTTTAACAAGAAGTCGAGAAGCCAAAAGAGGAACACCTAGATATTTAATAGGAAGTTTACCTTCTTCAAAAGGGGTAAGCTCTAGAATCCGCATTTTAGCACTTAGCGGCACATTGCAAAAGAAAATGGTGCTCTTAGAGTTGCTAGGAACCAAGCCGGACACTTCTTCGAACTCTTTTAGAGATCTCATGATGACTTTGACTGAATTAGTTTCCCTTCTAGCGAACAGAAAGAGATCGTCCGCAAAACATAAATTAATGATCATTTGTTTTTCACATTTATTATGAAATTTAAATGAATCATCCAACCGAGCCGCTTTACTAAGAAGTAGAGTCAAAACCTCCATCACCATTGTAAATAGATATGGAGACATCGGATCCCCCTGCCGTAACCCGCGTTTACCTCTAAAGTATCCATGGATATTCCCATTTATACTTAGAGAAAACGAGGAAGTTGTAACACATTCCATAATCCAGTTAATAAACTGCTGTTTAAATCTGAACCCATACAGTATATCACACATAAACCTCCAATCAACCGTGTCATACGCTTTTTGAATGTCCACTTTCATAGCACATCTCGGAGGGCCAACTTGACGATGATAATTGTGCATAATCTCTTGAGTTAGCATTATGTTATCCGACATTCTTTTTCCTGGAACAAACGCTGACTGGTTTTCACTAATGATCTCCTTTAACCCTTCAAGAATCCTGCTCGTGATGATTTTGCTTATACCTTTGTAAACAACATTGCAACAAGAGATATGTCTGTAATCAGTTACTACTCCCGGGGTAGCCACCTTTGGGATTAACGCAATAAAAGTATGATTTATTTCCTGGAGTAAACGGCCCGATAGAAAAAAATCCATAATTGCATTCGTAACCTCATCTCCAACGATCGGCCAGGCCTTTTTAAAAAACTCTGAAGTATAGCCATCGGGACCCTGCGCCTTATTCTCATTAATTGAAAAAATCGCTGTTTTTACTTCTTCCCGTGTGACCGGCCTGCACATAGTGTCCGCTAAATGAGAGCTAATTTTTGTCGAGAAGATATCATGAGGAACCCTCTTGACCCCTCCTCCTTCCGTTCCTAAGAAGACCCGAAAGTGAGTAACTAGAGCCGACGCTACCTCATCCCCTTCATATTCATTACCCGAAGTATCTTTGATAACATGGATCTTGTTAATATGATTTCTACACTTGACAACATTATGAAAGTATGCTGTATTAGAATCACCCACCTCAAGCCATTTTTGCTTGGCTTTTTGCTTCAAGAACCTCTCCTCATCAAGCAAAGCTTCATTATATTGTTTTGCACATTTTGATTCAGCTTCCTTAAACGTTACATTAAAAGGATCCGAATCTAACTTCTGTTGAAAGTCATCCAGCTCATTTTTTAGATCAACAACACGTCTATGAATATTACCCTGCTTTTGCATTAGAACCCGAAAAGAATGCTTCATACCTTTCAGCTTCTTTACCACCCTAAACATAGGGACCCCATCAATCTCCATCTCCCAACCTGTCTTAACAGTATTCAAGAATTCCTTTTTGTGAACCAATAAGTTCGTAAACTTAAAAGGTTTCGGTTTATTACGGATGGCATCAAGAATTTTTAAAACACAAGGGGTGTGGTTCGAAATACCATTCGGAAGGAAACATGCATAAGCATCCGCAAAAGAATCAACAAACTTAACATTTACCATAATCCTGTCCAGCTTCTTTCTAATACCCACCCCCTTTTTCGGCCTTTGGTTCCATGTGAAGTGCATACCATGAGCTTTAGCATCAAAAACTTCGATATCCGTAACACATTCATTAAAATCCTTCATAGCTGCACTCACAAAAGACGATCCGATACATTTGTCCTCTAAGTTCAAAACCACATTAAAATCACCCATGATAGCCCACGGATGATTTTTAGCGATACCCTTGTGCATTCTTAATGAATCCCACAATTGTTTTCGTTCATGATCACTATTGCTAGCATACACAAAAGAGACATATATCAAGACTTTTTGCTTCTTGAAAATAATCTGTGCATGAACTATTTGATCAGTTGTATGCAACACCATAACATCAACATTATCAACGTTCCATCCCAATATTATTCGAGTACCTTTACTGCAACAACCAGCATTTGAGGCCCAATCCCAATTCCTAAACACCTTTTTGCAAACTTTACTAAGCTTATCCATCTGAACATGCGATTCTAAGATAGCTAAAACTTGTAACCCATTATCTTTTACAAGTTTTTGAACCTCTTTTTGTTTTAGAGGATGGTTCAAACCCCTCACATTCCAAGCAGCTATACTATCCATTGACAACCCCTTCAGAAGGTGTGCTTGCACTTGTTTTTATTGTTCCTTCGTTCAGATTTTCTGCCATGAATTTAGAAACACCTTCATCCGTACCCAGCTTTACTTCCTCAGAGTCAACATTCCCTTCCTCATCCACATCATTTAGAGTGCTAAACGGGTTACTGGTTGCAATACTCGGAGCCTTAGACGAACTTGGCTTGCTAGAATCTATCTTTTCATTCATATTCTTTGGCCTGTACACAAATCTCTGTTTTTCTCTAACATGAAATTGTTGTTTTGATGTTTTTTTCCTGTTATTCCCGCTCCTAAAACCCTGATCATCCACTATACCCTTCTCGGTACCCTCTTTTTCATTTTTATCCCTACTCCTCTTCGGACAATCATCAACTCCATGACCAAACACATTACACGTCACACACTTTGGCGGTTTCCATTCATACTCAACCCTAATATCACTTTTCAATACACCTCCATCTTCCACATTCGGGATTGCCACCGTAACAGTTTCTTTAAATTCTTTATCAGCATCAAGCTCTATTATGGCTCTAGCAAAACTGCTTCTACCCCAAGAATCAATACACATCTTAGTTGTTTCATTGTCTAACACCTTTGGAGATCCAATCTTAGACGCAATCAAACTAAGCCCATCTTCAGTGTATGCCGCGACTGGAACATCATGCATCTTTACCCAAACTGGTATTTTCTTCAACTCCTCCTTTTTTAATTCAGTGTTTGGCGTCCACTGTTTTAGAAATATCGGTATGTTCCGTATAAGCCAAGGACCATCCTGCAGCACTTGTTCCATACCCTCTTTCGGGTTAATTTTGGTTTATAGTTTAGTTATTTTATATAATTTTGTTAATCACGGTTAAAACGGCTTATATTTTGCTTATTTATATACTTTTATTGTTTACGGTTTATAGTTGACTTAGTTTAATTTTGTTAATTATTTTGGTGATTTTTGTTATAAACAGTTGATATGGGTTGATTATTTTCGTGGTTCTTGTTATAAACGGTTGATACAAATAGATAATTTTCGTGGTTTTTGTTATAAACGGTTGATACATGTTGATAATTTTCGTGGTTTTTGTTATAAACGGTTGATAATTTTGGTGGGTTTTGATTTGTTTGATTATTTTGTTGTTGAGGTGATGATGCTAAATCTCGATCTTGAACCCGGGATAATTGTGATACTAGGGTGGAGAGGCGAGATCACGATGACAACTAAACTACTTGTAGGGTACATCGTGACGCTACAACGGTCATGGGCCTTTCATCCGGATTGAGCACGTGTGTTTCGATTTTTATTTTATTAGTAGAGTTTTATGTTATTATTATAACTTTTGTTATTTGTCTAATCCGATTTTTTACTTTAGGTACATTAATCTAAAATTGGTATGTTAATCGTGCGTTTAGATTTATCAAATACGATTTTTAAATATAATTTATACAAATTACACACTCTAGGGACGCGTTGACTATTCAGTGATCATCATAAGGATCCAGAAGTTGTAATATTTGAATTTGGCGTGTAAAAAAGTTGAACGTTGGGGACGCTTATCAAAGGGTAAATTGGTCATTCAACTGGATAACGTAACTGTGTTAGGAAGAGGGATGCATTATGTAGCGATTTTTAAAGTGTGGGTACGCAATGGTCGAAAAATTCGTTTGGGGGACACAAACTGACACCGCGCTATAACCACAAGGACGCAAATTACATTTTACGCTAATAATAATTAATAAGGCATATCGGGACGTCTTGTTATCCGAAATCTTTGTAGAAATTATTTATAGAAACATTTACTTGATAATAAAAATATTTGAGCATTAATTAACTCTTAACATATATTTTTAGTACACAATATATTTAACTAAACAAGAATTTAATTACAACAACTCTTAAAGTACATCTATATTAACAACAAAAATCTTAATACCATACCTACTAATTTTAAAAACTTAATTATGTCACCATACCTACTAATTTTAAAAACTTAATTATGTCAACAAAGCCAATCACCTAATACTTTTAGTGTGACAATAAAGGTAATGTATGAAATTGTAGGTTTCAAGGCATCAAAAGATTTTCATACATATTTGGCGGTAACGTTTGGTGGGAGTGGCAAATCTCAAAAAACCAAATACAACTTATAATATTATAAAAAAGGTCCTCTGTCATTACTTGAGTTTCATTCCTTACCTCATAAAATACACTTTTTACACCCTTCTCCTAAATGAAATAAAACTTAAGTATACTTAAGTATTGACATAGATGTGCATTTATAACACACGATCAGAAGTAGGAACCTAACATAAAAAATTTATAAATTATAGTTTAGTCTAAATGGTTTCAAGTTGACCGCAAACAAGTTTAGCTAAATAGGACATGTTTGGATCAATGTTTGAAGGTTGGTATGTTTAACATGTTTAGTTATTTATTCAAAGTTTGGAACCTTATAATTTTACCTGCTTAGAAATTTATGTCAAAATTCAAAAGAAAAATAAACATTATATATTATATGGTTTAAACATAATCATTTTATACACAATTATACTTTGTAATATGCAAAAAGTAAAATAAACTGTTTTTTAAGTTAATCATATCGTGTTTGTGTCAACTCGCAAATACACATGTCATGTTAGGCTTATGCGTTTGAGAGTTGAGACGATTATTATATCCGTCTCGTATTCAGGTAAAATTTCTTAGTCATATCATGTTCTACCCACCATTCCGCAAACACTACTCGTTTAACACCCTTCATTCAATTAACACTATAAAAAATGCTCAAAAATTAAAGAATGACTAGTTTACAAAGCTATTAACCATGAAAACACCTTAAACCAAATAACCTAACAAACTTTTTAGTTTTCACTAATCACTTTTAAGAAAAAAACACATAAAACTCCTTTCTTCAAGGGCACAAAGTAAACATTAAGCAATACTCAAAGGATTAAACCTGTACTCATCCAACAACTTGCTCGAAACACCCAACCCCCACTTCCATCACCACCACGTAAACCCTACGCACCATACATCTAACCCTAACTAACCAAGCACCCTAATAAGCACGTGAACCCACGCGCTCCAGTACCGCGTGGTCAGCAACCCACCCGAATTTAAACTCCGAAACCCGAAAAACCCTTCCTCTACAAGAACCTCCGCCCCTGCCTCCATCTATGACTCACTGAAAAACGCTATGCATATAATCGATACATACACGGAGCCCTAAAACCTAATCGGAGCCAATCGAAGCCTCAAAACTGACACAAATCGGATCCAGAAGTTCAAACTAACGGTTTCTAGGGTTTCGGATTCGTTATCGTCTTCAATCTGATCAAATTCACCAGTTTTTTCGGTAAGTAATTCGGTTTATTCACTATTAAGACGTTTCATACACGATTTGAAGTTATGATCACGGATTACATTGTATAAATCGGTTTGGATCGGTGTATGTGTGTGTGTGTGTTTAGGTGTCGTGATATAGAGAGATACAGAGTCTATATTATACACGGAGTGTTTGGTAGAGTGTAGTGGATTTGGTCATGCGATTGTCTCGGACTGGTATTTTGAATAGGAGAAAGAAGAATCAGAGGTTGTTAATTAGGGCTAAACAGAAACATAAGAAGCTTGATGCGATATGTGAAACGAAGTTTACGGAGAATCGTGTTAAGATAGAGTCTCCTAAGGTTGGGGAGGTTAATGGTGATGCGTCAGAGGAGGTTAGGCGGAGTTCTAGGGTGCGGCGAGCTCCTTCGGTGTTGGATGCGTCGCCGGCGCCTCCGAAGAAGAGACAGAGGGTTAATGGACACAGCGGCGGTGATTTGTCGAAAAAGGGGTTGAAAACAGAGTTTGGTTTGGGAGAGGAGGAATCGGGGGAGTGGAAGTCTAGGTTGAGAGCTAGGGGTAGGAGAGTGAGTTTTGTGGAGAGGGATTCATCTCCGAGGAGCAAGAAGAAGCTGTTTGATCGTTCTGATGGTGGTAAGGAACAATTGGATTTGGTGGGTTCAGGGTTGGAGGAGAATACATTGATGGTTGTGCAGTCCAAACGACCTGGGAGGGTTAAAGCTTCAAATGTTGTGAGCAATGGAGATATTAGTTTGGACGACAGTGGTAAAGACGGTGAAGATACAACTGCTCAGCCAGTAGTAGAAGACAAGAATATGGGATATCTGGAGGATGGGGTGACAGATAATGGTGGTGTTGATGAGTTACTGGAGCAGGGTATGGAAGTTCCAAATGGTATTGATCCTGAGGACATTTCGAAGAACACTGTACAATCTGTTGAACAGAGTACGCCTGCCGAACAAGATGAATCTGGGGGGAAGGAAAACTGTAGTTCTCAACCAGACGACCATGTAGGAGATTGTACACCCAATGATAATCATATGCAAGATGAGAACTCTAAGAAGGTTGGGGAAGACAAATATTTTCCGACCCATAGACAGCATAAACCTCATATCAAAAAGGGAAGGTGGTGTGGTCTTTGTGGAGGAGGAACAGATGGTAAACCTCCAAAAAGGTTAGTGCATGATGGGGCTGGCAGTGATAATGAGGCTTATAGTGGATCCTCCTCGGCGGAGGAACCGGCTTATGATATATGGGATGGATTTGGTGATGAGCCAGGCTGGCTTGGACAACTCTTGGGTCCCATAAATGACCGGTTCGGGATTGCTGGGATATGGGTTCATCAACATTGTGCAGTATGGAGTCCAGAGGTATGTTTTATTCATTCAGAGCTTTAACTCATTATTTTATAGGTCTGATTGTACTGTGAACTGCACTTTAAAATGATACCTCAAAACAATGACCTTATTGATGCTATTTACTGCAGCACTTCTAGATTATGAATAGGGAAGTATGCTCTAACATACTGGTCTATCTATTTATTTGTTATCCTAGTAGATGTATGCAGCAAGTATGCATTTTGTTTTCATTTAGCATCTTTAGTTCTATAAATGTTAATGGACATGAACTCACCACCTGATTTAACTTCAGAATGGTGCATTGTTGATTGTCAAAACTTGCATTTACTTTCTTTTTCTACATGAAAAACATTCAGTCAGCCACTACAAACGCTGTATTGCTTGATCAGCCCTGAATATATTTATTTTTTTAAGAATTTTGTTTAAGCTGCTGTGCTGGCTGTCGTTATAATATTTTCGAGGCATAGATTTATTTATGGTATATCTTTTGGTGATTTGGTCATGGGACGCTAATACGCTATATATTGAGGATACCTTGTCTGTCCTATACTTAGACTTATTGTCTGTCCTATACTTAGACTTAAGTGCAATATTCATACAGTTTTCATTGTGTTTTGTTTTGTTCTGTTCTTTTTTCTTTGAGTAAACTGCCAAAATGGTCCCTGAGGTTTGGTCACTTTTGCCACTTTAGTCCAAAACTCAAACCTTTTGAATCTAGGTCCCTGTGGTTTCAATTTTATTGTCCTTCATTAGAAGGGAGGAAAAATACAAAAAAAGCTGGATGTTAACTGAAACATCTGACCTGATTTTGATTTCGGATGAAAATGGCAACAAATTGAAACCACAGGGACCCAGATTCAAAAGGTTTGAGTTTTGGACTAAAGTGGCAAAACTGACCAAACCTAGAGACCATTTTAGCAGTTTACTCTTTTTCTTTTTATATACTTTTTATGCAAGTACCAGTTATTCTATTGGTGAAACTCTGTTGTATGTACAAATGCATGCTGCTATGGTGTCTAGTTCTGTCTCTTCTTTCCCCCTGGTGTTCTGTTTATCCTTTTCTACTTTAGCACAGTTTCTACTCTCACATTGTATACTATTGGATTTTGATACCGATTGACTGGAAAAACATTCGACTATCTGCAATTGTTGCTAGTGTACGTAGTCATCCTACCTACTCGACTAGTCAAGATAAGTGACTACTTCAGTTACTTGGTTGCTTTAGGTTCTATGCTCACATATTCTTCTTCACAAGCTGGATGTTCCATTGTTTCACTACTATTTCTGCTCATGCTTGCAGGTTTATTTTGCTGGTTTGGGATGCCTGAAAAATGTGAGATCAGCTCTTTTCAGAGGAAAGGTATTGAAGTGTAGCCGGTGTGGTAGACGAGGAGCAACAATTGGATGCCGTGTGGACAGGTGTCCAAAAACTTATCACTTGGTAAGCAATCTGTTGCTCCACATATCTACTTGCAGTGTTCTAAAATTCACATTCTTCATTTCAAACTTTCTCCTGTCCAGCAAGTAAACACCATTTTTTATTTTTTTGCAGCCATGTGCTCGTGCCATTGGTTGCATCTTTGATCATCGTAAATTTCTCATAGCCTGCACAGACCATCGACATCTATTTCAACCTCATGGCAATAAGTATCTAGACAAGCTAAAGAAAATCAAAGCTAAAAAGATGAAATTAGAATTGAGAAAGCAGTCAAACGATGCTTGGCGCAAGGATCACGAAGCAGAAGAAAAATGGCTAGAAAATTGCGGAGAAGACGAAGAGTTCTTAAAACGCGAAAGCAAAAGGCTTCATCGAGATTTATCAAGAATCACACCTGTTTACATTGGTGGGCCCTCATCAGAAAATCAAATGCCATATCAAGGTTGGGAATCTGTCGGCGGGCTTCAGAACGTAATCCAATCGTTAAAGGAGGTTGTTATATTGCCACTATTGTATCCGGAATTTTTTAATAATATTGGGCTTACTCCGCCTAGAGGCGTCCTTTTGCATGGTTATCCCGGAACGGGCAAAACTTTGGTTGTTCGTTCATTAATCGGTTCATGTGCTCGTGGTGATAAACGAATAGCTTATTTTGCTCGTAAAGGGGCAGATTGTTTAGGTAAATACGTTGGTGATGCTGAGCGCCAGCTCAGACTTCTATTTCAAGTTGCCGAGAAATCTCAACCGTCGATCATATTCTTTGATGAGATCGATGGTTTGGCTCCTTCACGCACTAGACAACAAGATCAGACACATAATTCAGTTGTCTCAACTTTACTTGCTCTACTCGATGGTCTAAAGTCTCGTGGCTCCGTTATAGTGATCGGTGCAACAAATCGGCCCGATGCTATCGATCCAGCTTTAAGGCGGCCCGGGAGATTCGATCGAGAAATTTACTTTCCACTCCCGTCAGTTAAGGATCGGGAAGCTATTCTATCACTTCATACGCAGAAATGGCCCACACCTGTGAACGGATCGTTATTAAAGCTGATCGCAAGAAAAACCGTCGGATTTGCCGGTGCTGACTTGCAGGCTCTTTGCACTCAAACAGCTATTATCTCATTGAAACGGGGATGTAACTGGGAGAAACTTCTCAAATCTGCTGAAGAAAAAGGGTGTGTCGGTAAACGTCCTGTTTTACCAACATTTGTCGTTCAAGAGAGAGATTGGTTGGAGGCTCTTTCAACTGCACCGCCACCGTGTTCTCGTAGAGAAGCGGGAATGGCAGCGAATGATATAGTGTCGGCCCCACTTCTGGCTCATTTGTTTCCGTGCATGCTGCAGTCACTTTCTCGATTGCTCGTTTCATTGTATTTGGATGAGCGTGTCTCGTTGCCACCTTCTCTTTCTAAAGCTGCTGGAACGATCAAAATGGTAATCGTTTCTGCCTTAGACAGAAAGAATGAGAATAGTGACTGTTGGTGGTCTCGAGTTCAGGATTTGCTTAAAGAAGCTGACGTGGCAAGTGACGTAGAATCAAATCTTTTACGCGCCTTGAATGATGATACTGATGACTCTAGAGTGCATAATGGATTCATGCAAACAAATTTGGGATATGGTGTATCGCATACGTTGGGAAAGAAACAGGGATTTTGCTTATTAATTTCAGGAAGTCCAAGAAGTGGGCAGAGGCATTTTGCTTCTTGCATTCTTCATTCGTTTGTTGGAAATGCGGTGCTTCATAAGATTGATTTGGCTACAATGCTGCATGAAGGAGCTGGAGACATGGTTCAGGGGCTGACACAAATCTTAGGTAAGCTAAGCGTTACACCTTTTGTTTTATGTCATCTATGTATGTACACATTTTTATCATCTCCGCACTGCAACATGATACCAATTAATTATAGCTATCAGAAATACTTTCACTCAATGCAACATATGATTAGAGATATACTTAAAAAGACTATTTAAATTCTTTGCAGTGAGATGCGCGAGTGTTGGTTCAGGCATAATATTCATGCCAAGAATTGATTTGTGGGCCTTAGAAACATGCCATCAAGTCACTGATGAAGAAAAGGAATCCGGTCCGAAATTATTTATACATTCCGATAACACGGGTAAATCTCAAGACCCGATCTTACGCGCTTCTGACCTTTGGAGCTCTTTTGTTGAGCAGGCAGAGTCCATATTCATTTCTGCATCCTTGACTATTCTGGTAAGACGATTTCTCTACGTTACGTGTTATCAACTTTGACCATGTTGACTTTTTCTAACGACTCTGAACGTGATACATGAAAGCTAGTTACCTTACTTTCAGCCGATGTTTATTTAAAAAGCCGTAATTTGAATGCAATTGAGATACTTAGTTACACATGACATGACATGAAATATCTTTTACATATGATGTTTCAACTTTGTTTATATATATTCTCTAATTATCTTATTTAATTGTTATTTTTATGCTTAAACAGGCTACATCAGAAGTCCCTTTTGAATTGCTCTCGCCAAGTATAAAGGATTTTTTTGGGAAAACCGAACAGAACCTCGGTCCTTCAAATCACACAGGGAGTAGCATACCAAGGTTTTCTGTACATCTTGACGGGAACTTCAACCGCGATATGGTTATCGGTTCATCTGCAACCAAGTTATCAAATGACGTGGCTCAGTACTTTGTTGAGCTGATTCATCATCAAACACATATCCATGAAACTTTATCAAACACTAATGAATCTTTAGACATGAACACACTACACCCTAACCTAGATTCTGACTCCGCATATAGGTTGAAAAGTCAAACTCCATTACCACCTACCAAACGGGAGGAAAAAGGAAAATCAAACTTGATGTTAGCTATATCAACGTTCGGGTATCAGATCTTGCAATATCCTCATTTTGCTGAACTTTGTTGGGTCACATCGAAGTTGAAAGAAGGCCCATCTGCTGAAATTGACGGGCCTAGGAAGGTCTGGCCTTTTAATTCTTGTATTGTTCGGCCCAGTAATGTTAAAAGCAAAGAAAAGTATGGGTTAGTACATGGCTTGATTGCTGTTGGTTTATCAGCTTATCGAGGTCTCTACTCGTCACTAAGAGACGTTTCGGCTGATGTTCGAAAGGTGTTGGAGATTTTAACTTCTCAAATTAATGCCAAAGTTGAGAGTGGGAAAGATAGAAATCAATTTGTTCGGCTTTTATCCCAAGTCGCTTATCTTGACGATATGGTAAACAGCTGGGCTTACACGCTGCAGAGGTATGTTTGGTAACTAAGTAAATAGAGTTGAATGCCATTTTAGTCCTTGTGGTTTGGGTCATTTTGCCAGTTTAGTCCAAAGGTTTGAAACATTGCCATTTTAGTCCAAATAGTTTCAAACGTTGCCATTTTAGTCCACTGGGCTAACTTAATCCATTTTTTCTGTTAACTATAAGGGCAATTCGGTCATTTTTTTATGTAATTCTGTTAACTAAAAAGACAATTCGGCCATATAAAATGACCGAATTGCCCTTCTCTTGAACAGAAAAAATGGATGAACTTAACCCGGTGGACTAAAATGGCAACGTTTAAAACTAATTGGACTAAAATGACAACGTTTCAAACCTTTGGACTAAACTGGCAAAATGGCCCAAACCACAAGGACTAAAATGGCATTTAACTCAAGTAAATAATAACATGAGTAAAATGCCAATTTCGTCCTTGAGGTTTGGCCAGTTTCGCGACTTTGGTCTAAAAGGTTTGCTTTTCCACATTTGGATCCACAAAAGGTTGAAATCTTCCCATTTTTATCCAGGCTTGTTAAATCCATCCATTTTCTCCATTAAGTTGGGTATTTCCGTCTTTTTAGACATTTTTTTAAGAGTTAAATGTCATTATAGTCCCTGTGGTTTGAGCCATTTTGCCAGTTTAGTCCAAAGGTTTCTATTTTCGCATGTGGGTCCAAAAAGGTTTCACCGTTGCCATTTTAGGGGCTGTTTGGTAGCCTCTTAATGACTATTCAGATGCTTCCTCTTAATAGTTTAAAACCTCTGAATGAATAAGAGGTAACCTCAAGTCTGAATGATTAAGAGGTAACCTCTAAATAGTAAATCATCACATGTCACATTCTTCTTCCTTCTCATTGGTAAAATTCTTAATGGTTCCGTTAAGAGGTAGCCTCTTAATGACCATTCAGAGGCTACCAAACAGCCCCTTAGTCCACTGGGTTAACTTCATCCATTTTTTATGTTAACGAGAAGGGCAATTCGGTCATTTTATATGGCCGAATTGCCCTTCTAGTTAACAAAATTACATATAAAATGACCGAATTGCCTTTCTTGTTAACATATAAAATGGATGAAGTTAACCCAGTGGACTAAAATGGCAATGGTGAAACCTTTTTGGACCCACATGCGAAAATAGAAACCTTTGGACTAAACTGGCAAAATGGCTCAAACCACAGGGACTATAATGACATTTAACTCTTTTTTTAATTAAACTAAAAACACATAAAGATCCACCTCTGCTGACTTTATTTCTTAAAGTGTTTTTAGTTTAATAAAAAATGTCTAAAAAGACGGTAATACCCCTGACTTAACGGAGAAAAATGGTTGGAGTTAACGATACGGATGAAAATGGCAAGATTTCAAACCTTTTGGATCCATATGCAAAAAATAAACCTTTGGACGAAAGTTGCAAAACTGGCCAAACCTCAGGGACAACGAAAATGGCATTTTACTCTAGTAACAGCTTTCATTATGTATCTTTTTCCCCTATGATTCTTATCTTATGTGACACCGATTCAGTTTGGAGGCTCCTTCTCAACTGGTGGAGGCAATCACTCAGGTTGATGTAAACGCTCCTCGAGTTGATGAAAACGCTTTCGTTCAAGTCGATGATTGTACGGACAAACCCTCACATTCAGAATCTGTGAAAGAAAGTACCAAGCATGTGGCTATTGTTGATGAACCCAACCGACTTCTACAGACCCAAGGGTCAAGCTCTTTCAAGGATCAAACAGACAACCTTTTAGAAAGTGAACCAAACGAGATTATTCTAGAACGTTCAGAACCTAAATCCATGGCACATTCTAATGGATTCACGAGTGAAGAATCATCGGTTCCTGCAGAGCAAGTTTTGAGGTCATCTCCCAGTGGTGTATGCTTGTATCGGTTTTGCTCTAAATGCTTATCAAACCTCAAAAGTGCGATGCATCGACTTGTAATGTCTCAGGGGGACGTAAAATCAAGTAACTGGACAACAGAGGATGTTGATGATGGTGTAACGCGATTATCTTTAAATCTTTATACAACAGTACGGGAATTTTGTCTGTTGGATAATATTACAACGATTTTTAAAGGTTTGAGTTGTGAATGTGAAGTTTCTGGAAACAGAGGAACGGAGTGTCATTGTCATTCAGCAAGCGACAGCAGCAGTACAACTGGACATGGAGTTGTATCTGAATTAATTTACAAAAATGGTGTAGCTGCTGCTGCTGATACCGCGACCGCTGATGTTTGTTTTGACTGTAAATTTGAGACACTATGCCTTTGTTCTCTTATAGAGTATATAGTAATGACCAAGCAGCCTTCTGGTTGATTGTTGGCTTCAATCTGGCAATTTTGACTTCAAGAGATTAAAGAAAAACACAAAATTTTGATTTCAGAGCCATTAAGGGTTAGTTAATTCTCTTTTTATTTTTAAATTAATTTTATCTTTTTTTTTTCTTTTCATAATGGTAGTATGAACTTCATTGTTATTGATTTGTTAAGACAAGTTGGTGGGATCGATGGGGGTTTGTGAAAACCCGCATTGGGAGTGGTGATTTAATGGCGGCATGAGGCTGTTTAAGATACGCCCACCACATCTGATGACCTCGGTTATTATCCACCGCCACCGCCACCTCGCTGCAACCACTGATCTACCGCCATCACTCACAGGCTGAGCCACGGCTACCAGTGACTCCACCATTACTATTGGTTCTAACTATCCTTTCTAGGTTTAATCCATGTTCGTAATGACTTGGATCTGAAATGAAACTACTTGTCTTGAATGTGTTCTTGAATCTAGTTTTGATGTTTGAATGCATTCATGAATGAGTTTTAAAGGTGTTCTTGAATTTGCATTTGCATTTACATTGGCTCGGTTTACCTTGTTTGGATTGGGTTCACGCTTCGTACTTGGGTTCCCCATTTATAGAGAGGTGTAAACCCTTGACTTTTATGTAATGGTTGACGTGGGAGAAATTGGCAAAATATAAACAAAGCGCAATGGTTCGGTTTAGAACCGAGGAACTCCCAACGTTTTCTATAAGAAGTTTTTGTTTACTCTGGGAGAAAGTTAGCGATATATTTCCAAAAAAAAATAAAAAAAAATAAAAATAAAATCTACATAGATTATTGAGTCAACTAACGAGCCAACTTTGGCTCAAGCTCGGCTAGTTTACAAACTGAGCCTGTTTTGAGCAAACTTCGAGCTATGATCTATTTGAACGTCCCTAATCCAAGCCAATGATCAAATTGTATTGGAACTTTAAAAGCATGGAGGGTCTTAGGTTCAAATTGTATTAGAACTGTAAAAGCATGGAGGATTTTGGTCATTATGATTTATAATTGAGTTAACTGCCAAAATGGTCCCTGAGATTTGGTCATTTTTGTCACTTTAGTTTCAAAACTCAATTTTTTTTTGAATCTAGGTCTTTATGGTTTCAATTTTGTTGCCATTTTCATCTAAAATCAAAATATGGTTAGATTTTCAGTTAATGAAGGGCAAAATGGTTTTTTAACGTTTTATTATAACAAATTAAAAAAATGACCATTTTGCCCTTTATTAAAAGGGAGGAAAAAGACAAAAACTGGATGTTATATGAAAAATCTGACCAGATTTTATTTTTGGATAAAAATAGCAACTAAATTGAGACCACAAAGACCCAGATTCAAAAGGTTTGAGTTTTGAACTAAAGTTATAAAGTTATCAAACCTTAGGGACCATTTTGGCTGTTTATTCTTTGTAATTTTATAACACAATAGTGAAACTTAATATTTTTTTAATGGCATAAGATTCTTTGATTATATAATAGTGAAGAATTTTTTTATTCCAGTAGTTTATTTAATATGTTGTAGTTTGTTTTTGTTTTTTATAAATTATATACAGCCGGTGTTTATGGGCCTATTCGGTTGGTTTAAAAAAAGTCTGCATTGTTAACTATGATTTTGGAAATAGACAAACAAACGGCTCGGTTTGCCAGTTTGGGCGGTCTTTTTTCTTTTTCTTTTGTTGAAGTTGCTATTTTAAGCTCACTTTATTCACGGCGTTATAAAACCGGTGATTGAGCAACAACCAACAAGTAACATAATGGCACGTAAAGGGTATGAGGGCATTGTGATGAGTCATGGATTGCCACATTGATGGTAAATGATGTGCTACACCACCCTCTCATGATTGGATGGATTAAAACATGATAACCATCTACATTGTTTTCCTTAATTAATTAAATATATTTTACACAAAATAACTTTAACACAATGGGGATGATGATTTGGGTTATGACCACACCATATAGGATGGTGGATGAGAGTGGGGTCAGGGGCGAAGTATAATGGGTGCCCCCCCCGCCCCCCCTGATTATTTTTCCTAAATGATGGGTAGTTTGGTATATATATCTTAACTTTTATTTTATTTGTTTAACCCTAGATTACCTACCACACAATAAACTTAATACCAAATTATTAATTATCAAATATCATTCATCTTTTTCCCAGCCGTAGCTTTCTATGTAAAAACCCGACTTTCCGGGTCAAGGTCAAAAGAAAGTCAAAGTTAAAGTTAAGATATTATTTCAGATCTGTTATTTCTTGATTAATTATTGCTTATTCAAAACACAGTTAACGCATTTAAAACGCACTTTATCGCAATATTACTACCGCTATCACATCGCTATCGCAAACTCAAAACGCAGTTATGGTTATTGTTCTACGTGTGTATGTTGTTATTATGTGTTACTTGCGTGTGCTTTATATGCTTTGAAATGTTATTCGCAAACGCAATCGCAACTCTATCGCATCGCAATCTTATCGCAACTCGAAACGCAAGTTTACTTTACGTTTGTTATTTTGATTATGTTATTTGTCTAACTAATGCGTAATACTATCGCATCGCTTACTCACAACTCGCTTAAACGCAACGCAACGCACAACGCACGAAACGAAAGTTGGAAAAATAACCCGTGCCAGCCAACCGATCGAACGACCATCCGATCGAACGGACATCCGACCGGATGACCATCCGATCGGATGGCCATCCGATCGAACGGCCGTCCGACCCACTTAACCTTCCACCGCCTTTCACCCTCTTACCTATAAATACCCCCTGTCACATCAACAGTTCATTGATGTGACAACTCCGTCCGACCCACGCACTCCCAAGCTCTTTTCTCTCGATTTCTCGCGATTCTTATAAGTTTTCTTCTTAAATATTGTACTTCCATCTTCATTACACACTTTCTCATCATCTTCTCCATCAAATCTTACGTTTTCTCCATGAAAATCATCTGATTTGGGCTGTTCTATGGTGACGTCATCACGAGTTCCGATTAACACTGTTGAATGACCTCATCTCATCAAGAACGGTTCGGATCTAAAGGATTTCTACATGTTTTTACATTGATTTAGACAAAATCTAAACATTTTTTCAACCATTTCAAACTTTTCTTCAATATCTTTCACTTTTCACTCAAAACCGTTAGAATCTGGACTCGTTCAGGCTCTCTACACATTCTCCAGTAGAGAATCGATCCGAGAACGGATTACTATCAAAGAGACGACCGATCCACGGGTTGAACATGAAACTTCTTCTTGAACAGTTGAGCCCGATCGAACGGGGTGATTCCCATCCGATCGGTTGAGCTAAACTTGGTGTTATTTCCGTTGTTTGACACGTCGTCATACCGTCTCCGTTTAACCGCAAAACTTTTGACTTAACAAGTTTTTACAAAGTTTTTAGAAAAACAGGTTACTCGATCGAATAGCCATCCGATCGGATGACCATCCGATCGAATGACTATTCGACCAGGTGACTTGTAACTTCAATACTTAAACAAATTTTCAAAACTTCAAAGAATATCAGCTTTTCAATCGAATAGCCATCCGATCGAACGGCCATCCATCCAGATGACTATCCGATCGAATGACTTGAACTATACTACAACGAAAACTTCAAAAGTTCAATGCTATACAAACACACTTCCTCAATCGAATGACTAACCGACCGAATGGTCATCCATCCGGACGGTCATCCGATCGGTTTATCATCCGATTGCTCATCACACTCGATACACTGATTTACGCTGTTCAAAGCTTACGCTATCATTCTGTACTCAGGCTAACCTCCAAGCGCTCCCTTCAATCCAAGGAAGTGTTTATTTACTAAACACGCTCTTTGAGTATACTCGAACCCATTTTCTTTAACACACTTTGGGTGTTACATACGTTACCTATATCAAATCACATCGAACACACAACGCAAACACTTTTAACGCTAACCGCTCTCGCATGCTATACGTGACTCGATGAATGCTTGTATGTTATGTTTACACAGTGTTCGGTTGCTTGACACCTTAGCAACGACAGTACTATAGTTTGTGTGACAACTGGCACTTTTCCATGTATTCCGTACAATGATAAACAGTAATTTGTACTCGATGAATGAATATCTGATTACTGTCATATACATACAAAGGCATTTCATGTTACAAGATTGTTCATCATTGTTATATGCAACATAATATGGTACAACTAGTGCACGAAACAAAGTTAGCACAATTTTCAGACAAACTAGAAGTACCGACGGGAGTTCAGTACTTAGACAGACGTGACGTTAAGACACAGAATGAGCCCGAAACCAAGAATTACACTAGAATAGTGTGTAGGAAAGTAGGGATTGTAAAACTGCTTACCTAGTGATGATTTAGGTGCCGGAAAGTGCCAAAAACACACTAAAACTGCAGAATTCTACAGAAAATAACCAAATTCAGCAATTTTCAGCATTTTAACAACTAAATATAATGCAGAAATGTGGTTTAATGGCCCAGAATACTTTCCTAAGTTTCGGGAATCAAAATTGTCATAAAAGGGAACATAAAGCACACTAAACTGCGTAATTTAGCACCTTAATGAACCGGTAACCAACCGAACAACCGGACACTACCCAAAACACCAAATTTTCACTAGAAGCATTGTTTTAGTGTTACGAAGCTAGTTATGGTCACCGAACATCATAACACATCCTAAAAACACTAAAACACATATAACCCTAACTAACTCCTTTACATTTTAACCAAACCGCCAACTTAAGATTAAATCTCAACAAGACCTCCCCCCCCACTCTAGGGACGGTAACAAAGGTGGGTCCCACTTGATATTTTCTTACATTATTTTATTTGATATGTTTGTCACTTTTGAAACATTAGAACCAATAGGTAACATATTGTTGGAAGATTATGCTTATAACCTCAAGTTCCTCACATTAATTCATTTCACAACCTCAAACTTTCTCTCTTCCTCTCCTTTCTTCCATGCTCACGCCCACAACACCTCCACCATAACCCTCCATTATTAATCAATCTCCATCCATTCTAAGGTGATCCTAAGGTGTAAGAAGCATAACTAAGAAGCTTGGAGGCATTGGAACTTGAAGGACCACTTCCTAGAGCTTTTATCCACCTAGTTTATCATCTTCATCATCTTTGGTTTCTTCCCTAGCCTTGTGCTGCTAGTAGTAAGACTCTTGAAGCTCGATTTTGCTTCTCATTATGTTGGTTAAAAGATTATGTAAGTAACTAATCATAAAGATCATGAAAGAACAAGAAGATAATCTTTAACATAAAGCTCACTAACATAAGAATCTTGTTGTTTTAGTGTATGTATGAATCTTGATTGTTGATTTCTTGTGATTATGATGTTAATCATCATAAGAAACTTGCTAGATTGTGATTAAACACATGATCTAGCAAGTGAGAGGATGGATCTTGTGAAATCAAAATGATCATCCTATTATGTGGAACATGAACTTAAAAATGAAGATGTTTTTGAGCATGATGCTGATTTATACATAATATAAGTCTTGTAGATGGATGATTTCAAAACTAATTTTCTCAAGAAACCAAGTTTATTTACAATATTTACATAATCATGATTTTTAAAGAAACTAATCATATTTTTGGTGTTAAATCAAGACTAGAAACATGTTTGTAACAAGAAAAATACAAAAGAAGTATTTTTAGAAAAATCATCCTACAAGTTGTAAAGGACCAAATTTTGCAAGAATGTGATTTACAAACAAATAACCACATTTTTAAGGGTAACTAAACCTACTAAATAACATACTAAGTTACTACAAATTTTTACAAAGTTTCAAGTTCATGTCATAGTGTAAATTTCATATTTTTGGCACATGGTAAGTCTTGAATGAATTATTGATGATTGATGATGATTTTAAAAGAAAATGATATGCTTTTAAAGCATGGAATTCTCCATTTTTAAGGGGAAACTATGGCAAAATGTTTGTAAAAATTAAACACTTCGAAATTTATTTTTAAACAAGTGTTTACAAATAAATTTTTAACCATGGTTTTCATATAAAAATTTGCCATAATTTTTGTTACAAAAATTACAAAAGTTGGAGGTTGATTTTTGATAAATAAAAGTGAATAAGTATATATTTAGGAAAATATATTTAGAAGTCACCAATTGTGTACTACTTGTATATTATGTGTATTAGTTATATTATTTTAAGACTTGAAAATAATATAACTTACCAAAATACCTCAAAAATTATAATACAAAGTAATACCAAAATTCCAAGAAAACAAATATATAATTTATACCCGAATATTGGACAAACCGAACACGGGCGTATGAACTACACTTATATATATATTCCGGAAATAGATATATATTTTGACAAACGAGTTAAACGGTATTTTGGAAACCGAAAGAACGGAAATTATAATTTTTACAAGTGTTACAAAAATATATCATATTTTTGTCAAGTAGAAAATACATTATTTTTGAGTGGAGAAAAATAAATATATTTTCTTGAACAATTACAAGATATACTATTTTTGGAGAAAATATATATTCTTAAACAGATTAAGAATATATTATTTTTGGGTGAAAATTTGAAATATATATTTTCTAAACTTAATCTTAAAAATACATATTATTTTTGAGATATAGGTGAAGGTATATTTATTTTTGCCAAGTAAACTTAAAGATATTTTTCTATAAAAAATCTCTTAAAATATGAACATTTTAAGAATATACTTTTGGTGATTTTTAGTTGATTAAAAATAATATTCAGGAATATTAAATACAAGATTAAGTATAAAATACTTAATAAATACAAGAAAATACGTATTCTCGTACGTACAAATACACACCGGAATACAACACAGATACTTGGAAAAATACACAAGTATAATTATACCCATACTTGGGAAATATTCATGAAAAAGAATTTCAAAATGAACAAAGGCAAAAATATATTATTTTGACAATATTCCAAATAAATGGATGAATATAATTTAAGTTAAAATATTATTATTTTAACTAATAATTATATACTTTGAAATTATATAATGTACATCAAAAGGGGTAACTCAAAGTATACCAAGACTTCCAAAATAAGTCTTAATGAACAACTATGACAAAGAGTAGTTACACGACCTAAACGTCTAATAAAACATGGCACGTGTGTAGGTAGTTGTACGACTCGTAGGAGGACCTTTGAGTATACGAGACAGCTGGACGCAAACTTGTGAGTTCATGTCCCACTTTTCTTTTAACTGTTTTCAGATTTATAACTCTCGGGGCTGAAATACATGTTACATATGTTTCAATGGTATGATTTGGCTATGAAATGAACTATTATATCATGTGAGCATAGGCTGAAACTGAAATGCCAATAACACTCATGAGAATCATGGACAAAGGTTAGATCTAACGGGTACGGCCGAGCCCCACTCATGGTCCTTATGTGACCACTTAGAGTGCTTTAGTGTCCCAGTCAAGGTGATTCGACAACGGTCAAGGGGATTTGACACAATCAAGGTGATTTGATACAGTCAAGGGGATTTGACACAGTCAAGGTGATTTGACACAGCCGAGGGAAATTCGACATAGTCGAGGGGATTCGGCACTGACAATTATCTACTCGGAATGAGTACTCCCTATGTCTTCACATACATTAATGTCCTTGCAAAACATTAATTGATCTGTTCATAGACGCTTTTCATACCTGTTTTCAAATGAGTCTCTCAAATGTTTACAAGTTTATCAGTACTCATACAAAACGCATGAACTCGCTCAACTTTTGTTGTTGTTTTCAAAATTATACGTATTTCAGGAAACAAGTTGGATCTTGGGCGCTGGTGTTGTTTCTGGATGTAAATTTCAAGTTTAGATGTCATCCACTTTTGTTGGTTTGTAACTTAATCAAAGGTTGTGTTGTTTGAAACTTAAATGACTGGTGTTTGTAATGTTTTGAAGTTTATGAATGGATGAACATCATTTTGATCATATAGTTGTTTATTATAATCGAATGCAATGAGAACCAATCTAGTCACACGCATACGCTTCCGCAAAAGTCAGGGTGTGACAGTTTGGTATCAGAACTTCGATTGTAGTGAACTAGGATTCCTTCTCGAGTCTAGACTACAATCACTAGGATTCTCTCACGAAAACATTTTTTACAAAAAGGTTTTTCATTGCATTTACGAAAGCACCAAGATCCATGAGTCAAACACTTTTCAAAGAAAATACAAGGCAAGGACATTAGTAGGGAGGAGAATACCCTAAATTAAAGTGCCAATTAAGGTATAGTCTACGTGAGATAGACATGGCAAAGACAAAATGACCCCCCCTCCGAAAGGACAAACGAGAGTTATATGTGACATGATGCATTTATTTGCCTGTTTATACTAAGTAACATATTTATTCATTAATATATATGCGTATAAGTGTATGGAATAATTATTGATGTGAACGAGATACCTTCGACTTTGAATTCCGTTATTGTTCTTGACTCGCACAATGCGACTATCGACCTCGCGTTTATTACGGAGCTCATGGCTGAAGTGATTACCAAGCGAGACCTTGAGCTTGCTTCCGTAGAAGATGGCTGTTCTTCCCTCTAGAATGCGAAGGTGCCTGACTACGGTAGAGAGGGCGAGGCGGAGGAGGCAAACTTAGACAACACCCTCATTAGTGGGACGAGGACCCTATGGCTTTGCGAAACAAGATTGTCGACACTCTTAACCGGACCAGGAATATGAAGACTCATCTTTAAGGTGCCCCTCCAACTACTAGGAATTCCCCTTATTCCTATTACGTCTAAGCATTGTGCCTATTTGCGCGTAACGATAATGGATGTTAGGGCGTGGACCACCACAATGGTCCTTTCCATGTCGGAGGTATAAGGACAGTAGTGTCCCCTCTTTGGTTGATCATCTGCTTTGAACGAGGGAAAATTAGGGTGACCATGCAAGGCAATTTATTATTACAGGGGCCCACGTAATAACGACTTGTGGTGCATGGAAATCCTGGTGGACTTTGCGGGTCAAGCTAATGATCACCACCCATCCAAAAATTTCTAAGTGTTCAAACCTCCATCTAATGGAACAATACCGAGATAGATGCTATAACACCCTACAAGTAGGAAATCTATCTTTGCCTACTTCGTGCCTAACACTTCTACCCGTATACGAGTCGTTTGGGAACCAATATCTAAGCAAGAGAAGATGGTTAGCACCCAGGAAAGATTCAGTAACTTTACACTCCCTATCACCCCTATATGTGGAAGAAATGCACAACCCCCATCTCTTGGGAAGTGTACCCGTCTTTGTGAAACTAAAGACCTAAGGAGACCAATGTAGAAGGAAAATAACTACTACTTTCATATTATGGAACTTGTATGACCGAGGTGATGTAACCTCGAGTTCATTTTGTTTTCCTCTGATAAAACAATAAGTCAAGTTGTCAAGCATATATGAAAACTCAGTAGTTGTTTTCTTACTTATACATTGTTGATTATATATGCATGTGATATTAGGTGATTACATGTTTGCTTGTGGTGATATATACCTCATAGACAATTATTGAATGTTGTCTAACCTACCCCATACCTTTTGCCAGAAGAAAATACCGCCCAGACGTGACACGGACACTAATACGTTACCAAGGAAAGAAGCCGAACTGCAAGAAAGCATCTCATAAGCCATCGCTCAGCACGAGGCCCTTCGCTCCAAACATAGCGGTGGTACCTCTGGGAATAACCCCCCAATCGGCTGTACCTATAAATAATTCTTGGACTGCAAGCCCTAAATTTCGATGGCACCAGGGGTGCTGTCGCCTTCATACGCTGGGTGGAGAAAACGGACTCCGTATTGAGAATGAGCAAATGTGCTCCGGAACAAAGAGTTACATACATTTCTGGGCTGTTTCTTGACGGAGCGCTCTCGTGGTGGAACCTCCAGGTGCAGACATTAGGTGAAGCTACTGCATATGCATTAACGTGGGATGAACTGAAGGAGTTAATGCTCAAAAAGTATTGTTCTCGAGCAGAGATTCAGAAATTGGAAACGGAATTCTGGAACTTAAAGATGGATGGTCCAAGAATAGCCGAGTATATCCAACACTTCCATGATTTATCAAGGGTCGTCCCCTATCTTGTGAGCCGGAATTCAAGAGAATCAAGCGGTTCATTTGGGGACTTGCGCCTCAAATCCTAAGTATGGTTACTGCCGCAAAGCCTCCAACCATCACGGAGGCTATCGATTTGAGTGTTACGCTTACTGAAGAAGCTATTCAAATGGGAAAGTTTTCGGAATCCAAGCCAAACAAGAAGGAGACTCACGTGGAGTCTTCAGGCAATAACAAAAGAAAGTTTTCGAACCTGAAAGTAGGCACCCAAGCCAGTTATGACAACTCTAATGCAAACAAAAGAAGGGAAGTGAACCCGCCTGGTGGCATAAAAGCTTATGGAGCCACTAATAAGGCCGGTGGTAAGGTTTATTTGGGGACTAAGCCGAGATGTGATGAATGCAAGTTTCACCATGAAGGTCGATGTCTGAGGCCTAAGTACGATAGGTGTGGAAAAGAAGGACACAACAAGGATGCCTGTTGGGTGAAGTATCCCAAACAAGGAGGAAATGATGACTGCAACCAAGACGGAAACGCTAATGGTAGAGTTCCAGGTTGCTTCAAATATGGTGACGTGGGGCACTTTAGGAAAGATTTCCCTAGGAAGAACCAAGCGAGGAAGAGTCTTCACGATCGGAGCTCGTGAAGTACGACAGGATCCAAATGCGGTTACGGGTACGTTCCCCTACTAACCAACTCTATGCATACATTTTGATTGACATTGGCGCCGACTTTAACCTTGTATCCTTAGAAGTTAAGAACCTACTTGGCTTAGTTTCAAGTAGGATAGACGTCCCGTATTCTCTAGAATTGGCAAATGGAAGGCTAGTTAAAGCAAATGAGGTGATTAAGGATTGTATTTTGGAACTTAGAGAGTGGGAACCTTCTATTACCTGTTGACTTGGGAAGTCATGATGTTGTAATCAGCTTGGATTGGTTATCCAAAGACGGATCCGAAGTTGTTTGTCATAAGGAAAATCATTCGCACCCCTCTTGTGAATGATGAGACACTTATAGTACACAACCTTCTTGCAATTAATAAGAGGGCACTAAGCCCCATAAGGCGGTGGATTGTGACATCCCACATTGGTCATAGAGATACAGAAGCGTCTCCGAATAGGGTTGCATAGCCTCCCTTGCTCATATTGTCGAAAAAGACACCAAGGAGCCAAAGATAGAAGACATCACCCTTGTGAAGGAATTTCCAGAAGTCTTTCTCAAAGACTTGCCTGGGTTACCTCCACAACGACGAGTGGAGTTTAGGATAAACCTAGTGCTAGGAGCGGCACCCATGGCGAAGGCACCTTACCGAATAGCTTCGTTCAAGATACAAGGACTAACGACTCGACTACAAAAACTGCTAGAACGAAGGATTCATCAGACCAAGCTTCTCGCCTTGGGGAGCTCCAACGCTATTCGTTAAGAAGAAAGATGGCAGATTCCGTTTGTGCATTGACTTCAAGGAATTGAATAAGCTAGCCATCACGAATCGGTATCCTTTGCCGAGGGTTGATGAGTTGTTCGACCAATTACAAGGCTCTAGTTACTACTCGAAGATCGACTTGAGGTCAGGATATCATCGACTGCGAATACAAGAAGAAAGTATCCCTAAAACGGCCTTTAGGACTCGATATCGACATCTCGAGTTCCTTGTCACGCCGTTTGGCTTAACAAACACACCAACCGTATTCATGGATCTCATGAATAGGGTGTGCAGGCCATACCTGGGTAAGTTTGTGGATAAGTTCATTGATGACATCCTTATTTACTCGCGAACCCATGAGGAACATGAGCAACATCTGTGAGCTACCCTAGAACTTTTGAAGAAGGAGTAGTTGTATGCGAAGCTATCGAAGTGCGAATTTTGATCTCGCGAGGTGCAATTCCTAAGTCACATGGTAAATGAGAATGGAATTCACAACGACCATACTAAGAATGAAGCAATCAAGAACTGGGAAGCCCCAAGGACGCCAACTACGATACGACAAATTCTGGGGTTAGCATGCTATTACAGACGAATCATAGGGGACTTTTCAAAGATTGCTCAACCGCTAACAACACTAACCTAGACGGTACCCATCTTGCCTTTACCTGACAGTACCGGGGGATTCGTGGTTTATTGTGACGCTTCTTGACAAGGTCTCGGTTGCGTGTTGATGCAACAATACAAAGTCATCGTGTACGCGTCATGTCGACAGAAGGACCATGAGAAGAACTACACCACGCACAACCTTGAACTAGGTGCGATGAATTGCGCGTTGAAGATTTGGCGTCATTACCTGTATGGAAAACGCTGCACGATCTTTACTGATCACAAGGGTTTGCAGCACATCTTTGATCAGAAGGACTTAAACATGAGATAACGAGATGGAATGAGCTACTGAATGATTACGACTGTGAGATTAAGTATCACCTGGACAAGGCGAGCGTTGTAGCAGACGCCTTGAGCCGCAAGGATCACGCAAAGCCTCTAGGGGTGCGAGCCTTAGAGATGACCGTACATACGAATCCCACTACTCGGATTTGTGAAGCTGAGTAAGAGGTGCTCAAACCAGAGAACCTTCAAGCTGAAGCGTTATGTAGAATGGAAGTGCAGTTTTTGCCTAAGGAAGAAGGAACCTTATACTCCATGGGACGACTTTGGGGTTCCGACTCATGACAATTTACGTATGCTTACTTTGGGAAAAACTTAGAAGTCAAGGTACTCGATCCATCCTGGATTCGACAGGATGTACCAAGACTTTTATTGGCAGCCCAGGATCAAAGCCGATATTGCTACTTATGTGGGTAACTGTCTTACTTGTGCCAAAGCTACCAAAAATACCAGAAGCCGTCAGGGCTGCTGCAACAACTTGAGATTCCCGTGTGGAAGTGGGAACAAATCCCAATAGACTTCATTACAAAGCTACCAAAAACCCAAAGAGGTCACGATATGATTTGGGTGATTATTGATCAACTCACCAAGTCTGCACATTTCCTACCGATCAGTGAGGAAGATAACATAAGGAAATTAGCAGAGATTTATCTTAGAGAGATTGTGGCAGGTTATGGGGTGCCTGTCTCTATCTTATCCGACTGAGATGGTCGCTTTGTGTCAAGGATTTGGCAAACATTTCAACAGGCATTGGATCTCAGCTGAACCTTAGTACTGCCACTCACCCTCAGACGAACGGTCAAAGTGATCGGACGATACAGACTTTGGAAGACATGCTACGTGCTTGTGTGATGAACTTTGATGAAAAGTTGGAATACTCACTTGCCCTTAGTGGAGTTTTCCTACAATAATATTTATCACACCGCCGTTTAGGCCGCCTTGTGTGAAGCCTTATATGTACGTAAGCGTCAGTTCCCGTTGTGTTTGGTGGAGACCGGAGATAAAACGCTTTATTGGCCCCGAGTTGGTTCAGGAAACTACAGACAAGATCGTTTAGACATGTGATCGTATCAAGCCAGCATGTGATATACATAAAAGCTACGCCGATAAGCGGTGGAAAACGTTGGAAATTGAGTTTGGAGATATTGTTTTATTGAAAGTCCCGCCTTGGAAAGGCGTGGTACGATTTGGAAAAGCGTGGGAAATTGAACCTGTGACAACTGTGTTCTGTAATCATCGTATAATGTAAAACAATGTTGATTATCAATAAAACAATATGGTTTGGTGTTATTATATGGGTAATTGTGTTTAATGATTTTACAATTTGATTCGATTCCGATTTCAAGCTTTAATCGCTTTCTGGAAGGTTATACGCAAACTGGTGCGTAAACGTAATCAGTTTAACACGACGTACACTCCGGAACTGTGACATAAGCCAAACATACCTTAAATACCCTTTTACATAACTTAGAAATAAGTTTCGAAGGATTCGGTATGGCAAAAACATGTTTATTTGAACTTTAGAACTAATTACGACAAAACTGCGAAACGAATGTTGGTGACCGCCCGGATAATATTTATATCCCAAAAATATTCTGTTATGATTAAATTTTTTTTTAATCAGGTTCGTGTTGAAAAATAAATTAAAACGCTTAAAAACGTTACTTTTCAAGTTTAAGCGCGTACCGCGTGTTACTGCGCAACACAATGCTTATACTGCGAAATGCAGACAACACAGCCAGTCTCGGCAACTGAAATTTATTTCAGTAATATTTTGGCGAGTTTATTTTTATAGAATAATAAAAATAATTTAGAACGCCATAAACCGGGATTTAAACGCTAGATAAAATACCCGGTATCTAGTTAAATACCTGTTTTTATCTAATTTACCAACAAAATTACATTTAACCCCCCCATATGATATTTACGGTCACATATTGGATGGCCCCACCAAAATATTTTCCTAGATTTTGCAAAATTCTATTTGATCTTGTATGGCCAAGTGTTGTTGCATGTTACTTCCATATCCTTCATATAATCTTTCCATATTTTAATTGTTTTCGATTGTTTTGGGGTGATTCATATGTATCAAAATGATTTCGATATTTTAACGATGATTTCAAAAACGATTACGATGGTTTATACTAAATTAACAACGATTTCGACGATGTGAACGAACTTGTTGGTTGTAGTTACATAACGAATGACATTCATTAATTTTGGCCGAACCGACCAGTATTAGGTTATGGTACCATAGGATCCGACAAATCCCGTTATCAGACTGCACCCATGGTTATGTGTGGGTTATGTGGGTAACGACTGAACTTGATGATTGTTAACTTACCCTTTGGTGGTTTGTTAATACGAGTTGAACAAGTTGAACGATGAACGAGTCACGAAGGTTTGAATGTTATTAGCGAGACGACTAAAAATAGTTTTCACAATTAAAACGAGAACGATTTTGAACGATTGAACGATTATGAATGATTTAAATAAATGAACGATGATCTATAAAGAGAACGAGTCAAACGATGTCACACAACGATGTTTACGAAACTACACAAACCATACGAGTTTTATTACGAGAACGATTTATGATTTGGTTTACATAAACACATGTTTTGGGTTAAGATTCATGGCATCGAGGTTTATAGATTATAACCAATCTGTTTTGACTTGGTTATTCATTTTGCAATACAAACATTTTACAAAACAAGGTTTCTAATATCGATTAACAAAGTTATACGAGATATTTCAACATGTAAACGAGCCATGAATCTGACACTCACATAAAAACTATGTGCTCACCAGCATTTCTTTGCTGACTTTGTTTTTACATATGTTTCAGGTGATGTTTGATGTTGATTGCTAGGATGCATGAGTCACATAGGATCTGGATGAGGCCTTAATAACAATGATAGTCGATAAATAACATTGTTTGTTTCATGCTAAAACTATGTAAATTACTTAATGAATAAATAAAACGAAACTCTTTTGTATCCATGGTTGCGAAACAATAATTCTGTTACAACACTCCCCGACGTTTACGCCACGATTTGTTGTTTTACGTCGTCAGGGTGTGACAAAAGAGTTGGTATCAGAGCCAATGGTTATAGGGAATTAGGTTATTAGTAATATTTTGACCTAGAATATAACTTTCTAGGACCCCAACGCAAGTTGATTTGTGTTTAGATTTTTAAAAACAAAACCGTCACCTACCTTTAGGTGATAACCACAACGAGAACATAAAATCCGAATCTGCTTCAAAAATTAATCATCCATTCTAGGATGATTGATTACTAGGTTTTGAACCCTTCCAGTTTGACTCATTTTTGGCTTAGTGCCTTCTGAGTTTTCAAAATCTCGTCAAAGTTTGGGTCTAAATAATGTGAACACGTGCAAACTGGAAGAGTGAATGCCTGTACCCTGAGTTTTCTGTCTAAGGCTAGAGTGTTCGTACAAATCCACATAATTGGACCAGTCACTCTTACCTGGGAACTCTTGGGGTGAGTGTTCACTTATAGGCGAGCATGTCTTCGCGATACATTATTTTGATTCATTACTTTGATTTGTCACCGCGTGTCGTTTGTTTGTTCGAGGTAACGAACAAATGATCGCTTTCCTTATGTTTCGTCGATATTTTCAATACCTCTTTTGTTTTTCCTAATTGTCGACCTCACTCGTTTCTCGTATTTCCATGTTAGACAATACCTCCTCGACGTGATGCACAATCTTTTACTGCTGAAGAAGTCATAGCCCTTGTCTCTCGGCAAATGGCTGCTGTGCTTCCAGGCGTTGTGACCCAAATCCACGAGCTATACAACAACAATAATAATAACAATGCACAATGTAACTTCAAGAATTTCAATTATGCTAAGCCGCTAAAGTTTTCTGGGTCGCAAGGAGCAACTACACTCCTTCAATGGTTCGAAAGTATCGAGAGCACATTCAGACATGTGCAATGTCCGAATGGGCGTAAGGTTGAATTTGCATCAAGTGTGTTTGAGAAGCGTACTCTTACATGGTGGAACAGAGTGATGCGCGATAGGGGTGCCGAAGTGGCATTGGCACTAACATGGGAAGAGCTTCGAGCTCTCATGATGAAAGAGTTTTGTCCCCGTCACGAAATTCGAGCTTTGGAAGGAGAGTTTGACGATCTAAAACAAGATGGGGGAGAACACCGTGCGTATACGGATCGATTTGAGGAACTCAGTCTTTTGTGTCCTACTATGGTTACCCCCTTGGAGAAAGCGATAGAGAGGTATATCGATGGTTTACCCGATTCCATACAGGATATTGTGACTGGCGTTAATCCTACTACTGTTCGTCACGCGATCGAGTTATCTGCTACCCTGACTGAGTCACAAGTCAGGAAGGGTAAACTTACATGCAAGGGTGATAAGAAAAAGTCAACCGAATCTGTCAAGACAAAGGGTAAGGGTAAGAAAGGTGAGTCGTCGAAGAAGTCGAGAAAGCGAAAGGGTGCTCAGAACTTTGCAGTTACTGCTCAGAACCCACCAGCTCAACCGCCTGTGAAGAAAGCGTATGCTGGTACCGCACCTCATTGTGCTCGCTGCAACGGTCATCATGTTGCACAACAAGCTTGTAAGCAATGCGCAACGTGTGGTAAGTTTGGGCATCTGGCCAACATCGGTCGTTCGGGTCAGAATCAGATTGTTTAGAATCAAGCTCCAGTTCAGGGGAATGCTGCTAGATTCCCACCGGGTTCATGTTTCAATTGTGGAGAGTTTGGTCACTTCCGCAACAACTGTCCGAGGTTGGCAAATGCAAATGCGAACGCAAATGTCAATGCAAATGTGAATCCCGCTCGTGGGCGAGCGTACAACTTGAATGCCAAAGAAGCAAGGGCTGACAACGAGGTGGTCAATGGTATGTTTCTTGTTAATAATCGACATGCATCTATTCTTTTTGATTCTGGTGCCGATAGAAGTTTTGTTTCAATATCTTTTGAACCTTTGCTTGCGATACCTAGAACTAAACTGAGGAAACCCTTATTTGTCGAAGTTGCTACTGGTAAACCTCTTGTTCTCGATTCTGTTATTCGTGATTGTCAGTTAAACTTTGATAACCATCTTTTTCCCATTGACCTCACGCCAATGCAACTTGGGAGTTTCGATATTATCGTGGGGATGGATTGGCTAACCAAACATCATGCTGAGGTGGTTTGTTTAGATAAGATTGTTCGTATTCCTCTTTCGTCTGGTGAAGTTCTAGAAGTTCGTGGCGAAAAACCACCAGATGATTTGAAGCTTATGTCGTGTACAAAGGCCCAAAGTTATTTGCGAAAAGGATATGTTGCTTTCCTGGCACATGTCACCAAGGAGAAAGACAAGAGCAAGAGTATTCAGGATATTCCAATTGTTCGGGATTATCCAGAGGTGTTTCCCGATGAACTGCCTGGTTTGCCTCCAGTTCGTCAAGTTGAGTTTCATATTGACCTTGTAGCCAATGCCAACCCGATTGCGAAAGCACCTTATCGTCTTGCACCGTCGGAGATGCAAGAGTTATCGAAACAGCTTCAAGAGTTGTCTGATAAAGGATTCATCCGTCCAAGCTTTTCGCCTTGGGGAGCTCCTGTCCTCTTTGTGAAAAAGAAAGATGGATCTTTTCGAATGTGTATCGATTATCGTGAGCTTAATAAGCTTACCATCAAGAATCGATATGCCCTACCTAGAATTGATGATCTCTTCGACCAACTGCAAGGTGCTTCATGCTTTTCCAAGTTCGTCTGCGTTTTGGGTATCATCAACTTCGTGTTCTCGAAGAAGATATTCCCAAAACTGCTTTCCGTACGAGATATGGACATTACGAGTTCACTGTCATGCCTTTTGGTTTGACGAATGCCTCAGCTATCTTCATGGACTTAATGAACAGGGTTTGTAAACCTTATTTAGATAAGTTCATCATTGTGTTCATCGACGATATTCTCATTTATTCGAAGTCTCGAGCCGACCACGAGCAACACCTTCGTTTGACCTTGGAACTCCTAAAGAAGGAACAACTTTTTGCTAAATTCTCCAAGTGTGAATTCTGGCTTAAAGAAGTTCAGTTTTTGGGTCATATAGTCAACGAGCAGGGTATTCATGTAGATCCATCCAAAATAGCTGCTATTAAGGATTGGAATACACCGACGACACCTACAGAGATTCGATCATTTCTTGGTCTTGCTGGTTATTATCGTCGTTTCATTTCTAATTTCTCAAAGATCGCGATTCCACTCACTGCTTTGACTCAGAAAAATAAGCCTTTTGAGTGGGGACCTAAGCAAGAAGAAGCGTTCCAAACGCTGAAACGGAAGCTCTGTGATGCCCCTGTTTTATCTCTACCTGAGGGAAACGATGATTTTGTTGTCTATTGTGACGCGTCGAATCTAGGACTTGGTTGCGTTCTTATGCAACGAGGTAAAGTCATAGCTTATGCGTCTAGACAACTGAAAATTCACGAGAAGAACTATACGACTCATGATCTTGAATTAGGAGCTGTGGTTTTCGCACTTAAAATCTGGAGACACTACCTCTATGGAACGAAGTGTGTGGTTTTCACAGACCACAAAAGTCTCTAGCATATTCTCAATCAGAAGGAGCTAAACATGAGGCAACGACATTGGGTTGAACTTTTAAACGATTATGATTGCGAGATCCGCTACCATCCTGGTAAGGCGAATGTCGTAGCCGATGCGCTTAGTCGAAAGGAACGAGTCAAGCTTCATTCTGTTCGAACTCTATCTCATATTCAATCTCGTGTCCTTCAAGCTCAACGATCTTGTGTGATCAAAGACTTATTGAAATATGAGCTACCGCTTCAACTCGAACTTGAACTCGAAACGAAGGATGATGGGCTGCTATATTTCAAGGATCGTTTGTGGATTCCGAAACAAGACGATCTTTGTACCTTGGTAATGGATGAATCTCACAAGTCTCGATATTCTATCCATCCTGGTGCTGATAAAATGTACAAGGATCTTCGTACTCAGTTCTGGTGGCCTGGTATGAAGAAGGATGTTGCCTTGTATGTATCGAAATGCCTAATTTGTCTAAAAGTCAAGGTTGAACATCAATGACCTTCTGGTTTGCTTGTACAACCAGAGATACCAGTTTGGAAGTGGGAGAACATTGCAATGGATCTCATCACTAAGTTACCACGTACATCTAAAGGTCACGATGCTATTTGGGTTGTTATCGATCGATTAACGAAATCAGCTCATTTTATTCCGATTCGCGAGGATCTATCTGCTGATAAACATGCAAAGATTTACGTTGATGAGATTGTATCATGACATGGGGTTCCTTTGGATATCATTTCCGATCGTGATGCTCGGTTTTCATCTCATTTTTGGAAGACCATGCAATCTGCTTTGGGAACCCAACTAAATCTAAGCACTGCTTATCATCCCCAAATAGATGGAAAATCTGAGAGGACGATTCAAACTTTGGAGGATATGCTTAGGGCATGCGTGATAGACTTTGGTAGTAATTGGGATTCTCATCTTCGACTGATCGAGTTCTCTTACAACAACAGTTATCATGCTAGTATTAATATGGCACCATTCGAAGCTCTCTACGGCCGAAAATGTCGTTCACCTGTCTGTTGGAATGAGATCGGTGAAGCTCAGCTTACTGGACCTGAGCTCATTCTGGAAACAACAGACAAAATCAAGAAAATCCGCGATAATCTCGTGACAGCTCGAAGCCGTCAAAAGAGTTATGCGGATATGCGACGCAAGCCCTTAGAATTTCAAGTCGGAGATAGTGTCCTACTAAAGGTGTCACCTTGGAAGGGAGTGGTGAGATTTGGGAAGAAAGGAAAACTTGCACCACGATATGTTGGACCATTTAAGATTGTTGAAAGAATTGGAAAGGTTGCCTATCGACTAGGGCTACCTCCAGAGCTTGGAAATATTCATCCGACTTTTCACGTGTCCAATTTGCGAAAGTGTTTAGCTGATGCTGATCTTCACATTCTTCTCGACGAGATTCAAATCGATGAAACGATGCACTTTGTCGAGAAACCTGTGGAGATAGTGGACCGTACATTCAAACAGTTGAAGAACAAACGGATTTGATTGGTCAATGTTCGCTGGGAATCCAAACGTGGCCCCGAGTTTACTTGGGAATGTGAGGACCAGATAAAGACGAAATATCCGTATTTGTTTTCACAAGTTTCCTCTAAGTAAAAATTTCGGGACGAAATTTCCTAAAGTAGGGGAGACTGTGACAACTGTGTTCTCTAATCATCGTATAATGTAAAACAATGTTGATTATCAATAAAACAATGTGCTATGGTGTTATTATATGGGTAATTGTGTTTAATGATTTTACAATTTGATTCGATTCCGATTTCAAGCTTTAATCGCTTTCTGGAAGGTTATACGCAAACTGGTGCGTAAATGTAATCAGTTTAACGCGACGTACACTCTGAAACTGTGACATAAGCCAAACATACCTTAAATACCCTTTTACATAACTTAGAAATAAGTTTCGAAGGATTCGGTATGGCAAAAACATGTTTATTTGAACTTTAGAACTAATTACGACAAAACTGCCAAACGAACGTTGGTGACCGCACGGATAATATTTATATCCCAAAAATATTCTGTTATGATTAAAATTTTATTTTTAATCAGGTTCGTGTTGAAAAATAAATTAAAACGCTTAAAAACGTTACTTTTCAAGTTTAAGCGCGTACCGCGTGTTACTGCGCAACACAGTGCTTATACTGCGAAACGCAGACAACACGGCCAGTCTCGGCAACTAAAATTTATTTCAGTAATATTTTGGCGAGTTTATTTTTATAGAATAATAAAAATAATTTATAACGCCATAAACCGGGATTTAAACGCTAGATAAAATACCCGGTATCCAGTTAAATACCTGTTTTTATCTAATTTACCAACAAAATTACATTTAACCCCCCCCATATGATATTTACGGTCACATATTGGATGGCCCCACCAAAATATTTTCCTAGATTTTGCAAAATTCTATTTGATCTTGTATGGCCAAGTGTTGTTGCATGTTACTTCCATATCCTTCATATAATCTTTCCATATCTTCCATATATCTTCTTCAATCTTTCATAGATCACAAAATCAAAACAATTCCTTCTCTCTCTCTCCTCCCAACCGTCCACACCACCTTCATCACCATTTCCATTTTTTCTAACTTTGTTCTTCAAGATCCAACCCCTTTCCAAGCTAAATTCAAGTTGGTGTGAAGATCTAAAGGAGTTTCCAAGGTGCTTTCAAGTGATTTCAAGCTCCTTATCATCAAAATCTCATCCAACAACTTACTTGAATCTTGAAGGTATAACATTTATGTTTAAATGATACTCTTGATTCTTGGTTGTTCTTAATGATTTGAAGTTTCTCTTGAATCTTGGAATTTTCACAAACTTGAAATCTAAAATGAAATGGGTCTTGATACAAATAAAAATGGTGATGTTTATGTATGTATATAACCGTATACATATATATATGGGTGTATGAGTTTTGAAGTTTGATTTCTTGATAAGTACTTGTTTAAGTTGTTGCTTGTTCTTGAATGATAGTTAAAATGCAGGTGTTTAATAATCTATGCATGATATGATAAATGTTCAAATACATCAGCAAATAAACATGAATAAGTTGCATATTTGATGCATTTAGATTAAAATAAAATGATGATGCTATGATAGTGTGCTTTAGGCACTTGTACATGAGAATACATGTTGATTTAAAGCTCAAGAAGTGATAAAAAATGGTTATATGACAAAAATGTATTTGAACAGGTTATAAACACTAAAAATAACATTATTTGGTTTATCATAATGGCATGAAACTTTGACATAGGTTTGATAGCTTTGCATGTTGTACATATAGCTTAAAATGTGGTAAAATATGTGAAATTTGCATGATTTATGTGCTTTATGTGAGACCTGCACTATCGTGAGTATAACCACTATTTTATTCAGTAAATGACATGGGTTATGTTAAAATTTCAAGTCGTTTCGATTTGGGATGGTTCGGGTAACGTTTGATGCAAAACTACGCGGTAAAACGGTTAAAAATCGGCTTTTCGGAGGATTTTTATAAAACTGGTTTAGATCAGTAAGTAAACTGATATTTTTGATATAAAAATAAGTATTTTAACTTATACTAAGTTTACTTGGTGTTTGGTTAGTCATACGTGACTTCCGACGCCCAAAAATGTTACCGAATCGCTAAAATAAGTGTTTTTCGACGTACACTAGAATGGGTTGTTCATGGGTAAATTTTATGTGTTACAATGTGCTATGTGTTTTACAATATGTGTATGATGATGTGTTAGTGTTGACAAGATTATGTGTATTACGCTAACCCATGTATATAAATACACTAATATAATAAAAAATAATAACTTTTTGAGAAATCTCAAAGTTATGTGAAAATTCTAAGTATCGGAGAAACTTATGTATTTTGTGGGTTTTTGATTATTAAATCATTCTTATTTAATTTAGGACGAATAAACAATTTGAGGGATTGTGTTAACATATAAAAACGCACCCAGAGGTGAGTACATAGATCCCCTCTTTTTACTGTTTTCGATTGTTTTGGGGTGATTCATATGTATCAAAACGATTTCGATATTTTAACGATGGTTTCAAAAACGATTACGATGGTTTATACTAAATTAACAACGATTTTGACGATGTGAACGAACTTGTTGGTTGTAGTTACATAACGAATGACATTAATTAATTTTGGCCGAACCGACCAGTATTAGGTTATGGTACCATAGGATCCGACAAATCCCGTTATCAGACTGCACCCATGGTTATGTGTGGGTTATGTGGGTAACGACGGAACCTGATGATTGTTAACTTACCCTTTGGTGGTTTGTTAATACGAGTTGAACAAGTTGAACGATGAACGAGTCACGAAGGTTTGAATGTTATTATCGAGACGACCAAAAATAGTTTTCACAATTAAAACGAGAACGATTTTGAACGATTGAACGATTATGAACGATTTAAACGAATGAACGATGATCTATAACGAGAACGAGTCAAACGATGTTTATGAAACTACATAAACTGTAAGACCCTTACTTATTTTATAGTATATTTAATAAAAGTTTCGTATAAATAGAAATTTATACGATTACATGTACTTACGAAATACAAGTTTATTAAAACATTTAAACATTTGGAATGTTTCAACATCTTGCGTTTATATCATCGTTTGAAACGACACGACGAATCCTATTGCGGAAGCTTGATTCTTGAGCGTGTTCGGTTCTTCCTCGAGCTTGATCGACCTCCGGTACATTGCATAATACCTACATTTCATAAAACGTGAAATGAGTTAGTCATATGATGTTTAAAACGAGTTTAAACAAGTCCAGAATGCAAAACTTCAACAAAATACTACTACCGTAGCTTACGGTAGCCACCGTAAGCTACGGTAGCCACTGAGCATTCAGGGGCTGCCGTAAGGCAGTACAATTCCAGCGTAACACTTCAGCCTCTACCGTAAGTTACGGTAGCCACCGTAACTTACGGTAGCTCACTTGGACAGAAAGATTTGCAGCTGATGCTGCATTTTCCCAGCTCCGATTCTTTTTACGAAAATGTGCATAACTTTTGTTCTAGATGTCCGTTTCGCGTAATTCTTTTTCCCACGTGTCCGTAATTTAATTCTCCATCATATGGAGTTAAAATTTAACATTCAAACTAGTAAAATTCCAAGTTTTTAAGCAATCGGCTTATTATTCAAAATTAACATT
Organism: Helianthus tuberosus; assembly: GCA_030545235.1. NCBI lineage: Eukaryota > Viridiplantae > Streptophyta > Magnoliopsida > Asterales > Asteraceae > Helianthus > Helianthus tuberosus. The sequence goes on along the minus strand of CM060426.1, from coordinate 53,783,789 downwards.
TTGACCCGTTTGTATTTAAAATCACCAGCTTGATTTTTAGACAACCAAATACAAATATCAATACATTTAACTCAAGTTCTCTAGTTCGGATTCATACTTCCTTATGAAATATGCGACTAGTACACAAACTATGCGTAGAAATCTATTTCGAGCCATTTCGGGGATTTTAAGCAATTTAGTCTATAACCCGCTCTTTTCTTTCCACACATCATAAATCCAACTTCTAGGTATCTACCTATTTTCCATAATCACCATACAAGTTTCCAAATAACCCTTATGGGTCGCTTGCCCGGTTTACCAATCGAGGGCTTTTTGGTCAATTTTAGTCCCTTATTTTACTACAAGGGACTTTCACTAATTGTTTGACCAAAATATCACTATTAACTATAACTCTATTTATGCGTACCTGGCTCGGGTCAACGTATAGACCCGTTTTATACCTCACTTTAATTAGCCGCTACTTTATAACGATGCAATTATTCAATTCCTGTTCACTCCTGTGAACATATAACTTAACAACCAAATGTTAGTCGATATTGTCAAATGGTGTTATCACCACCATTTGACCCGTTTGGCCTATATGACCAAACATTTACCTACGTAGGAAAACATGGTTTTAATTTACCAATTTGCCCATCCGACCCATTTCGGAATTTTCTCTCATTAGATCCCTTCCCTTACTTATTTAGCCCATTTTGGCTTACGCCATGGGTATCCTTTTAGCTTCGGTTTACATTAGTCGACACTTTACCAAATTTCCATTTTACCCTTTTTCTCAATATTAGATTACACTACAAGGAAATATTATCGAAAACTCATAATTCCTTAGTCATTTCATGACCAATTTACCGTTTCGCCCTTTTTACCATGATCCATGGTTCTATCGTTTATAATAGTTCCGACCCGTATCAATTTCGTCAGAAATCAATATTTCCCATATTATCTTTATCACATTTATACTTATAGAATAAGTAAATATTCTACAAAAGGGTGTAAGTTTCACTTACCTTGCATCCGGTTATGCTCTTTTTCCGCGTACTCGATCCGTTTGACCCGCTTCTTTCCCAAGTCTTCATCAAGCTTTTCTAGAGTCAAACTATTATCATCACATTTCGTAAGACGGTTAGATTAGTCATAATCATTTACGACTATTCCATCCTACGGGTTTTATGTCGAATTTATCATTCGACCATATTAAAATTATCATTCGATCTAATCGTTGGTCGGTTTGACTTTTTAAAAGTCAATTGACTTATCAACATATTCAAATGCACATTTGGTTCATTGAACTCACTTAGGCATATTTCATCCGAACTCTTAACGAAATCAAATTTACATACTAACTAGTAGGCCGCGATTTTATTTAGGCATTTCATATCACTGAAAATGGGCTGTTTTTTGTGACTTGTTTAACCAGTTTACAAGTCTTCAAAAATTATGATTTTTTTATGTGGCGTACCAATCGGAGGGTTAGGCCTTGTGTTAAAATTTCAAGATCTAAATCTTTACCAAAAATTCGTAAAAATTCATTTGCTAAGCTGCAATCAGATTCGTCACTTCTGACTGCAGCTTACGGAAAAATTCATTTAAAATTCCTCATTTATCCGATTAACGAAATTCCAATTGGAGATTTTTCTAATCACTTAAAACTTTTTACAGTACAAATTTGAGGTCATAACTAAATTCCTAAATTGAGTTATGACATTCGTAATGGGCTGCAAATTCTGTCAGAAAACGCAGCTTGAACCTTCGATACGGAAAAATTCATAAAACGCTCAATTTTCGTCGAAAAAATGCGATTCCAGTGGGGTTTTAAAGATATTTCCTGGAATTACATTTTAGACTCAAGAAACACATGTTTTTTTCAAGTTTTGTTCACGTTACAGCCAACACAAGTCGGCTGTAAATTCTGATCAGAAGTTGTTTGAATTCAGCTTTCAATTTGAACATGTTTATGACATTATAACACTTATTCTTAGCAATCAAAAACCCTATAAGCATCACATACACGGATTTAGTTAAGACCCACTTATCACCTTCAATGGTGATCATGAATTCACAAGAATTAGGCCTAACTTCATCATATACTTGTCTAGGGTTTACTCCTAGACACTACAATGTTCCTATTTCATCATATAACAAGCATGCAACCATAAATTTCGAATTCTCTAAGTTCATCATAATTTCAAGTAGAGATTTTCTATCAATTTTCACATACCTTATGACCCCCTTGCAATGGAGATCACCAATCTAGGCTCGGATTTTGTTTTGGAGTTGATCTTGACCTTCAATTTGATCAAATTGCACAAACTAGGGTTTGAGAGCAAGCTCATGGTCGTCCCCTGTGTTCTAATCGACCAGAGGAGTTAAATTTTTGTTTTAATAATATAAATTTGCAATTGTCCAACTTTGGTCCCTCAATTATCCATGGTTTATAAAAGACTTACTAGTCCATGCTTCTTTATTGTTTTTTTAAACAAATAATTAACTAGGTTAATTACCCCTAGTTAACTTAGTGAGTCCCGGGAGTTCTAACCCGTTTATTTTAAGTTCCGTTAACTCGGGCCTTTTTTCCATTTTATCTCTTGAAAGTTCCTATCCGCTTTTTAATTAATATTAGGATTATTTATTTAAATCCTAATATTTACCGGGTTACTTTTACCACTAACGGTACTTTACCCGTCTTTTAGTATTAACGGGGTTTGATTACCAAACCCGTTTTCGGGGTGTTACATAAACCATACGGGTTTTATTACGAGAATGATTTATGATTTGGTTTACATAAACAAATATTTTGGGTTAAGATTCATGGCATCGAGGTTTATAGATTATAACCAATCTGTTTTGACTTGGTTATTCATTTTACAATACAAACATTTTACAAAATAGGGTTTCTCATATCGATTAACGAAGTTGTACGAGATATTTCAACATGTAAACGAGCCATGAATCTGACACTCACACAAAAACTATGTGCTCGCCAGCATTTCTTTGCTGACTTTGTTTTTACATATGTTTCAGGTGATGTTTGATGTTGATTGCTAGGATGCATGAGTCACATAGGATCTGGACGAGGCCTTAATAACAATGATAGTCGATAAATAACATTGTTTGTTTCATGCTAAAACCATGTAAATTACTTAATGAATAAATAAAACGAAACTCTTTTGTATCCATGGTTGCGAAACAATAATTCTGTTACAACACTCCCCGACGTTTCCGCCACGATTTGTTGTTTTACGTGATCGGGGTGTGACATTACCCACGGTATTTTAGACCTTTCGAGATCCTGGAAAGGATCGGAACGGTTACATACAAACTAAGACTCCCTAAGGAACTTAGCAGTGTTCACGACACGTTTCACGTGTCTAACCCCAGGAAGAGTCCTACTCGAAACAGTCGTCGTTCCCATAAACAAGATTCACAACAACGACAAACCCCAATTTACTAAAGGACCTGTTAAGGTTACGGACTTGAAGTCCACAAAACTCGGAGAAGTCGTATTAAACTTGTTAAAGTTCGTTGGAATTCACATCATGGCCCAGAATTTACTTGGGAACATGAAGGCCAAATCAAGTCTAAGTATTCATATCTATTTCACAACTCCCCTGCAACCGATAACACAGCTTGAATTTCGGGACGGAATTCTTTTAACGAGTGGAAAATGTGACAACTGGCACTTTTCCATGTATTTCGTACAATGATAATAGTAATTTGTACTTTAATGACTGTGCATGATTGAATTAACAAGACGAATGAATATCTGATTACTGTCATATACATACAAAGGCATTTCATGTTGCAAGATTGTTCATCATTATTACATGCAACACAATATGGTACAACTAGTGCATGAAACAAAGTTAGCACAGTTATCAGACAAACTAGAAGTACTGACGGGAGTTTAGTACTTAGACAAACGTGATGTTAAGACACCATAATAAGCCCGAAACCAAGAATTACACTAGAATAGTGTGTAGGAAAGTAGGGATTGTAAAACTGCTTACCTAGTGATGATTTAGGTGCCGGAAAGTACCAGAAACACACTAAAACTGCAGAATTCTGCAGAAAATAACCAAATTCAGCAATTTTCAGCATTTTAACAACTAAATATAATACAGAATTGTGGTTTAATGGCCCAGAATACTTTCCTAAGTGTGGGGAATCAAAACTGTCATAAAAGGGAATATAAAGCACACTAAACTGCGTAATTTAGCACCTTAACGAACCGGTAGCCAACCGAACAACCGGACACTACCCGAAACACCAAATTTTCACTAGAATCATTGTTTTAGTGTTACGAAGCTAGTTATGGTCACCGACCATCATATCACATCCTAAAAACACTAAAACACATATAACCCTAACTAACTCCTTTACATTTTAACCAAACCACCAACTTAAGATTAAAACTCAACAAGACCCCCCCCCCCCCACTCTAGGGATGGTTACAAAGGTGGGTCCCACTTGAGATTTTCTTGCATTATTTTATTTGATATATTTGTCACTTTTGAAACATTAGAACCAATAGGCAACATATTGTTGGAAGATCATGCTTATAACCTCAAGTTCCTCGCATTAATACCTTTCACAACCTCAAACTTACTCTCTTCCTCTCCTTTCTTCCATGCTCACGGCCACAACACCTCCACCATAACCCTCCATTATCAATTAATGTCCATCCATTCTAAGGTGATCCTAAGGTGTAAGGAGCATGACTAAGAAGCTTGGAGGCATTGGAACTTGAAGGACCACTTCCTAGAGCTTTTATCCACCTAGTTTATCATCTTCATCATCTTTGGTTTCTTCCCTAGCCTTGTGCTAGTGTAGGATCGATTTATCGACCGAGTGAGTCAATTCAGAGTCAATACGCACTGTTTGAAAGGCGGAATCAATCAAACATAGTAGAATTAGCAAGAATGGAGTAGAAAACAGAAAAGTATCACTTTTAACACTTGTTTCTCATTAATACTTCACGTGGAAAACTGGCAAGAGTTCGGTACAATACTTCTGATTCCGTGCCTAAATGAGAAACACACTACCTATTTATAAGATTTCTAATTCCGCTCCAAATGACACCTTTGTCATTTCGGGCGGAATCACTAACTTGACTTTTACGAGCGGAATCACCTTTTGTCTTCAAGCGGAACCTTCTAAAAACCAATTCAAACAAACCGACATATTTGACTTTCAAACTAACAGACTATACATTCTTGTTTCCTGTGCATTCTATCTTATGCTAATGTAGGATGATGTCATTAGTATGATGTCATCATCAATAATGATGACATCACTCTTGATTAGATCCGCAACGAACCGAAACTCGACATAAGACGAAGACGACAGATGTATGCACTAACAGACTCCCCCTCAGATGTTGACGAGTCTTTGCATCTTCAGTCTTTATCAGTCTCTTTTCTTTCTTAGCATATACAAGGATCTTCTCTTTGGCTCTAACCTCGTCAGACTCCCCCTCTCATCATGATGGGATCGCCGTCTGGAATTAGCTATCACCTTGAAATCAATCCTTGGCTTTATCTCTGTTTAAGCTCATTTCCTGCACAAAATTCTCTCAAACACATAAGTTTTTACTTAAATCAATAAGAAAAACTTACTAGTAATAGTTACATCAAGTTCAAATTAATGATCTCGATTAACTAATCAAACTTTTCTTTCTCAAAACAAAATTTTCAATTCAATACACACAATCCCAATCTAGTTCATCATGTTCAGCACTCTGAATTTTGAAAATCAGCTATTCAACATTAGTTGTCAAAAATCTTTTTGTATTTTTTGATGTAAAAGACATGCAATAAAAAATATTTACAGACACTATTTTTGTGAGTTTGTGTAAGAGGATCATATCAGTTTTTGAGACAAATCACCAACACCGTTAAGCTTTAAACATTTTCAGTTCTAAACGATTCACGTTGATTGACGATATTGTTGTCCACTTAAACTCAATCTAACAACTTTCGAAATGCTTACCGATACGTTAAGGTATATTTAGCTAGCACTAAATTCTTATGGACCCCACGATCTCAGCATATCCCCTCATCATGCAATACACTGACTCAAGTAATGCCTTTAAACTTTTATCAACTGTGATTTGTGCGAAAACAAAGCAGAATGTTTAAACATTAACAATCAGGTCGATACTTCCGTATACGCAGAGAAAGTCCAATGTTTAAACAAAATAAGAAAAATAAAACATGTTGAAGTTGTTTAGGCTTTAACCACCAGGTCGATACTTCCGTATACGCAGAGGAGGTCCAAAGCTTAAACGAAACACCAAAGAAAATAAAGCAGAACGTTTAGGCATTAACAACCAGGTCGATACTCACGTATACGCAGAGGATGTCCAATGCTTAAACAAAATAAAGAAATAAGACAAGTTTAATCTTTGCAAAATAAAATGCACAATCACAGTGACTTTTCAGCAAAGTTGTGAAAGTTCACAAACTTAACCAGTTTTATGTCTTTCGACAATCAGCGATTACTGAGTAGGCACACAATCAAGAAGGACAAAACTAAGTACTATGCTTTCAACCATGTTTCCCACTAGAACTAGGCTTTTTCATTTAGGTTTGTATCGTCATCGCAAATCTACTAGTCTAGCTGAGCCTACCGTCACATCTTTAGTGAGATCGTTTATCACATTTTATCTCTCCATTTCTTTAGCATGCTGTGACAGTCCAACTGATCTACTATCATTTCCTCTTTTTGACAACAAAACTCATTTTTGCATTTTATCATGTTTTTGTCTTTTTCAAATTTTCAAATGTTTTTGGATTTTCTAAAAAATTCTTACTCCCCCTAAAATGCAAACACATTTTAGGAAATTTGAAAATAAACTGTACAATAAAGTGACAACCGATATCGAATTGCTTCAATTCGCCATCCACTTGGCATAAACAATCAGAACTCCCCCTCACAACAAAACATTTTCCCATAGTGATTTCAAAACACTTAAGTTTGTTTTAATCAAAATGGTTTTTCCGGAAAATTAGTTTTGTGAGTCATTTCTCAAACATGGGGATCATTCATTACCTTGTTTTCTTTAACCACTTGTAAAAACTAACATTTTTAAGATCAATCCACAAACATCACTTGTAGAAAATCAAGTACAATTTAATGTCCCTGATTTACCACTTGTAAGTCGAAATCACTTTTCGTGAATTTCTCAAGAAAGATGCCGATTCCTGCTCCACTCTTACCAACCTGGGAGCTCCGGCAAGTCAGGTTTTTCATTTAAACAGATTCACCCAAGCCTGACTGTCCTTGGGTGATTTTGAATTCTTGTTCAACAATGATGGAAAATTTGCATCATTCATTGTTAGACCAGAATTCTCAACTTTTACCTCAACACATGGCTCCTCTGGTTTTACCACACCAGATTCATCGCCTGAATGTGGCTTGTCTGACTTTGATGAGCCAGATTCATCGCCAAAACGTGGCTCCTTTGTTTCCGAAGAAACAAATTCATCACCACCAACTTTCTTCTTCTTCTTCTTTTCCTCTTTCTTTGTCCTCAGATTTGTATCTGATGAATTCGTTTTGCTTGATTTGTCATTATTTGGTGAGCAAGACAATTTATCAGAACTTTTATCTATTTTACTAGTTGTATCCGAGGACAAAATCTTTTCGAGATATTCTCTCGCTTTCTTCCTCTTCTTCCTCAGTCTGTCTTTCTGCCCTTGCGAAAGCTTTACTTTCTTTTCTAGAACTTTCTGTTCTTGAACTTTAGGTTCTTGAACTTGCTGTTCTTTGGGCTTGACATTAACTGGTTTCTTTGCCACTTTCTGAGATTCAGCCCTCGATCTTCCCTTTGATTTCATTGGGCAATCTCTGGCAATGTGACCTTTGATATGGCATTCAAAGCATTTCCTCGTCTCAAACCACTGATTTTGGCAGTTAACAGCAATGTGTCCTCGAACACCACAGTTGTAACACACTCTGTTATCGTACCATTCAACACTATCACACCAAACACTCAGATCATAACATTGTCTGGCTTTGTGATCATCATCCCTCCTGAAAACTGGATTTGGCTTTGAAGCACTGTGGTCAAACCTGCACCACTTTTCACCAACTATTTTTGAGTTTTGATTTTTCAATTTTTGTGGTTTTTGATTGCGATTGGATGATTGAACTGATGAGCTTTTATTCTTGTTTTGACCATTTTCTGAATTTTTAATTTTTTGTTTCTGTTCCACTTTCTTCTTTAAAGGTTTTTGCGTAGAGCATTCACCCTTTTCAGTCGATTGCAGAACAGTTTTTTGAAAATTTTCTTTTAATTTCAAAAATATTTTCTTTTTCTCATTTTCAGCATCAGACTCTGACTCAGACTCATCTGCTGAATAAAACTCTTCATTTTCATCATCAGTTTTCTCATCACAATCTTCAACTTTGACTTTGTCAAAGTTTGTGACATTGTCACTTATTGGAACATAATTGATCGGTTTTGGACAGGGGAACACAGATAAAGTCACAAAACCTTTCAATTTCTTTTCAAGCTCATCAATTTTGTTCCTTGAATTCTCAGCTTCATTTTCAAGCTGAGATATTCGTTCAAGATGAGACTTGATTGTTTTTTCGTTTTCAATTTTAATGTCTTCAAGAACAGATTTTTCATTTTCCAAAACTTTTAACTGTTCTTGAAATTTTATTTCATTTGCTTTCAAATTTTTGTTCTCAAGTTTTATCCAGAAATCTTCATCTTCTGAAGATTTCTTTTTGCTTTCAAAATCTTTTTCTTTCTCTTTCAAAATCTTGTTTTCTAATGTCAAACTGTTCAAATCATTTAACAGTTTGTCATTTTCAAATTTCAACCTCTCACAATTTTCCTGCAAATCAAAAATCTGTTTCTTATCAGCTTTCTTCTCGTCTTTCAAAACTGAAATTTCTTCAAGCTGTTCCTCTCCCACTTGAACACCTTTACTCTTGCTCTTCTTTAATATTGATTTTCCACTTTGACTTTTCTTCTTCTCAGCATTTCTCTCCATCTGTTCTTTAAGTTTCTCAATGAATTGACAAATTGTCAATCTAGAGTATTCTCCGGTTCTTTTTAAATCTAAAAGATATGTACCCCACTCTTGTTGAGGTATGGCATTGGCCAATCTTTCAACCCATTCATTTAGACTTTTCTGAATACCCTTCTCAGACATTGAGCGAACAGGATGGCTATACCTCTCAATAATAGTCTTTGTACTTTCTCCTGGACAACCTGAAAACGAGTCAAATTCTTTCTTTAGTACATTTAATCTATTAAATGTTTCACTATTCATATTAAAGAAATTGATATCCATGATTCGGAAACACGTTTCAATGTTGTTGGAGTGAGATCACTGAATGAATAGGCTTGATCAATACAAAACGAATTCAATTGGGCCTTCACTGATTGGGCCGATGATAATGAAACTTGGGCCGATGATTTTAACTCTTGAACCAATGAAAGCACATGCAAATTCTGATCACACGCATCTACCCACTTCCAAATCAAATAACCGACACTTTGTCTCACTTCACAAATCTTTGATTGGGCCGAAACTAGCACATGTACTACTGACAATTTTCACTTGAATTGTTACTACCTAGACAATAGTCAACAAACAATAATACTCTTTACATGCACATGCCGCCGACAAAGTTTAATCAGATCACATGCCATCTTGATGTTATAAATGTTCCAAAAATTGTAGACTTCACATGCAAACATATACAGACTCACATGTGTCTGACACACAATCACTTAGCCGACAACTTTTTATATTCACATACTATTCTTGAACCAAGCATTCACGTGACAAACTGACAACTTTGTTTAAAGTTTTCCACAACCCGATACACTTTCACGTGAAATGAAATCAACACGAAATAAAATTTTAATGTTTCAAGCAAAATCAAAATGATGATACGAGCGGAATCATGCTTTTCAGGCAGAGTCAGGTAGTCCCTCGAGCAGAATCAGATAGACCCTCGAGCGGAATCACATATTCGAATTAAAACTCTGATTTCGCTCCTAATTCTTGAGCGGAATAAGAATTTTTTGATGAAAAATCTGATTTCGCTCTAAAATCAAGCATAAACTTAAACTATCTCGTTCGAGCGGAATCAGGTTTTATGCCATTTTTTTTACCACTTTTAAGTCGAATTTTAAGCTGATACTTTCAAGGATTTGTTAAAAGTTACTTTTACACAATATGTCAAAAACTCAGTCCATTTTGTCCGTCCAAACGTTCAGAAATCCAAAAAGTGTAGGAAAAATGCACTAATTCACGCGTATTGGCTCATCACTGGCTCTGATACCAATTGTAGGATCGATTTATCGACCGAGTGAGTCAATTCAGAGTCAATACGCACTATTTGAAAGGCGGAATCAATCAAACAGAGTAGAATTAGCAAGAATGGAGTAGAAAACAGAAAAGTATCACTTTTAACACTTGTTTCTCATTAATACTTCACGTGGAAAACTGGCAAGAGTTCGGTACAATACTTCTGATTCCGTGCCTAAATGAGAAACACACTACCTATTTATAAGATTTCTAATTCCGCTCTAAATGAAACCTTTGTCATTTTGGGCGGAATCACTAACTTGACTTTTACGAGCGGAATCACCTTTTGTCTTCAAGCGGAACCTTCTAAAAAGCAATTCAAACAAACCGACATATTTGACTTTCAAACTAACAGACTATACATTCTTGTTTCCTGTGCATTCTATCTTGTGCTGATGTAGGATGATGTCATTAGTATGATGTCATCATCAATAATGATGACATCACTCTTGATTAGATCCGCAACGAACCGAAACTCGACATAAGACGAAGACGACAGATGTATGCACTAACAGCTAGTAGTAAGACTCTTGAAACTTGATTTTGCTTCTCATTATGTTGGTTAAAAGATTATGTAAGTAACTAATCATAAAGATCATGAAAGAACAAGAAGATAATCTTTAATATAAAGCTCACTAACATAAGAATCTTGTTGTTTTCGTGTATGTATGAATCTTGATTGTTGATTTCTTGTGATTATGATGTTAATCATCATAAGAAACTTGCTAGATTGTGATTAAACACATGATCTAGCAAGTGTGAGGATGGATCTTGTGAAATCAAAATGATCATCCTATTATGTGGAACATGAACTTAAAAATGAAGATGTTTTTGAGCATGATGATGATTTATACATAATATAAGTCTTGTAGATGGTTGATTTCAAAACTAATTTTCTCAAGAAACCAAGTTTATTTACAAGATTTACATAATCATGATTTTTAAAGAAACTAATCATATTTTTAGTGTTAAATCAAGACTAGAAACATGTTTGTAACAAGAAAAATACAAAAGAATTATTTTTAGAAAAATCATCCTACAAGTTGTAAAGGACCAAATTTTGCAAGGATGTGATTTACAAACAAATAACCACATTTTTAAGGGTAAGTAAACCTACCAAATAACATACTAAGTTACTACAAATTTTTACAAAGTTTCAAGTTCATGTCATAGTGTAAATTTCATATTTTTGGCACATGGTAAGTCTTGAATGAATTATTGATGATTGGTGATGATTTTAAAAGAAAATGATATGCTTTTAAAGCATGGAAACCTCATTTTTAAGGGGAAACTATGGCAAAATTTTTGTAGAAATTAAACACTTAGAAATTTATTTTTAAACAAGTGTTTACAAATGAATTTTTAACCATGGTTTTCATATAAAAATTTGCCATAATTTTTGTTACAAAAAGTACAAAAGTTGGAGGTAGACTTTTTATAAATAAAAGTGACTAAGTATATATTTAGGAAAATATAATTAGAAGTCACCAACTGTGTGCTACTTGTATATTATGTGTATTAGTTATATTATTTTAAGACTTGAAAATAATACAACTTACCAAAATACCTCAAAAATTATAATACAAAGTAATACAAAAATTCCAAGAAAACAAATATATAATTTATACCCGAATATTGGACAAACCGAACACGGGCGTATGAACTACACTTATATATATATATATTCTGGAAATAGATATATATTTTGACAAACGAGTTAAACGGTATTTTGGAAACCGAATAAACGGAAATTATAATTTTTACAAGTGTAACAAAAATATATCATATTTTTGTCAAGTAGAAAATACATTATTTTTGAGTGGAGAAAAATAAATATATTTTCTTGAACAATTACAAGATATATTATTTTTGGAGAATATATATATATATATATATATATATATAGTTAGGATCATGTAAAAAAAGCCCAAAGTGTGAGAAAGGTAAGAAAGAATCTCAGCCATTAGATCTTTTGATCTAATGGTTGAGATCAATAGGGACCAAAATGTAAAATATTTTTATTAATTTGGATTGAATTGAAATATCTAGGGGTAATTGTGTCTTTTTATCTTCATTTTGTAAATCAAAATCCCTACAATTTCGTTCTCTCTCTATCATACGTTCCTAATTTCTCTCTTTCTCTCTCTTTCTTCTTCCATATTCAGAACAGAATCCCTGCAAACAGAAAACGTAAACATCAATCAGAAGCGGACCGGCAGTGGTGGTCGACGACGGCGGTGGCGGACCGGCAGTGGTGGTGCCGGCAGCGGAGAAGAAGATGATACAGAGATGTAAGGATTATTGAATGGTGTTATTTTTCTTTTCATTAATGGTGTTATTTTCCTTTGTTAATGGTGTTTTTTCTTTTCTGAATGGTGTTATTTTTCTTTTCTTAATGGTGTTTTTTTCTTTTCTGAATGATGTTTTTTTTCTTTTTCTGAATGGTGTTATATTTCTTTTACTGAATGGTGTTATATTCTTGTACTGAATGGTGTTTATTTTATTTACTGCTGAATGGTGTTTTTTTTTGTGCTGAATGGTGTTATTTTTGTGCTGAATGATGTTATTTTTTGTATGAATGGTGTTTTTTTTTTGTGCTGAATGGTGTTATATTTTGTGCTGAATGATGTTATTTTTGTGTGAATGGTGTTTTTTTTTGTGCTGAATGGTGTTATGTTTGTGCTGAATGAGTTTATTTTTGTGTGAATGGTGTTTTTTTTTGTGCTGAATGGTGTTATATTTGTGCTGAATGGTGTTATATTTTCTGAATGGTGTTATATTTAAAACACCATGTATGAACATGCTCTGAATGGTGTTATATTTATGGACGATTATAAGTCCTTAAATCAAGGATTTTCTCTCTTCAAATCCTTAAATCAAGGATTACCATATTTGAATTTGTTAATGCATTTACAATTATACCCTTTTCAATTAATTTAGATCTAATGGTTGAGATTCTTTCTTACTTTTCTCACACTTTTGGTCTTTTTTACAATAACTCCACCCTATATATATATATATATAGGGAGAAGATCATGCGGGAACCACCTCTTATTGTGAGAACCGCGAGAACCAATGTGAACACACCAAAAATGCCTAAAAATAGCTAAAAATCACACAAAATTTTTTTTTTGATTTTTTTAGGTTAAAATCGCTACTTTTCGAACAAAAAAAAAAAAAAAAAATTTTTTTTTGGCTTCGAAAAGTAGCGATTTTAACCTAAAAAATATTAAAAAAATCAAAAAAAAAAATTTGGATTTTTTTAGGTTTTTTGGGGGTTTAGTTTTTAGCATTTTAGCTTGGGGGGGGGGGGGGGGGGTGGGGGGGGGGGTTTAGGTTTTTGGGGGGTGGGGGAGGGGGGTTTAGGTTTTTGGGGGGTGGGGGAGGGGGGTTTAGGTTTTTTGGGGGGGGGGGGTGGGGTTAGGTTTTTTTTAGGTTTTTTTAGGTTTTTTTTAGCTTGGAGGGGGGGGGGGTGGGGGGTTTAGGTTTTTTGGGGGGGGGGGGGGTTTAGGTTTTTTTAGCTATTTTAGGTTGTGTTCACATTGGTTCTCACGGTTCTCACAATAAGGGTGGTTCTCGCATGAGCCCCTCCATATATATATATATATATATTCTTAAACAGATTAAGAATATATTATTTTTGGGTGAAAATTTGAAATATATATTTTCTAAAGTTAATCTTAAAAATACATATTATTTTTGAGATATAGGTGAAGGTATATTTATTTTTGCCGAGTAAAGTTAAAGATATTTTTCTATAAAAATTCTCTTAAAATATGAACATTTTAAGAATATATTTTGGTGATTTTTAGTTGATTAAAAATAATATTCAGGAATATTAAATACAAGATTAAGTATTAAATACAAGATTAATAAATACAAGAAAATACGTATTCTCGTACGTACAAATACACACCAGAATACAACACAGATATTTGGCAAAATACACAAGTATAATTATACCTATACTTGGGAAATATTCATGAAAAGAATTTCAAAATGAACTAAGGCAAAAATATATTATTTTGATAATATTCCAAATAAATGGATGAATATAATTTAAGTTAAAATATTATTATTTTAACTAATAATTATATACTTTGAAATTATATAATGTACATCAAAAGGGGTAACTCAAAGTATACCAAGACTTCCAAAATAAGTCTTAATGAACAACTATGACAAAGAGTCATTACACGACCTAAACGTCTAATAAAACATGGCACGTGTTAGGTAGTTGTACGACTCGTAGGAGGACCTTTGAGTATACGAGACAACTGGACGCAAACTTGTGAGTTCATGTCCCCCTTTTCTTTTAACTGTTTTTGGATTTATAACTCTCGGGGGTGAAATACATGTTACATATGTTTCAATGGTATGATTTGGCTATGAAATGAATTATTAGATCATGTGAGCATAGGCTGAAACTGAAATGCCAATAACACTCATAAGAATCATGGACAAAGGTTAGATCTAACGGGTACGTCCGAGCCCCACTCATGGTCCTTATGTGACCACTTAGAGTGCTTTAGTGTCCCAGTCGAGGTGATTCGACAACGGTCAAGGGGATTTGACACAATCAAGGTGATTTGATACAGTCAAGGGGATTTGACACAGTGTGATTTAACACAGTCAAGGGAAATTCGACATAGTCGAGGGGATTCGACACTGATAATTATCTACTCGGAATGAGTACTCCCTATGTCTTCACATACATTAATGTCCTTGCAAAACATTAATTGATCTGTTCATAGACGCTTTTCATACCTGTTTTCAAAGGAGTCTCTCAAATGTTTACAAGTTTATCAGTACTCATACAAAACGCATGAACTCGCTCAACTTTTGTTGATGTTTTCAAAATTACATGTATTTTAGGAAACAAGTTGGATCTTGGGCGCTGTTGTTGTTTCTGGATGTAAATTTCAAGTTTAGATGTCATCCAGTTTTGTTGATTTGTAACTTAATCAAAGGTTGTGTTGTTTGAAACTTAAATGACTGGTGTTTGTAATGTTTTGAACTTTATGAATGGATGAACATCATTTTGATCATATAGTTGTTTATTATAATCGAATGCAATGAGAACCAATCTAGTCACACGCATACGCTTCCGCAAATGTCAGGGTGTGACAGTTTGGACTCAGCACCTGTCATGGACATGGATTGTTAAGGGTTTTACTTCACATGGTCATAGTGGTGATAATGTGTTGCGGATTCTACAACTCACAGTCATGTCGGTTGCATACTTCACTGTCGATAGCTTACTTGCTTCACATTTCTACGTGTTACATGCTGGTTATGCGTAAAATGATTTCACTATACTATATGCTATTTAACTTGTATGCTCACCTTTACACTATGTGTATTGACTTTATTTTAACGTATTTGACAGGTTGATTAGGATGCTTGCTATGTTTTTGCTAGAAATCAAGCTAGGGAGTCTAGAAACTACACTAAATAAATTTGAGTTGTCGGAACAACCAATTTGTCTTTGAGAAAAATATCTGTATTGACTATTTTTACTTTATATGTTTATGGTATGGAACATGAATGTTAAATATATGGTAATTTCATAGTTGTTATGGATTTTCTTGGACAATCTG
Source organism: Helianthus tuberosus (assembly GCA_030545235.1). NCBI lineage: Eukaryota > Viridiplantae > Streptophyta > Magnoliopsida > Asterales > Asteraceae > Helianthus > Helianthus tuberosus. Next base: position 53,767,855 of record CM060426.1, on the reverse strand, counting down.
TTTCGCTCAGTGCCGCGCCCTGATGATTCCGCCATCGGTTGGGCTGTGACAGATTGGTATCAGAGCCATAACTATAGGGAATTAGGCAAGACTCGACCTAGTCCGGGTCAATGTCTTAGAACTGACCTAGTCTATTGTCTAAGCACCAACAGGCCGCCTTGTGCGAACCTAGTAGGGGTTTGCGCAAGTTTACTCTTTATACTCTCGCTTGTACTCGCTAAAACTCACCACTTTGCACGAACACCGCATACTACCGCTTCGTGCAACTACTCAGCTTTTCTGTATTATCGTGGAAGCATGTTGTTGAACAATCAATCATCAAAGATTGGCACTACATGTAGTGCAGAGAACTCATATGAATTACCAAAAAGCAGTTTTCCAAATTGTGGTTTTGGTTATTCGAGTACAAATGCCAAAATAAATCATCTTCAGCACTAAACAACTCTAACTCAAATGTGGTACAATGTAACATTGCATTAAATTTGAACAATTCTCAGATTTTGAGTGCAGATTTAGCAAAACAACAAATGATCTTCTTAGCATCAATTCTGGAATCCTACGAAAGTTTCGGTTTCAGGTTTGCTGTGTGTCTTGTTTGAAAGAGAAGATATTATATACGACACTTTGTTTAGTGACAAAGGTCTTTAGGGTTAGTTAAAAAGAAAAGATTTAGGGTGAAGTAAATTCTATGTGATTTGGATTGAAATAGAGTGGCCCGGGGAAAGCAAAATAAAAAATATTAAACAAGAGGTGATGTTGGATTGAACATTGTAGGGTTTGAAATAATAAAAAAAAAAATTCAAAATCAAATCAGTTTTATAATATTCTAAAATCAATAAAGAATTTTAGTGGGCTACATATTTGACTTGGGCCAATAGTTTAAACAATGAACTAACACTTTGTTATTGGGTCAAGAATTTTAAAGTTTGTTAAAGGTGATATTTGGCCGAAAATTGGACTAAAAATTGTTTTGGGCAGTTTCATAGTGGGCTTGGATTAAAGATAGTTTTAAACCGGGTTTGATTAGTGGGCCGCTAGTTTGTGGATCAAAATTTAAAAAATGTATGATTGGGATGATGGTGTTGAGGTGCATTAGTGGATGCGGGATAAAGATAAAGAAAAAAATTGGGTCAAGAGATTTATACACTTCGATGTGAAAAAGATGAATCGTTGGATCAGTTGAAAGAACGGTATTGTGATCTACTATGCTGGTTAAGGTATTACGAGGTAAGAATGTCACTGACATTCTTACCATGTCAGATGCTGAAAAGATATCGAAATTTGCAAATGCTTTACCTTCAAAATGAGATGAATATTTGATTGAGCTAAAAAAAGATTCTTGTTTTCAAGAGTTACTCTAAAAGAGTTTGTCAACAAGCTTCAAGAACACAAAACAGAAATTAAAAAGAAGAATTAGAGATCTGAATATGAAAATTTCAAAATCAAAGATGATGAAAGGATACATGACGAGATAAGAAGAGTTAAGCTAGTTAATGCAAGAAATGAGAGATTATAATCTCAATAGATCTTCTGGAGTAAATAAAGAAAAACTTAAAGAGTCATTATCATCAAATTGGGATGAAGTGTTTAAAAAACTGGAAGGGACACATTATGATCAGGCTCTTAATCAAATTGAAAGAGAAGCTATAAAAAGATGGAGAATTCAGCAGGAGAAAGAAAAGAATGAGGTGTAGAACGGTGAAGTTGAAGAATCAAGTGTGTCAACAAATGAAACCCCTTCATGTTTTGAACCTGTATGCTCAAAATGTGAAAAATCCAGATCTGATAATGTCAAACTTTTGAGAGATGTGGAAAGTTTAACATTAGAAAACAAAAATTTTATAAAATCAGAAAATGATTTGAAAAATCAAATAAATATTTTAGAAAATGAAAAATCAGTTTTAAATAAAAATGATTTTGACAAACAAAATATAATAAACTCGCATCTTAAAAAAATCACAAAACTTGAACAAGATGACGAGATTGCTAAAAATAAAATTGAAGATTTGGAAAATAAATTGAAATGTTTTGTTGCTTTGTCCTTAATGCTTGATAATATAGTTTCAAAACCGATCAATAAAAATGAAGAAACTGGGGAGGACGAATATATTTAAAATTAAAAGATTGTGATGATGAATCTGATGATGAAAATCATAAAAAGAATATATTTTTTAAATTAAAAGAAAAATTTAAAGAAATTGTTCCACAATTTGCTGAAAAGGTGAATGTTCAACTTCTAAGCAAAATGAGGAACACAAACAAAATGTTAAAAATTCAAAAAATGTTCAAAATCAAAATAAAAGATCATCAGTACAATCATCCAATCATTATAAATACAAAAATCCACAAAAAATTGAAAATCAAAACTCACAAAAAGTTGGTAAAAAGTAGTGCAAGTTTGACCATAGTGCTCAAAAGTCGAATTAAGCTTACAGGAGATGATGGAATCAAGATTCTTCAGAGACAAATCATTACTAAGATAGAAAACAGAGAAATGATGAGCACTACAAATCAAATCAGTGTTATGATTTTAGTGTTTGGTTTGAAAGAAAAGAATGGTGTGATAACAGAATATGCTACAATTGTGGATTAATCGGGCATGTTGCTGTGTATTGCATGAGACCAAGAAAGGAACAGAGACAGAGAAATGATATGCGAAGATGCTTTAAATGTCAAACAAAAGGTCATATCGTCAGAGATTGTCCGATAAGTTTAAAAAGAGAATCGTTGAATGAATCTGGGGGGGGGGGGAAGAAAGTTGTGAAGAAAACAATCAAAACTGAAGAAAAGCCCAAAGAACAGAAAGTGAAATTATCACAGGAGCAGAAAGATAGATTACGAAAGAAGAAGAAGAAGGCGAGAGAGTATTTAGAAAAGATTTTGTCCTCGGATACAACCGTTGCGTTAGATAACAGTTCTGAAAAATCATTTTGCTTTTCAAAGAATGATCATTTAAGTAAAACGAATTCATTAGATACAAATCTGAGGGCAGAAGAGAAAACGGTAGAAAAGAAAGTTACTCTTCAAATAGTTGCAAAACCAAAGCAAGTTTGCAAAGCTAAGGTTTTGAATGATCCAGAAGATATTTTAAAACTGTTTGATGACAGACGAGACTGTGAATGGACTAATGTTCCTTATGTTGATGAATCTGGTCAACCCAAATCGAATATGGATTGGGTTCCAATTCAAAACTAATTAAGTTCATTTGCATGTGCAGGTGTTCCGGAGGTTAATACAAGTCCATCATGAATAACGGAGCAGCCTGCCACATGAGGAAAAATCCTGTGATTAATACAGGAAGTGATTGGTTTGAGTGAAAAATCTTAAATTGTTAAAACTTTAAAAAGAATACACCGAAACCCTCATGGCTGAGCAAACAAAACATGATAAAACAAGTTTAACAATGGGTTCAAAACGTTAAAATATCAATGTTTTGTATTCATGGGGGTAAAAATAATCAAATTACTACTTGTGAAGCAGAAAAGGGTGGCGAGATGAAGCTATCCACATCGGTTTGTCAAATGTTTTAGAATTTTAGAGGGAGTATATAGTTTTAAAATTTGAAAAATTCAAAAACATTTGAAAATTTGAAAATTCAAAAAACATGAAAAAGTAAAAAGAGCTTTGTGGAAAAAGAGGAAATGATAGTACATCAGTAGACTATCACGGCATGCTAAAGAAATGGAAAGTCGAAATGTGATAAACGGTCTCACTGATGATATGCAAGTAGGTTTTAACACACTTAGTAAATTGATTTCGAGATATAAACCTAAATCAAAACTTTCTTAATTTGTGGGGAACATCTGTCGAATATATGGACTTAGTACTCCGAAATTTCGTTTGAGAGATTGACTGATTCTGAGATATTAGCTCTTTATATTTATTGATATCTGGGGTATTATACCTGGTCTTCTGATTTTGCGTCAGCAATGGCGTAGACCTCATATAATACTTTCGCGCTTAAAATCCCCCACTGCATAAAAATTGAGAAAATATTGAAAGATATATATCAAGTGCAGTTAAGAAGATTCCTATGTGGAACACACCTTAAGTCTAGCCTTCATCTCTTTGTCTGCATGGAAGTTCTAACCTGATCTCTTAAGGTCTCACACTAACCCAGAGATAGATATCATTTAGGTATATTCACCTGTAAGACTTAATCAAGTGAATCTTGATACGAGAGTATATTCTGAGGTGGGACACGCGATTAAGTTAGTTCTTAAAAAACCAATCTCGTATCTTGAATCAATTGAAGTTTATGTGAAAATTTAAGTGGACCAGTATACTTACAATCTAAGTGAATTGTTTAAAGCTTACAGTTTAAATAAATCAACGGTGTTAGTGATATGTCTCATAAACTGATATGATCATCTGACGTAAACTCGACAAAAATATGTTTGTAAATATTTTGTTGTTGCATTTCATTACATATAAAATCACAAAAACATTTTAGGTGTGTTTTAGCATAAAGTTATAAAATACAAAAAGATTTTATTTCACTTTATGTTTCGACCACTGATGTTGAAAAGCTTAGTTTTAAAATCTGAAGATGCTGAACATGTCTCAGAAAATAACAAGTTCATTAATTTGAAACTTGAGGTTTATAATGTAAAATCAAAAATAGTTTGAAATTGTATCGAAGGTCATTAATTTGGACTTGGTAGATAATTGGGTTTATCAAGGTCATTAAACTGAACTTGCTTATCGGTGAGGGTTACTGAATTTGATCGTGCGTTAGAGTCAACTATAGTATTGATTGGTTTGTAAATGAAAGTAAATTGATAGGGGGAGCTTGGTTTTAATGTCAAATGAAATTTTGTGGAGAGCCAAGTTATGATCCTGAAATTGCAAAGAATTATGACTAGTGGTTTTAATTGTCAAATGGACAGATACTCAAAGAGCTAGGTGAGAATCCTGGAAGCTCAAAGCAAGGAGGAATTTGCTGAAGAGAGAGTCTAATGAAAGGGGGAGCTGATGAATCAAGATGTGAAAGGGGAGTCTGTGATTCAGAACTGTCAAAGACTTTTGAAGACTCAGAAGAAGATTAGCTACTACAAAGATTGACTGCAACAATATCTAAGGGGGTGTCTGTGAATGCACTATGTCTATAGCTTCTGTCAATCATGTACTTTAGTGTCAAATATTTGAAGTCATAGTTAATAGGTTAAGACAAGACAGGATTTGAAATGTAGTTTGCTTCAGCGCATGGCGGGTTCGCGCGGATGGCCAATACGCAAGGATTGGGCGCATCCGCACTAGACTCCATTCGTGCATATGCGCATTCGTGATAAAAAGTTTGCGGGGATGGGGCTAGCCTATAAATAGGTTCATTGTCTTGTCATTTGTAAGCTTTGGATCAGAGAGGGGAAACTCTGTCCAATTGGTTTCACGGTTTTGTACTTTGATACAATCAATAGAAACCATATTAATTAGCTTGTTCTTGTTCAAGTCACCTTCGTACTCAGATTCCGCACGAGATACAAAGTAATCATAACCAGTTATACACTCAAGCAGATCGTAATAGGTCATAACAAGTTCCTACACTAATTAAATTAACTTGGTTAAGTTAAATTTCCTAACCTTAAAAGCTAACCTTAAGTCACACCCTGACTTTTGCGGAAGCGTGGTTTATTTGGTGTGACTTCTTAATACCATAGCAACAATCATAACAACGCTATATGATAAAAACATGAGATGTTTATCCATTAATAAAGTTTAGAAAATACCACATTTCCATTGTCTGAAAACATCAATACCAAATTAAGTTACAACCCATGACGTGTTTAAACGAGTTCACAAAGACTCAACAAAAGCACTTAAATAATATTTGAGTTTAGAATTATGTATCCCGTCCAGGAAAGGAATACACCCTCTAAACTCAACAACCCTGGATAACATCTTTTATTCAAACGCAGCTTAACACACATGCATACCCTTCCAGATCCACTAGTTTCCTGAAATACATGTAGTTTGAAAAATCAACAAAAGTTGAGCGAGTTCATGTGTAAGTGAGTATGTATAAACCTTTGAAATATGTCTGTATGTATGAAAGTCCCTGGTATGTAGCAATTAAGGAAAAAGAGATCACCAATGGGTTGCAAAGCCACTGGTATGTGTGAAACGGTGCAGGAAGTACTCAAACCTAGCAAACTTGTCTCCGGGAATAAGACATAGTCACCACATGGGCCACCCTGGTCCGCATGGGTGTGGGCTCGCTACACCCAAATAGATCTATCACTCATGTCCCTCGGTCCTACGATGAGGATTAATGGCCTTAAGTTTTATACCCACCTTTCACATGATCTAAGTAGTAAACCCTCCTTAAGCTAACCATACCATGTATAAAAATGTCTGTATAAATGTAACATGTATTTCACCCCCGACGTATAAAACTGAAAACAGTTAAAAGAAAAGGGGGGCATGAACTCACAGTAGTGCGTCTTCAGTATCGTCAACTCAATTCTTCGCAGCTAATCGCGACTACCTACAGTGTACTAACGTCTATTAGACGAACGGGTCGTGCCTTGGCTTAGAGGTTAATGTTTTTGAGTTGCGTTTCTTATGTCTCCGAATATTATTCCAAGTTATAATTATTTGTTAAAATAATAATTACTTTAACTTTAAATTATGTTTAATTTTGGAATAATTGTTTAATCAATATTTTGTATTAATACTTCACAAGTATTTTAACTCCGTATTTCCTTCCCAAGGATGGGGGTATTTATACACGTATATTTGTATTCTCGAAATAATATATTTTTAAGTCCCACTTAGAAAATATGTAACTTATTTGTCAAAATAATGTATTCCCAAGAAAATATATATTTTTCCCAAAAATTATATATCTTCTAAATATACTAGGAAAATATATATTTTATCTCCCAAAAATAATATATTTTCACTTCTTGTGTCCAAAACAATATTTACCAAAAATATATATTCGTAGAAGTATTTTTCGAAATATTTTATAAGTTACGTTTTAGCGTTCGGTTTCACAATAACAAATGTGTAACTTAGATATGTATTCCTTGTAATTTTTGGTATTATTTTGGAGTTGTAAATGTCATGGTATTTTGTAAGTTATATTATTTTACCCTAAAATAATATAACTACTCCACAAAGTAAACAAATATTCACACAAGTGTCTTAATATTAAATATATATTTATCCATTTTTATTTACGAAAACCAACCTCCGACATTTTGTATTTTTTTTGTAACAATACCTATGGCGAAGTTTATTTTGAAAAACAAAGTTGAAATACACTAGTAAACACTTGTCTAGAAAATATTTTCTAAGTGTTTACATTTTTAGAAAATTTCGCCATAGTTTCCTTTGAAAATGGAGGTGTCCATGCTAATAAGCATAGCATTTTCTTTTCCAAAAAAACCATTCAATCAATCAACAATCATACTCTAAACAATATTACACTTACCAAGTGCAAAACTATCCCATTTATAATACAACATGAACTTGATGTTTTATAAACACGCGTAGTGACTTGGTAAGGCGTTTAGTGGGTTTAGTTACCCTCCAAAGTGTGTTTACTTTTGTTAAAATCTCATTCTCGGGATTTTTGGATGTTCACAACTTGTGAACATATTTTACAAAAATATTTATTTACAACATTTTCATGTTTCACTAGCATCCATATACTTATTTTATTTCCAAAAATAGTGTAAGTATATGTAAGAATCATGATCTTTCAAAAACCATCTTTTAAACTTGGTTTATTTCGAAAAATCATTCACAAGTCTTGGGTTCACAAGTTTACTAGTTCATTTGGTTTGTTACTTTGTAAGAAAATCATTTTTACTTTCAAGTTCATGTTTAGTCTAGAAGATGATTATTTCATGAGAGCACATAATCATCTCTAACTTGTTAGACCATGTTTTTAATCGTACTCTAACAAGTTCCATATAATGATCAATCATCATATTACTAGGAAATCAACAAGTAATCATCAACACATACAAAACAACCACATTTTAACATTATTTCATCATGTTTCATCTTTATGTAAGCTTTGTGTTCATGATTTATATGTATGTTCATTAATGTTCTTGTATCATTCAACATAATATAACCTTTTAACCACCATAAATATGAAGTAAATAAGGATCAAGGAAGTCTTACAACTAGCTTAAAGCTAGGGAAGATCACAAGTGAAAATGGAGTGGTTAAAAGCTTGTGGTAGAGGTCCTTCAAGATCCGAGCTCACCAAACCTTCTAAATTACCTTGTATCACCTTGTAGTGCACTTGGATTAGTGGGATTGAATTGGAAAATGGTGGTGGTATATAGGGGGGTTTCGACCGTAGCTTATGTGAAGAGGGAGAGAAGGAATTGAGTGGATTAAGGTGATGAGATGATTGGTCCTTATATCCCACTAAACTTATTATCCATTGGGTTAAATACTCCCTTAAGTACACACAAGATCACCTCAAATCCCAAAGAAAGATTATTAGAAGATTTAGTGAAGATCTAACAAATCTTGGGGGTGTGGGGCCATGCTTATAACCGTGAATCACCATAGGGGGGGGGGGTAAATGTAAATTAAAATGATAAGTAGGTGATTTTAGTGGAGGGTGCTAGGTGAAAGTCTTGTGTTTATGTATTATTTGAATTATGTAATATGTTATGGTGCTCGGGAACCATAACCAGCTCAGAAAAAAGTGAAACAATGTTTCTGGTAATATTTTAGTGTTCCGGGTAATGTCCGGTTGTTCGGTTAGATACCGTTCCGTTAAAGTGCTAAGTCATTCCGTATAGTGTCCTTTATGTAACTTTTTAATTCCCGGCACTTAGGAAAGCACACAGGATCATTTTGCCATATTTTTGCAAGTTACCAGCATGTTAAAATGCTGAATTTTAATGATTAATGAAGAATTCTGCACTTTGAGTGGGTTTTAGGCACTTTCCGGCACTTTAACTATCACCTAGTGACACAGTTTTATGGTCCTTACTTCCCTACACTCCATACTAGTGTAGTACCTTGTCTGTGGCTCTTACTGGGCGTCAAAACGCTGTCTGTCTATATACTGAACCCCGTCAGCATATTCCTGATTTATTTGGTAACTGTGCTAACTGTGTTTTGTGCATCATGTATGTCAAATAAGTTTGCATGAAGTAATGGTGTGACAGTATGTAATATGTGATGCACATGTAAGTAGGATGCAATATTCAGAAAGCAATACAAGCATTTAATTGTAATTCAACACAGTCATTTAAGCACAAATTATTATTTAACAATTGTACGGAAACCTGAAAATTTGACAGTTGTCACATTCTCCCCCTGTTTAGAAAATTTCGTCCTCGAAATTTATACTACCTTAACTCCTTAGGGTTACATTATGTATATGAATAATACTGAGGTAGATATTGACAAAACCGAATCAAAATTCATTCGAATCAAGCGAAACCAAGGGCATCTTGCCATGTTAAGACCCTAATGGTCACGGGGTATGTCTCTCAGAATTTGATGTTAAAGAACGCAGGACGTATAGAGGTATAATCTAGCGTAACTTAGTTAACAGGGTGTCACCAGGGGTTTTGACCAATGGATCCCCAATTCAATTGGTCATAATATACAATCGAACGTTTACAACCATAGCACCTGCTATATAAACTAAAAATCAACAACTTGAATATGCCAATGATCTGTCAACTTTCGAATGAAAGAATGGTAAGGATTAGTGTGTTGACATTCTTGAATTTCGAAAATATACCGAATGAATTACAAGCGAATAGGGTGTATCCTTGTCGTAATTTGCAGTCGCATCAGGGATGTTTAAGCGTTAAGTCAAAGAGTATGTATAGTTTTGCGTGAAACGGTTGACTATGATTAGCACAAGCTATAAGTTTGTAATGACACCACAAGGTGTCGTAATGACATAATTTAAATATAGCGGTGACTGAACAAGTTCACCGTGTCTGAAATCAAACGGAAGTGTACTGAAACAAGCTGAAGATTCGATTCACACAATGCCATAGAGTTCTCAATTGAATACAGAACATCAAGGTACTACTGTTTCTGATTGAAGATGGAAAACAGTAAACACCGCAAGGTGATCAATTTGTAACGAAGGAATCGTTAGGGGGGTACATCGTGCTATGAAATGAATCTATGTACCATTGCCTTAACACACAACTATGTTGAAACCGCTTTAATCGTGATAAACAAGACGAATTTTAGAGCAAGTTAATGAATAAACAATTAAATCCGTGTGTGAAGTGAGTACCCAAATTAGCGCAAGCTTCAATTTTTGTGAAAGTATCACGGTAAGGTATCGAAACCAACCAACGATTTAGTGGAGTCGTAGACCAACCAAGTCTACTACGACTCAAAACAAAAGAACCTTTGCAAAAGTATTTGAATATGATGCTCTCAATACATCATATAGCGTCTTAAATTAAATATGCGAAATGGATAAGTTCAAGCAATTGAACTTGGTAACCCGACAATAAACGTATATCTCAATGAGGGTATCTCAGCATGGTTACGAAGATAAACCATGAATGTAACTTGAAAGAAATGAAGTCTAAAGAAAGTGTGTTGACTTGATAACAAGGAGGCCAACAATTTCAATAACGTAGGTTAAACCAACAATTAGCTTTAGCAAAATAATATGTGAGCTTCAGTGAAACGTTTATTCGAAGCGAAACCTCATGCGTAGCAAATGGTGCAGGCGTAACATATAAGTTTTTAAGTAATGAAACAATGAGTATGAAGAAATGATCAAGTATCGAAGCAAATGTGTGTTCGCTCTCAGCGAAGAAAATTAACGCGATGCAACTACCATTAAGGGGAGTAGAGGTGCAAACATCTACTCGCTAGAAGTAATAATGAAGATTTCAACAAAATAAGTTGGAACACTTTCTGTTTGGTTAACTGAAATAGCATAAATGTCAGGATAATGGGGTTCGCTCGAGTCAACGGGTGTGGTTCCTAAGCAACTTTTACGAGTTTTGACCTGGGTTCACAAAGGTCCTAAGTACAGGTTTCCTAGGTTTTCAAAGTTTCGTATTTTGTGAAAAACTGTTTTGTGCATCGTGTAGGAAACACCATAGTCGCGTACGTTTAATACAAGTTATTGTCCCACCATTCCTTGGTATACATTCTTCCTGAATTCCCGTATACTGACGCTCAATCATCGATCAGTCTTAAAATAGTAGTTGGGTCCTCATAGTTAGTTAAATAAACAATTCGTTAATTCTCATCAGGGGTTACCGACCCTTGTTGGCTAGTTCGTTCAGCTCCTGGTCGTGGATGCTTATTTGAAAATTATCATCCTCCTACTTGACGAGCAGCACTGGTGTTACTCAAAACGGGTAGCTTGGTCTGTTAACTTCCTTCTCTACCAGCTACTGAAGCTATTCTGCCAATCCTTGCATCGCCGAGAGTGTAAGTTGCTGGGGTGCATTGACTGTAAGCGCGACGTCGGGAAATAAATTGATGCGAGTTCGACTTGTCGTTGGAGTGGTAGTTCAGACAAGCCTTCGGCTTCTTTGTCTGCGACGTGAGCCGGGAAGGCAACACATTCTGTGCGCGAAATTCTCGTGCCTCCAAACACTAGTAATTTGTAGAGGCGTATCCTGCTTCATGAATCATAATTGCTTCATCGTTCGACATCGGGATGCGGTTAACGATCTTCGCTTGGTTGCTCGACAACTGGTCCATCCCAGTTACCACGTCGAGGCTTTTCATTAACTAGTTCTATCGAGTGCGGGTCATCTAACTTAACCCTCTACTAACCCAAGTATATTCTTAAATTCACGAGATACAAAGCTATGGTTGGTACTGGTATTAAGTAACATAGATGGAAATTTTTGGTTGACCGAGAACGTACCAGCAACTACATCTGGATTCTGGCCTGCTTTACGAGCTCCGATGCTGGATGCCCCTTCACGGTCTTGGTTAGTCCTCTTTGGGCAATCTTTTCTAAAGTGCCCCACGTTTCCACATCTGTAGCAGCCCGGACCTTTATCATTATTATTTCCGCCTTGGCTGTTGTCACCACTTCCTCCTTTTATGGGGCTCTTTGCCCAACATGCATCCTTGTTGTGTTTCCACTTTCCACATCTACCGCACTTTGGCTTCTTGCACTGACCCTCATGGTGAAATTTGCACTTTTCACATTTTGGCTTGGTTCCCAAGTAAATCTTATCATCGGCTTAATGGTTGTTAGGGAAATCTTCCTTGTAATGTCCTTTGTCCCCATAGTCAAAACAACCTCGAATATGTTTTTGTTCATCATTGGCCCCATTTCGATAGTCGTTGTTGCCGTTGTTTGCTTCGTGATTTCCGTCGCCATCTTGACCTTCGATTCCATGCCCTGTACCATTCTGACATGTCTCCTAGACAAGCCCTTCTTTGTTGCTGACATTACTTCTTCCCACCCTACATGGCCCAGCGTGATGAAATGGGCAGTGATTGCACTTAGGTAGGATGCCCCTGTATTCCTTTCCTTTTTTGGCCTTGTTCGTGTTATTCGCCTGATCACCTCCTTGGAATTCACTGAGCTTCCTTTTGTTCTTTTCAGATGACTCTACCAGAGTTTCCTTCTTCACGTCGGGGGTTGAAAGTCTTTCTAATCTAAGTGCTTCCTTAGTGAGTGCCGGACTCATCATATATGCAACCATCGTTGTTGGTGGCGTTGATGCTATCATCAAGCTCAAGGCTTGAGGCGCCAGTTCCCAAATGGATCGGGTTCCACCAGGTATGGAATGACTCGAGACAAATCATGAAGCCTCTGCACGTGCTCCACCACTTTTGGACCTTCCATCTTTAGCTTCCAGAATTCGAATTCCAGCTTCTGGATCTCCATCTGAGAACAATACTCCTTACGCATCATTTCCTTCAGCTCACTCCATGTTAACACATATGCCGCAGTTTCGCCCATTATTCGGACCCGAATGTTCCACCATAACAGAGCTTCATCTTGAAATAACCCAGTAACATATGGGACTTGTTGCTCTGGCATACAACCGCTCATTCGCACAACAACATCCACATTCTCAACACATTTACAAAGGCTATGGCACCTCCAGTGCCACTGTAGTTCAGGGGTTTGCATTCTAGAAACTGTTTATAGGTACAACCTGTACCCAAGCAATCATCATCACAGTAGTATTAGCAAAGCACATTGGGGATTTTCCAAACGTGTTGTAATGTGTCTTGGATGATTTAAACATTACCATTAGGTGGGTCATTCCTTGAGGTACCTTCGTTACGTTTGTAGCGAAGAACCTCGTGCCGAGCTATGACTCATGAGGCATGCGCTTGCCATTCTTCCTCGGTCAGTCGAATGATCTGTTGATGAGACATCTTCTAGGAAGAAGTTCGGGTTAGTTAGGTCTCGTCTGTTCAAGGAATGCAAATAGTTGTTTGGAGATCATATGTATATGAACGTATTAAATCATCATGTCAACACATCAAGCAACAGCATACTCGTGGTATAAACAAGTAAATGGAATCATGTCTAATGGGAGTATAACAAACAAACACGTATATCACAATCATAGCACATTCCTGTTATATTGGTAGCACGTTTAACGAGAGCATTATAATTAGGCTTTCATTATGCAGGTAAGCACATTGCATCATAATCATAGCATAAAATAGTAATCCAACAAGGCATGTAAGGAGAATGTTGTGATTGAGCTATCATATAACAAGACCACAGTACAGTTTACAAGTTTCACAATTGTATCATACATCAAAAGAGACTACGGGTCACATCACACTTGTCTGAATCGTCTAATAATCTACAACAACCAAAAGTCAAATGTCAAGGTCAAAATGTGGTCTTCAAAAGCTGTGCAATCAGGCTCAATAGCTGGATTCTCATCAAAAGTAATGCTACCTACATCAAACCAAAAACCTCAAGCTGATGGGGGAGGAGGAAGAGGTGGAGGAATGAAGAGCAAACAACGCAAATGCACCAAATCCTCCTCGAGCGCATGAATAATACGCAACAAACAAGCAATCTGCTGCTCCATAGTCAAAAATCGGATGTCGAAATCCGGGTAAGGAAATAGTGGAGCAGGTGGGACAGCAAACTGTGACGGACCAGCAAAAGGTGGAGGACGCGGGATCCTCTCGATCTCAGCGACTCTCCGACTCAACATGTCCTGCTGTAGCTGCAGGGATAAAAGTATATCATCCGTAGAGTACCCAACATGGAAGGGATGATACGGATCTGATAAAGGCATGACGTTGGGCGAAGACCACATGAATGGCTCACCCGTGGGTGCAGAAGAAGAAGCCATGTGTGGAAACGGTGGCATGAACTGATCGGCTCCTGACACAAAAGGTATGTGAGTGTGCTGCTGACTGGAAGGTCCTTCCCCTGGACGGGGAGGAGGAATGACCTGGAGAAATGTAACTGGTAGATCCGTGCGGTGCACATCAGTCTCATGAGGATGAAAGGGAGCGATACCAAAGGGTGCATGAACAGGTGCAGCTGGGGGAGTAACTGGTCTGGCAAAAGGGGGGTAGTCGTCATCAGCTTCAATCCACCCATTACGGGTGTGAGCATATCTAGAGTCAACGTGTGTAGCAAAAGGGGCGCGATCAACAAATACAGGTATAGGGTCAGGCAGAGGTGCAACAGCTGGGACATCAACAACTGGTGGTGCAACAACTGGGACATCAACAACTGGTGGTGCAATAACTGGGACATCAGCAGGGATAGGGTCGTGCACAAGTAATGGGTCGTGAGCAAAAACGAGCTCTGGTGCTATCTCAGGCTCTGGGTCAGCGGGAGCAAGCTCATGATCAGCGGGTATGTCAAGAAGCTGATCATCAGGAATAACAGGTGCCTCAACAGGCTGCTCCTCAGGGATAAACTCCATCTCATGGTCTGGATCAAAATCGTGTGGGAAGTCAGGGATGAACCCAAAACCCAGCTGCGGAACGATAGGATCCATCTCATCATCAAACTCAGGATCAGACTCAAAATCATGTGGCGAATCAGGTGCAGCTAACATGTCGGTGTCGGAATTAGTGTCTGTGGGATATCGCTGTAATCCCAGTGCATGAAGAGTAGAAGACGACACGGACTCAAACGAATCGGGACCATACGAATCGTGACCAGACTGGTCAGATAAAACCTCCATAACAGGAACCTCGACAGGAATAACAATAGCATCAACAACAGGAATATCATTAACAGGGACAACAACGTCATCATCGACCAGGATCTCAACAGGAGGAATAGCAACATCATCATCAATTGGGGCCCCGCCATCCTGGTCATCCTCAGGGGGACCCTCGATGAAGAGATCGGCTTCATCGTCCGACATATCGTCGAGAGGTAGGTCCTCAACAGGAAAAGCAGCAAGAGGAATAGGTGCAGGGATCTGAGCAAGAGGTAGATCCCCGTCAAGAAAACCATCAGCTAAAGGTAAATCATCTTCGAAGTCTGGTAGAGCGAAGGGCTGGAAGTCATCGGTGTCATCAGATAGTATCTCTGGGTCTGAAGCAATCTCGTCGTCCGAGACTATAGCTATCGGGTCTATCGTATCTGATACGCCACTCTCCGAAGAATATGACATAATGTCTGTAATAACACAACCACACATATGCACATATATCAATGAACATCAAATAAGCACGTAGGTAATAACAATGTAAGCATGTAATCATCCTAGTCTTCCCCAGACTATCCCACCCAGCCTCTCAGACTGAACTCCCTAGTCTCTCAGACTAAAACTCCCCAGTTTCCCAAACTAAACTACCTAGTCTCTTAGACTAACTCCCTGGTCTCTAAGACCAATTCCCTGGTCTCTAAGACCAACTTCCCCAGTCTCTAAGACTAAATCCCTGGTCTCTAAGACCATATTTCCCCAGTCTCTAAGACTAAATCCCTGGTCTCTAAGACCAAATTTCCCCAGTCTCTAAGACTAAATCCCTGGTCTCTAAGACCAAATCCCTGGTCTCTAAGACCAACTTCCCCAGTCTCTAAGACTAAATCCCTGGTCTCTAAGACCAAATTTCCACAGTCTCTAAGACTAAATCCCTGGTCTTTAAGACCAAATTTCCCCAGTCTCTAAGACTGATTCCCTGGTCTCTAAGACCGAATTATAAACATACCCTTTTTAAAAGTGTATTTGTGCCTTTTATTTGTAAAAATGTTTGTTTCATGGATCTGGACGCTTTGTGTATGCAATGAAAAAAATGTTTTCGTGAGAGCCCTGATGATCATAGTCTAGACTCGAGAAAGAATCTTAGTTTGTTATGATCGAGGCTCTGATATCAAGCTGTCACACCCTGACTTTTGCGGAAGCGTGGTTTATTTGGTGTGACTTCTTAATACCATAGCAACAATCATAACAACGCTATATGATAAAAACATGAGATGTTTATCCATTAATAAAGTTTAGAATATACCACATTTCCATTGTCTGAAAACATCAATACCAAATTAAGTTACAACCCATGACGTGTTTAAACGAGTTCACAAAGACTCAACAAAAGCACTTAAATAATATCCGAGTTTAGAATTATGTATCCCGTCCAGGAAAGGAATACACCCTCTAAACTCAACAACCCTGGATAATATCTTTTATTCAAACGCAGCTTGACACACATGCATACCCTTCTAGATCCACTAGTTTCCTGAAAATACATGTAGTTTGAAAAATCAACAAAAGTTGAGCGAGTTCATGTGTAAGTGAGTATGTATAAACCTTTGAAATATGTCTGTATGTATGAAAGTCCCTGGTATGTAGCAATTAAGGAAAAAGAGATCACCAATGGGTTACAAAGCCATTGGTATGTGTGAAACGGTGCAGGAACTACTCAAACCTAGCAAACTTGTCTCCGGGAATAAGACATAGTCACCACATGGGCCACCCTGGTCCGCATGGGTGTGGGCTCGCTACACCCAAATAGATCTATCACTCATGTCCCTCGGTCCTACGATGAGGATTAATGGCCTTAAGTTTTATACCCACCTTTCACATGATCTAAGTAGTAAAGCCTTCTTAAGCTAACCATACCATGTATAAAAATGTCTGTATAAATGTAACATGTATTTCACCCCCGACGTATAAAACTGAAAACAGTTAAAAGAAAAGGGGGGCATGAACTCACAGTAGTGCGTCTTCAGTATCGTCAACTCAATTCTTCGCAGCTAATCGTGACTACCTACAGTGTACTAACGTCTATTAGACGAACGGGCCGTGCCTTGGCTTAGAGTTTAATGTTTTTGAGTTCCGTTTCTTATGTCTCCGAATATTATTCCAAGTTATAATTATTTGTTAAAATAATAATTACTTTAACTTTAAATTATGTTTAATTTTGGAAAAATTGTTTAATCAATATTTTGTATTAATACTTCACAAGTATTTTAACTCCGTATTTCCTTCCCAAGGATGGGGGTATTTATACACGTATATTTGTATTCTCGAAATAATATATTTTTAGTCCCACTTAGAAAATATATAACTTTTTTGTCAAAATAATGTATTCCCAAGAAAATATATATTTTCCCAAAAATTATATATCTTGTAAATATACTAGGAAAATATATATTTTATCTCCCAAAAATAATATATTTTCACTTCTTGTGTCCAAAACAATATTTACCAAAAATATATATTCGTAGAAGTATTTTCCGGAATATTTTATAAGTTACGTTTTAGCGTTCGGTTTCACAATAACAAATGTGTAACTTAGATATGTATTCCTTGTAATTTTTGGTATTATTTTGGAGTTGTAAATGTCATGGTATTTTGTAAGTTATATTATTTTACCCTAAACTAATATAACTACTCCACAAAGTAAACAAATATTCACACAAGTGTCTTAATATAAAATATATATTCTAAATATATATTTATCCATTTTTATTTACGAAAACCAACCTCCGACACTTTGTATTTTTTTGTAACAATACCTATGGCGAAGTTTATTTTGAAAAACAAAGTTGAAATACACTAGTAAACACTTGTTTAGAAAATATTTTCTAAGTATTTACATTTTTAGAAAATTTCGCCATAGTTTCCTTTGAAAACGGAGGTGTCCATGCTAATAAGCATATCATTTTCTTTTCCAAAAAAAAAACCATTCAATCAATCAACAATCATACTCTAAACAATATTACACTTACCAAGTGCAAAACTATCCCATTTATAATACAACATGAACTTGATGTTTTATAAACACGCGTAGTGACTTGGTAAGGCGTTTAGTGGGTTTAGTTACCCTCCGAAGTGTGTTTACTTTTGTTAAATTCTCATTCTCGGGATTTTTGGATGTTCCTAGCTTGTGAACATATTTTACAAAAATATTTATTTACAACATTTTCATGTTTCACTAGCATCCATATACTTATTTTATTTCCAAAAATAGTGTAAGTATATGTAAGAATCATGATCTTTCAAAAAGCGTCTTTTAAACTTGGTTTATTTAGAAAAATCATTCACAAGTCTTGGGTTCACAAGTTTACTAGTTCATTTGGTTTGTTACTTTGTAAGAAAATCATTTTTACTTTCAAGTTCATGTTTAGTCTAGAAGATGATTATTTCATGAGAGCACATAATCATCTCTAACTTGTTAGACCATGTTTTTAATCATACTCTAACAAGTTCCATATAATGATCAATCATCATATTACTAGGAAATCAACAAGTAATCATCAACACATACAAAACAACCACATTTTAACATTATTTCATCATGTTTCATCTTTTTGTAAGCTTTATGTTCATGATTTATATGTATGTTCATTAATGTTCTTGTATCATTCAACATAATATAACCTTTTAACCACCATAAATATGAAGTAAATAAGGATCAAGGAAGTCTTACAACTAGCTTAAAGCTAGGGAAGATCACAAGTGAAAATGGAGTGGTTAAAAGCTTGTGGTAGAGGTCCGATGCTGGATGCCCCTTCACGGTCTTGGTTAGTCCTCTTTGGGCAATCTTTTCTAAAGTGCCCCACATTTCCACATCTGTAGCAGCCCGGACCCTTATCATTATTATTTCCGCCTTGGCTGTTGTCACCACTTCCTACTTTTATGGGACTCTTTGCCCAACATGCATCCTTGTTGTGTTTCCACTTTCCACATCTACCGCACTTTGGCTTCTTGCACTGACCCTCATGGTGAAATTTGCACTTTTCACATTTCGGCTTGGTTCCCAAGTAAATCTTATCATCGGCTTAATGGTTGTTAGGGAAATCTTCCTTGTAATGTCCTTTGTCCCCATAGTCAAAACAACCTCGAATATGTTTTTGTTCATCATTGGCCCCATTTCGATAGTCGTTGTTGCCGTTGTTTGCTTCGTGATTTCCGTCGCCATCTTGACCTTCGATTCCATGCCCCGTACCATTCTGACATGTCTCCTAGACAAGCCCTTCTTTGTTGCTGACATTACTTCTTCCCTCCCTACATGGCCCAGCGTGATGAAATGGGCAGTGATTGCACTTAGGTAGGATGCCCCTGTATTCCTTTCCTTTTTTGGCCTTGTTCGTGTTATTTGCCTGATCACCTCCTTGGAATTCACTGAGCTTCCTTTTGTTCTTTTCAGATGACTCTACCGGAGTTTCCTTCTTCACGTCGGGGGTTGAAAGTCTTTCCAATCTAAGTGCTTCCTTAGTGAGCGCCGGACTCATCATATATGCAACCATCGTTGTTGGTGGCGTTGATGCTATCATCAAGCTCAAGGCTTGAGGCGCCAGTTCCCAAATGGATCGGGTTCCACCAGGTATGGAATGACTCGAGACAAATCATGAAGCCTCTGCACGTGCTCCACCACTTTTGGACCTTCCATCTTTAGCTTCCAGAATTCGAATTCCAGCTTCTGGATCTCCATCTGAGAACAATACTCCTTACGCATCATTTCCTTCAGCTCACTCCATGTTAACGCATATGCCGCAGTTTCGCCCATTATTCGGACCCGAATGTTCCACCATAACAGAGCTTCATCTTGAAATAACCCAGTAACATATGGGACTTGTTGCTCTGGCATACAACCGCTCATTCGCACAACAACATCCACATTCTCAACACATTTTACAAAGGCTATGGCACCTCCAGTGCCACTGTAGTTCAGGGGTTTGCATTCTAGAAACTGTTTGTAGGTCTAACCTGTACCCAAGCAATCATCATCACAGTAGTATTAGCAAAGCACATTGGGGATTTTCCAAACGTGTTGTAATGTGTCTTGGATGATTTAAACATTACCGTTAGGTGGGTCATTCCTTGAGGTACCTTCGCTACGTTTGTAGCGAAGAACCTCGTGCCGAGCTATGACTCGTGAGGCATGCGCTTGCCATTCTTCCTCGGTCAGTCGAATGATCTGTTGATGAGACATCTTCTAGGAAGAAGTTCGGGTTAGTTAGGTCTCGTCTGTTCAAGGAATGCAAATAGTTGTTTGGAGATCATATGTATATGAACGTATTAAATGATCATGTCAACACATCAAGCAACAGCATACTCGTGGTATAAACAAGTAAATGGAATCATGTCTAATGGGAGTATAACAAACAAACACGTATATCACAATCATAGCACATTCCTGTTATATTGGTAGCACGTTTAACAAGAGCATTATAATTAGGCTTTCATTATGCAGGTAAGCACATTGCATCATAATCATAGCATAAAATAGTAATCCAACAAGGCATGTAAGGAGAATGTTGTGATTGAGCTATCATATAACAAGACCACAGTACAGTTTACAAGTTTCACAATTGTATCATACATCAAAAGAGACTACGGGTCACATCACACTTGTCTGAATCGTATAATAATCTACAACAACCAAAAGTCAAATGTCAAGGTCAAAATGTGGTCTTCAAAAGCTGTGCAATCAGGCTCAATAGCTGGATTCTCATCAAAAGTAATGCTACCTGCATCAAACCAAAAACCTCAAGCTGATGGGGGAGGAGGAGGAGGTGGAGGAATGAAGAACAAACAACGCAAATTGTCACACCCCCAAAATCCACACGCGGAGTACCACCGCTTGGAGGCGTGACATGACCAGGATCAAGCCACCAATCATATTGAACACATAAGTGAAATAGTAAATGTCATACATCAATACGATAGGCGTTTTCAAAACCAAACATAAACAAGTTTGTAGCGGAAGCCATAACGTGAGACCCAACATAAGTATAAGTACAAAATGTCATAAGGTTTAACAACACGTCCACGATCCTTGTCCACAACGACCGTGCCTCCCGTGCAAGCTCCATAAGTACCTATGGTCCTACAAGGCATGTAACAGAGAGTCAACAACTAGTTGAGCGAGTTCACAGTTGGTTGTTCGGTTATAGTAATTGTATGGTAAACTATATGTTCGTTTAGTAACTCTTATATCGTATGTACTTGAATCACAGTCTCTTAGACATGTGTGCGAAGATTGTGGGGGTTTCCCATGTTTTCTATACTAGGTATATTTGTATCGCAGCCCACCCGGCATGTGTGCGAAGTTTAAAGTATGGTTCGCAGCCATTCCAGGCATGTGTGCGAAGATTAGTTCTATTATCGCAGCCAATCCCGGCGTGTATGCGAAGAGAAGTATATGTATCACTAGTCTAGCCGTATCTACCAATAACCTTCCTCTCCCGAGGCCTATGGTATGTAATTCCAATAACAATTCAAGCATAAGTAATCATCCAAACCCATTCCCATCCCGGGAATCCCATGCCTTGGTAAGAGTGTGAACTCACCTTGTTTCGCTCGGTATGCTAAGTATGTGCTCAAAGTAAGTCAATCACGTCCTAAAGTGTGCACGTATACACAATCAGTTTGTATTTACGAAGTTGGCACGTAAGTATAATCATAGTGGACAACACATCAAAAATCACCAAGTAGCACATTGCACGTATTCATGATCAGGCGTAGCATCTAACAGCAGTTAGTTAACTCAGTTAAGACTTAACAGAAACAAATTGCATAACAGTTTACCCAGCCGACGAAACACCCCTGTTTCGCCGTGAAATCCTTTGACGAAACACTTCCGTTTCGTCGATTACATTCTTGGCGAAACACAACCTGTTTCGCCGTTCACTTCTGACGAAACACCCCTGTTTCGCCATTAACCCTTGGCGAAACACCCCTGTTTCGCCGTAAACTCCATTTCGTGAACAAGTATCATTTACGCAGACAACACAGAAACCCTATCCCCTGCTAACAATCGGCATCAGTATTATCGATCATCATCATCAGTAAAATCACGTAACCATCACAAAACAACACTCATGTAATCCATACCTTATGCATAACCGTTTGCTAGAAAATCATACAGTTCACGATATCCATACATATGCACAATCGATAGTCATACATAAATCATTAGCACATAAATCATCATCTATTTCTCATGTAACTTACGCGTATAATCATATTTGATCCAGAAATCAAGCATATACACAACATGTATAAAGAAATCAAAGGACAAAGAAACCGATTAGACGAGCACGCACTAACCGAGATATCCGGGATGAACACGGGAGGATTAGAGAGAGAAAGATGATGGTGGAAGATGGGTATCGCCTTCACACAGTGGAGAGTTCTAGGGTTTCTATTTTTGTTCAAAGTGTGAAACAGGAAGTCGGTTCACGTTAAAACACACGAATTACCGTTCTGGGCCCTTAATGGGCTTGGCGAAACTGGGCTTGGCGAAACAGACTTCTGTTTCGTCGAGATGCATATGGCGAAACAGTCTGTTTCGTCGGGTCCTGTCTGTTTCGTCGGGTCCTTAATGTGTTAGACAGTTTAAGTTTTCAACAGGTTTCATGTTATACAACCAAACACAAAATCATACAAACACCATGCGTTTTATCATATCATAACATGTACAGTTACAAGTCAAACAAGTCAAACAACTAACAATCAAAGTCAACGTGCAATAAATACGAAAGTGAAAGTCGGAAACTCGAGTTGTCACACAAATGCACCAAATCCTCCTCGAGCGCATGAATAATACGCAACAAACAAGCAATCTGCTGCTCCATAGTCAAAAATCGGATGTCGAAATCCGGGTAAGGAAATAGTGGAGCAGGTGGGACAGCAAACTGTGACGGACCAGCAAAAGGTGGAGGACGAGGGATCCTCTCGATCTCAGCGACTCTCCAACTCAACATGTCCTGCTGTAGCTGCAGGGATAAAAGTATATCATCCGTAGAGTACCCAACGTGAAAAGGATGATACGGATCTGATAAAGGCATGACGTTGGGCGAAGACCACATGAATGGCTCGCCCGTGGGTGCAGAAGAAGAAGCCATGTGTGGAAACGGTGGCATGAACTGATCGGCTCCTGACACAAAAGGTATGTGAGTGTGCTGCTGACTGGAAGGTCCTTCCCCTGGACGGGGAGGAGGAATGACCTGGAGAAATGTAACTGGTAGATCCGTGCGGTGCACATCAGTCTCATGAGGATGAAAGGGAGCGATACCAAAGGGTGCATGAACAGGTGCAGCTGGGGGAGTAACTGGTCTGGCAAAAGGGGGGTAGTCGTCATCAGCCTCAATCCACCCATTACGGGTGTGAGCATATCTAGGGTCAACGTGTGTAGCAAAAGGGGTGCGATCAACAAATACAGGTATAGGGTCAGGCAGAGGTGCAACAACTGGGACATCAACAACTGGTGGTGCAACAACTGGGACATCAACAACTGGTGGTGCAATAACTGGGACATCAGCAGGGATAGGGTCGTGCACAAGTAAAGGGTCGTGAGCAAAAACGAGCTCTGGTGCTATCTCAGGCTCTGGGTCAGCGGGAGCAAGCTCATAATCAGCGGGTATGTCAAGAAGCTGATCATCAGGAATAACAGGTGCCTCAACAGGCTGCTCCTCAGGGATAAACTCCATCTCATGGTCTGGATCAAAATCGTGTGGGAAGTCAGGGATGAACCCAAAACCTAGCTGCGGAACGATAGGATCCATCTCATCATCAAACTCATGATCAGACTCAAAATCATGTGGCGAATCAGGTGCAGCTAACATGTCGGTGTCGGAATTAGTGTCTGTGGGATATCGCTGTAATCCCAGTGCATGAAGAGTAGAAGACGACACGGACTCAAACGAATCGGGACCATACGAATCGTAACCAGATTGGTCAGATAAAACCTCCATAACAGGAACCTCGACAGGAATAACAATAGCATCAACAACAGGAATATCATTAACAGGGACAACAACGTCATCATCGACCAGGATCTCAACAGGTGGAATAGCAACATCATCATCAATTGGGGCCCCGCCATCCTGGTCATCCTCAGGGGGACCCTCGATGAAGAGATCGGCTTCATCGTCCGACATATCGTCGAGAGGTAGGTCCTCAACAGGAAAAGCAGCAAGAGGAATAGGTGCAGGGATCTGAGCAAGAGGTAGATCCCCGTCAAGAAAACCATCAGCTAAAGGTAAATCATCTTCGAAGTCTGGTAGAGCGAAGGGCTGGAAGTCATCGGTGTCATCAGATAGTATCTCTGGGTCTGAAGCAATCTCGTCGTCCGAGACTATAGCTATCGGGTCTATCGTATCTGATACGCCACTCTCCGAAGAATATGACATAATGTCTGTAATAACACAACCACACATATGCACATATATCAATGAACATCAAATAAGCACGTAGGTAATAACAATGTAAGCATGTAATCATCCTAGTCTTCCCCAGACTATCCCACCCAGCCTCTCAGACTGAACTCCCTAGTCTCTCAGACTAAAACTCCCCAGTTTCCCAAACTAAACTACCTAGTCTCTTAGACTAACTCCCTGGTCTCTAAGACCAATTCCCTGGTCTCTAAGACCAACTTCCCCAGTCTCTAAGACTAAATCCCTGGTCTCTAAGACCATATTTCCCCAGTCTCTAAGACTAAATCCCTGGTCTCTAAGACCAAATTTCCCCAGTCTCTAAGACTAAATCCCTGGTCTCTAAGACCAAATCCCTGGTCTCCAAGACCAACTTCCCCAGTCTCTAAGACTAAATCCCTGGTCTCTAAGACCAAATTTCCACAGTCTCTAAGACTAAATCCCTGGTCTTTAAGACCAAATTTCCCCAGTCTCTAAGACTGATTCCCTGGTCTCTAAGACCGAATTATAAACATACCCTTTTTAAAAGTGTATTTATGCCTTTTATTTGTAAAAATGTTTGTTTCATGGATCTGGACGCTTTGTGTATGCAATGAAAAAATGTTTTCGTGAGAGCCCTGATGATCATAGTCTAGACTCGAGAAAGAATCCTAGTTCGTTATGATCGAGGCTCTGATACCAAGCTGTCACACCCTGACTTTTGCGGAAGCGTGGTTTATTTGGTGTGACTTCTTAATACCATAGCAACAATCATAACAACGCTATATGATAAAAACATGAGATGTTTATCCATTAATAAAGTTTAGAATATACCACATTTCCATTGTCTGAAAACATCAATACCAAATTAAGTTACAACCCATGACGTGTTTAAACGAGTTCACAAAGACTCAACAAAAGCACTTAAATAATATCCGAGTTTAGAATTATATATCCCGTCCAGGAAAGGAATACACCCTCTAAACTCAACAACCCTGGATAACATCTTTTATTCAAACGCAGCTTGACACACATGCATACCCTTCCAGATCCACTAGTTTCCTGAAAATACATGTAGTTTGAAAAATCAACAAAAGTTGAGCGAGTTCATGTGTAAGTGAGTATGTATAAACCTTTGAAATATGTCTGTATGTATGAAAGTCCCTGGTATGTAGCAATTAAGAAAAAAGAGATCACCAATGGGTTGCAAAGCCATTGGTATGTGTGAAACGGTGCAGGAAGTACTCAAACCTAGCAAGCTTGTCTCCGGGAATAAGACATAGTCACCACATGGGCCACCCTGGTCCGCATGGGTGTGGGCTCGCTACACCCAAATAGATCTATCACTCATGTCCCTCGGTCCTACGATGAGGATTAATGGCCTTAAGTTTTATACCCACCTTTCACATGATCTAAGTAGTAAAGCCTTCTTAAGCTAACCATACGATGTATAAAAATGTCTGTATAAATGTAACATGTATTTCACCCCCGACGTATAAAACTGAAAACAGTTAAAAGAAAAGGGGGGCATGAACTCACAGTAGTGCGTCTTCAGTATCGTCAACTCAATTCTTCGCAGCTAATCGTGACTACCTACAGTGTACTAACGTCTATTAGACGAACGAGCCGTGCCTTGGCTTAGAGTTTAATGTTTTTGAGTTCCGTTTCTTATGTCTCCGAATATTATTCCAAGTTATAATTATTTGTTAAAATAATAATTACTTTAACTTTAAATTATGTTTAATTTTGGAATAATTGTTTAATCAATATTTTGTATTAATACTTCACAAGTATTTTAACTCCGTATTTCCTTCCCAAGGATGGGGGTATTTATACACGTATATTTGTATTCTCGAAATAATATATTTTTAGTCCCACTTAGAAAATATATAACTTATTTGTCAAAATAATGTATTCCCAAGAAAATATATATTTTTCCCAAAAATTATATATCTTGTAAATATACTAGGAAAATATATATTTTATCTCCCAAAAATAATATATTTTCACTTCTTGTGTCCAAAACAATATTTACCAAAAATATATATTCGTAGAAGTATTTTCCGGAATATTTTATAAGTTACGTTTTAGCGTTCGGTTTCACAATAACAAATGTGTAACTTAGATATGTATTCCTTGTAATTTTTGGTATTATTTTGGAGTTGTAAATGTCATGGTATTTTGTAAGTTATATTATTTTACCCTAAACTAATATAACTACTCCACAAAGTAAACAAATATTCACACAAGTGTCTTAATATAAAATATATATTCTAAATATATATTTAACCATTTTTATTTACGAAAACCAACCTCCGACACTTTGTATTTTTTTGTAACAATACCTATGGCGAAGTTTATTTTGAAAAACAAAGTTGAAATACACTAGTAAACACTTGTTTAGAAAATATTTTCTAAGTATTTACATTTTTAGAAAATTTCGCCATAGTTTCCTTTGAAAACGGAGGTGTCCATGCTAATAAGCATATCATTTTCTTTTCCAAAAAAAAACCATTCAATCAATCAACAATCATACTCTAAACAATATTACACTTACCAAGTGCAAAACTATCCCATTTATAATACAACATGAACTTGATGTTTTATAAACACGCGTAGTGAGTTGGTAAGGCGTTTAGTGGGTTTAGTTACCCTCCAAAGTGTGTTTACTTTTGTTAAATTCTCATTCTCGGGATTTTTGGATGTTCACAACTTGTGAACATATTTTACAAAAAATATTTATTTACAACATTTTCATGTTTCACTAGCATCCATATACTTATTTTATTTCAAAAAATAGTATAAGTATATGTAAGAATCATGATCTTTCAAAAACCGTCTTTTAAACTTGGTTTATTTAGAAAAATCATTCACAAGTCTTGGGTTCACAAGTTTACTAGTTCATTTGGTTTGTTACTTTGTAAGAAAATCATTTTTACTTTCAAGTTCATGTTTAGTCTAGAAGATGATTATTTCATGAGAACACATAATCATCTCTAACTTGTTAGACCATGTTTTTAATCATACTCTAACAAGTTCCATATAATGATCAATCATCATATTACTAGGAAATCAACAAGTAATCATCAACACATACAAAACAACCACATTTTAACATTATTTCATCATGTTTCATCTTTTTGTAAGCTTTATGTTCATGATTTATATGTATGTTCATTAATGTTCTTGTATCATTCAAAATAATATAACCTTTTAACCACCATAAATATGAAGTAAATAAGGATCAAGGAAGTCTTACAACTAGCTTAAAGCTAGGGAAGATCACAAGTGAAAATGGAGTGGTTAAAAGCTTGTGGTAGAGGTCCTTCAAGATCCGAGCTCACCAAACCTTCTAAATTACCTTGTATCACCTTGTAGTGCACTTGGATTAGTGGGATTGAATTGGAAAATGGTGGTGGTATATAGGGGGGTTTCGGCCGTAGTTTATGTGAAGAGGGA
Source organism: Helianthus tuberosus (assembly GCA_030545235.1). Classification (NCBI taxonomy): domain Eukaryota; kingdom Viridiplantae; phylum Streptophyta; class Magnoliopsida; order Asterales; family Asteraceae; genus Helianthus; species Helianthus tuberosus. The sequence goes on along the minus strand of CM060426.1, from coordinate 53,739,870 downwards.
GAGAAGGAATTGAGTGGATTAAGGTGATGAGATGATTGGTCCTTATATCCCACTAAACTTATTAACCATTGGGTTAAATGCTCCCTTAAGTACACACAAGATCACCTCAAATCCCAAAGAAAGATTATTAGAAGATTTAGTGAAGATCTAACAAATCTTGGGGGTGTGGGGCCATGCTTATGACCGTGAATCACCATATGGGGGGGGGGGGGGTAAATGTAAATTAAAATGATAAGTAGGTGATTTTAGTGGAGGGTGCTAGGTGAAAGTCTTGTGTTTATGTATTATTTGAATTATGTAATGTGTTATAGTGCTCGGGAACCATAACTAGCTCAGAAAAAAGTGAAACAATGTTTCTGGCAATATTTTAGTGTTCCGGGTAATGTCCGGTTGTTCGGTTAGATACCGTTCCGTTAAAGTGCTAAGTCATTCCGTATAGTGTCCTTTATGTAACTTTTTAATTCCCGACACTTAGGAAAGCACACAGGACCATTTTGCCATATTTTTGCATGTTACCAGCATGTTAAAATACTGAATTTTAATGATTAATGTGTCACACCCCGACCACGTAGGACAACCAAAACGTGGCGGAAACATCGGGGAGTGTTGTAACAGAATTAATGTTTCACAACCATGGAAATTTAAGTTTCGTTTTATTCATCAAACAAGCGAGTTACATTGTCTTTAAACAAGAAATAAGGAGTACATAACAAAATTTAACTAGTTCTTGTCTCGTTTTAAGTCACTAAGGCACAGGTCCGCCTAAGTATGTCTTGATAAATCCTATGCATCATCTCCTGAAAAACACATGTGAAAATAGGTACGTCAGCATAAAAATGCCTGTGAGATACATAGGTTTATGAAAATAGGATTCATGACTTATTGTTTAAGAAAATGTTTAGTCATGAACCCTGTAATTTGCTTTGTCTTGTAAATCATTTGAAAAACGATAAGATTAGATGATATGTATAAATAAATGTAAGGTTAAATGAATAACCATGTAAGATGAGTTTGTATAAGATAAGTTGTTTGTAAAACAATGTATTGTGAAAAGTATGATATTTGTATAAAATGTTATATGTAAAAATTGAAATGATTCAAATAACGCTACGATATGTAATACCATACAAACACTTATATATAGGAAGTACCAGCGGCGTATCCACCATGCTTGTATCATATTACACACGCACCGTTACTCAAATCACTTACCCAAACAGACCACCAATGTAAGATGTCTATGTTTAAACCAATTGCCAAACGTATCGAATAATATGTCAAAATGTTTATGTCAATATGTAAATCATGTAATGTGTAACCAATGTCAATAATGTTTATGTGTCAAATGTAAATCATGTAATGTGAAATCAATGTCAATAATGTTCATGTGTCAAATGTAAATCATGTAATGTGAAATCAATGTCAATAATGTTCATGTGTCAAATGTAAATCATGTAATGTGTAATCAATGTCAATAATGTTCATGTGTCAAATGTAAATCATGTAATGTGTAACCAAAATGATCTGTATGGCTAGTGAAATGTATCAACTAAACCATATGCACAAAAACAAAGTATTGAAGTAAAACATGGTTTAAATCAAAGCTATGTTTTGTGGAAATGCATGCTATACTGATACAAACATCTATGCGGTGTTGTGAAAATGCATACATCCAAGCCTTGAGACTGTGGCGATAAACCCTTAAACAATTTAAAGGTTTATCAAAGTTATGTATATCGAATTCGGTCATTCCTTCCAATCCAAACAAACCCAGGATTTCAGGAACGGGAGTTGTCAATTCCTATGGTACCACTACCTTCTAACGAACGGCGTAGCTAATGTTAATGAATGTATTGTTCCATTTTAAACAACCCAAATGTCATAACAAAATGTAAGCATGTGATGAAAACAAATGTACTAAGTATGCATTAGATGAACATACATAGCATGTGATGTGATGTGAAACGATGTACTAAGTATGAACTAAATGGACATACATAGCATAAAATGTAATGTAAAACGATGTACTAAGTATGCACACAATGGGCATACATAGCATAAAATGTAATATAAAACGATGTACTAAGTATGCACACAATGGGCATATATAGCATTAAATGTAATGAAATCATGTACTATAATGTACTAACGAACATAGCAGGTATATGATGTGAAAACATGGAAAGCATGAAAGTAACAAGTAGGCACATGTGTTCCACCCCAAAACAGTTTGGAAAACAGTAAAAGAGGGGTCTATGTACTCACTTGAGATTGCTCAGAAGTCCTAGGATAACCACCAAGCAATGCTAGAGATCACGGAATCAAACGACACCTAATATAGGTAACTATGTTAATAAACCGGACCTAAATCAGAGGATTTAGATAGAATGAGGGTTCGTAAACCAAACGAGTATAGAGACTCGTGTCATATGGTTTAACAAAGCCTACATACTAAATGAAACCTAACATAAGTATTTACGACCCATCACGACCCATTAAGGTAGCTTATGCTACTTTAACGCGTCGTGCGCGCAAAAGCGCACTCGAGACGTCTAACTAGCCCTATGACAAGTGTTTTATGCCTAAACATGTTACATAATCAGTTAAGTGATGAAAGTTTAGGTTACATATGCTTAATTACCAATTACACATGAAAAGGGTATTCTGGTAATTTACCTAAGGCATATAAACTACCTATCATACAACTACTTAACGAAGCGACCATAAGGTATAACCTCGGAAGGTTATTCCCTATATACTATGGTCACCTAATGTGTTTGGTCGGATCCTAATGATCGACCAAATGGGTCGGGTTCGAAGGTATAAGCGATTTATTAGATCGCTTACCCTTACGACCCTAGACAACGTGGTAATCAGTAGGCATAGTCCCAAGGGACTATAACCAACGTGATTACACTCACGTTGCGAAGTTCAAACGAACTTCGCATTGACCATAAACTGGTCAATGCAGAAAGTCAGACTCGAAAAGATTAGAAAAGCAATAAAAGAACGAAAGAATACTTACGAAGGGTCCCCGAATGCTAATCGTGATCTCAGTAGCTCAGGTATGAAACAATGGTTTCAACTTAGAGCTTCTAAGATCAGATTCTTGTGGGTTTAGAAGTTGAAGGTATGGGGTATTTATAGTTTTCGGGTAACCGTTAAGATCGTTTCATGGAAACCGTGCTCGAATCTAATCCGTACACTTGTTGGAAAGTTATGGTGCCTCAATTTGCTCACCACCATAAGAAATTGACATGTGGAAGAGAGATTGGGAGTGCAAAACAGCTGCAAACAGGCTGTTTAAAACACTGAACCTGGTCAGAAGGGGCCTCGCGTGACGCTAAGACCCCTCGCGTCACGCCTAGGCCTACTTTTGGCAGAATTTGCAGATTAGGTCCCTGCACATTGTTTCATTGTGTAACGTCACTTCTAACACCCATCAATCCCAATTTCAAGCTCCACAATGATGTTAAGACATAGGGAACATGAAATATGCTTGAAAATATCTCAGATGTTGGTTCGTTTGGTCGTACGATCGCGATGTTCGCTTAATTATGACGGAATGCGCGTAAGCGCGAAAAACGATCCAAATTGCGCGACGAATGGATTTTTCTTATGCCAAACACTAAAATAAAATGTTTTAGTGCTTACATAAATTTTTGGATGTCCGGATGTATTCAGAACGTAAGTTATGCGCGAAAATGCAAACTTGTGCAATTTTTGACGCTTTTAGTCCCTAAATGACCCAAAAGTTTATTTTAGCACACCGAACCCCTCAAAGCCTATTTCTAAGCTATGTAAAGGATATTTATGGTATGTTTAACTTATGGCCATGTTCCGGAATGTTTGTTACAGTTCAAATTGGCATTCTTTCGCAGTTTGTCAACTTTAGTCCCTGCAAGCGATTTAACTTGATTTTGCCATACCAAAGCCTTAGAAACTTATTTCTAAGTAATGTAAAGATTATTTAAGGTATGTTAAGCCTATTTCACTATTCCGGAGTGTTCGTTGCATTAAACTGGTTATATTTACGCATCGGTGCGCGTATAACCTTCCAGAAAGCGATTTAGAGTTTGGAATCGAACAAGAATTGATATGTGCAAATGATACACATATTTATACAAATCCCAAGTATGAAATACAATATTTCATTGGTTCGGTATTTGTTTGATGGCCGTGAAGGCACAGGTGTTACATAATGCAGAATTATGCACTTTGAGTGGGTTTTAGGCATTTTCCGGCACTTCAACTATCACCTAGTGACACAGTTTTATGGTCCTTACTTCCCTACACTCCATACTTGTGTAGTACCTTGTCTCTGGCTCATACTGGGCCTCAAAACACTGTCTGTCTATGTACTGAATCCCGTCAGCATATTCCTGATTTATCTGGTAACTGTGCTAACTGTGTTTTGTGCATCATGTATGTCAAATAAGTTTGCATGAAGTAATGGTGTGATAGTATGTAATATGTGATGCACATGTAAGTAGGATGCAGTATTCAGAAAGTAATACAAGCATTTAATTATAATTCAACACAGTCATTTAAGCACAAATTACTATTTAACAATTGTACGGAAACATGCAAATTTGACAGTTGTCACACCTTAAAACCTGACAAAACTAACTAGGTTATGTTAAGAAACATTAATAATTTTTTTTATCACAATATTAATTAAAGTAATAACCTTAAAACCTAACAAAACTAACTAGGTTATGTTAAGAAACATTAATAAATTTTTTTATCACAATATTAATTAAAGTAATAAATAGACAACTAAATCAATAATTGAATTAATTTAATGAACGGTTATTTATCTATTTTGCGAAAATTTCCGTGGTTCGAAAGGGCTAGGATCCGAATTTCAAAACGGGTTGGATTTTGGGGAGCCCATTTTGATGGATGTTACATTTACCATTTCGCTTATGTAGGACCGGTATTCACTCCGAAATGATTGCGTAACGACACGTGTGACGTGCGGAATCCGTACACGTGCGTGATCCAAACACAAGATCGTACAATTTAACGTGATTCTTATTGATCAGTATGACAAATACAAGCTCCGAGAATCACCTACAAACACTTTCTTTCTCTAAGCCCCAAGCTCCAAGTCTCCAAATGGCCAAAAGTCTTAATCTCTAACACTAACTCCTCTATTTATAGGCCAAGGGATATAATATATTACAATATAAGCACTACATATTACAATATAAGCACTAGATTTAAACTGTTTCAGCTATGACTCGTATTGACGGAGGCGATAGACATTACTGCACCAACAGCTTAAATTCTTAGAGATCCATCGACTGGTTCTCACGCCGGAGTCCAAAAGCGGGAGACCACCTCTCACGTTAAGACTAACGGTGTTTTATGATTGCAGATCACAACCAATAATCTACCTTTTGGAGTTGATCCTTGACCTCCCCCTACCATACTCTTGTTGCTTTAACAATTGTCAAGAACGGGCTCTTGGGACTAAGAATCACAGTAATGGTTTATTGTTAAACCAATTCCTCTTTATGTCAAACATAGGAAAAATATGTGTATAAAGACATAGATTTTATTGAGATGATTGTCATACATGGGCAATTACTTAGGGAGTCTTGCAAGCGTAATTGATGTGTACGGAAACGTCTACATGGATATGATATTTTGCCACAGGGCAGTATGGTAGAACTTATATAGAATCAATATATGGGAATTAGATCACATCTCAATGATTATTTGAAGTTGTTTAATAGTGGTTCTACGGAGTTGTTAGGAAACTTTATTTGTAAGTATTGAAGAAAATCAAATTCAGCTTGATCTATGAAGAAGATAAAAGTCCTGAAGATCAAAACAACAAGAAAAAGACCGGATAAGGCAACTGAAAAGAACAACATCTACTTCAAAGAATCATAAGTTGATCAAGAACTGAAGAAGATTATCAGAAAATGCTTTTCTGATGGATCTGATGATATTTCTGATGAAATATCATCTGTTTCTGGCAATTCTGATCATTAGATTTTCTGATGATTTGTTCACCAGAATTTCTGATGAAGTGGTTATCAGAAATTCTGATAAAACCCCACTTGTCTAAAAATAAGTTCTATCCTGCCACAATAACCGAAGCAAGTTGACATTATTGGATATCATGATGACAAAGGCAACCTGATTATTGGATTCAATGAATATGTCAAGAAGCTACTTTTTGCAGGACATATACATGAATAAACAAATGTTTATTCATGTATCCGAGACCTCTATAAATAGAAGGCCCATCAAGCAAAGAACAATGAGTTAAGCTTAGCATTCAATACATACTACAAACTCCATTGTCCTTTCACCTCAGAATTCACAAGTATTCATTTGTAATAGATAATAATCTTAAAATCACCTTGTAAACCATTTTGTTTCAAAGTGATATAAACTTGAAAATTCTGTAGGTCTTGTTTCTTGAAAGTCTGATTTCTATTTCCGCACACTATTTTCACATTTGTTGAAATCACTTGCCATATTACGTGAAAAGAAGTTTTTAAGTCCAAACTGGGACCAACAATTGGTATCAGAGCAGATTGAATAAATCATTTTCAAACGATCAATCGCTCATCTTCTTTTCTCTAAACATTGAAAACTTTCAAACATGGAATAATGCTTTTAACATTGGTTTAATGTCTAAACCTCCGACCTTGGTTAGAGAGGAATACCCACAATGGAAAATCAGGATGGTCAACTTCCTTAATGGACATGACCAAGCTTTGTTTCAATCCATTGAAAGGGGTCCACATGTACCAATGACTATAATACCAGCTATTCCAGCAACTGTTCAATCACCAGGAATCCCTGCCTCACGGTCTCCCAAAAGTGAAACACTTTGGAGCCCAGAAGACAAGGATCTGGTGGCTGCAGATGAAAGGGCCAAATCACTTTTATTAATGGCTCTCCCTAATGACATATTCTCTCAGGTTGATGCATGTACATCGGCCAAAGAGATATGGGATAAGTTGGAAAATCTTTGTGAAGAAGGGGAAATGATGAAAAGAAACAAAAGAACAAACTATGTTTCCTCATATGAGAGATTCAAAAGTTTACCAAATGAAAAACTATATGAAACATATCACAGATTTGCAAAACTTTTGAATGAGCTAAAGAAATTTGGTATTATAAAATCAAATGATGAAAGGAATATAAAATTTCTGGATGCTTTTCCTAGAGAATGGAGAAGTCTAAACATGACTTTGTCCTCTACCTTAGAACTAGGCAACATGAGTCTTCATGACTTATATAGCATTCTGGTCCCCAGAGAAGAAGAGATATTTGAAGAATCAATTCAGAGAGGGGGATCTTTAGCTTTAATCTCTAACTCACAAAGAACACCTATCAATGATCCACAACCTTCAATCAGTCAAAATATTGAAAATTCTGATACATCATCAGATTTTTCAGCTTTTGCTGAAGCAATTGCACTGCTCACCAAAACTTTTGAGCAGAGGTTGAGGGGAGGAGGCCAAAGATACCAGAAAAGTGATAGAGGGAGGATGGAAGGAAGATCTAGGGATGAAGTTAGATCAAAGGATAAAGGAAAGGCTGAAGTTGTGTGTTACAAATGTAAACAAAAGGGTCACTATGCATCAGAGTGCAAAACCAAGAAACTGAAGGATGTTGCATACTATGAGAAGAAGCTGGAAGAAGCAAAGAAGGAACAACAAGTCAGTTTGATTGCAGGGACAGACACATGGCTGTCAGATGATTCTTCTGATGAAGAAGAAGAAGATATGGCTAACTTCTGCCTTATGGCACTTTCTGATGAAATTTCTGAAGCATCAGAACAAAAGGTAAATATAGATAATCTTGACCTTGAACACAAATTAAACAATCTCATGTCATATTTTCTAAGTCTACAAGATAAACAGAGATCAGATAGTAAAAAAGCTGATGAGTTGCAAAGAACCATGAATAAAGTTATACTTGAAAACCAGTTACTGATAGAAGAGAGTGTAGATCATAGAGCTAAAATTAAATTTTATGAAAAAGAAAGAAAAGATCTTTACAAGAAAGTTCATGATAAGGAAATAAATGTAAAAGGTTTTCAACAAGCTAAGGAATTCATTAACTTTATTGAATCTACACCAAAGAACAAAGGAGAGGGTTTGGGGTATGTAAAAACAACTGAAATTAAACCCACCATCTTTGTGAAAGCAACACATCAGATTTCTGATAAATTTTCATCAGAATCTGACTCAGAATCATGCAGATCAACAAGTTCTGAGAACTCTTTTGAAATCTCAAAACTCAACTTAAAAGCAAAAAGGAGTGAATCCAAACAAGAATCTTTAAATATTCCAGAAGTAGTTCACTCAAAGTTTCAAAATTATCCACTCATTCCATCATAAGAAAAGAAATCAGAAAATTCTGATAAAGAATCTTGTATGTGTGTTGAAATACTGAAGCTGGTTCAACACCATCTCCAAACAAAAGTTGAAACATCTGTTCATGGCTCAGCATGCAACAGATATTCTGATGAAAGACCATCAAAAGAAAAAAATCTGATTAAAATCTTATCAGAAAAAGTACCCAAGCAAGTCTGGGTACCAAAAACCCTCTAATTTTTCCATTTCAGGACCATCATGTGCAGTAGATCTGGTACTGCGATTCTGGAAGCTCCAAGCACATGACTGGGGACAGGAGCTTACTCAGTAACTTTGTTTCAAAACTGGGTAAATTGGTTAATTTTGGGAATGGAGTAAAAGGGAGGATTTTGGGGTATGGATGCATAAAGTATGGATGTTTGACCATAGAAAAGGTAGCCTATGTAGAAGGCTTAAAGTACAATCTGCTGAGTTGTGGTCAATTCTGTGATAAAGGTTTCCAGGTAACCTTTTTACCAGAAAAATGCTTGTTAATTGACATGGATGATAATAAGATTTATTTAAGTGGAAAAAGTATAAGACAATCAATCTACTATTTGATTTCAAAGAGGAAAATGAACGTCCAAAATTATGTTTATTTTCAAAAATTAACAAGGGTAGTAGTTGGCTGTGGCACAAAAGGTTAGCACACTTAAATTTTAAAAATCTAAACAAATCTGCAAGAAAAGGTCTGGTAAAAGGATTACCTTTCATATCATCAAAGAATGATAAAATTTGTGAAGCTTGTGAGATGGGCAAATCTAAAAGAAGCCCACACAAAACAATTTAAGAATCTTCAATAACACAAAATTTGGAACTTTTGCATATGGATCTTTTTGGACCCATAAGCACTGAAAGCTTTTCTGGAAAGAAGTATATACTTGTAATTGTAGATGATTTTTCCAGATACACATGGGTAGAGTTTTTAAGAAAGAAAAGTGAAACTCCTGATCTGATCATTAATTTTATTAGAAAAATTGAAAATCTGTTAAAATTGACAGTTAGAAGGATCAGAACAGACAATGGAACAGAGTTTAAGATTCAAAAGTTGAGAGCTTCCTTGTGAGCAAAGGAATCTCTCATGACTTTTCTGCTCCAAGATCACCCCAACAAAATGGAATGGTAGAAAGGAGGAACAGAACCTTAGTGGAATCATCCAAAACAATGCTTGCTTATGCAAAATTGCCCACTCATTTTTGGGCAGAAGCAATAGCAAATGCTCGTTTTACCCAAAACAGGTCCATAATCAACAAAAGACACAATAAAACACCTTACAACATTATAAATGGAAGAATTCCAAGTGTAAAATTTTTACACACATTTGGTTGTAGATGTTTTGTTTTCAATGATTTTGAAAGTCTTGAGAAATTTGACAGAAAAGCAGAAAAGAGTACTTTTCTTGGTTATTCAATGTCCTCAAAAGCATATAGAGTTTTTATACTAAACACAAGGATAATCAGAGAAAGTTTATATGTATCTTTTGATGATTCATCAGAAACAGAAGTTTCTGATGAATATATGAAGGAAATAAACTTTTCTGATAAACAAGAAAAATATGAACATCTCTTTGAAATGATAACAGAAGATTTCCTAGAACATGATCAATCTCTTACAAACAAATCAATAGATAATTCATGTACTAACCCTGCAGAACAAATGGAAAATGTATCAGAAATCTTGAATCAGAACAATGAAAATATCTCTGACAATCACAATTCTGATACATCTCATACAACTGAGGCAACTGTTCAGGGGGAAACTTCAAATCCATCAGGACCAACAACTTTTCACAATAAGTTGAGATGGATAAAAGGATATGTTCATTCTGACATCATTGGAAATCCAGAAGATGGTGTAAGAACAAGATCTGCAACAGCACATGAGTGTGCATTTGCTGGGTTCTTAAGCAAAATAGAATCCAAGACTGTCAAAGAAGCTCTTAATGACTCAGACTGGATTCAAGCTATGCAAGAAGAGCTTGATCAGTTTGAAAAGAGTAAGGTATGGGATCTGGTGCCTAAGCCAAATGACAAATCTGTCATAGGCTCAAAATGGGTATTTAGAAACAAATCAGATGAAAATGGTATAATAACCTGGAATAAGGCAAGGTTAGTGGTCAAAGGTTATTGTCAACAAGAAGGTATTGACTATGATGAAACCTTTGCACCAGTGGCCAGATTAGAAGCAGTAAGAATCTTTCTTGCATATGCTGCATCCAAAGACTTCAAAGTATATCAAATGGATGTAAAATCTGCATTCCTGAATGGTAAGATTGAGGAAGAAGTTTATGTGCATCAACCTGAAGGCTTTGTTGATCCTAAATTTCAAAACCATGTTTACAAATTAAACAAAGCCTTGTATGGGTTGAAGCAAGCTCCAAGAGCATGGTATGAAACTCTTTCAAACTTATTACTCAATTCTGGCTTCACAAAAGGTACTATTGATACAACACTTATTCTTAAAACACACAAGGGTCACACTTCGTTAGTCCAAATATATGTTGATGACATTATATTTGGATCAACAAATGAAAAGTTCTGCAAAAAGTTTCAAAAATTGATGACCAGCCATTTTGAAATGAGCATGATGGGTGAGTTTACCGTTTTCTTAGGTTTACAAGTCAAACAAAGAATTGATGGAATATTTTTGAGTCAATCTAAGTACCTGAAAACAATTTTGCATAAATATTCATTTGAAAATTACTAAATTTCAAAAACTCCCATGGCAACAGGGAACAAACTTGATTCTGATAAAGAAGGAACATGTGTAGATATTAAAACCTATAGGGGGATGATAGGATCATTGTTATACTTAACTGCAAGCAGACCAGATATTATGTTTGCTACATGCTTTCTGGCCAGATATCAATGCAATCCTAAAGAATCAGACCTAAAAGCAGTAAAAAGGGTTTTCAAATATCTAAAAGGCACATCAGAACTTGGTCTCTGGTATCCTAAGGATACAAATCTTGAACTAATTGCATATACAGATGCAGATTATGCAGGGTGCAAGATTGACAGAAAGAGCACATCTGGTGCATGTCAAATCTTGGGAGAAAAGTTGGTATGTTGGGCAAGTAAGAAACAAAATTGTGTTGCAACATCAACAGCTGAATCAGAGTATGTAGCAGTAGCAAGTTGCTGTTCACAAGTATTGTGGATGCAAACTCAGCTGAAGGATTATAGAGTAAATCTGACAAAGATACCCATTCTATGTGATTCAAAGAGTTCAATTGCAATTACAGAAAATCCAGTTCATCACTCTAGAACCAAGCACATAGATGTTAGATATCACTTTATAAAGGATCATGTTAAAAAATTAACATAGAAATGTACTTTGTTCCAACAGAAAACCAAATTGCTGACATCTTTACAGAACCTCTTGATGAAAAGAGATACAATTTTCTAATCAGCAAACTTGGCATGGTTAACATAAAAGATGAGGATGTTTCAGAAAACAAAATGTCACAACCTGAAAACCAAACTGATGAACATCAAGGTGGAAATTCTGATAATCAAAGAATGGTACAACAGGTTTCTGACAAGGAAATCCATCAATCTGATGGAATATCAGAAAATCTGATAAATTATCAATGAATATGATAATTTATTAGAAAATCTAAAGAATTATCAGAAAACCTGATGAATCATCAAAAATTCTGATAAAACATCAGAAACTTTGTTAAAACATCAGAATCATCACTGTTCATCAAAAAATTTCAAGAAGTTATCATCTTTATTCATATCTCATATTTGTATAAACTCATAACTGTAGATAGTCTGTTTTTGGATTTTTTTCTCTTTCTTAGTTTAAAAAAAAGAAAAATTCAAAAAGGGGGAAAGTAACTTGCATTAAGATAAATTCAGCAAGGAAAATCAACCGTCACACGAAATTTTTTTGCAGAAAATTGAATCTTTCTTATACTCCCAATGCATGCAACGTCATACTTCATAAGGAAATAGAGAGACACAGGGGCATAAAAATGATTAGGGGCTATGAGAGTAGCCGCCTAGTTATTCAATGCTTACTCACAAACGAGGGCTTCGAAGATTGCCATATACCCACTGCAACAGATATCATCCTAAATGAAGAGAAAGAAACGGAAATAGAAAATCTTGGGTTGTTAATACCATTTATGGCATAACTATCACTTTCATCTATAAATATTAACAACTCTTGAATATTTTCTTCATCAAAACAATCTTCACTTCAAAAACTTTCTCAGAAATTTCATTTAAAAAAAAAAGCTTCTGCAAAAGAAATGAAATCAGATCACTTTCCTCTCCCTCTTCACAAACATCCCAACCTTAGACTTAGGTCTAATCTGGAAGGTCCTGCATGGGATGATTGCAAGTGTGTGTACAACATGATTAAGCAAAGTCCTTTGGGCTATGTTGTATCCACATACGTCACTATCTACCCAGAACTCCTTCAAGAATTTTGATGGAATGCTGAAACTGTCTTCAGTGGCACCACCATTTGGATAGAAAGCAAAGTGATGAGATTCAGTATCATCCTAAAGGAGGAAACTCTCAGGGATGTTCTCCAGCTGGCTGATCACCCAAGTAGCACCTCCTTCAGGAAGGAAATTATTGAGGAAACCCTGAGGAACATGGGTTATCAAACACCCAATGTTTCTAGGCAGGTCAGCAAGTCTGGTTTTATACCACCATTCCAGTACTTGGGTAACACAGCTCAGTGCCTGCTTCTCTAAGAAGATAGGGCACTTCAATGAGTTGTCTTACAGGATGATGGAGGTTGTACATGTAGTTGTACAAGAGAAACCGTACAACTTTTCTAAGTTTCTCATGAGAGACTTAGAATAAAACTTGCACACCCGTCAACCTTTTCTGATCTACCCTCGCTTTGTGACCAAAGTGATAACCAGACAGCTCGGATTTTGAGGGGTAACAAGCTGGTACCCATGGGCCTAGGTGGTTTTACAAGAAAACACTTATGTTCCCTCCCTTGTTCCATCAAACAATCACAGTGGTTATGAAACCTACCTTTGGTTGTATGTTAAGGGCATGTACAATGAGTAGTTTTTCTTTGTTTATTTAGTTGTTTTTGTTTAATAGTAAAGTTTTTGCATTATTTTCTTTTCTTCAAAAACATCACAATAGATATAGGGGAATTAAGATGGCATTTCTGATAAAAACAAGAAAAATCTGGTGAAGTTCAACAGAAATCTGATGGATCTGGTGAAAAATCAGAAATTCTGATAAGATATCAGAAAATCTGATGATTCATCAGAAAATCTGATGATAAATCAGAAAATCTGATATATCATCAGAAAACGCGTTAATACAACATAAAAGTGTTAAGATAACCAGAATAACTGATAAATCTACTGAAAATTGAGAAGAAATATCAGGCAACATTGTGTTAAAACCAGACTCAAAGAAACTTGTGACAACATGGAAAAAGATTTACGAAAAAGTTTCTGTCAAAATTAAATTTTTTTTTGGGTAATCAATCTTCAAAAAGGAATGAAACAAAATGTAATAAATTTTTATTTTTTGCACAACAACACTCCTTGAAGATCAGAACAAAGATGTGAAGTTCAGAAATGCTATGTAAGTAAAATCTTCAAAACTCTACTTATTCCCTCTCATCTCAAAAAAAAAAAAAAAATGAATGATTCAATCTCTAAACAAGAATCAAATGAATTCTGATGAAGTATGGTGAAAATCCAGCTCTCAAAGGTTTTATTCAAAGATTTTCTGATATACAACATCAAAAGGACAACTTGGGAACATACACAATTTCAAAAAGGTTTTTATTGGACCTTTTTACAACAAAAGGGTCCCACATGAAGAAAATGTGCAAGTTGGACATTAGTGTTTATCTACTAAATCCTTGGAATCTCTGATTTTCAGTAAAAGATTTATTTTAAATTAGAGATAAACCAAAGGTTTTTTAAACGGTTGTTTCCTAAACAGATTAAAACATCATTAAAGGTGTCATAAACCACCTTAAATACAAACAACCCATGAAAAACACTCAAAGATCTCTGTCTCAAAACACTATAAATACCTCCTTAAAAAACAGAGACTTCCACCTTCAACCTTCCTCTTCAAAAGCAAAACTCTAAAAACCCTTTTTCGAAACAAAAACCTCAATTCTCCATGGCTGCTATCAACATCAACATGCCACCAGTTGAACACTCTGTTCAACTCATCACTGAAGCTGAATTCCTACCATTGAAGAACGACAATGAAGCCATGAACGACAACATTGAAGAATATGATACAAAGTGCCAAATTTTGATCGAATTTCTGACCAGATGTCCTATAGCTCAAGCTCTCACAAAGATCAGAGAGGGAATTCATCAGAAAACAGAGGGAATTCATCAGAATTTTAGAAAGCTCTCAAAGAACTACAAGAAATCCAGACACAGATGGCAGAGGTTGCAAATGTAAGGGAAAGCTCAAGTTCTGGAAAAATCCTTGAAGAAATTCAGTTCCTTAGAGTAAACAGCAGCAACATGGCTGATGCTCTTGAAAAACTGATGTTGGAATGGTCCACCCAAAAGAATTAAGATCAACTGGAGTTTCAGAAGATGAAGAAACAAGAAGAATTAAATGCTCAAACTCTTGCTAATGTTCACTTGTTAGTAAAGAGGTTTGTGACAACTCGTATTTCAGAACATATCTTGGTGCTCAATGTAACGTGTGTGTACGTGATGTGATTATGAAAGATATTGATTAAATGAATATTATAAGTGAATGTTATGTGAATATGTGTTGTGCTTGTATGTATATGTATGTATAATCACACGAAATAAACCAATCGCACAATAGCAACTCGAACGCACAAACCTTTGGGCTATACTACTCTCGGCCCACTTCTCTTGAGCTTGAACCAAATGGGCAACCCATTAAGGGGGTTCGGCCCACTTCTTATTTTACACGCATAGCATTAGGAGAAAGGGGTATACTTCTCATTTGTTTGCTAAACACACAACACCATTCAAACCCTAGTGCTCTCTCTCTCCCTCACGTACCCGACGGCAGCCAAACATCCTCTCCATCGAAGATCTTTCCTTGTTCGGATCAATCCTTGTCCCTTCTCTAACCGGTTAGTGTTCTATGATGTTGTTGTTAAATGATATTATGGATGCCATGATATAGTGTGTATGAATGATGATGTTCTTGTGAATCGAATATGTATGATAATGTTAATCGGCTATCATGTCTTGTTTTTGGATTTATTTCATGATGAGTTAAGGATATCTTGTGATTGAATGTGATTTAAATCATTAATCGTTGATGTGCATGAAATCGGCTTGCATATGTGTATTGGATAATGTTCATGCTAATCGGATTTCATATTATTGTTTTAAGAACCGAATGTTTGTTAATCGGCTGCATGTTTACTGAAATCGGGTTAGTTGTAGGGTCGATCATGAGGTGTTATATGATGGTTTGAAACCCTTAGATGGATATGTTTAAGTGTCTTGATTATTTTTCATGATTATGATCATGTTAGGGTTCATGAGAATTTATTTGAATATGCTCAGTTTGATCGATTGTATGTTAAACAGATAGTTGGAAATTTGTTAATTGATAAAATGTAAATAAGGAAACAATTGAATGGTTGTAACCGAATGACATAATATTCGGATATTTAAACCATTCGCACAAGACCTCTTGGTCGCACAAGAGGTCCATTCGCACAAGAAGCCTAGTCGCACAAGCTGATCTGGTCGCACAAGATGACCTGATTGCACAAGAGGTCCCCAGTCGCACAAGACTGTTGGATCGCGCAAGTTGTTACGATTGTTTAACTGTTTGGGCCGGATGATCTTGTTGGGCTGGGCTAGTTCTAATCGCACAAGTCAACCGGATCGTACAAGTTGTCCGGATCGCACAAGGCTTAGATTTATTTGATTGGGCCGTGTTCATGTTTATAAATTTTGTTGGGGTTTCTTGATAATGGGCCGGGTAGTATTGGGCTCCAACGGATGACTCGCACAAGGCCACTAAGCTTGTGCGAGCCCAATTTTGAATACGTTATAACTGTTGAACGTGATGATGTGTGTTGCCATGATCTGTGTGTGTTCCTCATCGGCTAGCTTATGTGATACTTATGTGCACTACTTGAAACCAAAACCTGACTTGTATGGTAACCATGTTAGGACGTGGTTGACCACTAGCAGCTAGACTTGACCTTTCTGTGTATCTGCCGAGCAAACCAAGGTGAGTTCACACTAGCCAAGGCATGGGATTCCCAGGGGTTGGGAATGGGATTGAATAACTACTCGTACAACCATTACTATTAAACTAATTATTACTGTCCTCGGATTGAAGGGCACGTACATAAAACCTACGTACAGTTATACTTACTACTGTCCTCGGATTGAAGGGCACGTACGTAAAGCCTACGTACACGATCATAAGACCATCAACTCTATCAAAGGAAGTCCCTCATTTATCGACTTAATCGCCGAGGCCTATGGCGAGCGGGTCATTAGTTAATAGCGCTATTAGGTTTAACAAACCTCACACCGTGCCAGTCGGACGGGCGTGTACTAATGGACTATGGGCAAAGGGTCAATGCTGATAGACATTGACTTAGGGCACCTCTTACATTTTCGTAGCAGTCGATACGCGTGGTCTAGTAACACATGGGAAGCCCCCACTAATCATCGCACACATGCCTGGAATGGCCGCGATACGGATTAATACGATACATGGTTTACAAAACGAACATACAATTTACGAAATGAATACTATAACCAAACAACCAACTGTGAACTTGCTCAACTTTCTTGTTGATTCGTTGCTACATGCCTTGCAGGTCATTAGGTACTCATGGAGCTTGCACAGGGAGGAGCAGTCGTTGTGGGATATGGCAGTGTGCGCCATACTATGAACATTACCTTATTTCGTATTTAATACTGACAATGGGTTTTACAATTATGCTTCCGCTAAACACTTAACTATGCTTTGGTTTTGAACACCTTTCATATTGTTTGGTTGAATTATGTTTACTTACATGCTTGTTCAATATGATTGGTGGCTTGATCCTGGTCAGTCACGCCTCCAAGCGGTGATACTTCGCGTGTGGATTTTGGGGGTGTGACAGATTGGTATCAGAGCCATTGGTTATAGTGAACTTGGTTTTAATAAGGGAAAATGTTTTTGTTAAAACCAGACTATAACCTGTACAGTGCTCTACGATCCACAACGACGCTTCACTCCACGTGCAAGGCTCGATATTCTAGTTGATATGGTTTATGATTTATTACCTACTTGCTAGATTACATAGAACTTTGCTTATGGCATGCTTAGATAAACGTAGTCACTGTTAATTGAAAACACGAGTGTGCTTACTCTCTTCTGTCATCGCACCTTCGCGAACCTCTCTCACTCATGTTTCTCTTGATATGAAGATCATGTCTGGACGCGTTAACATGACACAAGCCCAGTTGACGGCTCTGATTAACGAACAGGTTGCTGCGGCACTCGCAGCTGCACAAGCAGGAGGTATACCCTGTAGTTTAAACTCATTCTAGGATCTTTAAGTCCTACTCTCGTGAACCTACCTTTGTGTTAAACTTTGTCCTTTCTTACACCCACAACAGGTCAACATGCTCAGCCACCTGTGTGCACCTTCAAAACTTTTATGGACTGCCGACCCACTACTTTTAGCGGCACTGAAGGAGCTGTAGGTCTCCTCCACTGGTTTGAAAAGCTCGAATCCGTTTTCGAGATGTGTGAATGCCCTGAAGCTCGCAGGGTGAAATATGCTACCGGTACTCTTGAGGGTTT
Organism: Helianthus tuberosus; assembly: GCA_030545235.1. NCBI lineage: Eukaryota > Viridiplantae > Streptophyta > Magnoliopsida > Asterales > Asteraceae > Helianthus > Helianthus tuberosus. The sequence goes on along the minus strand of CM060426.1, from coordinate 53,721,704 downwards.
GGCTCTCACATGGTGGAACGCTCAGGTTCAAATGCTGGGGTTGGTTGCTGCTAATGCCACCCCATGGAACAATTTTAAGGAGATGATCAAGGAAGAATACTGCAATCGTGACGAAATTCACAAACTGGAAGTCGAGTTCTTCAACCTCAAGATGACGGGGTCAGAGATTGAAGCTTATACAAAAAGATCAAATGAGCTTGCCATACTGTGTCCTACTATGGTGGACCCTCCAATTAAGCGTATCGAACTTTATCTCAAGGGCTTAGTGCCAGAAATCCAAAGTCATGTGACTTCAGCAAACCTCGCCACCATCCAGCAAGTTGTACAATTGGCTCACCGTCTTACTGATCAGGCGGTGGAGCAGAACAGGTTACCAAAGCGTATTAGTGCTACAGCTACTTCTGAAACTCCCAGTGACAACAAGAGAAAATGGGATGGAGCTTTAAGCAGGGGTTCAACTTCTGTTCAGTCTCAGTCTCAGCAGAGAAGAACTGAAGACTACAAGAGCCCTGGTCAGCAATCTTCTGGTAGCCAAGGGCAAGGTGGTTATCGAGGAAACCTTCCAAAGTGCAACAGATGCAACAGACACCACAGTGGTCAGTGCAACAAGGTTCGTTGCCAGAGGTGTCTCAAGATGGGTCATGAAGCTAAGGATTGTAGGTGCTTACGACCTGCGAATCAGAACCAACGACAACAACCACCAGCTCCACAAGACCAGCAGCAGAAACAACGAGATAACAAGGGATGCTTTCAGTGTGGAGCTGAAGGCCATTTCAAGAGATATTGTCCCCAACTGAACCGGAACCAGAAGAACAACAACAACCAGGGGAATGGAAACAACGGGGGTAACAACGGCACTGGTGCAAGGGGTCGTGTGTTCGTTATTGGCCAGGGTGAAGCGAGGAATGATCCCAATGTTGTGACGGGTAAGTTCCTTCTCGACGACTTTTATGTTACAGTCTTATTTGATTTGGGTGCTGATACTAGCTACGTGTCTTTAAAAGTTAGCCAAATGCTTAAGCGTACCCCAACACCTTTGAACCCCAAGCATACAGTAGAGTTAGCTAATGGTAAAAGTTTAGAGGTCACCCACATAGTTAAGGGTTGTAATCTTGTTCTTGCTGATCATACCTTCTCAATCGACCTCCTTCCTATCACCCTGGGTAGTTTCGACGTCGTCATAGGGATGGACTGGTTATCCCAACACCAAGCAGAGATTCTTTGCAATGAGAAGATTGTTCGTATTCCTCGCCCAGGTGTTGAACCTCTCATGATTCGTGGCGACAAGAGTGGTGCTGTTGTAAGTATCATCTCTTTCCTTAAGGCTCAGAAGTGCTTGAGAAAGGGGCACACTGCTATTTTGGCTCTCGTCACCGACACCTCGAAGAAAGAGAAGAAGATAGAGGATTTTCCGATCGTACGCGACTATCCTGAGGTATTCCCTGAGGAATTGCCTGGCCTTCCGCCTCATCGCCAGGTCGAGTTCCAAATCGAGCTAGCTCCCGGAGCAGCGCCCATAGCTCGTGCACCGTATCGCTTAGCTCCATCAGAGTTGAAAGAACTCTCTACGCAACTACAAGAACTCTTGGATAAGGGTTTTATTCGTCCTAGCTCTTCGCCCTGGGGAGATCCAGTGCTATTCGTAAAGAAGAAAGACGGTACTTTCAGAATGTGCATCGACTACCGTGAACTTAACAAGGTGACTGTGAAGAATCGCTATCCTCTTCCACGCATTGACGACTTGTTCGACCAGCTGCAAGGGTCGAGCTACTATTCAAAGATTGATTTGAGATCAGGATATCACCAGCTGAGAGTCCGAGAAGAAGACGTCTCCAAAACGGCCTTTAGAACTCTATATGGCCACTATGAGTTTTTGGTCATGCCTTTTGGGCTGACAAATGCACCTGCGGTCTTCATGGATTTGATGAATAGAGTGTGCAAGCCTTACCTGGACAAGTTCGTCATAGTTTTCATCGACGACATCCTGATCTATTCGAAGAGTCAGGAGGAACACGAGCAGCATCTACGACTCATTTTGGAACTCCTTCGAACAGAACAGCTGTACGCCAAGTTTTCAAAATGCGACTTCTGGCTTCGTGAAGTCCATTTCTTAGGCCATGTGGTGAACAAGGATGGGATTCACGTTGATCCATCCAAGGTAGATTCGATCAAGAGCTGGCCTGCACCTCGTACGCCAACGGAAATTCGTCAATTCTTGGGTTTGGCAGGTTACTACAGGAGGTTTATCAAGGACTTCTCCAAGATTGCACAGCCTCTCACCTCCCTAACGCAGAAAGGCGTTGTTTATCGATGGGGAAACGCACAGGAATTAGCATTTCAGCATTTAAAGGATAGACTCTGCAGTGCACCTATCCTTTCATTGCCAGAGGGCACAGACGACTTTGTGGTTTACTGCGACGCATCCATTCAGGGTCTTGGTTGTGTATTGATGCAGCGGGATAAAGTTATAGCCTACGCCTCACGCCAGCTTAAAATTCATGAAAGGAACTACACTACACACGATCTAGAGCTGGGAGCTGTTGTTTTTGCACTTAAGTTATGGAGACACTACCTGTACGGTACCAAGTGCGCCATCTACACAGATCATAGGAGTCTCGAGCATATCTTCAAACAGAAGGAACTGAATATGCGACAACGACGATGGGTCGAGCTACTGAATGACTACGAATGCTTAATCAGGTACCACCCAGGCAAAGCCAATGTTGTGGCTGATGCCCTCAGTCGAAAGGACACTGCGCCTAAGCGCGTACGAGCTTTACAACTCACTATACAGTCTAGTCTTCCTTCTCAAATACGAGACGCTCAGGTAGAAGCATTGAAACCAGAAAACGTCAGGGCTGAAGCCCTATGCGGCTCAAGGCAACGATTAGAACAAAAGGAAGACGGTGCTTTCTATGTAACAGGACGCATTTGGGTCCCACTCTATGGCAATCTACGAGAGCTTGTGATGGATGAGGCACACAAGTCTCGCTACTCGGTACATCCTGGTTCGGATAAGATGTACCACGATATCAAAACTACATATTGGTGGCCTAGCATGAAAGCTCACATAGCAACGTACGTTAGCAAGTGCTTGACTTGTGCGAGAGTCAAGACGGAATATCAGAAACCTTCAGGCCTACTCCAACAACCAGAAATACCACAATGGAAATGGGAGCAAATTTCCATGGATTTTGTTACTGGTCTGCCTAGATCTCAACGTGGTAACGATACTATTTGGGTGATCGTGGATCGACTCACAAATTCTGCTCACTTCTTGGCTATCAAGGAAACGGATAAGTTCTCCACACTAGCAGACGTATACCTTAAAGAAGTTGTCTCGAGGCACGGAGTGCCCACCTCTATTATCTCTGATCGTGATGCACGTTTTACTTCAGAACTATGGCAAGCAATGCACAAGTCTTTTGGCTCACGTTTAGATATGAGCACAGCTTATCACCCGCAAACGGATGGGCAGTCTGAACGCACCATCCAGACCTTCGAAGACATGCTTAGGGCATGTGTAATTGACTTTGGCAACGGCTGGGAAAAGCATCTGCCACTTGTGGAATTTTCGTACAATAACAGCTACCACACCAGCATTAAAGCTGCTCCGTTTGAGGCATTGTACGGGCGTAAATGCCGGTCACCTCTTTATTGGGCAGAGGTGGGAGATAGTCAGATCACTGGTCCAGAACTTGTGGTAGACACAACAGAGCGAATTGCTTAAATACGACAACGAATGGCGGAGGCTCATGACCGTCAGAAAAGCTACGCCGACAAGGACAGGAAACCACTTGAGCTCCAGGTTGGGGAGCGAGTGCTACTCAAAGTTTCACCCTGGAAGGGTGTGGTTTGTTTTGGTGAACGAGGCAAACTTAACCCACGATACGTCGGACCTTTCAAAGTCATCGAGAAAATAGGCAAGGTGGCCTACAAACTAAACCTACCAGCAGAACTCAGTGCAGTGCACAACGTTTTCCACGTGTCGAATCTGAAGAGGTGTCTGTCAGATGAGACTCTCGTAGTTCCTTTGAAGGAGCTCACTATCGACGAGTAGTTACGATTCGTCGAGGAACCAGTTGAAATCATGGACCGGGATGTTAAGGTCCTCAAACGCACTAGAATACCTCTCGTTCGAGTTCGTTGGAACTCACGTCGCGGCCCAGAGTTCACCTGGGAACGCGAAGATCAAATGAAACAAAAGTATCCCCAACTATTCACAGACAATACAACCACTACTGAGGCCGAAGCTACGGAATTTCGGGACGGAATTCCAGATCAACGGGGGGAGGATGTGACACCCCAGGAAAACCAGGAAAACCATGCAACGTAACTAGCTTCCTCAGTGAGTACGTACCAAATTTCAGGACGAAATTTCTTTCAACTTGGGGATAATGTGACAACTCGTATTTCAGAACATATCTTTGTGCTCAATGTAACGTATGTGTACATGATGTGATTATGAAAGTGATTGATTAAATGAATATTATAAGTGAATGTTATGTGAATATGTGTTGTGCTTGTATGTATATGTATGTATAATCACACGAAATAAACCAATCGCACAATAGCAACTCGAACGCACAAACCTTTGGGCTTTACTACTCTCGGCCCACTTCTCTTGAGCTTGAACCGAATGGGCAACCCATTAAGGGGGTTCGGTCCACTTCTTATTTTACACGCATAACATTCGGAGAAAGGGGTATACTTCTCATTTGTTTGCTAAACACACAACACCATTCAAACCCTAGTGCTCTCTCTCTCCTTCACATACCCGACGGCAGCCAAACATCCTCTCCATCGAAGATCTTTCCTTGTTCGGATCAATCCTTGTCCCTTCTCTAACCGGTTAGTGTTCTATGATGTTGTTGTTAAATGATATTATGGATGCCATGATATAGTGTGTATGAATGATGATGTTCTTGTGAATCGAATATGTATGATAATGTTAATCGGCTATCATGTCTTGTTTTTGGATTTATTTCATGATGAGTTAAGGATATCTTGTGATTGAATGTGATTTAAATCATTAATCGTTGATGTGCATGAAATCGGCTTGCATATGTGTATTGGATAATGTTCATGCTAATCGGATTTCATATTATTGTTTTAAGAACCGAATGTTTGTTAATCGGCTGCATGTTTACTGAAATCGGGTTAGTTGTAGGGTCGATCATGAGGTGTTATATGATGGTTTGAAACCCTTAGATGGATATGTTTAAGTGTCTTGATTATTGTTCATGATTATGATCATGTTAGGGTTCATGAGAATTTATTTGAATATGCTCAGTTTGATCGATTGTATGTTAAACAGATAGTTGGAAATTTGTTAATTGATAAAATGTAAATAAGGAAACTATGGAATGGTTGTAACCGAATGACATAATATTCGGATATTTAAACCATTCGCACAAGACCTCTTGGTCGCACAAGAGGTCCATTCGCACAAGAAGCCTAGTCGCACAAGCTGATCTGGTCGCACAAGATGACCTGATCGCACAAGAGGTCCCCAGTCGCACAAGACTGTTGGATCGCACAAGTTGTTACGATTATTTAACTGTTTGGGCCGGATGATCATGTTGGGCTGGGCTAGTTCTAATCGCACAAGTCAACCGGATCGTACAAGTTGTCCGGATCGCACAAGGCTTAGATTTATTTGATTGGGCCGTGTTCATGTTTATAAATTTTGTTGGGGTTTCTTGATAATGGGCCGGGTAGTATTGGGCTCCAACGGATGACTCGCACAAGGCCACTAAGCTTGTGCGAGCCCAATTTTGAATACGTTATAACTGTTGAACGTGATGATGTGTGTTGCCATGATCTGTGTGTGTTCCTCATCGGCTAGCTTATGTGATACTTATGTGCACTACTTGAAACCAAAACCTGACTTGTATGGTAACCATGTTAGGACGTGGTTGACCACTAGCAGCTAGACTTGACCTTTCTGTGTATCTGCCGAGCAAACCAAGGTGAGTTCACACTAGCCAAGGCATGGGATTCCCAGGGGTTGGGAATGGGATTGAATAACTACTCGTACAACCATTACTATTAAACTAATTATTACTGTCCTCGGATTGAAGGGCACGTACGTAAAACCTACGTACAGTTATACTTACTACTGTCCTCGGATTGAAGGGCACATACGTAAAGCCTACGTACACGATCATAAGACCATCAACTCTATCAAAGGAAGTCCCTCATTTATCGACTTAATCGCCGAGGCCTATGGCGAGCGGGTCATTAGTTAATAGCGCTATTAGGTTTAACAAACCTCACACCGTGCCAGTCGGACGGGCGTGTACTAATGGACTATGGGCAAAGGGTCAATGCTGATAGACATTGACTTAGGGAACCTCTTACATTTTCGTAGCAGTCGATACGCGTGGTCTAGTAACACATGGGAAGCCCCCACTAATCATCGCACACATGCCTGGAATGGCCGCGATACGGATTAATACGATACATGGTTTACAAAACGAACATACAATTTACGAAATGAATACTATAACCAAACAACCAACTGTGAACTTGCTCAACTTTCTTGTTGATTCGTTGCTACATGCCTTGCAGGTCATTAGGTACTCATGGAGCTTGCACAGGGAGGAGCAGTCGTTGTGGGATATGGCAGTGTGCGCCATACTATGAACATTACCTTATTTCGTATTTAATACTGACAATGGGTTTTACAATTATGCTTCCGCTAAACACTTAACTATGCTTTGGTTTTGAACACCTTTCATATTGTTTGGTTGAATTATGTTTACTTACATGCTTGTTCAATATGATTGGTGGCTTGATCCTGGTCAGTCACGCCTCCAAGCGGTGATACTCCGCGTGTGGATTTTGGGGGTGTGACAAGGTTGAAGTACAATCTTGCCAGACTGGAAAATGTTGACTTACATGAACTGAAAGCTCCAATCCCACAAGGTGAACCAGTAGGAGAGTCAGAAACTCCTCAATAACAATTCAAACAACCAGAATTCACTCAACAAGATCCAACCAGGCAATCAGAAGCTCCAGCAACACAGAAACAGAATCAACCCATTGGCCCTCCTCCTAGTAGGCCACAATTACACATGGGTCCTCCAACAAAAATATCAAAGCCAGACACACCAAAGGAACCAACACAAGAAGATGTTCCAGTTAAATCATCATCCATGGCTCTCACAAGTGAAACAGAATTCAACAAACAACTTAATGTAAAAGAAAAGAGAAGAATGGAAGATGAAGTAACATCCTTAAAAAGACCTAGAACAGTGATTGGAGAAGATCCAGAAGGAAAACTCAAAGAATTCACAATGATGAAAGGTGATCTACATACAATTATGTACCCTGAAGAACACTTGAAGCATTACTACTGGAACAAACAATAAGATAAACTAGAAAGGCAACTCTCTCCATTAAGCAGAAATATTGTTGAACTCAGAAATGCAGGAAACTTGGAAATGTTACACAAATCAGTTACAAATCCAATAGTTTCCATTGAAAGAATTATCACTCTTAATACTCAAGGAGGTGTCTTAGGTACTTATGGATAGAACAAATACACTTTGATCAGAGAAGATAGAAGTGAAACAATTGTTACTGATGGAGACCTGGCTGATGATATTCATCCACTGGGCTTAGTAAAGTTGAAGCAGCTCATTGATAAAGATAAAAGCACCTCAGCTGTGATCAGAAGAGCTCTTGACAGCATCAAGAATGCATGAGAAAAGTTATATCAAAGGGCTGCACTGACAGACTTTGACTTGTGTATCAACTTTGAGTATAGCAAAAAGGTACTAACACCTCCTCCTAACAACACCATTCCAGCTGAAATTCCTCCCAACAAAGAAAGAACTGGAGCTATCTTTGACAAACCAGAAATGTGTGTGGTTTTCAAAGATGCTCATGATGAGAAAGCTCTGTTCAGAGTTAGTGAAATAAACAGGTATTCAAATGAAACTCTGAAATATATAAAGAACTGCATGAATGAAAAACAAGAGCAGCTCAAGAAGAAGGGGAAGAACCATGAACATCTGAGGAAGGCAATTGAAGATAGCATTGAAAAATGGATGGAAGCTAGAGGTTGGTATAAAGAACTTTACAAAACAACTCAAAAGGAAATTGATTACAAGAAAAGGTTGAAACCGGGAGACCAGTTCAGAGGTGGGGTGAAGATCAATTGATGAATTCTTGAATTTAATTTCTGTCTTTGAAAAACAATATTTTGTTTCTGTTTGTTTTGAACAATGGTTGGTTTGATTCTATTTTATGTTTCTGAATTTAGTTGTTTGAACTTTCTTTTTAAGGATTAGTTGATGTTTGTTTATGTTTGATATAGATAGTTGTTTTTCTTACAATACTTATCATCAGTTTCTGGCAATTCTGATCATCAGATTTTCTAATGATTTGTTCACCAGAATTTCTGATGAAGTGGTTATCAGAAATTCTGATAAAACTCCACGTGTCTAAAAATCAGTTCTATCCTGCCACAATAACCGAAGTAAGTTGACATTATTGGATATCATGATGACAAAGGCAACTTGATTATTGGATTCAATGAATATGTCAAGAAGCTACTTTTTGCAGGACATATACATGAATAAACAAATGTTTATTCATGTATCTGTGACCTCTATAAATAGAAGGCTCATCAAGCAAAGAACAATGAGTTAAGCTTAGCATTCAATACATACTACAGACTCCATTGTCCTTTCACATCAGAATTCACAAGTATTCATTTGTAATAGATAATAATCTTACAATCACCTTGTAAACCATTTTGTTTCAAAGTGATATAAACTTGAAAATGCTCTAGGTCTTGTTTCTTGAAAGTCTGATTTCTATTTTCGCACACTATTTTCACATTTGTTGAAATCACTTGCCATATTACGTGAAAAGAAGTTTTTAAGTCCAAACTGGGACCAATAGGAGTTTCAAGTAATACAGTAAATCATGAAACTTGAAGACATAATGATTAGGGAAGATAAAATCTTACTTTGGTTCACCCGTGACGTGAGGTCGAAGTCTCAATCAAATTTAATCCAATTACTACTAATAGTTAGCGGTAAGTGGGTATCGAACACAGGGAGTTTGTAGAATATGTGTTATCCAAATGGTTTATCTGAATGACTAATGTTAACTAAATTGCAAGAAATGTAAATTCAGAATTTTTATTGTTTGGTTTTAAGAACTAAGATTAACTAATTAAATTGCAAATCAAAGGTAGGTTGTGAAACAGATTAGGAAAAAACGACCATCCTAGATTTTAGGTTTTTAATCCACACTAATGTATATGCCTAACTAGAAAGAACCACATAGACATGGCTTGTGTTTGATTATTTGTTTGTGATAAAAGGGAACTAAGTACTCGGATTATGAAAACGCAAGGTTGTTACCCGATGATCAATTGACTATTATCCAACCCTAATCCTTCCCATGATATCTTAATTGCCAACGGCACCAAGAAAGTATGGTTTAGACTAACATCAAACAAGAATAAACACTTTACAAACAAACATTCTGTGACACCCCAGGAAAGTCTGGAAAACAACGCAACTTAACTAGCTTCCTCAGTAACCACGCGCTAAATTTCGGGACTAAATTCTCTTAACAGGGGGAGAATGTGACAACCCTCAAAATCCCATGTATTCCGTACAAATTATTAATGATAATTAAAGTGTCTGACGACTGTGTGGAATTACTTAACTGCTTTATGATATCTGTGTTATGCTTACACGTATTTGTTAATATGCTAAGGAATATGCTAAGGAATATCCTAAGGAATATGCTAAGGAATATGCTAAGGAATATGCTAAGGAATATGCTAAGGAATATGCTAGGAATATGCTAGGAATTTGCTAGGAATATGCTAAGGAATATGCTAGGAATATGCTATATGGAAGATCTTATAAATACCACCATTCCACCAAGCTCTCTCTTCTCTCCCTCTCCTTTCCCTTGTTCGGCAGCCACCTTCCACCATACTACCACCATCATCAAGCTCTTTTTCAATCATTCCTCATACATACAAAGGTGTAAGAGGTCCAACAACGAAGCTCGGTGCTCTCGGAAGTGGAAGGACCTCCTCCATTCGCTATTAACCACCACATTTCTTCACTCGAACTTCCCTAGCCTTGAGCTAGTGGTAAGAACTTAGATCCGTTCATTCTTTATGTTATTTTAGTGGTTAATAGATGTTAGAATGATAAAAAGTTAAGAAACTTTAAAGCTCATGAACAAGTCTTGAACATAATGTGTTAAGGTATGGATAAAGAGAAGTTATGTGTGTAAATCGTGTAGATCTTGTGTTGTTATGATTATTGGTTGATTATCTGATGTTTTGCTGATTGATATTGATGTTTAATGTTGTTGTGATTAATAAACTTGTTAACGGAATCGATCGAACATGATTTAGAAGGTTAAACACTGAAAGACAGAATCTGTCCCGGTTTTACAGCCAACTTCAGTTGGCTGTAAACAGGGCATATATTCAACGAAAAACCGATATTTTGAATCTAAAATATGTTATTATGAAATACGGTTCTAATAGCACTGGAATCGTAATTTTTGGACTTCGTTTACTATTTTTAAAGTGTTAATTTGCAACAGCAACTTAAGCTGAATTTTGACAGCAATAAATGGGTGTCATACTTTCAGTCATAACCTGAGTTTTGTGATCAATCGGACCATGAAAATTTTACTGTAGATGACAACTGAAGTATTTGTAATTACCCCACTGGAATTTCGCAAATCGGACTTACGATGAATTTTTAATAAATTCTTTCGTGGACTGTGGTCAGAAATACATAAATCTGAGTTCAGTCCCGAATATGAATTTTTATAAAATATTAGTAATGAGCCGGACCCCGATATTTTTACATAATAAAATATGGAATGTTTATGACATTCTATAAAAATTTGGGAATTTTTGGAATAATCTAACTATTTTATTTAAATGCCCGAAAACTGCCGGTTTTGAGTATTAATGCTGAGTTAACATAAGTTGTGACTCGCGTGTCTAAATGCCGAGTATGCTATCTGTGAATGATCTAACGTGTTATACATGTTATGTGCATTATCGTATGTTTGATCTTGAGTGGGGACTGGATGGGAAACTTGGATGGGCGTAAACCGTTAAAGTGATGCATGTTGTGTGATAGATACGTGTAGGAACTTTGTGTTCTATTTGAAAGCCACTAAATGACTAACTGGTAAATCATACTAGGACGTGATTGACCAACCTTGACTGTTAGCTATATTGAGAATCTAACCGAGCAAACCGAGGTGAGTTCACACACTTTCTAAGGCATGGGATTCCCGGTGGTTTGGGAATGGGTTAAAGAATTAAAACTAAATCTACATATCCTCCTTGGGTAGGATATGTACGGCCATCCTCCATAGATTGGATGCCATTATTAATCCTACGAATTCTCCTAGTGCAGAATACGTACGTTGTGGTCCTCCTGGTGCAGGACAACAACCTTAAAACTAGCTAGACAAAACTCTATCATGAAGTCCCTCAATTTATATCGACTTAATCGCCGAGGCCAATGGCGAGCGGGTCATTAGTTAATAGCGCTATTAGGTTTAACAAACCTCACACCGTGCCAGTCGGACGGGCGTGTACTAATGGACTATGGCAGATTGTCAGTGATGATAGACACTGATATAGGGCACAACTTATTTGCGTAGCAGTCGATATCATTCCGTCTAGTAGTTCAAACGGGGAAAGCCCCCACTGATTATGAATATGGTTTGGGTAAAGAAAAAGGAACTGGTTAAACATACTTTCAACTATGGGGTGACCCCCACGGCAAATAAGCCAACGAAAGTCAAACCACGTTTTCAGAAACAACTTAAAACTAAACAACCAAACGTGAACTCACTCAACTTTGTTGTTGACTAGTTGTTACATGCCTTACAGGTCGCTAAACACTCGGAGCTTGCACGAGGAAGGAGTCGTTGTGGTGTACGGACGGTTATGTCCAGTGTTTAATATTTAAAACATTTTGAACTTATTAAACCTAAGTGTTGGACTTTAAACTTATGAACTGCGAACTTATGCTTTTGGGATTTACGTTTATGCTTCCGCTGTTTAAACCAAACAAGGTTAACTAGCTTTGGTCACCAATCGTATTATGTTTGGTTTTATTTACTTAATTGAGTTGTTCAATATGATTGGTGGCTCGATCCTGGTCATGTCACGCCTCCAAGCGGTGATACTCCGCATGGCGGATTTTGGGGGTGTGACACATTCAAACACCATAACAACTTAAACAAACATTGCAAAGTCATTATTCTAGAAATTCAAACATAAACATAGTGTTTCAAAAGCAAACCTTACATCTAGGATTATCACCACGAAATTAGCCGTTCATAGTTTGGTGCATCATCATCACACAAAGTCTAATGTTTATATGAATTCAAACACAAAACAATTGTTTAGAGATTGTTTAGAACCAAGAACTGATGCCCAAAATCTCCTGAGAACTGATACAAAATGGTCCACAATGATTGGATTATGAAAAGGCACTATAAACAACCTTAAATGAGGGAGTTACAAGTTTCACGTCAGTCTCCACCGTAAGCTACGGTGGCTTGAAATGGCCTACGGTGGGTTTAAACCGGCTTACGGTGACAATTTTTGTCAGGGACCACCGTAGCCTACGGTGGTCACCGTAAGCTACGGTGGCTTCAACTAAAAAAATTTGTTTTTTTCATAACTTTCTCGTTTCAACTCCGTTTTCTTCGCCGTTTTCGCCCATGTTCTCGTAATTTCATCCTCTATCATGTTATCTTCTTAATTCTTCAATTCTGATAATTTATTTTTTTCATTTATTCTCCGTCTTTCAATCTCCAATCCAGTCGCACCTATTCGAAGCTTCATTTCCACACTTTTAAGCCCCAAATGTACCTGAAGATCTGCAATCTCCTCATTCTCTCTACTCTCTACTTTCTCTCTCTAGCTATCTGCACTCTCTTTCATAACATACCTGATTGTCGGTAGTCGCATCATGTTGGCTTTAAAAGCCGCTCTGATCGTATTACCATGTTTTAACGGTATGTTGACCGACGATGGCTTTGTCGGACGTTTGTAGTTGGATTTGACTGTGGAATTGTAGACACCATCACCGGTGTAGTCGGTGTGTGTTATGTGCATGTATCGGTTGTGCCCATAGTTCTATGGGTTGTACCAACCTTTGCGTTTAAAAACCCATTTCTTTGTTGTTGTATTTGTGGGTGTCTTCTCCAGCAGCTTTTTTTGTCACCAACGCCGGCGTTGTTCTTGCATATCCATCGCCGGTGTTGGTGTCAGTTTGTTGTTTTTAGCCGACAATGATGGTGGTCTGTCTCTTGGTGTGACAACCCTCAAATTTACATGTAACCGTACAGTTTATTAATGATAATAAAAGTACTTGATGACTGTGCTGAATCATTTAACTGCTCTCTGATTACTGTGTTATACTTACATGTGCGTGTTAGCATACTAGTAGTATACAGAAAAGTTACTAAATAGTCCGGTATGTTTTCCTATGTGTTAGGAATAAATTTCGTTACAAAAATATATGTACAAGACGCCTTACGGAACAATTAAACAACTTAACGGAACAGTATCCGACCGAACAACCGGACATTACCCGGGACACCAAATATTTTTCAAACACATTATTTAATTATTTTTGGCTAGTCATGATCCCCGTATACCATAACACCCACCAAAAATCATCACACAAGCATATATTATCAAGTTACTTACATTCCAACTACCAATTACCATTTAGTTGAAATGTTACACTAACCCCCCCCCCCCCCAACCGATTTTCGGTCCCAATGGACCCCACCCAAAATCTTCACCATATCCTACCACAAGATTTTATGGCTATACTTTGTGTAGGGTGGTTACTTGCATATCTTGCCAAGATATTGCAAATCTTATAAGTATGATTACTAGACCATGAAATCTCTTGATATCTTCATCTTACCTTCCCAAAGATCACTCTCTCACCTCACTTTTCTCTCTCATTTTCGGCCCTCCATAGCAGCCACCATCACCACCACTTCACAACCATAAACATCCATCATCAAGTTCCATTCAAAGCTTGAAGTTCATCCATGGAGGTTGCAAGTTGAAGGACTTTCTAAGGAGCTTTGTTCTAGTCTTTTTCATCATCTTCTCTCTACATTTTCATCACTAGAATCATCCCTAACTTTAAGCTAGTAGTAAGTTCCTCATGTCACTTTTGTTCATCTTGTTTCATGATTAAAAGATGTAATATGTTAGATCTACGCGAACACTAAAAAGGGTTTAAACAAGAAGATGAAACATGATGAAATTATGTTAGTATGATGTTGTCTTGGGATGTTACTGATTTCTTGCTGTTTACTTGTTAATATTGAGAACTAGAAATGTTGTTGATCATTATGCATGTTAACGGAACCAATCTAACTCGCATTAGAATGTAAAAGCTGAAAAACAGAAAGCTGCTTGCTGATTACAGCCAACTTCAGTTGGCTGTAACCGAACCTTAATAAAGTGAAAAATGTGTTTTCTGAACTCTAGATTTATGTATTATGAAATACGGTTCTAATGGCACTGGAATCATAATTTTTGGACTTCGTTTACTATTTTTAAAGGGTCATTTCGTAACAGCAGCTCAAGCTGCATTTTTGCTGCTGAAAATAGGTGTTATGTTTTCAGTCATAACTTGAGTTCTGTGTTGAATCAGCCCATGAAATTTGTACAGTAGATGACAACTGATGTATTTGTAATTACCCCACTAGAATTTCGTAAATCGGACTCTCGACGTATTTTTAATAAATTATTCCATGCACTGCAGTCAGAAAAAGATAAATCTGAGTTCAGTCCGGAAAATGAATTTTTATAAAATATTGGTAATGAACTGGACCCCGATATTTTTATACAATAATATTTGGATCGTTTAAGACTTTCTGTAAAAATTTGGGAATTTTTGGAACATGTTAACTATATTAAAATCTCCGAAAACAGCCCAGTTTTGAATATAAAAGCTGAAAGGACTTAAGTCGTAAATTGCGTGTCTAAATGTCGGGTATGTTATCTGTGAATGATATAACATGTTATATGTGTTATGTGCATCATCGTATGTTTGTTTAGGAGTGGGGAATGGATGGGAAACTTATATGGGCATGAACCGTTAAAGTGATGCATGTTATGTGATAGATACGTGTAGGAACTTTGTGTTCTATTTGAAATCACTAATAAACTATGTGGCAATCATACTAGGACGTGATTGACCGACCTTGACTGTTAGCTATATTTGAGAGTCAAACCGAGCAACCGAGGTGAGTTCACACTCTTTCTAAGGCATGGGATTCCCGGTGGGTTGAGAATGGGATTGAATGACTACTCGAACTATCATTACTATTAAACCACTTACTACTGTCCTCGGATTGAAGGGCACGTACGTAAAGCCTACGTACACGACCATAAGACCATCAACTCTATCAATTGAAGTCCCTCATTTATCGACTTAATCGCCGAGGCCTACGGCGAGCGGGTCATTAGTTAATAGCGCTATTAGGTTTAACAAACCTCACACCGTGCCAGTCGGACGAGCGTGTACTAATGGACTATGGGCAAAAGGGTCAATGCTGATAGACATTGACTTAGGGCACCTCTTACATTTTCGTAGCAGTCGATACGTGTGGTCTAGTAACACATGGGAAGCCGCCACTAATCTTCGCAAACATGTCAGGAAGCCCGCGATACGAATTTATACGATACATGGTTTACAAAACGAACAGATGATTTATGAAACGAATGCTATAACTAAACAACCAACTGTGAATTCACTCAACTTTGTTGTTGACTCGTTGTTACATGCCTTACAGGTCGCTAACCGCTTAGAGCTTGCACGAGGAAGGAGTCGTTGTGGTGTACAGACTGTTATGTTCCGTGTTTATTATTTAAATCCTTTTGAACTTATTAAACTTGCATTTTGAACTTTAACTTATAAACTATGGACTTATGCATTTGGATTTACTTTTACGCTTCCGCTGTTTAAACTAAACATGGTTAACTAGCTTTGGTCACCAATCGTATTATGGTTGGTCTTATTTATTTAATTACGATGTTCAATATGATTGGTGGCTCGATCCTGGTCACGTCACTCCTCCAAGCGGTGATACCCCGCATGGTGGATTTTGGGGGTGTGACAGATTGGTATCAGAGCCATTGGTTATAGTGAACTTGGTTTTAAAAAGGGGAAAAGCTTTTTGATTAAACCAGACTATAACCTGTACAGTGCTCAACGATCCACAACGATGCTTCGCTCCACATGCAAGACTCGACACCATAAGTGGTATGATTTATGTTATATTGTCGGTTAGATAGTTCTCGCTGTGCATTAGAGAATGTGATAATTGCTATTTGAACCTTGTGTGCTTACTCTCTATTGTCGTCCCACACTTACGCACTTTCGCGACACCTTTCCCACTTACGTTGCTTCATTATGAAGATCATGAGCGGAC
This sequence comes from Helianthus tuberosus, assembly GCA_030545235.1. Lineage (NCBI taxonomy): Eukaryota > Viridiplantae > Streptophyta > Magnoliopsida > Asterales > Asteraceae > Helianthus > Helianthus tuberosus. The sequence goes on along the minus strand of CM060426.1, from coordinate 53,705,207 downwards.
ACGGAGGACGTATTAACCTCACCCAAGCCCAGTTGACGGCTTTGATCAATGAACGAGTTGCTGAGGCACTTGCAGCAAATCCAGCAGGAGGTCAACATGCTTAGCCTCCTGTGTGCACGTTCAAAACGTTCATGGACTGCCGACCTACTACTTTCAGTGGCACGGAAGGAGCAGTAGGCCTTCTTCACTGGTTTGAAAAGCTTGAGTCTGTTTTCGAGATGTGCGAATGCCCTGAAGATCGAAGGGTGAAATATGATACTGGAACGCTTGAAGGTGCTGCGTTAACCTGGTGGAAGGCACAGGTTCAACTACTAGGACTGGCAGTTGCTAATGCCACCCCCTGTAATGGTTTCAAGGAACTGATCAAAGAAGAGTACTGCAGTCGAGACGACATCCACAAGCTAGAGGTGGAATTTTACAATCTGAAGATGACGGGATCTGAGATTGAGGCGTACACTAAGAGGTCAAACGAGCTGGCCATCCTGTGCCCTACCATGGTGGACCCTCCCATCAAACGTATTGAGCTGTATCTCAAGGGCCTTGTACCAGAGATTCGAAGTCACGTGACTTCAGCCAACCTAGGTACCATACATCAAATCATCAAGTTGGCCCATCGACTCACTGACCAGGCGGTGGAGCAAAACAGGCTGCCCAAACGAATCAGTACCACAGCTACTTCTGATGCATCTACCGACAACAAGCGAAAATGGGATGGAAACTCCAGTAAGGGTTCTGTTTCGGTTCAGTCTCAGCAGTGAAAGACTGATGACTACCAGAGTCCTGGTCAGCAATCTTCCGGTAGTCAAGGACAGGGTGGATATCGAGGAAACCACCCAAAGTGCAACAAATGCAACAGGCACCATAGTGGTCAGTGCAACAAGGGACGTTGTCAGAGGTGTCTCAAGATGGGTCATGAAGCCAAGGATTGCAGGAGCTCACGGCCTGCAAATCAGAATCGTCAGCAGCAACAGCAAGCATCGCAGAATCCGCAACAGCAACAGGGGATGCCTTCAGTGTGGCGCTGAAGGCCACTTTAAGAAGAACTGTCCCCAGCTTAACCAGAATCAGAACAACAACAACAACAACCAGGGAAACAGGAACAATAATGGGGGCAACAATGGAGGAAACAATGATGGCAACGGTGCCAGGGGTCGAGTGTTCGTGATTGGTCAGGGTGAAGCAAGGAATGATCCTAACGTAGTGATGGGTAAGTTTCTTCTGGATGATTTCTTTGTTACTGTTTTATTCGATTCGGGTGCCGATACTAGTTATGTGTCCTTAAAAGTTAGCCAAATGCTTAAGCGCACTCCAACACTTTTGAACACCAAACACACGGTAGAGCTAGCAAACGGTAAAAGTCTCGAGGCCACACACATAGTTAAGGGTTGTGACCTTGTCTTAGCTGGTCAGACCTTCTCTATCGATCTTATTCCTATCGTACTTGGTAGTTTCGACGTTGTTGTTGGGATGGATTGGTTATCCCATCAGCAAGCGGAAATTCTTTGCAACGAGAAGATTGTCCGCATTCCTCGTTCTGGTAAAGAACCCCTCGTGATTCAAGGCGACAAGAGTGGTGCAGTCGTAGGCATCATCTCTTTCCTAAAGGCCCAGAAGTGTTTGCGAAAGGGCCACACTGTCATTTTTGCACTCGTTACTGACACATCAACGGAAGAGAAGAGAATTAAAGACATCCCTATTGTACGTGACTTTCCTGAGGTATTTCCTAAGGAATTACCTGGTCTTCCGCCTCATCGTCAAGTTGAATTTCAAATCGAGCTAGCTCCTGGAGCAGCGCCCATAACTCGAGCACCTTATCGTCTAGCTCCATCAGAACTTGAAGAACTGTCCGCGCAACTACAAGAACTCTTGGAAAAGGGTTTTATACATCCTAGCTCTTCGCCCTGGGGAGCTCCAGTACTATTCGTGAAGAAGAAAGACGGTACCTTCCGTATGTGCATAGATTACTGCGAACTCAACAAGGTGACCGTAAATAATCGTTATCCTCTTCCACGCATTGATGACTTATTCGACCAGCTGCAAGGGTCGAGCTACTACTCCAAGATTGATCTGAGATCGGGTTATCATCAACTGAGAGTTCGAGATGAGGATGTCTCTAAAACAGCATTCAGAACTCGTTACGGCCATTACGAGTTTCTGGTTATGCCTTTCGGATTAACGAATGCACCTGCAATCTTCATGGATCTCATGAACCGAGTATGCAAACCTTACCTGGATAAGTTCGTTATTGTTTTCATCGACGATATCCTGATCTATTCTAAGAGTCAGGAGGAACACGAGCAGCATCTATGACTTATGCTGGAACTTCTTCGAGCAGAGCAAATGTATGCCAAGTTTTCGAAATGTGACTTCTGGCTTCGCGAAGTCCACTTTCTAGGCCACTTAGTAAACAAGGATAGGATTCATGTTGATCCATCCAAGGTTGACTCGATCAAGAACTAGCCTGCACCCCGCACACCAACAGAAATCCGCCAATTCTTGGGTCTGGCGGGCTACTACAGACGATTTATCAAGGATTTCTCAAGGATTGCGCAACCTCTCACTTCACTGACTCAGAAGGGTGTCATCTACCTTTGGGGTGATGCACAGGAATCTGCATTTCAGCACTTAAAAGACAAACTTTGTAGCGCGCCTATCCTCTCATAGCCTGAAGGCACAGATGATTTTGTGGTTTATTGCGACGCTTCCATTCAAGGACTTGGTTGCGTGTTGATGCAACGTGACAAGGTCATTGCCTACGCATCACGCCAACTCAAAGTTCACGAAAGGAATTACACTACGCATGACTTGGAATTGGGAGCAGTTGTTTTCGCGCTTAAGATATGGAGACATTACCTGTACGGTACCAAGTGCACCATCTACACCGATCACAGGAGTCTCAAGCATATCTTCAAGCAAAAGGAGTTAAACATGCAAAAACGCCGATGGGTCGAGCTCTTGAATGATTATGAATGCGCTATCAAGTACCATCCGGGCAAAGCCAATGTTGTGGCTGACGCCCTCAGTCGAATGGATACTATACCTAAACATGTACGTGCGTTACAGCTTACCATCCAATCCAACCTTCCCGCTCAGATTCGAGATGCTCAGGTTGAAGCATTGAAAGTAGAAAACATCAGGGCTGAATCCTTACGAGGATCGAGGCAGCGCCTAGAACGAAAGGAAGACGGCGCCTACTATGTTAACGGACGCATCTGGGTTCCACTGTATGGAGACCTACGCGAGCTTGTGATGGATGAAGCACACAAGTCTCGTTATTCAGTACATCCTGGTTCGGATAAAATGTACCACGACCTCAAGACTACGTATTGGTGGCCTGGCATGAAAGCCCACATAGCAACCTACGTCAGAAAATGTTTGACTTGTGCGAGAGTCAAGACTGAATATCAGAAACCCTCAGGCCTACTCCAACAACCAGAGATACCACAATGGAAATGGGAGCAAATTTCCATGGATTTCGTTACTGGCCTGCCTAGATCTCAACGTGGAAATGATACTATTTGGGTAATCAAGGAAACGAATAAGTTTTCTACCCTAGCCGACATCTATCTAAAGGAAGTGGTATCAAGGCACGGAGTGCCAACCTCCATCATTTCTGATCGTGACGCGCGTTTTACTTCTGAACTGTGGCAACCAATGCACAAGTCTTTTGGCTCACGTTTAGATATGAGCACCGCTTATCACCCACAAACGGATGGGCAATCTGAACGCACCATCCAAACCCTCGAAGACATGCTTAGGGCATGCGTAATCGTCTTTGGAAATGGCTGGGAAAAACACCTCCCGCTAGTGGAGTTTTCATATAACAACAGTTACCACACCAGCATCCAGGCTGCTCCATTCGAGGCATTGTACGGACGCAAATGCCGATCACCTCTCTGTTGGGCAGAAGTTGGTGACAGCCAAATCACTGGCCCAGAACTTGTAGTAGATACAACTGAGAGAATTGCTCTGATACGAAAACGAATGGCGGCAGCACGTGACCGTCAGAAAAGCTATGCTGATAAGGGAAGAAAGCCACTCGAGTTCCAAGTTGGGGACCGGGTGCTACTCAAAGTCTCACCTTGGAAAGGTGTGGTCCGTTTTGGCAAAAGGGGCAAACTCAATCCGCGATATGTCGGACGTTCGAAATCATAGAGAAAATAGGCAAAGTGGCCTACAAACTGGATCTACCAGCAGAACTCAGTGCAGTTCACAATGTTTTTCACGTGTCAAATCTGAAGAAGTGTCTGTCAGATGAAACCCTTATAGTTCCTTTGAAGGAGCTCACTATCGATGATCAGTTACGATTCGTCGAGGAACCAGTTGAAATCACGGATCGAGATGTTAAGATCCTCAAGCGTACCAGGATACCTCTGGTCCGAGTTCGTTGGAATGCTCTTCGTGGTCCAGAGTATACCTGGGAACGAGAAGACCAAATTAAACTCAAGTATCCCCAACTGTTTAAGAAAAACGCAACCATTACTGAGGCTGAAGCTACTACAGAATTTCGGGACGAAATTCCAAATCAACGGGGTGATGATGTGACACCCCAGGAAAATCAGGAAAACAACGCAACTTAACAAGCTTCCTCAGTAACTACGCACTAAATTTCGGGACGAAATTCTCTTAACAGGGGGAGAATGTGACAACCCTCAAATTTACATGTAACCGTACAGTTTATTAATGATAATAAAAGTACTTGATGATTGTGCTGAATCATTTAACTGCTCTCTGATTACTGTGTTATACTTACATGTGCGTGTTAGCATACTAGTAGTATACAGAAAAGTTACTAAATAGTCCGGTATGTTTTCCTATGTGTTAGGAATAAATTTCGTTACAAAAATATATGTACAAGACGCCTTACGGAACAATTAAACAACTTAACGGAACAGTATCCGACCGAACAACCGGACATTACCCGGGACACCAAATATTTGTCAAACACGTTATTTAATTATTTTTGGCTAGTCATGATCCCCGTATACCATAACACCCACCAAAAATCATCACACAAGCATATATTATCAAGTTACTTACATTCCAACTACCAATTACCATTTAGTTGAAATGTTACACTAACCCCCCCTCCACCCCAACCGATTTCCGGTCCCAATGGACCCCACCCAAAATCTTCACCATATCCTACCACAAGATTTTATGGCTATACTTTGTGTAGGGTGGTTACTTGCATATCTTGCCAAGATATTGCAAATCTTATAAGTATGATTACTAGACCATGAAATCTCTTGATATCTTCATCTTACCTTCCCAAAGATCACTCTCTCACCTCACTTCTCTCTCTCATTTTCGGCCCTCCATAGTAGCCACCATCACCACCACTTCACAACCATAAACATCCATCATCAAGTTCCATTCAAAGCTTGAAGTTCATCCATGGAGGTTGCAAGTTGAAGGACTTTCTAAGGAGCTTTGTTCTAGTCTTTTTCATCATCTTCTCTCTACATTTTCATCACTAGAATCATCCCTAACTTTAAGCTAGTAGTAAGTTCCTCATGTCACTTTTGTTCATCTTGTTTCATGATTAAAAGATGTAATATGTTAGATCTATGCGAACACTAAAAAGGGTTTAAACAAGAAGATGAAACATGATGAAATTATGTTAGTATGATGTTGTCTTGGGATGTTACTGATTTCTTGCTGTTTACTTGTTAATATTGAGAACTAGAAATGTTGTTGATCATTATGCATGTTAACGGAACCAATCTAACTCGCATTAGAATGTAAAAGCTGAAAAACAGAAAGCTGCTTGCTGATTACAGCCAACTTCAGTTGGCTGTAACCGAACCTTAATAAAGTGAAAAATGTGTTTTCTGAACTCTAGATTTATGTATTATGAAATACGGTTCTAATGGCACTGGAATCATAATTTTTGGACTTCGTTTACTATTTTTAAAGGGTCATTTCGTAACAGCAGCTCAAGCTGCATTTTTGCTGCTGAAAATAGGTGTTATGTTTTCAGTCATAACTTGAGTTCTGTGTTGAATCAGCCCATGAAATTTGTACAGTAGATGAAAACTGATGTATTTGTAATTATCCCACTAGAATTTCGTAAATCGGACTCTCGTAGAATTTTTAATAAATTATTCCGTGGACTGCAGTCAGAAAAAGATAAATCTGAGTTCAGTCCGAAAAATGAACTTTTATAAAATATTGGTAATGAACTGGACCCCGAGACTTTTATACAATAATATTTGGATCGTTTAAGACATTCTGTAAAAATTTGGAAATTTTTGGAAAATATTAACTATTTTATTAAAATCTCCGAAAACAGCCCAGTTTTGAATATAAAAGCTGAAAGGACTTAAGTCGTAAATTGCGTGTCTAAGGGGCTGTTTGGCAACATCTGAATGGTTAAGTGCTGAACCAGTAAGAGGTCTGAACTATTAAGTGCTGAACCAGTAAGAGGTCTGAACCATTAAGAGCCTGTATAATGCTTAACCATTTAAAGACAAATGTCTGACCAATTCAGATTAGAGGTCTTAACCATTCAGACTCTGTATAAGTAAGAGGTCTGAACTATTAAGTGCTGAACCAGTAAGAGGTCTGAACCATTAAGAGCCTGTATAATGCTTAACCATTTAAAGACAAATGTCTGACCAATTCAGATTAGAGGTCTTAACCATTCAGACTCTGTATAAATCTTAACCATTCAGAGGCAAATGATTGAATCATTCAGACATCTGCTCGTGAAACAAACAGTCTTGACCATTAAGTGCTGAATCAGTAAGAAGTCTGAAGCATTAAGAGCTTCATTAAGTGGTAAACAAACAGCCCCTAAATGTCGGGTATGTTATATGTGAATGATATAACATGTTATATGTGTTATGTGCATCATCGTATGTTTGTTTAGGAGTGGGGAATGAATGGGAAACTTATATGGGCATGAACCGTTAAAGTGATGCATGTTATGTGATAGATACGTGTAGGAACTTTGTGTTCTATTTCAAATCACTAATAAACTACGTGGCAATCATACTAGGACGTGATTGACCGACCTTGACTGTTAGCTATATTTGAGAGTCAAACCGAGCAACCGAGGTGAGTTCACACTTTTTCTAAGGCATGGGATTCCCGGTGGGTTGGGAATGGGATTGGGATTGAATGACTACTCGAACTATCATTACTATTAAACTACTTACTACTATCCTCGGATTGAAGGGCACGTACGTAAAGCCTACGTACACGACCATAAGACCATCAACTCTATCAATTGAAGTCCCTCATTTATCGACTTAATCGCCGAGGCCTACGGCGAGCGGGTCATTAGTTAATAGCGCTATTAGGTTTAACAAACCTCACACCGTGCCAGTCGGACGGGCGTGTACTAATGGACTATGGGCAAAAGGGTTAATGCTGATAGACATTGACTTAGGGCACCTCTTACATTTTCGTAGCAGTCGATACGTGTGGTCTAGTAACACATGGGAAGCCCCCACTAATCTTCGCAAACATGTCAGGAAGACCGCGATACGAATTTATACGATACATGGTTTACAAAACGAACAGATGATTTATGAAATGAATGCTATAACTAAACAACCAACTGTGAATTCACTCAACTTTGTTGTTGACTCGTTGTTACATGCCTTACAGGTCGCTAACCGCTTGGAGCTTGCACGAGGAAGGAGTCGTTGTGGTGTACGGACTGTTAGGTTCCGTGATTATTATTTAAATCCTTATGAACTTATTAAACTTGCGTTTTGAACTTTAACTTATAAACTATGGACTTATGCATTTGGATTTACTTTTACGCTTCCGCTGTTTAAACTAAACATGGTTAACTAGCTTTGGTCACCAATCGTATTATGGTTGGTCTTATTTACTTAATTACGATGTTCAATATGATTGGTGGCTCGATCCTGGTCACGTCACACCTCCAAGCGGTGATACCCCGCATGGTGGATTTTGGGGGTGTGACACTTGGCATGGCAACTACGGTTGCAGCCGTGACGACACTGAGCGGTAGTTTTCTGGTGGTGAAGAGCTGTGTCCGAGCCTCTTTGTTTTGTTTCAACGATGAACATCTTAGTCGATTAATGTTTTCTTTTTCTTTTTTAACAAGGATAATGACGGTGGTGGTAACAGTTCAATGGTGTTGGTGATGGTTCAGTGGTGGTGTTTTACAAAAGAAAGAAAGAAAATACAGATGTTTGGTTTTTGAGGAGTAGAACAATTCGCGATATATAACAAATTTAAAAATATAATTTACATTTTGTAAGATAAACAAGATATAAACTCTAATGGTAATAAACAAACTCATCCGTAATTTATAATAGGGAAACTCATACGTTTGTAATACAAAAACTAATAGTGTACGACCAACGATAAACACGTTTGCTAAGAGACACCGCCGAGTTCATGTTCACTAAGAGACCTCGCCGCAACACGACGAGGGTTAAACCTAGTTGAATTTAAAAATCATTGAAAGATGTAGTGTTCTTTGTTTGGAGTATATGTGACAATTAAAAAAATAAAACAGAAAAGTTGAACTTATTATAAAAGGATACACAAAAGGATTCCAACTTGCTTAGAGTAGGGATGAGCGTGGTATCGGTATCGGTATCGGTATCGGTATCGGTATCGTATCGAACTGGTACCGTACAGAAAATACCGGTACTGAAGTACCGATACCGAAAATGCTAAAATGTGGGTACCAGTACCAGTACCGGTACCGAAAAAATCAGTACCGGAAATTCGATACCGGTACCCAGTACCAAATACTTATCCCTAGCTTAGGTCGAGGTTACATGACTTTAACTTCCACATATAATCACACCAATAAGCACAATATATATCTGTAGGTTCTTTAGATATATTATATATCTAATACATTTTAGAAATTTTGGGTCTTAATAAGAATGGTAATGGCCTTGTGTGTTTGCCCACCTTGTACTTGGGCGAGCCAACTCAGCCCACCAATAGCGTGGTAATGGTAGGGTATCGGGATGTAGACGAATCTTACCTCTATCCTCCGGAGATAGAAAAACTGCTTACAAAGAAACCTTCGACTCAAATATAAATAGCATGCAAAAAAATATAATTAGAAAGCAACCAATGATAGAAGAATTGGTGGCAAAGTAATATATATAGTAAAATAGAAAAAGATATAACATCATAAAGCAAGATGTAGAACACAAAACACAAAGACAATCCCAAGCAAAGTCCATTTAAAATGTTTAAAAATCTAAGCCCCTAAAGTAAATCTCAAACCCATTCATACCATAGCTACCCCTAAAAGTAGTTAACCTTAATCCTACATCTCTACGAACTCATATTCTGTATCATGTCCTAAAAATGCGCAACTATCATAAATATTGTATAATCCGCTCATCCCAAGTCAATTTAGGCCTACTATACTCATATTCCGAGGGTTTCCATTACGTCGTCGTCAACATCCTCTTTACATATTCAAACCATCTCAATCAACTCTCTCTTTTATCTATCTGATAAACTAATTAACTACACCTAATCTTTCCATCAAAACCTCACATGTCATATGAATATGTCAAATGATATAATAATAAATATGTCAAAAGACACACGTATAGCTGTATTTTGTATATAGTTACATAATCGTAACATATTTATGTTATTATTTTTTTGGCTTAAGGATATGATGAGAAAACTCATGTTTTATAAGAATCTCCATACTACATATATGTAGTGTACTTACTATATAGATCTACATACATTTAGAAAGATATATGAAAAAAATAGAATATATGCTTACAAATAATCCCTCTACTCAAATATAAATAGCATGCAAAAATATAATTAGAAAGCTACCAATGATAGAAGAATTGGTGGCAAAGTAACATATATAGTAAAATAGAAAAAGATATGACATCATAAAGCAAGATGTAGACCACAAAACACATAGACAATCCAAGCAAAGTCCATTTAAAGTGTTTAAAAATCTAAGCCCCTAAAGTAAATCTCAAACCCATCCATACCCTAGCTACCCCTAAAAGTAGTTAACCTTAATCATACGTCTCTACGAGCTCCTATTATGTATCATGTCCTAAAATGCGCAACTATGGTAAATATTGTCTAATTCGCTCATCCCAAGTCAATTTTGGCCTACTGTACTCATCTTCCGAGGGTTTCCACTGCGCCGTCGTCAACATCCTCTTCACATATTCAAATCGTCTCAATCAATTCTCTTTTATCTATCTGATAAACTAACTACACCTAATCTTTCTGTCAAAACCTCACATGTCATATGAATATGTCAAATGATTTAATAATAAATATGTCAAAAGACACACGTATAGCTGTTTATTTGTATATAGTTACATAATCGTAACATATTTATGCCATTATTGTTTTGGCTTATGGATATGATGAGAAAACTCAGGTTTTAAGAAACTCCTTACTACATATATGTAGTATACTTACTATATAGATCTACATACATTTAGAAAGATATATGCAAAAAAATAGATAAAATGCTTACAAATAAACCCTCGACTCAAATATAAATAGCATGCAAAAAATATTATTAGAAAGCTACCAATGATAGAAGAATTGGTGGCAAAGTAACATATATGGTAAAATAGAAAAAGATATAACATCATAAAGCAAGATGTAGACCACAAAACACAAAGACAATCGCAAACAAAGTCCATTTAAAGTGTTTAAAAAACTAAGCTCCTAAAGTAAATCTCAAACCCATCTATACCCTAGCTACCCCTAAAAGTAGTTAACCTTAATCCTACATCTCTACGAACTCCTATTTTGTATCATGTCCTAAAAATGTGCAACTATCGTAAATATTGTCTAATTCACTCATCCCAAGTCAATTTAGGCCTAATGTACTCATCTTCCTAGGGTTTCCACTGCGCCATTGTCAACATCCTCTTCACATATTCAATCCATCTCAATCTACTCTCTTTTATCTATCTGATAAACTAGCTACACCTAATCTTTCCGTCAAAACCTCACATGTCATATGAATATGTCAAATGATATAATAATAAATATGTCAGAAGACACACATATAACTGTTTATTTGTATATAGTTACATAATCGTAAAATATTTATGCCATTATTGTTTTGGCTTAAGGATATCATGAGAAAACTCATGTTTTATTAGAAACTCCATACTACATATATGTAGTATACTTACTATATAGATCTACATACATTTAGAAAGATATATGCAACCCCCCCCCCCCCCCCCCCTTTAAATTTATCTTTTGAAGTATATAAGAGAAATATTATCTCTATTTTGTTTTTCTATGTATAAAAACTTTAATTCAAATTTTTAATATTTTTGGCCTCTAAATTTAAATGTTTAAGTTATACCACACATATATGTAATGTGAAACTTTTTAGGTTTTACACGAATGAGAGTTTTTCTCATCAACCTTACCCGACATTTTTATTCCATGGTTTTGTATAATTTTGCATGTTGAGCATGGTAGGATTATTGTCCGTAAACGAAGAATCAAGCACATGGGTCGTTTGCTGGCAACACCTAATCCCTTTATTCCCTCTCTAACCTCACCAACCAATCCACTTTGCCACCTCAATTTAAGATTCTTATAATATATAGACATAATATTAATTTTCACAAAAACATTTGACACCACATACTATTTGTACATTTAATTTTGCAACAATTCCAAACTAACTTGGCCCACATGATTCCTCCAATCACAATTATCTACGTTGACAGCTTTCACAACAAGTTTTCAAGATCTCATATATGCATATATGCTGGCTTATAAGTTTGATCAATTGTGACACACTTGCTGACAAACCATATAAAACCCCTTCGCTTATAATACAACCAAGAAAGTGAAAGCAACAACCCTATCTCATGGAACAAACTCTGATATACACCAATAAAACAAAACCTATGTCCAGATGTTACTCTAATCCTCCTCCATTGGGTGAAAATCAAGAAATCTTGATCAAAGATTCTTCTAATGCGGAAAAAGGCTCGAGCTTTTATTCACAAGAACAAAACCCGAGTTATGATTTCATCGGGAGAGGATCTGTGCCAACTTTAATAATCGGAAACGATGGAGAATATGATATTGAAGATGAAGAGAGCGAGTTCAAGATGGGGAGGTTGATTAGGCAAGCATCTCTCAATTCTTCTCATATGTCTACTCCTCAACAAAGCATTAAGGTACATATCATCTTGAAATACTATCCATCAATATTGTTGTAAGGGAAGGTTCAAATGAAAACCACTAGTTAATACGAAAACTTGAAAACTAACTAAAAAGGCCTAAAAATCATACCAAATTTTTTTTTTCATACAAATTTTCGCTATTTTAGGTATAAAAAAAAAACTTTTTTTCAATTTTTTTTTTGTAGTGCACATGTGTAATAGTACACATGTGTACTACAAATTTTTTTAAAGTTTTTTTATATATAGAAACTAGCGATTTTTAATAAAAGAATTGAAAAAAAATTTGGTGTGTTTTTAGGCTTTTTTTTAGTTAGTTTTCGAGTTTTCGCAATAAAAATGGTTTTCATTTGAACCATCCCCTATTGTTGTATTGCTAAAAAAAATTTATATGGTTTATTTTCAAAAGGCGAGATGGCATCTGGGGTTATTTTTTGTTTTCAATAATGGGTTAGTCCGCATCTAAGATAACGGCTTCTATGTTTTAAAGATATCTATCAAAGTTCAAGAATTTTGACTTGTAACAATTGAAGTCGTTATCTGAGATAGCGAATTCACCTTGCTAGTTGGTGATATTCCAACTATCAAGGTTAAGTAGCTATCTCATGCATATAGTCATATAGTAACTTCCATTCCTACTCGAAGTCATTCTCTAAGACAACGACTAACTCATAATTAAAAAGAAAAGAACAATAATCCTATTTGTCATCAATCTTATAAAATGACCAACCTTTTGAAAGTTTTTAATAATATTCATGCGAGTATGAAAAATATGAATCCAATATTGATAAAAGAACAGACTCATGCAAATCATAACATCTTATGACAAATTGATTCATAATCACAATGATTTCTTTTTCAGGTTATGACAGGAAGTTCGAGTTTACATCGATACTTGTCACAAAAAATCGAAACAAAACAAGAAAAGATTACTGACATGAGGAAAGTTGAAAGCATGAAAGAGAGAAATAGAAGTAAACATCCCATGAAGATAGGGAAGAACAATGGTGGTGCACCAACAATCCCAAGAGGATGGGTTGATAAGGGTTCATCAGAAGACATGAAGGCACAAATCAAGTTTTGGGCTAGAGCAGTGGCTTTCAATCTGCATCAAGAATGTTAAAAACCAAAATCACAGATTAAATTCTGGACCAGCATGTTGATAATTACATGTATGATCATAGGTTAACTCATAAATATGATGCTAACCGAAATCTTTTTGCTGTGATTTTTGAGGGTTTTTTAACTTTATGAATGATGTAACTATTATGTTTTCAGATGTTTTATAAATTTTTGTAATTATATTTTATTGGTTTGTTTTAAACTATTGTTTTCGAACCGGGTTTGGTTGCATTAGCAACACTAAATTTGTATTATTGTATGTGATTTAGTTGAACAGTTCATCCTACTAAGAGCTACACGTATATGATTTTGAAAAGCAAAAATTAATCTTCTCAGTCATGAAATACAAAAGGGTATGAAGTCTAAATATTCACATCATATTTCCCAACTAAAACCTTCTACTGCTAAACATGCAATTCATTTTGAGTAAGATCTTGCCCATAAAAATTTATAGAAAACGAAGTTGTATTGAAAATAATACTTTTTGGTATTGTAAATTATACTGAGTACTGGTACCACTATCATATCGGACTAAACTGATACGGACCTAACAACATCGATACTGATATTCATTTTTATGGTTTCAATCCATGTAAAATATGTTTTTATATCCTTTTAGTTTACATGAGACAACTTTTATATGTTAAATTTAATACATTGTAGATACATAGAAATTTCCACTACTTTATAAAAAGGTGTTTAAGAAAGGCAACAAGCTTCTACTATATTGTATTGTAATACTATCAATTTGTAACTTGTATATATGTGCATTAGTTGGTTGTGACTTATGCATTTGTTCTTTTTGGTGCAACATTTGGTTGTAACATGGGTTACTTGTGTTATAGTAGATATTGGTTTGGTTGTTGTTTGGGGTACTAATTTGCACCCCACCGTTTGCTTTGCCACCTATTTCCCCCACTGCCTCCTCCACATATCTGACTCCTACGTTGTGATAAAAATCCGACGACTTTACGGACTGTCGTCTTCGTCTTCTATGTTCACCTCTTTATCTTTTAGAGGTAAAATTTGTTCCTTGAAACCATCTATTGTTAGGGGTTTAACATTTCGACCGACTGTTATTGACGGTTGTTAGTTACATGAGTTGTTTTGGTTAAAGTTTTGTGGTTTTGCATGCGTCTTTTCTTGGTGTCCGACTAATCAAAGTTGTTTAATTTTTTGGGATTGATGATAGGGCTTTGCCCTGATATGAGATTGTCTGTTTTGTTGATTTGTGATTCTTTTATTTTTGGTGAGTTGTTCGTGTTTTAGTGATTGCTAAAACTGATGGCTTTGTTATCAATGAAGATGAGGATGCCTTCATCGGAGATTTTATATGTGTTAGGGGCTTCTGTTTGTTTATAATTCTGATTAGAAGTTTGTTGAGGCTTTAGAACGGTGTGACTTGGTTATTGTGACACCCGACTATTTTAAGTCTGTATTGTACTAGTGTGACACGTGTTATGAATAAATGAATGAACTAAATTATTAAATATGACGTTAATATAAGGTATTTGAATTATTGGTAGATCCAAATTTTGTTGTCAATGATAAGATAAACGCTTATCGCGTAATGAACAAAATACTAAACGAACAAAATGCGAAACGAATGTCGGTGACCGCCCGGATAATGTTAAAACCCTAAAAATATTCCGTTATGATTAAAATCCTATTTGTGAAGAAAAATTAATTAAAACACATAAAATCCTTATTTTGAGAACTTAAGCGCGTACAACGCAGTACCGCGCATATACTGCAAAATACAGACAACACAGCCAGTCTAGGCAAACAAAATATTGTTCAGCAATATTATGGCGAGTTAATTTTTATAGAACAATAAAAATAATTTTAAACGCCTTAAAACGCAATTAAAACACGAAAATAAAATACCCGGTAGTCAGTTAAATACCTGTTTTTGCATGAATATGTGTATGTATAGGTTTAAGAAAGAGAAAATATGCGTGTGAGAGTAAGGTGGAGGCACCAGGTGTGTCCACCAATTCCTTTTTGTTGCCATGTGTTGATCTTATGAGAAACCTAATGATTACAAAATTTTTACACTCAACATAAAACAAATTCCCAAGATCAAACATTTCATTTTCTTCTTTCCCCTTTCAAACTCTCGGCCGAACACACACCCACACACATTTCTTTTCAAATTTCAAACACTTTCTTTGAAGATTAAAGCCATTTCAAGCTAGTTTCAAGATTTTTGAAGATTCAAGAGTGATTTCAAGGTGATTCCAAGAAGGTGCAAGCTCCATATCATCAAACTTTGTCAAAAACCCACCAAAATCGTGATGGTATAAATTTATTTCTAAAATCGTGTTCTTGATCTTTGGTGATAATGATGATAGTGCAAGGTATCTCTTGGTCTTGGAATTATTCAGAAACTTGAAACTAATAACAAATGGGTTTTGAAACAAAATAAAATGGAAGCATATGTGCGTGTACACATAGTCGTAGGTGTGTGTATGTATATGTTAGATTTGTGTTTTAATTTTTGTTAAAATGATGATTATTGTATGATGTGATTTATGGAAAGTGATTGCATGCATGCTCAAAAGGTTTTTATAAAAGGTGTCATATAAAAGTCTTGTGATTTGAAGTGAATATAAGAAAAGTGAAATCTTGGAAGTTTGTGTGTGTGTGTGTGTGTGTGTGTATGTGTGTGTGTATATATATATGTATGTATACATGTGGGTTCTTTTTGTTAGTTCATAAATGAAATAATGTTGTTTGCATTTAAGTCAAGATGATTAGATGATGAAGTCTTGGATACGTGGATTAAAAGAATGTTGGGTGTATTTAAAGTTCATGTGTTATGATATGATAAACATGCATTGGATGTTTGTACATAAGCATGCATGATAGCTACATGATCATAAGATGTTGAAATTGTTATGGTATGATAAAAATATATAAAAATCAGAATATAAGCTTGCAAAAATGATGTTATACGGGCTTTAATGAGTTCTAATATGCAACGCCAAGCAGTCCCTCTTTCTCAGTCCGAGAATTGCATTGTTGGAACTCGATTGGAAGGCAAAGCGACTCTTGATTCAGGGGCTCTTGCTATAGCCGAACACGAAGGAAAGATTTTTTATACCGATACTGACAAGATCATTTTATCAGGTAATGGGGATACTATAAGGATTCCATTAGTTATGTATCAACATTCCAACAAAAATACTTCTATGCATCAAAAACCCCAGGTTCGGCAGGGGGTAAATGCATTAAAAAGGGACAAATTTTAGCGTATGGTGCTGCTACAGTTGGTGGCGAACTTGCTTTGGGGAAAAACGTATTAGTAGCTTATATGCCATGGGAGGGTTACAATTTTGAAGGTGCAGTACTCATTAGCGAGCGCTTAGTATATGAAGTTATTTACACTTCTTTTCACATACGTAAATATGAAATTCAGATTAACCAAGGCCCCGAAAGGGTCACTAATGAAATACTTCATTTAGAAATCCATTTACTCTGAAATTTAGACAAAAATGGAATTGTAATGTTGGGATCTTGGGTGTAAACAGGTGATATTTTAGTAGGTAAAACACGTATGGGTTCAGGTAAAGGCTCTCCCGAATATTGGGTAGTTGTTGTTAAACCAGGTCGAATCCTTTATGAAATGGGTGGAGTAACATAAAATATAGCCCGAAGGGCTATTTCAATAGCAGCGTCCAAAATTCCTATACGAGCTCAATTCATCATTTCGGGATAAAAAAGAAACATGCCTTAAAAATAGCGGGTGCAGGTTTATTTTTTTGAACAAATAATATTTATTTTTTTCTTCGACCTTTGTATTGTAAAAAACAGAAAAAAATGATATGATTCAACCTCAGACCCATTTGAATGTATCAGATAACAACGGGGCTTGAGAATTGATGTATATTCGAATCATAGGAGCTAGCAATCGTCGATATGCTCATATTGGTGACGTTATTGTTGCTGTGATCAACGACGCAGTTCCAAACATGCCTCTAGAAAGATCAGAAGTGGTCAGAGCCGCTGCTCTTGCTAATTATCCACCCTTTCCAAGTGTGATTTCTATGTTATGTATGGTCGTGCCTAAGGGCATATCGATTGAAGTTGATTCTTCTTTTTTATCAATCAAAACCCCTTCCCAAACTGTACATGGATTAAAAGAATGTTGGGTGTATTTAAAGTTCATGTATGACGATATGATAAACATGCATTGGATGTTTGTACATAAGCATGCATGATAGCTACATGATCATAAGATGTTGAAATTGTTATGGTATGATAAAAATATATAAAAATCAGAATATAAGCTTGCAAAAATGATGTTATATGATGTGTTTTGAGATTATAAAAGTTATGACATTGGGTTATTAGCCTTACATGTTGTACATATAGCGTAAACAGTAGTAAAATGAGTGAAACTGCATGATTTATGTGTCTTAGATGAGACCTGAACTATCATTAGTATAACCACCATTTTAATCAACAAATAAAATGTGTTGTGTTAAACTATCAAGTTGATGTGCGTGTGGTGTGATATATATTTAAGTATATTTTAAGCCCTTTTTACACGTTAGCCAAGTTTTAAATTTATAAAACACGATATTTTACTAACACCAAACACACATATGGGCAAGTGCACCCATCGTGAGCGTAGTATAGTGTTGGCAAGATACCGAGGTCGTCCAAGGACACAAGAGCTTTTAATACCGGTTTATCCTCAACGTCTAATCAAATAAAAAATTAGAAAAAGGTTTTTAAACTATAAAAATAAAAACTAACTAAAATGCTGAAAAATAAAATAAAAATAAAAACAGATAGACAAGATGAATCACTTGGCTCCGACTCGTGTTTAGTGTAACCTTTGATTATTTCCGCACTTTTGCACTTTTTAAGAGATTATCTTAGTTATTGTAGTAGGCCCCTCTTTTGAAGGTGACATTACCCTCAACCGAGTAGTTTGAGTCAGCAAGGATACAATCCTAAAGGGTCGGATTATTGAAAGATAATTAATTAAGTTATTAATGCATATTATGGTAGGCCCCTCTTTTGAAGGTGATGTTACCTTCGGCTAAGTAGTCTGAGTCAGCAAGGATACAGTCCTAAGTAGCCGGGTTAAAGTATTAATAGTAGCTTACATATGAGGGGATCAAAGAGTTTGGACCCCCGCCATCCAATACCGGTGGGTATTGAAGGAGGTCCTACTAAATTTGACCCAGGTCCTTGCAGGATCTATACACTGAACAAGGCAAGACTCTTACCAAACCGTTCCCTTAACCCCCGACCAGGTAGCCAACATATCTCCATATAGACCGTGGAGATATGAATGGTGAAAACCTTTTATTTTATATAGACAGTAAAATAATGCCAAGACACCACGAACAAACGATAAGGAAGTATCACCTTCAACATAAGAAACTAGTTATTAAAGTCATTAATACATAACCAAATAAAAAGTGCGAAAAGATTAAAAATAAAAAGTATTACACTAGACACTTGTCTTCACCAAGTGATGTAAGAGACTTAGGAAAACATGGCCTTTGATTGTCAAGAACTCTTACGATCAATCTTGGATCCTGAGATGACTCACACACGAAATGATGGACAATGGATGATGGTGGTGGATGATGGTGTTGTGATGGTGGTGGGTGGTGGGTGAAGTGTGAGAGAGGTGGTGTGCCAAGGGATGGTTTCCAAATGAGCCAAGCACCCCTATTTATAGGCTGAACAGAGGCTCGAGAACGGCCCCGTGTCCACCTTCCTTCTCTTTCTTCATTAATTGCAGTTTGCCTGCATTAGTTGACCACGCCCCCGTGTCCGCTGGGCACGCCCCCGTGTGCAGAAGCGTATCTGTACTATCAAGATTTCCCCAGATTCTGCGAATCTTAGAGTTGACCATGGCCCCGTGTCTGTTGGGCACGCCCCCGTGGTGGGTGATAGAAGCTTCTATAGCTTTGTCTTTTCTGCTGACACTTGGGCACGCCCCCGTGCTCACTGAGCACGGGGAGTGTTCAGCCTTATGTTCTCTTGTTTTGCTTGGGAAGATGCTATCAGGGGATCTGGGCATTCCATGTTTGTTCCTTTTCTTGTATTTATGTTAGATTTAGCTGCCTTTTTGCTTCTTTTGTTCATTTGAGCTCATTTAATCCTGAAAATACAAAAGGAAGACAAAAACACACTTTTTCCAACATTAGTACTAAAAAAAGGGTTAGTTTTATACCACATTTGATGTAATTTATATGTTGCATTTTTTCACACATCACAAGTCGTGAAGATTTGGGATGGCTAGGGTAAAGTTCGGTACAAGACTATGCGTTAAAAACGGTAAAAATCGGCTTTTAAAGTGATTTTTGCAAAACAGTTTTAAATCAGATTGTAAACTGATATTTTTATAATAAATATAAGTATTTTAACTTATATTAAGTATGTTTTGTGTTTGCTTAGTCATACGTGACTCCAGACGCCCGAAAACGTTACCGAAAACGTTAAAATACGCATATTTCGATGCCCGAATGAATGTAACGGGTGCAGATCTACAAGCAATGATAGACAATGCTGTTACTAGAGCTATTGATAGACAATTTAAGGAACCAAGTAATACTCGTACAAAGACTCAATCTGTGGCTCATAATAAGCCCCCTTCTAAAACACATGAGTCAAATAAGGACGATTCTCGTCACTCGTCAAATCAGAGGAGTATTCCATCCAAACAAATTGTGCTTAATCAGGAACCGTGTGTAAAGACATGTTCTTACAAATACTTCATCTCTTGCAAGCCGAGGGACTTTACATGAGAAAAAGGAGCCATTGACTATATGACATGGCTTGATGAGATGGATATTGTGGTTGATATCAGTGGTTGTGCGGAACAGGATACTGTGAAATTTGTCTCACAATCATTTAAAGGAGAAACATTGGCCTGGTGGAGATCGTTGGTTCAAGCCCTAGGAAAAATCCCACTTTGTAACATGTCTTGGGAACAATTTGTAGCATTGATCAAGGATAACTTCTCTCCTCAACATGAAGTAGAAAAGATTGAAACAGACTTCTTGACTCTGGTCATGAAGAATTTGGATTGCCAAGCTTATCTCACGAGCTTTAACACTATGTCCAGACTTGTTCCCTATTTGGTTACCCCTGAACCAAAGCGCATAGCGCGCTTCATTGGAGGCCTGGCCCCATAAATAAAAGGAAACATTAAAGCTTCCAGGCCTACCACTTTTAGGTCCGTGGTGGATTTATCTTTATCTCTCACACTCGATGCGATCAGGCAAAGATCGATTAAGACTTCTGATGAAGGAAAGAGGAAACGGGAAGATGAGAGCTCACGTCACTTTGACAAGAAAAGAAAGGGAAACTCTAAACATAGGAAGAGTTCTGTGTTTAGAAAGGACACCCAGCAATCGGGGGAAAAGTCCAAGTGTAAAGTCTGCAAGAAAAACCATTTTGGAAAATGCATATTCGAATCGCAGTCACAATCGCATTAACAACATAAAGTTTGTGGGATCTGCAAGTCCAAAGAGCATAGAACTCTGGATTGTAAGAAAATGAAGGATGCAACCTGTTATGGTTGCAACGAGAAGGGGCACATAAAGACCAACTGCCCCAAATTTGCAAGGAAGCCTGAAGAGGCCAAGAAGACTAATGCTCGAGTCTTCTAGATGAATGCTCAGGAGGCAGTACAGAACGATAATGTCATAACAGGTACCTTCCTTATCAATGACGTTTATGCTAGAGTTTTGTTTGATTCTGGTGCAGATAAGTCTTTTGTAGACAATAAATTTTGTAAATTGTTAAATCTACCTGTTAAGACTCTAAGCATAAAATATGAAGTAGAATTAGCTGATGGTAACATAGAGACTGCTTCAACGATCTTAGATGGATGTTTCATATCCATTAGGAATCACTCTTTTCCACTGTCTTTGCTTCCGTGAAATTAGCAGGATTCTACATAGTGATAGGCATGGATTGGTTATCTCTTAACCAAGCCCAAATTGGTTGTCATAAGAAGCAAGTGGTTATCAAAACACCTTATGGTGAACCACTTACTATTCAAGGAGATACGCAGTACGGATTGCCTAAACAAGTATCTATGCTTAAGGCGCCTAAATGTTTGAAGATAGGTTGTGTCATTTACATGGCACAGGTGACCATAGATGAGCCAAAAACCAAGATCGAAGACATCTCTGTTATTTCTGAATATCCAGACGTATTCCCTGAAGAATTGCCTGGTTTTCCTCCAGACAGACAAGTGGAATTTAGAATTGATATTATTCCAGGAGCAGCACCAGTTGCCCAAGCTCCTTATCGTCTGGCACCGATCGAGATGAAAGAATTAAGGACCCAGTTGGATGATTTGTTGGAAAAGGGTTTTATTCGACCTAGCTCGTCTCCTTGGGGAGCACCTATCCTTTTTGTGAAGAAGAAGGATGGCTCAATGCGTCTATGCATTGATTATCGCGAACTGAACAAAGTTACGATTAAGAACAGATATCTATTGCCCAGGATCGACGATTTGTTCGATCAGCTTCAAGGAGCAAGTTACTTTTCAAAGATTGATTTGAGGCCAGGTTATCATCTGTTGAAGGTCAGAACAGAAGATGTGCACAAAATTGCATTCAGAACACGATATGGCCACTATGAGTTCTTAGTGATGCCTTTCGGACTCACTAATGCACCTGCAGCATTCATGGATCTCATGAATCGCGTTTGCAAGCCGTATCTAGACAAGTTTGTCATTGTGTTTATCGATGACATACTTATTTATTCAAAAAGCCAAGCTGATCATGAAAAACATCTCAGGTGTATTCTCAAACTTCTACAGCAAGAGAGGCTCTACGCAAAGTTCTCTAAATGTGAATTCTGGCACCGAGAAGTCCAATTTCTTGGACATGTAGTGAGTGAGCGTGGTATCCAGGTGGACCCCGCTAAAATTGAAGCAATTATAAATTGGCAAGCACCGAAAACACCTACAGAGATTCGCAGCTTCTTGGGTCTAGCAGGATACTACAAACGTTTCATTGAAAACTTTTCCAGAATTGCAGCACCTTTAACCTCATTAACTCGCAAGAATATAAAGTTTGACTGGGGACCCAAGCAATAAGAATCTTTCGAAATTCTTAAGCAGAAATTAAGCAATGCTCCTGTATTGACATTTCCAGAAGGGATTGAAGAGTTTGTGGTGTACTGCGATGCATCGCACACCGGTATGGGTTGTGTGCTTATGCAGAGAGGCAAGGTTATTGCTTATGCCTCACGTCAACTAAAGGTGCACGAAAAGAACTACACCACCCATGATTTGGAATTGGGTGCCGTTGTATTTGCACTAAAACTTTGGAGGCATTACCTATATGGAACCAAATGTATAATCTATTCAGATCATAAAAGCCTTCGGCATCTGTTTAACCAGAAAGATCTCAATATGAGGCAGCGCCGTTGGATGGAGACATTAAACGATTATGATTGTGAAATCCATTATCATCCAGGCAAAGTGAATGTTTTCGCTGAT
The DNA here is from genome assembly GCA_030545235.1 of Helianthus tuberosus. Taxonomy (NCBI): domain Eukaryota; kingdom Viridiplantae; phylum Streptophyta; class Magnoliopsida; order Asterales; family Asteraceae; genus Helianthus; species Helianthus tuberosus. Next base: position 53,682,428 of record CM060426.1, on the reverse strand, counting down.
GCCTTGAGCAGAAAGGAAAGAGTTAAACCAATAAGGATTAACGCTAAAAGCATCGAATTGAGAAACAATCTGAATGAAAGGCTGTTAGCTGCACAGAAGGAAGCTATCTTGGAAACTAACTTTCTGAATGAAAAGTTAGGTGTAACTGCTGATCAATTGTCTTATGGCAAGGATGGAATCCTTAGATTGAATGGTCGAATCTGGGTTCCGATCCATGGAGGACTTATAGATGTGATCCTTCAAGAAGCTCATAGTTCAAAATACTCAGTCCATCCAGGCAGTGATAAGATGTACCAGGATTTAAAGGCAAATTATTGGTGGATAGGTTTGAAGGAATCTATAGCCACATATGTGGCTAAATGTCTGACGTGCGCATAGGTTAAAGCCGAGCATCAAAAGCCGTCAGGATTGCTGCAACAGCCTGAACTTCCCACTTGGAAGTGGGAAATGGTAACTATGGATTTTATTACTAAGTTACCAAGGACGAAACGTGGGAATGATACGATATGGGTTATAGTCGACAGACTGACCAAGTCAGCTCACTTCTTACCTATTAAAGAAACGCACAGCTCTGATAAGCTAGCTCAGCTGTATGTGAATGAGATAGTATCTCTCCACGGTGTGCCAGTATCTATTACCTCTGATAGGGATACAAGATACTCATCTCATTTTTGGAAAAGATTTCAGCAATCTTTAGGCACTCGTTTAAATTTCAGCATTGCTTACCATCCTCAGACTGATGGGCAAAGCGAGCGTATGATTCAGACACTTGAGGATATGCTCAGGGCTTGTGTTATAGACTTGGGTGGAAGTTGGGATGACCATCTTCCTTTGATTGAGTTTTCATACAATAACAGTTATCATTCAAGTATCTAGGCCGCACCTTTCGAAGCCTTGTATGGAAGAAAGTGTAGGACGCCAGTTTGTTGGGCGGAAGTTGGAGAAACCTAACTATCAGGACCTGATATAGTCCTTGAGATGACGGATAAGATTGTCCAAATCCGTGATCGTCTGAAAGCCGCCAGGGATAGACAGAAAAGCTATGCAGATATGAGGCGTAAACCTCTAAAATTTGAAGTTGGTGATAAAGTTCTACTCAAGGTATCACCCTGGAAAGGGGTAATGCATTTTGGAAAAAAGGGCAAGCTGAGCCCAAGGTACATAGGACCATTCGAGATCATCGAATGTGTCGGAAGTGTGGCAAATAAGCTAAATCTACAGGAAGAGCTTAGTGGAATTCATAATGTATTCCACATCTGCAATTTAAAGAAATGCACAGCTGATGAATCGCTAGCAATGTCACATGAGGACGTGCAGATTGACGAAAGCTTGAAGTTCATTGAAAAACCTTTGTCAATCGAAGATCGACAGGTTAAGAAGCTTCGAAGAAAGAATGTGCCAATTTTCAAGGTGAAATGGGATGCCCGTAGAGGCCTAGAGTATACGTGGGAAGTTGAATCCATGATGAAACAGAAATACCCTCATTTATTTCAGTAAATCTAGAGGTCGAGATTTCTTTTAAGGGGGGTGAGGATGTAACACCTTGTAAAATCATGTCCAATACAGTGGTGACACGTGTCATAAACCCTGATCATGATAAAAGATAACTTGAGGGACTAAAACTGTCAAATAGTGTAAAGATGTAAATAGAAGTACCAAAAGTGTCAACATGCTAAACTTATGCCTCTGAATGACCTCATAAGATATTCATATTTGTTATTGAATAAATTGACGGACACAAGAAGCCGCTTGTACTTAAAAATCAAAAGTTACGAAACATAGGGGTTAAAAGTGTCAACATGTTAATTCTTACCTCTGAGTGACCTTTTAACGTTCCCAAAGCTTTGTAATGTGTTAATATACTCTCATGAATATCAGATAAGAATTTCATAACGATCCGGTTCATTATTATGATGTAAACTGAAATTTCCAAGAAAAGGGTCAAAAGTGTAAATATATTAATTCTTCAATCGAGAGACATTTTCAAAGCATCCAAAACTTATGAATGCATGTTCCCACTCCCTAGAACATCCCAGACCTGATTATGTTGACCATGCATGCTGAAAAAGTCAGTTATTCGCGTTCAGAAAGTACAGGGACTGAATATGCAACAAAACAAAACAACTTTGAAACGTGTTTCCTCGCGTGGCGTGCCAGGGTTAGCCCTACCCGGCGCGTGGCATGGCGGAGAAGCTTTTCCAGCTAGAACTGGCAGCTGGCCTTGCATACAACCTGAAATCTTTGATTGATTCTCTGCAAGTCTGGGGCGAATTTAGCTGCATGTTGATGGTTTTTAAAAAAACATTTGGACACATGTTTGCATCGAATAACATTAGGGACACTTGGATTGATCCTAGCTTGTCCAATTCCCCTATAAAAAGGCCTCACTTCTTCACTTGTTCTTGCACACTTCAAAGATTTTCTCAAAGCAAACTCTCTAGCTGAATTCTCTGGAGCATCCTATTTCATAAGGAAGCTCTTATAGTTTAAATTTTCGTGCTAAGGACCATTGTAAGTGTTCTTAGCTTCTATAGTTAAGCTTTTATTAGTTTAATGACTGAAAGTCAAAGATATCGTAATTACACTTTGACTTTGTGATTAATCACTAACGGTCCAGCCATTATTCGAATTGAAAGTGGCTTTGTGTTGGTAATTATGTAGGTGTTAAACCCTTAAAACGACACCTCCTAATTATCACATTTACTTGGTCAATTGTTGGGTCAAACTACTTAACAGAAAAGTCAAACGAGTCGGTTTTTACAAAGTAATTCATAACTGAAAATGTAGAAGCTATAAAATACATTTTATCACTTAAACAACTTGGTAAATAATATAAGAACATGTTTAGGCATGTTCAACCCGACAATTATGAGTATTAGGCTCGGTTAGCAACCGAAAGTCGCAAGAGTAGACTTTTACTTTGACTTTCAGTTTTGACCCGAATTAGCTTAGTTTAGATATGCCTTAGGGTTCCTTTAGGACCACATTATATGTTTGTATAACCCTCTGAGGTTATATAACATGGTTCCATAGAAATCCTAGTTCATTGCATGTTTATTTTAAATGCTTAAAAGTTGACCATTATGCTCTTTTGATATAAAGACGAAATTTTTGGAAATGTGAGTGAACAAAAATCTTCATTACTAATTTATAAGTATGTCCTAAAAATTTGACATCTGTTTCTGGTTTCAAATAAGAGTTATGCAATATATCGTAAAACAAAAGCTTTTTGTTAATTAAATGACATTTTTAGCATAAATCATATTTAAACCCAATTTTTGGCACCAAACTTGCTACCTACTGTTATGATATAATATTTAGGGATTTTTGGAAATTTTTGTCAAATTTTATACTGACCATAACATGAAGTTCTTGTGTAAATTCGGTAGTTGACGATAATGCCCTTTTCATTAATAAAATGAGTTTGACATATGATTTGAATACCAAACCTTTTCCCACTGATGTCATATGTTAAATAAAATATTTTGGACATTAAGGACTGATCAAACTCCAAAATTTTATAAACATCCTAAATATCGTCAAATACCGACTTTTACGCTAATTAGGCGCATAGTATGGTTTAAAACCATATTTAACACCTAAGACTTGTCACTTACTGATTTTATAAATAAATTTTTATACTTTAACAGTAAGTATAAGTCTTGAACTCAGATTTCCAAATTTAACCTTAAAAGCATATGTGAAATGACCAAAATGCCCCTACGGTGCATAGTTTGGCCATAAATGATAAACCTCACATATGTATGATATCTTGCTGAATTAACTTGATAAAATAAATATTTTTACTGATATTTTTAGACCAGAACCTCAGTTTATTATTTAACCTCTTTTATAAACTTTAAAATGACCAAATTACCCTTTCGGGGCTTAACTTTGTTTTAAATTCGTTCTGGGCATAATGGAAGATATCCTACTGATATCACAACATAATTTAAGCATAATGATGTATGGAACTTGTACATGACTCATCCAGTTACCCGTTACGCATATACTATAACAACCCTCCCGAATTTTTTTTCTGACACCTTAATATATTTTAAATACCCCTATATATCTTAAAATACACTCCGTATGTGAAAACCAAGCCCAAAATATAAAATATCATCAAAAATAATTAACAAACAAGAAAAATGGAGTTTAGGCGGGCCGCGTAAGCCACCCCTTAAGCTTACGCGGGCCGCGAGAAGGTGATGGCTGGCACGACCCCAGGCCGCCAGGTGGCCCAACACCCGTCGACCCTATACAATGACCCAGACAAGCTAAACCCTACCCGGGCTACTACGCGGGCCGCGTAGCCCATGGTCTATGTTTACGCGGGCAGCGTAAAAGTAAAAAACAGGCCCTATAAATAGAGGGCATCGGATCTTCAGTCTGCTCGTTTAATTCTTTTCTAAATCTCGACTTTCTGAAGTAATAGGCATAATCTTCGAGTATAATACCCCCTAATTAGCGAGGTTCTGCTCCGTTGTAAGTATTATAACCCCAGTTACGTATTAGATACGCTGCCCGATTGATCCAGGGTTCCGTAACAAATGTCGTGGTTCTGCCCGACGTAGTTGTTGGAATACCGTCTCGGGAAGGGTATCGTTAATATAAATAAAGGGTTATTATACTAATATATGTACATTTGTGTAAGTTATAGATTAATACCAAGAAACCCTAGAAGAAGTCTAAAACAGCAATGTGAGTTTATCCGCTTTTTGTTAACCATTTTGCGAACTGTTTTACAAAACCTTAAATGCTTAACAATATGATTAAGCAGTGATTCAGTCTTTGTAGTTCTTCAATTACTGTCGGTATGTTGGGGTTTTGTATACAAAATGTGGAACACGTTACCATTGGACAACGAGTTAGCCAATGTGTAATATGACCCACCAGTCAGGATTGACAGTACTGAATGAGTAATTGTGTAGAAATAAACAATGTGATCGCTCTCAATACTGTGTTAATTGATAAAATGTTTCTTGATTAAATTGGGATTCACTCAACAGTATTTCCCACTGACAAATGTTTTTAAAACGCGTTTCAGGTAACACAATGTGACAGCCAATTAGTAAAAAGCCAGCTGGAGAGCACTGACGGCTTGGTAAAATGTGGCTATAAAAGTTACCAAAAAGACGATGTTTTAAATTCAATAAAATAGGGTTTATCCCTATAAACGTATTGTAATAAAGAAACTTGGGTTTACCCATGTGGTTATTAATATAAAATATGGTGGTTTTACTCTGATAAACATTTCCTAACTACGGTCCTGATGTAATTTCCGCTGCCAAATTAATAAATTAACAAACTGATACCACCACAAACGAATGTTCGCGGCCCCCCGTTCCCGGGGACAGATAAGGGGGCGGGGGTTGTGACAGAAGGTGGTATCAGAGCCTAGCCACTGATTCAGGCACAGGAATGTTCAGCTGACATCAATATATTATCTAAATTGTTAGGAAATAAAATTCGAAAATACGTGAATATCTGTATTTTATTGTTATGTGTTATTTGACTATTTGTTAGTTTACAATATGAGTGATCAAGGACCCTCAGACGTGTATCGTCAGTTGTCCGATTCACCTAGGAGTGAAGGTACCTCTTCCCAGCCTATCCTCTCTGGGTATTCCGCTGATCAGGAAGAAGGGATATTTGCCTTTAAAGCTCAGTCTGAAGAGCCATTCCCTCAGAAAAAGCGAGGATGGTTCAGTAAGGGAGCCTTTGAGCGTAGAAAAAGAATGCGAAAGTTGCAACAACAAAGAGTCCTAGCAGCCGCTAAGCGAGAGTCAGATTCCCATACACAGGATATGCTTAATAGAAGCTTAGCAAATTTCCATATCCTAGCAACAACTGCTGTCGACCCAAGTCTGGAACAACTAGTAGCCCCACAACCCTTACCTTTAATTCCCACTCAGCCGATGGAGGTAGAAATGCATGATTTCAACCCTGAGGAGATACCTAGGATACCAGCCCCTAATCCTTTAGACCCAAATTATGATCCATGGTTTGATGATCTTAGGGATTATGTGCCACGCTACCATCTAAATGACGAAACCTTTCCGAACATAGCAGCTTATCCAGGTCTGGACCCTCTAGATCCCTATTATGAAAACGACGAATACATCAGGGAAATTTTAGAGAATCCCAGGCCATAATATCCAGATCCAGTACCAGCACATGCACCCCCAATGAGTGCAGAGAACTTGCAAGAACTCCGAACTTTCGGAGAAGAAATCTTAGAGAGTAGTGAGAGGATGAGGTATGTAGGAGAACAACTCGTCTGGAAATATGACGAGCGTCAGATGGATTTCGGGGGAAATCCATATCCATGAAAATGATAAGTGAAATTGGTAATAATAATAATATAATAATATATAATATGTTTGTATGAGATATATATATATATATATATATATATGTAATAATAATAATATATTGTAGTATAGACTATTTCGTGGTTAATGATGCATAATAGTATTGTAATTTTTAATTTCCAGTTTTAGTGTGTATTTGACGCATACTATATAAAAAGAGTAAAGTCGCAATGCTCGACGCTTTTGACCAATATGTGTGTTATGTGGTTGTTACCTAAACTATTAATTATCTTGTGATATTAATATGCGATAAATGTTTAAAATTCAGATGAACGACGAAGTAAACCAGGGAAATCTGAATAATGATAACCAGAGTAACAATAACTTGGGTAACGAAAATCCAAACCACAACAATGGAAACCAAGTGGATAACAGTGCCATCCAACACATAGTGGCACAAGGAATAATAGATGCGATGCCATATATTCTTCAAACGGTTAGGGAAGCAGAAAATAAAAGTAAACATGATAGCAAGCGACCTTCCAAACCTGAAAACAGCATGAACAATGGACCTGTACTTCAAATTCCCATTCCCAAAAGAAGAAGAACCGTGTCTTACGGTTGTTCTTATAAAGAATTCTGGCCTTGCAAACCCATGGAATTCTCGGGCAACGAAGGGGCCATTGAAACCCTAGAATGGTGGAACACTATCCTCCAAACTAGAGGAAGTGATAGAACTTACAATATGGAATGGGAGGAGTTTAAAAACATGGTAGAAAGGAAATTCTGCCCTCCTAATGAAAAAGAGCAGATAGCAAACAAATTCCTAAACCTTAGAATGACTGGTGTGGATAGTAAGGGATACACTAAGTTATTCTTTGAATATGCTAGAATAGTGCCAACCCTTGCTTCACCTGAACCAGTGTTAATCTCCCGTTATATCTGGGGATTAATCGGGGAAATAAGACACGTAGTCAAGGCAGCTAGACCTCAAACCATAGAAGAAGTTGTAGAACTAGCCAATACCTTAACAGATGAATTAGTCCGTACGCGAGAAGAGGATCAAAGGAGGAACCTAACCCAGAAGCTCACACAAGAATTTCGTTCTGGAAATTCTAACCGTGGGAAAAATATAGGTTCTAACTCTACACCCTACTGTAAGAATTGCAAAAGGAAGCATTCAGGAAGATGCTCTATATACTGTAACTTTTGCAAAATATCGGGACACAAGGAAGAAGACTGCAGGAAGAAAGCTAATAACATAATATGTTACAACTATGGAGAACAAGGTCATATCAAGCCTAACTGCCCAAAATTAGCTCCGGCTACGAACAACAAGAATACCAAAAATGCTAGAGCATTTGTTCTAACTGCAGAAGAAGCAAAGATGATCCCGGATGTGATCACTAGTACGTTTTTAGTTAATGACATTTTTGTTAAAGTATTATTTGACTCTGGTGCAAACCAAAGTTTTATTAATACTTCATTTTGCAAACTTCTCAACCAATCATTAACTAAACTTCCACAAGAACGTCTAGTAGAGACAGCAAATGGAGAAACCATTAGAATTTCTGAAATCTTGCAGGGAGCAAGAATAGAAATTCTAAATTAGAAATTTATTACAAACCTTTACCCAATGAATCTGGCAGGATTTGATGTACTATTAGGAATGGATTGGTTAATAGCCAATAAAGCCAGTATTTTGTGTGATCAAAAGTCAATACAAGTAAATTCACCAAAGGGTGAAAAGATCACAATTAAAGGATATAAAACCTCTAGATCCACTAAATTCATCTCTGTGATGAAAACAACAAGTTACATAAGAAAAGGATCATTAGTGTATTTGATTTCTATAATCACTAACACTAAAGGAAAAGAATTAAGGGATATTCCAGTAGTATCTTAGTTTTCAGATGTATTTCCAGAAGAATTACCAGGGCAACCTCCAGATAGAGAAGTTGAATTCAGAATCCATTTAATAGCAGGAATGGCACCAATTGCCAAAGCACCTTACCGTTTGGCACCTGCAGAAATGCAAGAACTAAAGAAACAATTAGATGAATTGCTAGAGAAAGGATTCATACAGCCCAGTTCATCACCCTGGGGAGCGTCGATTTTATTCGTTAAAAAGAAGGACGGATCAATGCGAATGTGCATTGACTACCGTGAATTGAACAAAGTCACAATTAAGAATCGGTATCCATTACCAAGAATAGATGATTTGTTTGATCAATTGCAAGGAGCACGATTTTTCTCTAAAATCGATTTAAGGTCAGGATATCATCAATTAAAGGTACAGGAAGAGGACATTCCTAAGACCACTTTCAGAACGAGGTATGGGCATTATGAATTTACTGTCATGCCATTTGGTTTAACCAATGCCCCAGCTGCATTCATGGATATGATGAACAGAATATGTAAACCATATTTGGATAAATTCATAATTGTCTTTATAGATGATATTCTCATTTACTCTAGGAGTAAAGAGGAGCATGCAAAGCATTTGCACGCACTTTTAAGTTTATTAAGAAAAGAAAAGCTTTATGCTAAATTTTCAAAGTGCGAATTTTGGTTAGAACAGGTTCAATTTCTTGGACACCTAGTTGATCATGTAGGAATTCATGTGGATCCCACCAAGACCGAGGCAATAATCAAGTGGACAACCCCTGAGTCACCAACTGAGGTTAGAAGTTTCTTAGGATTAGCCGGTTATTATAGAAGATTTTTTCAAGATTTTTGTAGAATAGCCATTCCCTTAACTAAGTTAACTTGTAAATCTGTTAAGTTTAAATGGGAACCAAAACAAGAAGAAGCCTTTAGAATCCTTAAGCAAAGATTAATCCATGCACCCATACTAGCGTTACCTAAAGGAACTGAAGATTTTGTAATCTATTGTGACGCTTCCAAATTAGGTTATGGATGTGTATTGATGCAACGTCAAAAGGTTATAGCCTATGCATCCAGACAACTTAAGAATCATGAAGAAAATTATTCAACTCATGATTTAGAATTTGGAGCTATAATTTTCGCCCTTAAGATTTGGAGACATTACTTGTACGGTAGTAAGTTTACTGTTTTCACTGATCATAAAAGTTTAAGGTATGTCTTCGGGCAAAAAGAATTGAATATGAGACAAAGACGTTGGATGGAAATGCTTAGTGATTATGACTGTGATATTCAGTATCATGCAGGAAAGGCAAATGTAGTTACTGTTGCTTTAAGTCGAAAATATCACGAACAGCCAAAAAGAGTACGTTCTCTTAAATTAAATCTACAAGTAGATTTAAATGAGCAGATTAAAAAGGAACAAGAATTAGTAATCAAGGATGATACTGAAAAGCTAAAAGGTATGATTAAGGAATTACAACAAGGAATAGATGGAATTTGGAGATTCCATGAAAAGAGAATGTGGATACCTATATTAGGAAACCTACGCCACCGTATATTAGAAGAAGCCCATAAGTCCAAATATAAGATGCATCCAGGAAATGATAAAATGTACCAGGATTTAAGAAAGAATTTCTGGTGGATAGGAATGAAAAAGGACATAGCAACCTATGTTTCTAAATGTTTAACTTGCTCACAAGTTAAAGCTGAACATTAGAAACCCTCAGGTTTGTTACAACAGTTAGAAATGCCAGTGTGGAAATGGGAATTGATAACAATGGATTTTGTTACTAAATTACCCAAAACAAAGAAAGGTAATGATACAATCTGGGTGATTGTAGATAGACTAACCAAGTCAGCTCATTTCCTATCAATGAAAGAAACTTTTAGTATGGAACAATTAGCTAAATTATATGTAAATGAAATAGTTTCTTTACATGGAATTCCTCTATCAATTATTTCTGATAGAGATAGTCGTTTTACCTCTCATTTTTGGACAAGTTTCCAAAAGGCCATGGGAACTAAGTTGAATCTAAGCACCGCTTATCATCCTCAAACGGATGGACAAAGCGAAAGGACAATTCAGATAATGGAGACAGGCTTAGAGCTTGTGTAATTGATTTCGGAGGTAATTGGGACGATCACTTACCATTGATAGAATTTTCTTATAATAATAGTTATCACACAAGTATAAATACTGCACCATTCGAAGCACTTTATGGACGAAAGTGCCGAACTCCAGTCTGTTGGGCCGAAATTGGGGAAAAGCAACTATCTGGACCTGAGATAGTACAAGAAACAACAGACAAAATCATCCAAGTCAAGGAACGAATGAAAGCATCACGTGATTGACAGAAACGCTATACTGACAACAGGCGGAAACCATTGGAATTTCAAGTAGGGGACCACGTATTGTTAAAAGTCTCTCCTTGGAAAGGAGTGGTAAGATTCATAAAGAGGGGAAAACTAAGTCCCAGGTATGTTGGACCTTTCAAGATTATTAAAAGAATAGGACCTGTAGCCTATCAGCTGCAAATGCCAGAGGAAATGGCAGGAATACATGATGTATTTCATATATCAAATCTCAAGAAATGCTTAGCTGATGAGTCACTAATAATACCTCTTAAAGATATAGAGGTGAATGAACAGTTAAAATTTGTAGAAAAGCCTCTACAAATTGAGGACATGAAAGTTAAGAATCTCAAGTACAAAAGATTAGTTCTGGTCAAAGTGAAATGGGACTCCAAAAGATGTCACACCCCTTTCTGCGGCGGAAGCACGAGGTGTGATCATGAAAGGTTCTCATTGCATACGAAAGGTAAACATACTACATGCTCGTAAAAATAACATCAAACACCAAACATTCCATAATTTGAAAACATAAGTTTAGCGTTTACATCATGAGATAGCATAAAACATTGTGTTGAAAGTTTACAACTTTATTAAAAGATAAACATAAACGACATCCACAAGCATGAGTAAGACCGCGCGCACATCCACTTTAGTTACCTGAAATACATGTAAGTTTTGAAAAACGTCAACATAATGTTGGTGTGAATTCATGCAGTTCTTGTAATGTACGTTTGTATACTTTGTATGAAAAACATGGTATGTATCTTGTATTAGTCACGTATTCTTGTATAAATCATGTATTTCTGTATGTATAAGTGTTAATGGGTTGCAAAGCCATTAACATGTGACACGACATAGGAAGTCACCAAACCATAGGCATTTTTCTAGTTGTCGATTCACGACGGAGACACAAAAACACTACTCGGTACTAGTTATCACCAAGAGTGGGGCTGCCCTGAAACCCATTAGATCTAACCTTTTGTTCTGTGGTCTAAGTATGTATACGATTAATGGTGCTTATGGTACCCTATTCGTGAAACGAATTCTCGTATCATTTCTCAAAACGCATCATACTTGGTACTAGTTATCACCAAGAGTGCCTCTTATTTTTGTATCATAGCATTTATAAATATTGTCATATTTGTAACATGTATTTCACCCCCGAAGTTATAAAACTGAAAACAGTTAAGAGAAAAGGGGGAGCATGAACTCACAACTTTGCGTTCCTGCGTCGTAAACTTCACCGGATTTTGCTTATAGAGCGTCGTGACCTAAACGTGTTTTATTATCGTTAGTCACTAGACTTGTATCGCACAAGCACAAGTCACCATCTTTTATATATGTCTTCTTGTGTTAAAAATACTTTATATTTTTAACTAAGTGTCTTACTTATATTATTTTCTCATAAATATATATAAGTTTCTTGTATTTTGCACCCGAATTATGTATCTTGTATGTTGTATGTGTATTTTTGTGTTTTTACTTCTCAAGAGTATTTAGTATATTTTCAAGTGCTAATACACTATCACGTATAATAATACTACATACACTTAGCACAAAGTTTGATGACCAATAAATATATATATATTTTCTCAAAAATATACATACTTAGTATCAATGTTATCTTGAAGAAATCATCATTTCTTATTACAAAAATTAGGGAAACCTTGGTAAATGCTTTTAGGTACATTTTTAGGGAATAAGTTCCTCAGAACTTATATTTTTCTAAGTGTCAAAATTTATAAAAATTTTGACAGAGTTTCCCCCAAAAATGGAGGTTTCCCATGTTTTCAAAACATGTGTTTATTTTCTTTTAAAATCATCATCAATCAACTTCAACAAAATCATCAACAACATACACTAATTTCTTTATTTCATGAACTTGGAAATTTTATAAAAATGTGTAGTAACTTACTAGTGTATTTAGTAAGTCTTGTTACCCCTTTAAAGTGTGGTTGACCTTTTGAAAACATCATCCTTAAAGAATTTAGATCTTTACAACTTAAGATCATATTTTCTAAACATGTTTCTTCATGGATGTTTCTTGTTACTTACATATTCCATACTTTATTAACCACCAAGAATAAGGTTTATTTGTTTAAGAACCAAGATTAAGTGAAACTTGTATTTTAAACTTGGTTTCTTTAAAAATCATTCACAAATATTTAGATCTATGTGTTTAACAACTTACTTTGTCATCACTTTTCAAGAAAACAAGGTGGTCTTCCAAGTTCATGATTTTTATGTGAATGATCCATCACCCTACAACAAGTCTAATTTCTCATCTTGCTAGATCATGTTTTTAATCATGATCTAGCAATACCATATGATGGTCAACATCAACTACATATGTAAACAATAATCAACAAGCATCACAAGACATGAACATCATGATTTCTCATGGTTTTAAGCTTATGTTAAGGTTTCAAGTTCATGGTTCTTGGTGTTCGTTACATTTAACATTATGAATCATACTTTAACCACTTAACCAAGATGAGAAATGCAAGGATCTAAGTTCTTACCACTAGCTCAAGGCTAGGGAAGTTCAAGTGAAGAAATGTGGTGGATAAAAGAAGATGAGAGAGGTCCTTGAGCTTCCGAACACACCGAGCTTACTTGTATGATCACTAACACCCTTGGATCACTAGAGATTGCATGAAAGAAACTTGATGGTGATGATGGTGGTTGTGTGTGGTCTCGGCCGAACAAGCAAGAGGAGGGAGAAAGAGTTGCAAGTGTTTGTTGTGTGAATGATAAGAATGAGAGAAGGTCTTGTGGTTTTATAGAAAATCCTCCAACATTGTATTACCCTCTAGTCCAAGTGTCTTCAAGATACTTAACATGATCTTATTTTTAAATCATTGAAAATCAAGTGGGGTGTCCCACTATGTGAGAACTGTACTCTGTAATCGATGTACGATATAAAACAATGATGATTATTAATAAAACAATGTGATTTGGTGTTACTATATGCGTTTTGATGTTATTATGTGTGTATTTGTGTTTGGTGAATTTTCAATTAGATTCGACTCCAATTTCAAGCTTTAAATCGCTTTCTGGAAGGTTATACGCAAACTGGTGCGTAAACGCAGTCAGTATAACGCGACAAACACTACGGAATAGTGACATAGGCTTAACATACCTTAAATAACCTCCACATAACTTAGAAATAAGTTTTGAATGGTTTGGTGTGTTGAAATCAACTTTGTTCGATCGTAGGGACTATTTGTGTCAAACTGTGAAACTATACCGATTTGTATAGTTAAGAACACTCTGGAACTTGATCATAAGTTAAACATACCCTAAATATCCTTTACATAGCTTAGAAATAGGCTTTGAGGGGTTCGGTATGCTAAAACAAACTTTATTGGTTATTCAGGGACTAAAAGCGTCAAAAAGTGCACAAGTTTGCATTTTCGCGCATATCTTACGTTCTGAATATATCCGGACATCCAAAAATTTATGTAATCATTAAAATTTTTTATTTTAGTGATTGGCATGATAAAATTCCATTCGTCGCTTAATTTGGATCGTTTTTGCGTTCGTTACGACTTCCGTCGTAATTAACCGAACAACGCAACCGTACGACCAAACGAACCGACATCCGAGATATTTTTGAGCATGTTGTAAGTTCCCTATACTTTAACTTCATTTTAGAGCCTTGAAATGAGGTTAACGGGGCTTAAACGTGTCAAAAAATGAGCCGAGATGCAAGTTTCTGAAGTGCAGGGACCTGTTTTGACATTTCTGGAAAGTAGGCTAGGCGGGCCGAGTAAGGGAGAGTGTATATCTACGCGGGCCGCATGGCCTTGTCAGAGAGAAACTTCAGAAACAACAATCTGGGCTAAATTCAGGGGTTTTAATGGAATATTTGCAATACCTGGAGCTGGTTTTCGGCCCCCATTGTATTCTAATACCATTAACCCAAATGTATGGCCAAGATTTCACCCTCAAACCACTTGGAATCATCCTATTGATCCTAACTTCCTATAAATAGCAACCCCCACTTCACTTCATTCTCACACCTGATCTGAAATCAGCTCTAAGTTGGGTTGTTTGCACTTCATATCTGAGCTATTTTAGATCAAACATCCTTCTTGGACCCTTTGTAAGTCCTCTTCTTGCTTGTTCTTAAGTTTCAAGCATGAAAGTCAAACAAGTTTGACTTTCAGCTTTGACCAGTCAATGGTCAACACAAAGTTCCGTTGAACTTTGCAACGTGAGCGTAATCACGATGGTTATAGTCCCTTGTGACTATACCTACTGATTACCACGTTGACTAGGCGTAGTGACGTGTCGTAGTTTCGGCCAAAATGCGTGTTTATGCATATTTTGTAACCAAACTACTCTAGGGTATCAAAACCGTTTGTTTTGATATCAAAACATGCTTTCTAACTTAACTAAACATGTTCTAGCATGTTTAGCTCGTCACTTTTAGTTTAGTGCCTGTGTAGAGTCGTAAGTCAAGCGGACTAAACACCCGCTTAGACTCTCGAACACAACCCGTTTGGTCGATCATTAGGATCCGACCAAACATGGTTAGTGACCATAGTTGCATAGGGAATAACCTTCCAAGGTTATACCTTATGGTCACCTAGTTTAATGTAGTTGTATGATAAGTAGTCTATATGCCTTAGGTAAATGACCAAAATGCCCTTTTCACGCATAATTGGTAATTAAGCATATGTAACATAAACTTTTGTCACGTAACTGATTATGCAACATATTTAAACATGTTTAGGCATATAACACTTGTCATAGGGCTAGTTAGACGTCTCGAATGCACTTTTGCGCGCACGCCGCGTTAAAGTAGCGTAAGCTATCTTAATGGGTCGCAACGGGTCGAAAGCACTTAGGTTAGGTTCCGATTTAGGATATAGGCTTTGTTAAACCATATCACATGAGTTCCAACACTCATTTGGTTTACAAGACCTCATTCTATCCGATCTTCCGATTTAGGTGTCTATTGTTTGACTAGTGATTCGATTACTAGGTGCTGTTTGATTTCTCTGGTTTGCTCGAGTTTGTTGAAGTTCTATTGATTGAGGATACTTTGCACTCCAAGTGAGTACATAGTTCCCCTATTTTACTGTTTTTAATTGTTTTGGTTTGATTCATTTGTACAAAATGATTTCAAGGTTTAAACGATGATTTCAAAAAACGATTAAGATGGTTTATACTAAACTAATAAAGATTTCAATAAAGTGAATAAACTAGTTGGTTGTAATTACATAACGAATGGCATTCATTAGCATTGATCAAGCCGACCAGTATTAGGTTATGGTACCATAGGATCTGACAAATCCCATTATCGTACTGCACCCATGGTTATGTGTGGGTTAGGTGGGTAATGACTGAATCTGAATGTTAATTTACCCTTTGGTGGTTTATTAATGCGAGAGCGAGATAGTCGAGTCACGAAGGTTTGAATGTTATTAGCGAGGCGACCACAAATAGTTTTCACACTTAAAACAAGGAGGATTTAAACGATTTAAACGAATTAACAATTTGGGAACGATTCATACAAGATTAAACGAGTTGGATAAACGATTGGTTCTTGGTTAAGTGTTTAGATAATGGGACGGGGTAATATGGTGAAAACATGGTAGATACGCTGCTGGTACTTCTTATATATAAGTGTTTTCATCGTATTACATACCGTGGCGTTATTTCGTTCAATTGGGTAAACGATTTTGAAACGATGTCACACAAACGAGGTTTTCGAAATGATATAAACCATACGAGTTTTATTAACGAGATTTATTAACGAGTTTTATTAACGATTTAATACGAGATGTTTTACAAATTGCTTTACTAAAACAAATGTTTTTGGGTTAAGAATCATGGCTACGAGGTTTTATAAACTATAGCCTGCTTGATTTGAGTTGGTTAATTAAGTTGCAATATTATACTCTTTTCAAATTAAGGTTTTTAATAAAGTATTGCAACATTTAAACTAGCCATGAATCCGACACTCCTATAAAACCTATGTACTCGCCAGCATTTCTTTGCTGACTTTGTTTTTACATATGTTTCAGGTGTTGATGCTTGATGATGATTACTAGGATGCATGAGTCACATAGGATCTGGACGAGGCCTTAGTGACATAATAACAATATTAGTCGATATGTAACTTGTTTGTTTTGTGTTAAGACAATGTTAATGTTTAATATTATCAATAAAACGAAACACTTTTTATCCATGGTTATGAAACGATAATTTTGCCACGACACTCCCCGACGTTTCTGCCGTGGTTTTGTTGTTTTAACGCGGTCGGGGTGTGACAGAAGAGTTGGTATCAGAGCCAATGGTTATAGGGAATTAGGTTATTAGTAATGCTTTGACCTAGACTATAACTTTTAGGACCCTAACGCAAATTTCTTTGCGTTTAGATTTTTAAAACAAAACTGTCACCTACCCTTAGGTGATAACCACAACGAGAACACAATTTTCGAATCCGCTTTGAAAACTGATCATCTGTTCTAGGATGATTGATTACTAGGTTTTGAAACCTTTGTTGTAAGGTTTTGAACCCTTTAAGTTTTCAAAATCTCGTCAAAGTTTGGGTCTAAATAATGTGAACACGTGCAAACTGGAAAAGTGAATGCATGTACCCTGAGTTTTCTGTCTAAGGCTAGAGTGTTCGTACAAATCCACATAATCGGACCAGTCACTCTTACCTGGGAACTCTTGGGGTGAGTGTTCACTTATAGGCGAGCATGTCTTCGGCGATACATTATATTGACCCATTTACTTTGATTAGTCACTGCGTGTCGTTTGTTTGTTCGAGGTAACAAACAAATGATCGCCTTCCTTGTGTTTTGTCGATACCTCTTTTGCTTTTCCTAATTATCAACCTCACTCGTTTCTCATATCTCCTTGTTAGACCATGCCTCCTCGACGTGAAGCACAATCTTTTACTATTGAAGAAATCGCAGCCCTGGGCAAGTGGCTGCTGTGCTTCCCGGTGTTGTGACCCAAGTCCACGAGATATACAACAACAACAATAATAACAACAATAATGCACCGTGTAATTTCAAGAATTTCAATTCTGCTAAGCCGCTTAATTTTTCTGGGTCGCAAGGAGCAACTGCGCTCCTGCAGTGGTTCGAGAGTATCGAGAGCACATTCAGACATGTGCAGTGTACGAATGCGCGTAAGGTTGAATTTGCTTCGAGCGTGTTTGAGAAGCGAGCTCTTACCTGGTGGAATGGTATTATGCGCGATAGGGGTGCCGAAGTGGCGTTGGCACAAACATGGGAAGAGCTTCGGGCCCTCATGATGAAGGAGTTTTGTCCCCGTCACGAAATTCGAGCTTTGGAACGAGAGTTTGACGATTTAAAGCAAGATGGGGCTGAGCATCGTACGTACACGGATCGTTTTGAGGAACTCAGTCTATTGTGTCCCACCATGGTTACCCCACCAGAGAAAGCAATCGAGAGGTATATCGATGGTCTACCCGATTCTATGCTGGATATTGTGACCGGTGTTAATCCTACTACCCTTCGTCAAGCGATCGAGTTGTCTGCTACCCTGACTGAGACTCAAGTCAGGAAGGGTAAACTCACCCGCAAGGGTGATAAAAAGAAGGCGACTGATTCTGGGAAGGACAAGAAAAAGGGTAAGGGTAAAGAAGGTGAGTCGTCGAAGAAATCGAGGAAGCGAAAGGGTGCCCAGAATTTTGCTGTTACGGCACAGACTAATCAGAACCTACCGGCTCAACCTCTTGCGAAGAAGGCGTATGCTGGTACCGCACCTCATTGTGCTCGCTGCAATGGCCATCATGTTGCACAGCAAGCTTGTAAGCAATGCATGACGTGTGGTAAACTTGGGCATTTGGCCAATGTTTGTAGTTTAGGACAAAATCAAGTTGCCCAGGTTTAAGCTCCGGTACAAGGGAATGCTGCGAGATTCCCACCAGGTTCATGTTTCAATTGTGGAGAGTTTGGTCATTTCCGCAACAACTGTACGAGGCTGGTGAATGCAAACGCGAATGCTAATGCGAACCCGAATGCGAACGTCAACGCCAAAGTGAATCCTACTCGAGGGCGAGCATACAATTTGAATGCAAATGAAGCGAGGGCTGACAACGAGGTGGTGAATGGTACGTTTCTTGTTAATAATCGACCTGCATCTATTCTCTTTGATTCTGGTGCCGATAGAAGTTTTGTTTCGTTATATTTTGAACCTTTGCTTGCGATACCTAGAACTAAATTGAGGAAACCCTTATATGTCGAAGTTGCTACTTGTAAGCCTCTTGTTCTTGATTCTGTTATTCGTGGTTATCAGTTAAACCTTGATAACCATCTTTTTCCTATTGACCTCACGCCGATGCAACTTGGGAGCTTCGACGTTATCATTGGAATGGATTGGTTAACCAAACATCATGTTGAGGTGGTTGCTTCGATAAGATTGTCCGTATCCCTTTGTCTTCTGGCGAAATTCTAGAAGTTCGTGGCGAGAAACCTTTAGGTGGACTGAAGCTTATGTCGTGTATGGAAGCTCAGAGGTATTTGAGAAAAGGATATGTTGCTTTTCTAGCACATGTCACTGAGGAGAAAGGCAAGAGTATTCAGGATATTCCGATTGTTCGGGATTATCCAGAGGTGTTTCCTGATGAACTGCCTGGTTTGCCTCCAGTTCGTCAAGTTGAATTTCATATTGACCTTGTACCCAATGCCAACCTGATCGCGAAAGCATCTTATCGTCTTGCACCGTCAGAGATGCAAGAGTTATCGAAACAGCTTCAAGAGTTATCTGATAAAGGATTCATCCGTCCGAGTTATTCACCTTGGGGAGCTCATGTCCTCTTCGTGAAAAAGAAAGATGGGTCTTTTCAAATGTGTATCGATTATCGTGAGCTTAATAAGCTTACCATCAAGAATCGATATCCCCTACCTCGAATTGATGATCTCTTTGACCAGCTGCAAGGTACTTCGTGTTTTTCTAAGATCGATCTGCATTCTGGGTATCATCAACTTCGTGTTCTCGAAGAAGATATTCCCAAAACTGCTTTCCGCACGAGATATGGGCATTACGAGTTCACTGTCATGCCTTTTGGTTTGACGAATGCCCCAGCTATCTTTATGGACTTAATGAATAGGGTCTGTAAACCTTATTTAGATAAGTTCATTATTGTGTTCATCGACGATATTCTCATTTATTCGAAGACTCGAGCCGATCATGAGCAACACCTTCGCTTAACGTTGGAACTCCTTAAGAAGGAACAACTTTTCGCTAAATTCTCCAAGTGTGAATTCTGGCTTAAAGAAGTTCAGTTTCTGGGTCATATAGTCAACGAGCAGGGTATTCATGTGGATCCATCCAAGATTGTTTCTATTAAGGATTGGAGTACGCCGACGACACCTACAGAGATTCGATCTTTTCTTGGTCTTGCTGGTTATTATCGTCGATTCATTTCTAATTTCTCGAAGATTGCGGTTCCACTCACTGCTTTGACTCAGAAGAATAAGCCTTTTGAGTGGGGACCCAAGAAAGAAGAAGCATTCCAAACGCTAAAGCAGAAGTTATGTAATGCTCCTGTTCTATCTCTACCCGAGGGAAGCGATGATTTCGTCGTCTATTGCGATGCGTCCAACTTAGGCCTTGGTTGCGTCCTCATGCAACGAGGTAAGGTTATAGCATATGCATCTAGACAATTGAAAGTTCACGAGAAGAACTATACGACTCATGATCTTGAGTTAGGAGCTGTGGTTTTCGCGCTTAAAATCTGGAGACACTACCTCTATGGAACGAGGTGTGTGGTTTTCACAGACCACAAAAGTCTCCAGCATATTCTTAATCAGAAAGAGCTGAACATGAGGCAACGACGTTGGGTTGAACTCTTGAACGATTACGATTGCGAGATTCGCTACCATCCTGGTAAGGCGAATGTCGTAGCCGATGCGCTTAGTCGAAAAGAGCGAGTCAAGCTTCACTCTGTCCGAGCTCTATCCGACATCCAATCTCGTGTCCTTCAAGCTCAACGATCCTGTGTGATCAAAGGTTTATTGAAAGATGAGCTACCGCTTCAACTTGAGCTTAAGCTCGAAAGGAAAGACGATGGTTTACCCTACTTCAAGGATCGTTTGTGGATTCCGAAACAAGATGATCTTCGCACCCTAGTGATGGACGAATCTCACAAGTCTCGATATTCTATCCATCCTGGTGCTGATAAAATGTACAAGGATCTTCGTACTTAGTACTGGTGGCCTGGTATGAAGAAGGATGTTGCCTTGTATGTATCAAAATGCCTAACTTGTCTCAAAGTCAAGGCTGAACATCAACAACCTTCTGGTTTGCTTGTACAATCAAAGATACCGGTTTGGAAGTTGGAGAACATTGCGATGGATCTCATCACTAAGTTACCGCGTACGTCTAAAGGTCATGATGCTATTTGGGTTGTTATCGATCGATTAACGAAATCAGCTCATTTTATTCCGATTCGCGAGGATCTATCTGCTGATAAACTTGCAAAGATTTATGTTGATGAGATGGTATCTCGACATGGTGTTCCTTTGGATATCATTTCTGATCGTGATGCTCGATTTTCATCTCATTTCTGGAAGACCATGCAATCTGCTTTGGGAACCTAACTGAATCTAAGCACTGCTTATCATCCCCAAACAGATGGTCAATCTGAAAGGACGATTCAAACTTTGGAGGATATGCTTAGAGCATGCGTGATAGACTTTGGTTGTAATTGGGATTCTCATCTGCCATTGATCGAGTTCTCTTACAACAATAGTTATCATGCTAGCATTAAAATGACACTATTCGAAGCTCTCTACGGTCGAAAATGTCGTTCACCTGTCTGTTGGAATGAGACCGGTGAAGCTCAGCTTACTGGACCTGAACTCGTTCTGGAAAGAACAGACAAAATCAAGAAAATTCGCGATAATCTTGTGACAGCTAGATGCCCTCAAAAGAGTTATGCGGATTTACGACGCAAGCCCTTAGAATTTCAAGTCGGAGACCGTGTCCTACTCAAGGTGTCACCTTGGAAGGGAGTGGTGAGATTTGGAAGGAAAGGAAAACTTGCACCTCGATATGTGGGACCATTTAAGATTGTGGAAAGAATTGGGAAGGTTGCCTATCGACTAGAGCTACCTCCAGAGCTTGGAAATATTCACCCGAATTTTCACGTGTCCAATTTGGAAAAGTGTTTAGCTGACGCTGATCTTCACATCCCTCTCGACGAGATCCGAATCGATGAAACGATGCACTTTGTCGAGAAACCAGTGAAGATCGTGGACCGTACTTTCAAACAGTTGAAGAACAAACGGATTCATTTGGTTAAAGTTCGTTGGGAGTCCAAACGTGGCCCAGAGTTTACTTGGGAACGTGAGGTCCAAATGAAGGCAAAATATCCGCATTTGTTTTCACAAGCTTCCTCTAAATAAAATTTCGGGACGAAATTTCCTGAAGTTAGGGAGACTGTGACAACTGTACTCTGTAATCGATGTACGATATAAAACAATGATGATTATTAATAAAACAATGTGATTTGGTGTTACTATATGCGTTTTGATGTTATTATGTGTGTATTTGTGTTTGGTGAATTTTCAATTAGATTCGACTCCAATTTCAAGCTTTAAATCGCTTTCTGGAGGTTATACGCAAACTGGTGCGAAAACGAAGTCAGTATAATGCGACAAACACTCCGGAATAGTGACATAGGCTTAACATACCTTAAATAACCTCCACATAACTTAGAAATAAGTTTTGAATGGTTTGGTGTGTTGAAATCAACTTTGTTCGATCGCAGGGACTATTTGTGTCAAACTGTGAAACTATACCGATTTGTATAGTAACGAACACTCCGGAACTTGATCATAAGTTAAAAATACCCTAAATATCCTTTACATAGCTTAGAAATAGGCTTTGAGAGGTTCGGTATGCTAAAACAAACTTTATTGGTCATTCAGGGACTAAAAGCGTCAAAAAGTGCACAAGTTTGCATTTTCGCGCATATCTTACATTCTGAATATATCCGGACATCCAAAAATTTATGTAATCATTAAAATATTTTATTTTAGTGATTGGCATGATAAAATTCCAATCGTCGCTTAATTTGGATCGTTTTTGCGTTCGTTACGACTTCCGTCGTAATTAACCGAACAACGCAACCGTACGACCAAACGAACCGACATCCGAGATATTTTTGAGCATGTTGTAAGTTCCCTATACTTTAACTTCATTTTAGAGCCTTGAAATGAGGTTAACGGGGCTTAAACGTGTCAAAAATGAGCCGAAATGCAAGTTTCTGAAGTGTAGGGACCTGTTTTGACATTTCTGGAAAGTAGGCTAGGCGGGCCGCGTAAGGGAGAGTGTATATCTACGCGGGTCGCGTGGCCTTGTCAGACAGAAACTTCAGAAACAACAATCTGGGCTAAATTCAGGGGTTTTAATGGAATATTTGCAATACCTAGAGCTGGTTTTCGGCCCCCATTGTATTCTAATACCATTAACCCAAATGTATGGCCAAGATTTCACCCTTAAACCACTTGGAATCATCCTATTGATCCTAACTTCCTATAAATAGCAACCCCCACTTCACTTCATTCTCACACTTGATCTAAAATCAGCTCTAAGTTGGGGTGTTTGCACTTCATACCTGAGCTATTTTAGATCAAACATCCTTCTTGGACCCTTTGTAAGTTCTCTTCTTGCTTGTTCTTAAGTTTCAAGCATGAAAGTCAAACAAGTTTGACTTTCAGCTTTGACCAGTCAATGGTCAACACAAAGTTCCGTTGAACTTTGCAACGTGAGCGTAATCACAATGGTTATAGTCCCTTGTGACTATACCTATTGATTACCACGTTGACTAGGCGTAGTGACGAGTCGTAGTTTCGGCCAAAATGCGTGTTTATGCGTATTTTGTAACCAAACTACTCTAGGGTATCAAAACCGTTTGTTTTGATATCAAAACCTGCTTTCTAACTTAACTAAACATGTTCTAGCATGTTTAGCTCGTCACTTTTAGTTTAGTGCTTGTGTAGAGTCGTAAGTCAAGCGGACTAAACACCCGCTTAGACTTTCGAACACGTCCCGTTTGGTCGATCATTAGGATCCGACCAAACATGGTTAGTGACCATAGTTGCATAGGGAATAACCTTCCGAGGTTATACCTTATGGTCACCTAGTTTAATGTAGTTGTATGATAAGTAGTCTATATGCCTTAGGTAAATGACCAAAATGCCCTTTTCATGCATAATTGGTAATTAAGCATATGTAACATAAACTTTTACCACGTAACTGATTATGCAACATATTTAAACATGTTAAGGCATATAACACTTGTCATAGGGCTAGTTAGACGTCTCGAATGCGCTTTTGCGCGCACGACGCGTTAAAGTAGCGTAAGCTATCTTAATGGGTCGCAACGGGTCGAAAGCACTTAGGTTAGGTTCCGATTTAGGATATAGGCTTTGTTAAACTATATCACATGAGTTCCAACACTCATTTGGTTTACAAGACCTCATTCTATCCGATCTTCCGATTTAGGTGTCTATTGTTTGACTAGTGATTCGATTACTAGGTGCTGTTTGATTTCTCTGGTTTGCTCGAGTTTGTTGAAGTTCTATTGATTGAGGATACTTTGCACTCCAAGTGAGTACATAGTTCCCCTATTTTACTGTTTTCAATTGTTTTGGGGTGATTCATATGTACAAAATGATTTCAAGGTTTAAACGATGATTTCAAAAAACGATTAAGATGGTTTATACTAAACTAATAACGATTTCAGTAAAGTGCATAAACTAGTTGGTTGTAATTACATAACGAATGGCATTCATTAGCATTGATCAAGCCGACCAGTATTAGGTTATGGTACCATAGGATCTGACAAATCCCATTATCGTACTGCACCCATGGTTATGTGTGGGTTAGGTGGGTAATGACTGAATCTAAATGTTAATTTACCCTTTGGTGGTTTATTAATGCGAGAGCGAGATAGTCGGGTCATGAAGGTTTGAATGTTATTAGCGAGGCGACAACAAATAGTTTTCACACTTAAAACGAGGAGGATTTAAACGATTTAAACGAATTAACGATTTGGGAACGATTCATACAAGATTAAACGAGTTGGATAAATGATTGGTTCTTGGTTAAGTGTTTAGATAACGGGACGGGGTAATGTGGTGAAAACATGGTAGATACGCCACTGGTACTTCTTATATATAAGTGTTTTCATCGTATTACATACCGTGGCGTTATTTAGTTCACTTGGGATGTCACACAAACGAGGTTTTCGAAATGATATAAACCATACGAGTTTTATTAACGAGATTTATTAACGAGTTTTATTAACGATTTAATACGAGATGTTTTACAAATTGCTTTACTAAAACAAATGTTTTTGGGTTAAGAATCATGGCTACGAGGTTTTATAAAGTATAGCCCGCTTGATTTGAGTTGGTTAATTAAGTTTCAATATTATACTCTTTTCAAATTAAGGTTTTTAATAAAGTATTGCAACATTTAAACTAGCCATGAATCCGACACTCATATAAAACCTATGTACTCGCCAGCATTTCTTTGCTGACTTTGTTTTTACATATGTTTCAGGTGTTGATGCTTGATGATGATTACTAGGATGCATGAGTCACATAGGATCTGGACGAGGCCTTAGTGACATAATAACAATATTAGTCGATCTGTAACTTGTTTGTTTTGTGTTAAGACAATGTTAATGTTTAATATTATCAATAAAACGAAACACTTTTTATCCATGGTTATGAAACGATAATTCTGCCACGACACTCCCCGACGTTTCTGCCGTGGTTTTTTTGTTTTAACGCGGTCGGGGTGTGACACTCTAATCCATAACCGGTTGGGGGGGGGGGGGTGGTTTAGTTGTGTTGCAATTGGTAAGTAACTAAGTTAGTTAGAAGGTTAAGTGTTTAGTTAGTGTCTTTTGGTGTGTTACTAAATATATAGTGTGTTAGGGTGTTCGGGGTCCCTAACTAGCTCAGAAAAATAAAAACAATGCTTTTAGCATTATTTTAGTGTTCCGGGTAATGTCCGGTTGTTCGGTTAAATACCGGTTCGTTAAGGCGCTAAATTGCACCGTTTAGTGTCTATCAAGTGCCCTTTTGTAATCCTTTCAATTCCCAACACTTCGGGAAGTACTCTGAATAATGAAACGTAAATTCTGCATGATATTTATATGCTTAAGAGCTGATTTGAGATGAATTTAGTAAAATTCTGCACTTAAAGTGCGTTTCGGGTGCTTTTTAGTGCGTATTTTAGCTTCCGGAGTGTCTATATGTTAACCCTTGTATGTACTCTTGGGTTTTAATGTATTCTTGTCATTGGACCTACACCTAGGCCTCAGTTCTAATGTCTGACTGCTTTCTGCAGAGTTGTTGACATATTGTGTTTTACCGGTGAGTTTACTAGTATTTCTGACGCAACGCTCTTGTTAATGCATAAAGCAATATTTTGTAGTATAAAACGTGCATGAATTCACTTGTATAGTAAGTAATCAGACAATGTTGACATTTAAACACATAATTGCACTCATTAAATAATAATTAAAGTGTACGGAAATTACCGGTTTTGTGCCAGTTGTCACAGTCTCCCCCCGTTAAAAGAATTTCGTCCCGAAATTCAGCTTGAGCTAACTCTCGCAGGAGTCTTCTTGAACAGGTGGGGATACTTTTCTTTGAACTGGTCTTCACGTTCCCACGTGTACTCGGGTCCATGCTTAGAGTTCCAACGTACTTTGACAAGTTTGACAGTGGTCCTCCTGGTCTTGTTGACTTTCCAGTCTGTAACCTCAACGGGTTGTTCTGCAAATCGGAGGGTGTCATCAATATGTACTTCATCCGCAGGGATGATCACGTTTTCTTGTGTTGGACTCTTCTTGAGGTTGGATACATGAAACGTATCATGTACTCCGTTAAGTTCTTCCAGTAATTCCAACTTGTATGCCACAGTACCAATTCTTTCCAAGATCTTGAATGGTCCGATGTATCATGGATTCAGCTTTCCACGTTTTCCAAATCTTACTACACCCTTCCAAGGTGAGACGTTTAACAACACTTTGTCTCCCACCTCGAATTCTAATGGTTTTCGTCTTCTATCAGCGTAGCTCTTTTGTCGATCTCGAGCCGCCTTAATGCGCTCTCGGATCTGCATGATCTTGTCGGTTGTCTCTTGTACAAGTTCAGGACCAACCATACGTTTATCTCCAGCGTTTGCCCAACATAAGGGCTATCGGCACTTGCGGCCATACAGAGCTTCGAACGGTGCGACTTTTATGCTTGTATGATAACTGTTATTGTAGGAAAACTCTACTAACGGTAAGTGAGTATCCCAGCTGCCGCCTAGATCCATGACACATGCACGGAGCATATCTTCTAGTGTTTGTATAGTTCGTTCGCTCTGGCCGTCTGTTTATGGATGGAAGGCCGTGCTTAGGTCTAGTTGAGATCCAAAGGCTTTCTGAAAGGATTGCCAGATCCTTGATACGAAACAGCCATCTCTGTCTGAAATAATTGAGATAGGCACTCCATGTCGTGCCACTATTTCCTTTAAGTATATCTCAGCAAGCTTTCCAGTGCTGTCTTTTTCTCAGATCGGTAGGAAATGCGCAGATTTCGTCAATCGATCGATTATCACCAATATCATATCGTGCCCTCTCGGGGTCCTGGGTAACTTCGTTATGAAATCCATCGAGATTTGCTCCCACTTCCACATAGGTATCTCTGGTTGTTGTAGTAGGCCGGACGGTTTCTGATATTCACCCTTAACCTTAGCACAAGTTAGGCATTTTCCAACATAGACAGCAACATCGCTTTTGAGTCTCGGCCACCAATAGTATTCTTTTAAGTCTTGATACATCTTGTCCGATCCTGGATGGATCGAGTATCTCGATTTATGCGCTTCATCAAGGATGACTTCTCGTATACCGCCATAGAGCGGAACCCAAATACGCTTCTTAAAGTATAAGGCTCCCTCTTCATTTGGCACCATATATTTCAACATACCCCGGAGGTATTCAGCTTTACGGTTTTCCATTTTAAGGGCTTCTTGTTGTGCATCGCGAATGCGTGCAGTGAGGTTCTTTTGAATAGTCATTTTCAATGCTCGAACCCTTAGGGTCTTAACCCTTTCTTTTCGGCTTAATGCGTCTGCTACAACGTTTGCCTTTCCAGGATGGTACTTGATCTCACAGTCGTAATCATTTAGCAGCTCGACCCATCGTCGCTGACACATGTTTAATTCTTTCTGATCAAATATGTGTTGCAGGCTTTTGTGATCCGTGAAGATTGTACATCGAGTACCATATATATAATGTCGCCAGATCTTCAAGGCGAATACCACCGCACCTAGTTCCAAGTCGTGCGTGGTGTAATTTCTTTCATGTACCTTTAATTGTCTTGAAGCGTAAGCGATGACTTTTTGGCGTTGCATGAGCACGCAACCCAAGCCTTGTCGTGAAGCGTCGCAGTATACCACGAAGTCTTCAGTACCTTCGGGTAATCATAGTATTGGTGCATCGCATAGCTTATTTTTTAGCAGCTGAAAGGCTTCCTCCTGCTTGTTACCCCAGTCGTACTTCTTGTCTTTCTGTGTAAGGGTCATTAGCGGTTGAGCTATCTTTGAGAAATTCTTGATGAATCGCCGATAATAGCCCGCTAAGCCCAAAAATTGTCGAACTTGAGTTGGGGTTTTGGGGGCTTCCCAATTCTTTATTGCTTCAATCTTGGATGAGTCTACATGAATGCCCTTCTCATTCACAACGTGACCAAGAAATTGTACTTCGCGAATCCAGAATTCGCATTTCGAGAACTTTGCATAAAGCTTCTCTTTCTTCAGTAGTTCCAGAATAGTTCTGAGATGTTGCTCATGATCTTCTTTCGTTCGTGAGTAAATCAGGATATCATCGATAAATACAATCACGAATTTATCGAGATATGGTTTGCATACGCGGTTCATCAGATCCATAAAGACCGCTGGCGCGTTCGTCAGTCCGAATGGCATCACAAGAAACTCGTAATGCCCATAGCGTGTTCTGAATGCAGTCTTTGGTACGCTTTCCTCTTGTATCCTTAACTGATGGTATCCAGATCGAAGGTCGATCTTGGAATAGTAGCTTGATCCTTGCAACTGATCAAATAAGTCATCAATTCTCAGTAGTGGGTACCGATTCTTGATAGTGAGCTTGTTCAGTTCTCTGTAATCGATACACATCCGCAGAGTTCCATCCTTTTTCTTCACGAACAATACTGGAGCTCCCCAAGGCGAGAAGCTTGGCCTTATGAATCCTTTATCCAATAACTCCTGGAGTTGTGTGGATAATTCTTGCATTTCGGATGGTGCAAGCCGATAGGGAGCCTTGGCTACAGG
Source organism: Helianthus tuberosus (assembly GCA_030545235.1). NCBI lineage: Eukaryota > Viridiplantae > Streptophyta > Magnoliopsida > Asterales > Asteraceae > Helianthus > Helianthus tuberosus. Next base: position 53,653,515 of record CM060426.1, on the reverse strand, counting down.
AGCGGCTCTTGGAACCAAGTGTATGTGGAACTCGACTTGTCGTTGCGGAGGTAGTCCTGGCAGATCTTCGGGAAAAACATCAGGAAATTCCTTCACCACAGGAATGAATTCGAGTTTCGGCTCCTCAGCCTTCTTATCTACAACGTGTGCTAGGAAGGCAACACATCCTTTCCTTAAGCACTTCTGTGCCTTCATGCAACTGATGGTTCGAAAAGGCTCGTCTCGCTTTTCTCCATGCACGATGAGAGTTTCACTATTCGCTAAAGGGATGCGAATGATTTTCTCATGACAAATAACTTCAGCTTTGTTTTTGGACAACCAGTCCATCCCGACCACTACATCGAAGCTACCCAATTGAATAGGTAAGAGGTCGTGCTAAATCTTCGTTCACCAAGTTCCAATGTGCAACCTCTAACGACTTCGCCTGATTCAACATGTTTACCATTGGCTAGCTCTATAGAGTAAGGAATATCCAATCTACTAGACTCTATCCCAAGCATACGTTTAAATTCCACCGACATGAAACTATAATCGACACCCGTGTCAAATAATATGGATGCAAAGTGATTGTTAATGAGAAACGTATCGGTGACCACGTTAGGGTCCTCGCGTGCGTCCCTTGCTCCAATCACAAATGCTCGAGCCTGAGCATTGTTTCTCTTTGGGCAGTCTTTCATGAAATGTTCATTGCTTCCACAACTGAAGCATCCTTGGTTTCGCCCAGCTTCATTTCCAACTCGATTACCACTGCCATTTCCATTTCCCCCATTGTTTCTAGCACCGTTGCGGTTTCCACTCCTATTCCTGTTTCCCTTACCCCAGCAGTCTTCAGTGCGGTGACCCAACCTTCCACACTTGTCACACTTTGAAATGCGACAAACTCCCTCGTGATGACGCTTGCACTGATTGCATTTGGGCAAGGTGCCAAGGTATCCCTTAGCTGGAGCGTCATTCATGGCTGCAAGAGATTTCGTCTCCCGAGGCAGGTTGGGGTCACGCTTCTTGTTGGAACCCTTGTTGTTACGAACTGCTTGATTCAGGTTTGCATGTTTCCTTTTCTTATCCCTAGACGACTCAGCATGCATTTCAGACTTTTCTGTTGGGTTCAGGGATAGCTTCTTCATACGAACACAATCTTCAGTAAGGCCGACAGCCAGAGTTACAGCCTCAGTGATTGTTTGGGGTTTGGCTGAAGTTACCATGCCGCGAAACTCTGGGGCCAGTCCCCAAATGTAGCGTTCAACGCGCTTAAATTCGGGAGTCACCATGTAGGGAAGCACTCTAGACAGATCATGGAACCTTCGAGGATAACCATTAATGTCAGCACCTTCCATGGTCAAGTGCCAGAACTCCGTTTCCAGTCTTTGGAGTTCAGCATGAGAGCAATACTTCTCTCTCATTCTTTCCTTTAGTTCCTCCCAAGTTAGGCCATAAGCGGCATCATCGCCCACAGTTTTGACTTGCAAGTTCCACCAGGTCAGAGCTTCATCGACAAACAACCCAGTAGCAAAAGTGACTTGCTGATCCGCAGTACACTTACTCATACGGATAGTGGCCTATGTCTTCTCCGTCCAGCGCACAAATGCTACTGCACTTCCTGTGCCGTCGTAGTTCATTGGTTTGTAGTAGAGGAACTGCTTGAAAGTGCAGTCTGTAATCGATTTAACCAAGACCGTTCATAAATTTCTTCAGGCTTAGCAAATTGTCTTAAGGTTACCTTGAACTGCGTTGCCTCCAGATGAATCTCCATTCCCATTACGTCTAGCGTTGCTTGGGCCGCCACTGTCTTGAGTTCGGTTTGCCTCGTATTGGGCGATAGCAGCGGAGATCCTTTCTTCCAGTAGAGCGTTCAGCTCTTCAGCAGTTCTTGGTAGTGGGGGAGGAGGTTGATCACGAGCGTTCACAGTTTTCCTGGGTGCCATGTTCTGACAGAACATAACACAACAGGGTTAGACATTTGTTTGATATCGTCATACTAGACAGTAGTAGTATATATATTCAGGCATATACCACATAAGTGACATCAAACAATTATTACTCCAACAGAGTACTTAGCAGGCTGGGGGAGGGGTGTTCCCGTTCGACCTTTTCTTGCACTGAGGGAATCTATACGTGACAAGACTTGTTGTGGTTTCTGCGCACTGAATTCCCTAATTATGTATGCATCCATAATTACGTAACTCCTTGCACAGTCCGCACAGTTCGTTTCATCCTCGTATTTCTTCCTTCAGATAGGCCATTTCTTTCAGGTAAAGTCACGTATACTAGTGGTATTCCATTTCTAGTATATGTATATGCTAATTATCACACATAATTGCAAGTCTCGTAGTGTCTTTTCTTGACTCATGGAAAACAGTTTCCGGTAGTGGGTCTCGCGGGACGTTTTATGCAATGAAAACTCTTTGAAAAATCGTTTTCGTGAAATGATCCTAGAGATTGTAGACTAGACTCGAGAAGGAATCCTGGTTCACTACAATCGCTTTCTTTGAAAAATCGTTTTCGTGAAAAATCGTCATCGTGCCCAATTTTTCAAAAGTCTTGCCTTGAAAGTTATATGTGATATACTTCAACTTCTGTGGACTTATAATTAAATTTTCATGTGTTTTCTTGTACATTATCACAACTTTACATGCTTCTTACTTGCGTTAATAGTTTATGGTAACGCGTTAGAAATTCTTTACACTTTTGATGGTATCCCAACTTAATGGGTTTCTATTGTTATTATTGTCGCTTAAGTTACTAGGCAGATAATCAAACGAAATAATGTTTGATATCGGAAAAGAGATTCCTAATAAAGAAATCTAGACACATATGCTTGTGCTTTATTCCTATTTGGCTTTTGGAATTCCTTATAGATATATATATCTATATAATCATATATTTCACATGCTGAAATAAACATACCATCTATCAGGTCAAGGTATTTAACAGATTCATATCAATCAGATATTAGGTCATGATACTATTTAGGGAAATCTTGTAACTTGTTTGACATTTTATATACCCCGTCTTATCCGGTTCTCGCCGGAGCGGTAACTTCAGTATATCCGGACAAACTGGAGAGTCTGCTACACCATACCCAGTCTTGCCGGAGAAAATTTTCTATTTCCCATCAATAGTATTTTTAAAAGTGCCTCTTTTATTAGGCTTTTTATCCAGAATTAGAGAAATTTGTATTCCCGTAACATATCTTATTCTAGACCAAGTAATATCAATAAGCAATAATTACTATTAATTCTTGCTTATTTATCATATCTTGCAATATTCTAATTACCATTCTTATGATATATCAAAACCCATCATACTTTATTTACACAAATACTTAGCTTATCTCGAAGCTGATACTAAGGCATCTTTTCTTAAGTTCAAGTCTAAATGCTATCATGTGTGCTACCAGTTAATAGCAATCTCCTAACTCTTTTATATAAACTTAGATATTATTATCACAACACCTAAAGGCTTAAATCAGTGGCTCTGATACCACCTTCTGTCACGACCCCCAACCCACCCTGGACGGAATCGAGAGCCGCGAACAGTCACGTGGTACCGGTGATTATTTTTGAAAACGTTGCAGCGGAAATTTCATCAGGACCGTGAGTTAGGAAAAATATCAGAGTTTAGAAACACCGGATTTTTATTTATTAAATAGATGGGATAAACCCATGTTTTACAATGGTAGCTTTAATAAAGATAAATTTTATTACATAAAACAATATTTCTAAATTTGATTTATTTAATAAAATAAGCCACTTCTTGATGCCTTTCAGTGCCGTATCCATCTCTTACTCCAATCTACTGTAATTACCTGAAACGCGTTTTAAAAACATTTTGTCAGCGGAAAATACTGAGTGAATCATTCTATTTAATAAAACAGACTTGTTTGTTATAATTTACAGTATTAAGAGCGATTACAATGTTTCTGATATCAAACCAACTACCCACGGTATTTGTCACTCGACCGGATCTGTGACTATGGTCATATCCCCCATTGGCTGCCCCAATGGTGACGATTATCAAGTAATGTATACAAAACCCCACATACCGGCTGTAATTTGGTGATTACAAAGACTTAATCCCCGTAATTATAACTTTGAAATAAACATGCTTTTGTAAATAGATTTGATAAAAAGAGAATGACTCACATTATAAGCATGCAGATTCATACGGGCAAAGTTTAGTCTACAGATAAGCCTTCATACATTGCAGATTTATACAGGCAGAGCTTAGCCTATTGATTAGCCTTGAAATCCTAGTGCACACGAACTAGGTAAGTAACTAATACAGCATTTACGATAACTCACGAGATTAAAACCCTCACAACGAATGACAAAGTGCAATCACTTAAACATCCATCGGATTCACAACGAATGACAAAGTATAATCACTTAAACATCCATCGGATTCACAACGAATGACACAGTATAATCACTTAAACATCCATCGGATTCACAACGAATGACAGAGTATTCCCCGAGTTCGGGTGGTACTCAAACATCATGTCGAAATCACGACTAATGACAAAGGATAGCACTTAAACATCCATCGGATAGTTTCCATCGATCGGACATTGAATCGTAGTAGCGATTGAGTTAATACCCGGTATCGTAGCAAAATTCGAGCTAGTGTGTGTTTGGTAGTAAACGGACAATATCTCAGTGCCTGACTTGAATTTTGACGTCGAAACAAATGAAATGTTCAAACCCCAAACCCCTGTATTTATACCCTCAATTGGTACCTCCCGCGTGTCGCGACAGGGTCCCCGGAATCTGTCGCGTGTCGCGGGGAAACCCAAAGGAGGCTAGGCCTGCTTTGTCACCTGGGTAGCCCTGCTGAGTCGACGGAATTAGAGTTTACGTGTTTTAGAACTGTTTTCGAAGGATAAACATAATTTAGGGAATACCCCCCTTGAGTTTTAGGGGCCCTGATCTTGATTATGATTGTTATGAAAATTTTAGGGTTTATGCAGAATTACTTGGGTGTCTCAATTAGGGTTTCTTTTTAGACAAAATATAAATAATAATAATAATAGTTTTGGTGAGAGTTGTTATGATTTGGGACATTTTTGAATATAATTATATTACAAAGAAAAAGGGAATAAAATAGTGAGAAAAGAAAATGGACTCACTTTGTAACTTTAGGGTTCAACTAGAAAGCCTCCTGGTATAAATTTTGGGTATAACTTCTTGGCTATTTTAAAAATATATAATACACTCGTGTTAAATATAGTACCCCTAATTTCAACCTTGTCCCGATGTCCCGAGACAGAATCCCAACAACTTAGTCGGGCAGAGCCCTGACATGAGTTATGGGGCTCAGATCAATCGGAAAGGGTAGCGGTGATCGGGAGTTAAAACACTTAAAACCGGGCAGAGCCTTATTATTATTATAGGTGAATGATTAAAAGAAAAATAGACTTATTGACATAGAGACAGAGAGCGAGAATAAGAAGAACAGATTGAAGGATTGATGGCATCTTCTATTTATAGAATTGCTTAAACTTGGGAAGTAAGTAACTTAATTGTTGCTGCTCCTTACATCCTCCACGTACACATGAGGATTCATGTGTTAGGTTTTTAAATTAATTATTTTATTTATATTTCGTATATATATTAAATTCAAAATTCAAAGTTTTGTTTTATTATTATTTTATATTTTATTTTAATTCTTTTCGATATACATACACTTAAACAAAATTTACATTGTTAACTTTAATTATTATTACTATTATTATTATTAATATATATATTATAATTAATTCAACTGCTTCAGTTATTTGGCATATATAACTTCTAAAATATGACGTTTTACAAAATAATAAATATGTCTTTAGAACGAGTATATTTTTGTCTACATTTGGGTCTAAGTTTTATTAAAAATAGAGTAGGTTCAAATACAATGTATTTTTATATTTTAATTAGTATACGGTCACTAGGCCCGTCTAGGTACTTCATATTTCTTATAGTTAACTTACCCGTAATCTACCCGTCTAATTAGTATACGGCCACACCCCTTTCTGCGGCGGAAGCACGAGGTGTGATCATGAAAGGTTCTCATTGCATACGAAAGGTAAACATACTACATGCTCGTAAAAATAACATCAAACACCAAACATTCCATAATTTGAAAACATAAGTTTAGCGTTTACATCATGAGATAGCATAAAACTTTGTGTTGAAAGTTTACAACTTTATTAAAAGATAAACATAAACGACATCCACAAGCATGAGTAAGACCGCGCGCACATCCACTTTAGTTACCTGAAATACATGTAAGTTTTGAAAAACGTCAACATAATGTTGGTGTGAATTCATGCAGTTCTTGTAATGTACGTTTGTATACTTTGTATGAAAAACATGGTATGTATCTTGTATTAGTCACGTATTCTTGTATAAATCATGTATTTTTGTATGTATCAAGTGTTAATGGGTTGCAAAGCCATTAACATGTGACACGACATAGGAAGTCACCAAACCATAGGCATTTTTCTAGTTGTCGATTCACGACGGAGACACAAAAACACTACTCGGTACTAGTTGTCACCAAGAGTGGGGCTGCCCTGAAACCCATTAGATCTAACCTTTTGTTCTGCGGTCTAAGTATGTACATGATTAATGGTGCTTATGGTACCCTATTCGTGACACGAATTCTCGTATCATTTCTCAAAACGCATCATATTTGGTACTAGTTATCACCAAGAGTGCCTCTTGTTTTTGTATCATAACATTTATAAATATTGTCGTATTTGTAACATGTATTTCACCCCCAAAGTTATAAAACTGAAAACAGTTAAGAGAAAAGGGGGAGCATGAACTCACAACTTTGCGTTCCTGCGTCGTAAACTTCACCGGATTTTGCTTATAGAGCGTCGTGACCTAAACGTGTTTTATTATCGTTAGTCACTAGACTTGTATCGCACAAGCACAAGTCACCATCTATTATATATGTCTTCTTGTGTTAAAAATACTTTACATTTTTAACTAAGTGTCTTAATTATATTATTTTCTCAAAAATATATATAAGTTTCTTGTATTTTGCACCCGAATTATGTATCTTGTATGTTGTATGTGTATTTTTGTGTTTTTACTTCTCAAGAGTATTTAGTGTATTTTCATGTGCTAATACACTATCACGTATAATAATACTACATACACTTAGCACAAAGTTTGATGACCAATAAATATATATATATATTTTCTGAAAAATATACATACTTAGTATCAATTTTATCTTGAAGAAATCATCATTTCTTATTACAAAAATTAGGGAAACCTTGGTAAATGCTTTTAGGTACATTTTTAGGGAATAAGTTCCTCAGAACTTATATTTTTCTAAGTGTCAAAATTTATAGAAATTTTGACAGAGTTTCCTCAAAAAATGGAGGTTTCCCATGTTTTCAAAACATGTGTTTATTTTCTTTTAAAATCATCATCAATCAACTTCAACAAAATCATCAACAACATACACTAATTTCTTTATTTCATGAACTTGGAAATTTTATAAAAATGTGTAGTAACTTACTAGTGTATTTAGTAAGTCTTGTTACCCCTTTAAAGTGTGGTTGACCTTTTGAAAACATCATCCTTAAAGAATTTAGATCTTTACAACTTAAGATCATATTTTCTAAAAATGTTTCTTCATGGATGTTTCTTGTTACTTACATATTTCCATACTTTATTAACCACCAAAAATACGGTTTATTTGTTTAAGAACCAAGATTAAGTGAAACTTGTATTTTAAACTTGGTTTCTTTAAAAATCATTCACAAATATTTAGATCTATGTGTTTAACAACTTACTTTGTCATCACTTTTCAAGAAAACAAGGTGGTCTTCCAAGTTCATGATTTTTATGTGAATGATCCATCACCCTACAACAAGTCTACTTTCTCATCTTGCTAGATCATGTTTTTAATCATGATCTAGCAATACCATATGATGGTCAACATCAACTACATGTGTAAACAATAATCAACAAGCATCACAAGACATGAACATCATGATTTCTCATGGTTTTAAGCTTATGTTAAAGTTTCAAGTTCATGGTTCTTGGTGTTCTTCACATTTAACATTATGAATCATACTTTAACCACTTAAACAAGATGAGAAATGCAAGGATCTAAGTTCTTACCACTAGCTCAAGGCTACGGAAGTTCAAGTGAAGAAATGTGGTGGATAAAAGAAGATGAGAGAGGTCCTTGAGCTTCCGAACACACCGAGCTTACTTGTATGATCACTAACACCCTTGGATCACTAGAGATTGCATGAAAGAAACTTGATGGTGATGATGGTGGTTGTGTGTGGTCTCGGCCGAACAAGCAAGTGGAGGGAGAGAGAGTTGTAAGTGTTTGTTGTGTGAATGATAAGAATCAGAGAAGGTCCTGTGGTTTTATAGAAAATCCTCCAACATTGTATTACCCTCTAGTCCAAGTGTCTTCAAGATACTTAACATGATCTTATTTTTAAATCATAGAAAATCAAGTGGGGTGTCCCACTAATCCATAACCGGTTGGGGGGGGGGGGGGGGTTGGTTTAGTTGTGTTGCAATTGGTAAGTAACTAAGTTAGTTAGAAGGTTAAGTGTTTAGTTAGTGTCTTATGGTGTGTTACTAAATATATAGTGTGTTAGTGTGTTAGGGTGTTCGGGGTCCCTAACTAGCTCATAAAAATAAAAATAAAGCTTTTAGCATTATTTTAGTGTTCCGGGTAATGTCCGGTTGTTTGGTTAAATACCTGTTCGTTAAGGCGCTAAATTGCACCGTTTAGTGTCTTTCAAGTGCCATTTTGTAATCCTTTCAATTCCCAACACTTGGGGAAGTATTCTGAATAATGAAACGTAAATTATGCATGATATTTATATACTTAAAAGCTGATTTGAGATGAATTTAGTAAAATTCTGCACTTAAAGTGCGTTTCGGGTGCTTTTTAGTGCGTATTTTAGCTTCCGGAGTGTCTATATGTTAACCCTTGTATGTACTCTTGGGTTTTAATGTATTCTTGTCATTGGACCTACACCTAGGCCTCAGTTCTAATGTCTGACTGCTTTCTGCAGAGTTGTTGACATATTGTGTTTTACCGGTGAGTTTACTAGTATTTCTGACGCAACGCTCTTGTTAATGCATAAAGTAATATTCTGTAGTATAAAACGTGCATGAATTCACTTGTATAGTAAGTAATCAGACAATGTTGACATTTAAACACATAATTGCAGTCATTAAATAATAATTAAAGTGTACGAAAATTACCAGATTTGTGCCAGTTGTCACAAAAGAGGACCAGAATACACATGAGAGCTTGAATCAGAAATGCAAAGGAAATACCCACACGTATTCCAGTAGACCTCAAGGACGAGCTCTAAAACAAGGTGGGGAGGATATAACAACCCTCCTGAATTTTAAATACACCCCGTATGTGAAAACCGAGCCCAAAATATAAAATATCATTAAAAATAATTAAAAAACAAGAAAAATGGGGTTTAGGCGGGCCGCGTAAGCCACCCCTTAAGCTTACGCGGGTCGCGAGAAGGTGATGGCTGGCACGACCCCAGGCCGCCATGTGGCCCAACACCCGTCGACCCTATACAATGACCCGGACAAGCTAAACCCTACCCGGGCTACTACGCGGGCCGCGTAGCCCGTGGTCTCTGTTTACGCGGGCCGTGTAAAAGTAAAAAATAGGCCCTATAAATAGAGGGCATCGGATCTTTAGTCTGCTCGTTTAATTCTTTTCTAAATCTCGACTTTCTGAAGTAATAGGCATAATCTTCGAGTATAATACCCCCTAATTAGCGAGGTTCTGCTCCGTTGTAAGTATTATAACCCCAGTTACGTATTAGATACGCTGCTCGATTGATCCAGGGTTCTGTAACAATTGTCGTGGTTCAGGCCGATGTAGTTGTTGGAATACCGTCTCGGGGAGGGTATCGTTAATATAAATAAAGGGTTATTATACTAACATATGTACATTTGTGTAAATTATAGATTAATACCAGGAAACCTTAGAAGAAGTCTAAAACAACAATGTGAGTTTATCCGCTTTTTGTAACCATTTTGCGAACTGTTTTGCAAAACCTTAAATGCTTAACAATATGATTAAGCAGTGATTGAGTCTTTGTAGTTCTTCAATTACTGCCGGTATGTTGGGGTTTTGTATACAAAGTGTGGAACACATTACCATTGGACAACGAGTTAGCCAATGTGTAATGTAACCCACCAGTCAGGATTGACAGTACTGAATAAGTAATTGTGTAGAAATAAACAATGTGATCGCTCTCAATACTGTGTTAATTGATAAAATGTTTCTTGATTAAACTGGGATTCACTCACCAGTATTTCCCACTGACAAATGTTTTTAAAACGCGTTTCAGATAACACAATGTGACAGCCAATTAGTAAAAAGCCAGCTGGAGAGCACTGACGGCTTGGAAAAATGTGACTATAAAAGTTACCAAAAAGACGATGTTTTAAATTCAATAAAATAGGGTTTATCCCTATAAACGTATTGTAATAAAGAAACTTGGGTTTACCCATGTGGTTATTAATATAAAATATGGTGGTTTTACTCTGATAAACATTTCCTAACTACGGTCCTGATGTAATTTCCGCTGCCAAATTAATAAATTAACAAACTGATACCACCACAAACGAATGTTCGCGGCCGCCTGTTCCCGGGGACAGATAAGGGGGCGGGGGTTGCGACATATACGCGTTCGGTATGGTTTATGTGACTAGTTTGCATAAATTAGCCAAAACGGGTTAAACCTTATCATTTTTACTTCAAAATCCAGAATATGATTAATTTACCCATTTTATACAAGTCTTCATACTTGTTGGGTCAAAATCACGTTCTAATCCGGCCTTCTCTTAATCTTGCGTTTTGAACCGTAAACCTTTCTTTAAAACTAACCGGTCTAAGTTATAACTTAAATAAGACCCGTTAGGAATCTAGTAGGTTATTAAAACCTTCATTCCAGATTAGGAGCCCAGTAAAAGCTCCCTGTACTTGCTGATTAGAAAATACGAGTGAGAATAAATTTCATTTAGCTCAGGTAAATACTTTTCACTTATTTTCCCTTATACGGGCTTGGGATACGATAAATTATTACCGCTTGGTCGGGTATTGAATATTTAATCGATTAGTGGTTAAATCATTGAGATAACGCGTTTTAATCTGTTTTGTTTGATACAAAGCATTTAAGGGTTAATATGACCGTGTCCTGGATATCCTCGGCTCATTCATTTGAAATGGCCACGACTTAAGCACGGGGTGTAGGCATACACCTGACAGTTGCGTATGTAAAACGGTATCTCACTCGTGAGGAAACTTCTTGTGAGCTTATACTAGTGGTGTGTCTATTAATCTTGTCTCGGCTCTTCTAACCGGACCTCGAACGTACGACAAACATGTAAAACTGTATACAAGATTATTTAAAATAATTGTCCCAAGTTATAAAATATTTTATGCATTTTGCATCTAAACCAATTTTATAAACACTTTTCAAAGAGTCAGTTAATTGTATTTACCAGTGTAAACTGACGTAGCTTTCAAAACGATTAAGTGCAGGTACTACACGAAATGGGCTGGAAGCTCCTGAGTATTAGTTAAAGAGTCTTGCAAGCTCGTAGTACTTAAAGTCTGTTGAACAATATTTACATTCTGTTTTAGATCCGCCAGTGGATCCACTTACAACCGTTGTGTAATATTTTATTATACTTTCAATCCGGTTTGTATTATTTACTTTCAAGACTTCCGCTGTGCATTAACAGTGATTATTTGACTATGATGATATCAACTACGTCACGATACTCCCCACCGGGCCCACCGATAATATGTGGAAATATCGGGGTGTGACATAAACTTGGCTAAACCAAAGTGAATGATGTATAGGATAATGAAATGAAATGTTTAACAATTGATGTAAACATTTCAGATTCAAGATGTCGGGTGGAAACATTGAGATTACGGTGCCGATGATCACTGAACAAATGAAACTAGTAATTTCCAAAGAGGTCAGAAAGGCTATAGAACATAGTTTACACGGATTCATAGACAGAATCCAGAATACGATACTTTCGATAGTCGAAGAAAAGATAAATGAGTTGAAGGAAAGCTTCAACCAAGCAAAAGAGAAGAAGGTAGAAAGAAATGCTTGCCCATACAATAAGTTCATGGCTTGCAAACCCCCGATTTACAACGGGGAGGTTGACCCGATCATATGTCAACGTTGGTTGAGTGACATTGAACGGGTTTTCGAAAGAACCCACTGTGACGTAAGCGACTTTGTAGATTACGGGCACGGTCAACTGATGGGGCAAGCGAAGGATTGGTGGGATAACTTGAAGAAAGAACAAGGGGTTGAGGCGACAAGACATATGGCGTGGGATGAGTTTAAGCCGCCATTCCTTAAAAATCATAGCCCTAAGGCAGTCATCAATAAAATCAAGGAGGAATACATCCAACTGAGGCAAAAGGGTGAAACAATTGACAAGATCACGGGGATATTCAATGACAAGTTAAGGTTTTGTGATGAGCTGGTGACAACTGAAGAGCAGAAAATATATTATTATTATAATTTTTGAGTACCGAATATCAGGAGTTTATGACTCCCTCAAATTATGAGACTCTCACAGAGATTATCAACACTTCTCGAGAACAAGAGATAGAGTTAAAGAAACAAGTGGAAAGAGGGGAAAGAAGGGCATTGGATGTGAATCCAAGCCATACAAAGAAACCGAAAACAACAGAATCTTCAAAGAAATCAAATGTGAAGGGTGGGTCGCCAAGCTGCAAGATATGTGGCAAAGCCCACAAGGGTGAATGCTACTTCAAGGATAAACCTTGTGCTATTTGCGAAAAGATGGGGCACGCAACTTCGATATGCCCTAGTAAAGTGTTAGTATGCTACAAGTGTTACCAACCAGGCCATAAGAAATCTGAATGCCCGGAATTGGTAGGGAAGAAAGAAGTGCAAGATAAGAAAGTAGAAACTCCGAAATCGAAGGCCAGATCCTTTCATCTGACCGCGACAGAAGCCAAGATTGAATCCTATGTGGTTTCAGGTATATTTGCCATAAACTCTATTCCCGCACGCATTTTGATTGATACGGGTGTAAATAAATCCTTTGTTTCACATGGATTTATTCGACATCCTTCATTTGTATTAACAAAGTTACCTATACCTTGAGAAGTAGAAATATGTAATAACAAGAGTTTCATTGTTTGTGATGTATGTCGGAATTGAAAATTGAGTATATGATGAATAATACTCAATATACTTGATACCGATGTCGATGGGAGAATTCCAAGTGGTCGTCGGGATGGATTATGCTTTCGTAAGGAGATAAAACAAACATCTCCGAGCGGAAAGCATGTTACTATTTATGGAGAAAAAAGTGGTAATCCCGTAGTGTGCTCGATGATAGAAGCTCACAAACTCATGCAACATGGATGTAAAGCATATTTGAGTTACGCATGTGATTCGAGGAAAAAGTCGCCGAAGATTGGAGACGTACAGGTGGTACGAGATTATGAAGATGTATTTCTGGAGGATCTACAAGGAATACCGCCTGAACGTGAAGTGGAATTCAGAATTGAATTGGTTCCAGGTGCGAAGCCAGTAGTTAAGGCGCCGTATAAGCTCGTGCAATCAGAGCTACAAGAGTTAATGTCGCAGACACAAGACTTACTGGATAAGGGATTCATACGGTCGAGTGTGTCCCCGTGGGGCGCACCGGTATTGTTCGTGAAAAAGAAGGACGGGAGTATGCGCATGTGTATTGATTACCGGGAGTTGAATAAACTTAAGGTGAAGAATCGATACCCGCTCCCGAGAATCGATGACCTGTTTGACTAACTTTAGGACACGAGTTGGTTCTCAAAAATTGATTTAAGATCGGGGTATCATCAGTTGAAAGTCAAAGAAGAAGATGTACCGAAGACGGCTTTCCGTACATGGTACGGGACTTATGAGTTTCTCGTGATGTCCTTTGGGTTAACGAATGCGCCCGCGGCATTCATGTACCTCATGAACCGGGTTTGCAAACCCATATTGGATAAATCGGTGATAGTGTTCATCGATAATATTATTGTTTATTTGAGGAATGAAACGGATCACGCGCGTCATTTACAAGAATGCTAGAGACACTTCGACGAGAAAAGCTCTATGCAAAATTTTCGAAGTGCGATTTTTGGTTACAAGAAGTGCAATTCCTAGGGCACATCATTAGTGCCGATGGAATACTAGTTGATCCATCCAAAATAGAAGCTATGTCTAATTGGAACCCTTCGAAGAATCCTTCGGAAATCAGAAGCTTCTTAGGGCTTGCAAGAAATTATCGGAGATTCATTCAAGATTTCTCCAAGATCGCTTTGCCATTAACAAAGTTAACCCGCAAGGATGAGAAATTTATTTGGAGTGTTGAACAAGAGAGAGGTTTTCAAACACTCAAGGAAAAGTTGATCCATGCTCCGGTATTAATTTTGTCGGACAGCGCGAATGATATGGTAGTTAAAGAAACAGGGATCTAAATTGACCGGAATTAATTAGATCGGAGGTTTTGTCTCTTTATAAAAGGGTTAATCTCCTCATCGATTCGGTGGTTGGTCGGACTACTTCTCCGGTGATCACTACAAAACAGAAAGCTGTTAGACTAGCCACAGGAGAATGGGGGTTCTCTCCGTGACCACCTTCCGGCGTGAGAATAAGTACAGTGATCTCAAGGAAAAAGATGAAGTAGTAAGTGTGAGAGTACATGAAAGTAACCTGTGAGATCATACCTCTAGCATCTTATTTATAACCGGATTTTGGCAGGAAAATGGTGTAACGGAGATAGTAACGGAAGATACCTTTCCGTTGGCGGTTACCTTTCCTTCCGTTAATCCCTACACATGGATCGTGGGTTTGATCAACGGCTGGGGAGATGCCACGTGGAAAGTGATAGTGTGTAGATCTCTCTTGCCATCATCACGATTTAAATGAGCATCTAAAATTGTGCCACGTCATATTCGGTTGTAACCGAATGACCCTGCATGATGATCATTTAAGGCTTTCTAGAAGATCCACAACTATAAACCATGGTGCCTTTGCCACGTGTCCATTCTGTTGCAACAGAAAAGATTTCTTTGTTCAAGTCTCGATTCCAGGCGCGTAGAGATGTTTAGGATTTTATCTTCAAGCCTAACTATACCCTTGCGCGAGCCTGCGCAAGGTTGTTAGTTGAATGTTTGTCTCTCTTTCTCCTGCGCATGGTTCTCGAAGACTGTTCTTTTCCAAATCCTGCTTAGAACCGCTGCGCGGCCGTGCAGGGTCTTGTTCAAGATGTTCTTGGAATAAGGTTATGGTATGGTCCTATGCGTCTGCGCAAGGTTTTTGGGACCATACCCCTTCAAGTCCCCCTAGTCCAGTTTTGCTCCTATGTGCCAATGGCAAATAGGTGGGGCACTGGACTATGAAAATGAAGTGTGCGCTTTTCCTGTTGTGAAGTTGCAAGATTGTTTGGCGTAAGGTATGAAAGAACTTAACTTTCGAAGTTGACTGGCTGCGCGCCATGGTGGCCATGCACGAGGACATATAGCTGTTTTTCGTATGTTGTAATGCGCCGATGGTTAGCTGAAATACCAATTCTGACCTTGGCGAGGGTTATTACCAATGTTGCCTTAACTACTATTAAGAATAATAACGTCCGTTTCCTGAAGTGGCGGAGACCTTGGATGATGACAACTTAGCGTATTAGTATACGACTTTGCAAAGTTTTATCATTTATTTTGAAGTTGTTTAGGATATTGAATCCATTTGTGTACTATTTAGTTAATGCGCTGTTGCACAAGTAACTTTGTTAATGTGCTGCCGCGAGAGTAATTTGATAATGTGCTGCCGCACAAGTACCTTTGTTAATGTGCTGCCGCACAACTTTGTTAATGTGTTGTCACGCAAGTAACTTTGTTAATGTGCTGCCGCACAAGTAACTTTGTTAATGTGTTGTATGTTTTAGTTACAATGTTTGCATGAGTAAAATTACTTTGTTTAGGTAAGACAAATAAAGATGTTATAAAAGCTCATGTGCGAACGTAGGGCTGGACCTTGCGCAGTGCGTGTGACCGCGAACCATTCATGAGACTTGTATTAGATTACCATAGTGTTTTTGTGCTTATCAAAAGAGATTGCATGCATTTTTAATAAAACATAAAGTCGTAATGTAAGTAACAAACTTTGCATTGATTAGGATAAGGCGCAAAGGCCAACAAATATAAAGATGTTAATAAATAAGATAATTATGATGCGTATGTAAGTAGCGACCTTTGTGCTGTACGTTGGTTAGCATAGTGTACTGTCCAAGTACGAAGGGTGCTAGGGTTACATGTAGCACCTGCGTAGCTGCTGCGCATTCCATGTGCGCGGAACGTCCGTTCCGTCAAGCAGGCGTAGGGTGTATGCACCTTTACTTAGGACCTCATTAATGACATAAGGCCATTCCCATTTAGGCGCGAGCTTCACTGGACTTTCTGCGTTTGATGCTTCGTTATCTCTTAGGACAAAGTCTCCCGGTAAGAAAGTGCATACGCGCACTCGAGCATTGTAATATTTTTTCCAGTTTTGACTTGTACTAGGCCTCATTGATGGCTGCATTTTCTCGTCATTCTTCGAGGAGATCCAAGTCGAGTCTGAGCTCTTGCTCGTTGTTTTGTTTCTCCATGGCTAGCATGCGAGGTGACGGGAGACCAATTTCCGCCGGAATTACGGCTTCTGTGCCGTAGACGAGGCTAAATGGCGTTTCTCCCGTGCTAGTCTTGGCATGGTGCGGTGAGCCCATAGAATACTTGGGAGTTCATTGACCCAACCTCTTCTAGCTGTTCCCAACCTCGCCTTAATGCCATCTACAATCTGTTTGTTGACGCTTTCGACTTGACCGTTTGCCTGTGGGTGCGCCACAGAGGCGAAACTATGTTCGATGCGCATTTCTTTCATCCATTTTTGTAGATCGTCAGACACAAAATTGGTACCGTTGTCTGTGATAATGCACAGTGGTAACCCGAACCACTATATAATGTGTTCCCAGATGAACTTTCTAATCACCATTGCGGTGGTTGATGCTAGAGCTTTGGCTTCTACCCACTTGGTGAAGTAATCCACAACAACTATGATAAATTTTACTGCGCCAGGCGCATCGGGAAATGGACCAATTAGATTGATTCCCCACTGTTGGAAAGGCCATGCTGCGGTTACCGGAACCAAAGGGTTCTTTGGGCGAAGGGTCTTCGGAGCATAGCATTGGCACAAGGTACACTTGCGTAAAATCTCGACGGCATCCAGATGCATTTCAGGCCAGTAATAGCCTGCACTCATGATTTTTGCCACTACCATGCGAGGACCAGCGTGGATTCCACATAGTCCTTCATGGATTTCCTAGACCAGATACTGCGCGTCATGTTTGTCAACGCATCTTAGAAGAGGACCCATGTAAGACTTGCGATACAGAATTCCATCCGCCATCTCATAATTTAGCTCTTTGTGTTGAATTTTTCTTGCTTCCGTTTTTCCTTCTAGAAGAGTTCCATGTTGTAAGTACATAATAATTGGGGACATCCAAGATGGATTCCCAATTTCTATCATGTTTACGTGTCTCAGAGGAACAGATGGGTTTGAGAGAACTTCAATGCGGACCTCTTTTTCCAGGTGTTTGAAACTTGTAGCGGCTAACTTACTTAGCGCGCCCACGTGCTTGTTCTCGCTTCTGTTAATATGGATGATTTTGAAGGTCTGAAACTGATTGATTAATGTTCTCGCTTGCTCAAGATATAAGGCCAGTGTTTCGCCTTTTGCGTCGTAGCGACTGTTAACTTGCTCGGCAACCAACAGGGAATCGACATGCAGTTCTACATTCTTTGCCCCCTATTTTAATTGCTAGGCAGAGACCTGCGAGAAATGCCTCATACTCTGCTTCGTTATTGGTGCTTTTAAAATCTAGCCGAATGGCGTAAGTAAGTTCGGTGGTTGTCGGGGCTGACTAGGCGAAGACCAGCCCCTGCGCCATCATCATTGGAAGCACCATCTGTATATAAGATCCAGACCCTGTCGTCGAAGACTGGGGTAGGATTTTGTATGGCTTCGCATTCTTGGATCCTATTGACGGGAACTTCAGTAACAAAATCTTCTAGAACTTGGCCCTTGATAGTTGGGCACGACTTATACAAGATGTTATATCCGCCCAGTTCAATGGCCCATCTTGCTAATCGGCCCGCGACGTTCGGCTTGGATAAGACTTGTCCCAAATGATAATTGGTAAGAACAGTTATAACGTGGCCAGAAAAGTACCTTCGTAATCTGCGCGAAGCATGAACTAACGCGAGAACAAGTTTTTCCATGAATGAATAGCGTGTTTCTGGGCCAGTCAACATCTTGCTGATATAATAAATTGGAGTTTGGACTCCGTCTCTTTCGACCAGCAACACTGCGCCTACGGCTACCTCTGATGCGGAGAGGTACAAGATTAATGGTTCTTCTTTTCACGGAGCTGTTAAAGTACGTAGTTGAATTAGGCATTCTTTCATTTCCTGAAAAGCTTTTTCTGTCTCTAGAGTCCATTGAAACTGGCTCTTCTTAACGCAGTTGCGCAATGTGCTGATGAACGGATATGATTTGGCAGCATGGTTTGCTAAAAGTCAATTGAGCGCAACTAGTCGACCAGCTTGACGTTGCATCTCTTTGATAGATGCTGGTGACGGCATGAGCTGAATAGCCTCTTCCTTTTTTGGATTGACTTTGAAACCATCCTTGGTTACGATGAATCCTAAGAATTTGCCTTCTTCCATTCCGAACGAACACTTTACTGGATTTAGTTTCAGATTGACTCTGCGTAGAGAGTCGAAGGTGCGCTAGATGTTTGTGAGCATTAATTCTTCTTTGGGACTCATGATGACAAGGTTTTCCATATAGAATTCGACTGTTACACCGATATCCTCCCCGAAAACTTTATCCATTAGGCGTTGGTAAGTATCTCCCACGTCGCTGAGACTGAAAGGCATTTTTGTGTAACAAAATATACCTTTGTCCGTGCGGAAAGCTGTCTTATCTTCGTCTTCTTCCTTCATTTGTACTTGGTGATAACCTTTGTAACAATCTAGGAAGCATTTCCAGTGGAAAGATGCTAAGGAATCTGTTAGACCATTTGAGATCGTTGATACTTGTTCTGGATTGGTTTTGTTATGTGTTTGTAGCTTTATAGAAGTCTAGGGGTCAAAGTTGTAGTATTTTGTAACTAGCAAATCTGACATGGTGTATTTAATATGCCAACATATTTATAAATATGCTGGCAAGTCAGTTACTATATATATATGAATGAAATGAAGCCCTAGCCAAGCTTTTGGCTAGTTTTGGTGAAAAACCTTGTGTTGTTACTCTTGATTATGCTTATCATATTTCCAGGTGCTTTATTGTGTATTTACTTGTTTGGATTCAATACAACACTTGTTGAAATCATCAAACCATTAGCTTCATCTTCATCGTTTGATTTCTCTTAACTTTCTCAAGGTTTAAACACTTAATCAATAGGTATTTTGGACTAAAACAATCAACAGCTGTGATCTGGATTGATATGGGATCTACAATTTGGTATCAGAGCCTTAGTGCTCTTGATTGTAGTGTTTTTGTTAAGATTATTCATGTTTTGAAGGTTTTTCAAAAGTTTAAAGGTTTTCAAATTTTTGGGCTTAAAAATGGCTTGATTTGGTGTGTTAAATCGATAGGTTTTTGTTAATCAGTGATTAGGGAGTCATTTTGGACATTTTGATACAAAGAAACATGGTTTTTGAGTCGATTTTGGGTGATTAGAGGGTTTTTGTTCATGTTAAAACCCTGGTCAGCGTAGATAAATTTGAATGTAGCGTAGATATATTTGAAGATAGCGAATTTAGTTTGAACATCGCATAATTATCAAATTCGCCGAGTACATACGAGCGTATTTGATTGATTACCTGTGAAATAATACTTTTGACCCATCAGCGATTTTATCAAAGGCGACTTCGAGGACAGTGATAAAGAACCACAACGTTATTATCACGGTGATCGGCAAAATTAGCCAAACTAACGTGCTTGTTGTTTGTCTTAGCGGAATTAGCTATATTCGCTCGTGCAGGACTGTCACTCTGTCCGGCGAAGTTATCACATCAGCGAAGATATCGGCGTAGTCTTCTGTGTCTTTGTGTTTCTAGATAGTTCTTCGGCGAAATTAAGCTTGTTTTCGGTGAATTTGTACTTCATCCAGCCACTCAGCGAAATTAGTGTCTGATCATCAAACTTAAGTCTGAAACCAATCAAAATGTCTTTGAATCAATTGAACCCAATCGCTCAAGCTGAACTTGAGAACGAAACTGCTACAAGACCACCAAAGCTGAAAGGATCAGCTGATTTTGGTACTTGGAAGAATCGCTTGAAATCGTTCTTCGAATACACTGACTACAATCAATGGATTTCTGTCACCGTTGGACCCCATGTACCAACGGTGGTTCGAGGAGATGCGATTGTTTCTAACACCGACCCCACAACCTACACTGAAGAAGCCAAAGCCCTAATCCAACGTGACCGTCGTGCACTTGCAGCTTTAGCCATGGCTTTGTCAGCTGATGACTGTAACATGTTTGAAGAATATACCACTGCAAATGAACTCTGGCTTGCTTTGATCGACTACTAAGAGGGAAATGAAGAGTTGATTCAGAACAAAAGGGACTTGGTGCAGAAGGAGTATGACATGTTTGGTGGTATTCGTGGAGAAAGTCTTTCCGATCATATCAGTCGCTTTGTGAATATGATGACCAAGATGAAGTAGGCAGGAAATTTTGACACCTGTGCCTCTACGACCATCAAAAAAATACCAAAATTATGAAATAATGTGTTTCATACTTGGGATTTGTAAAAATACGTGTATTGTTTGCACATATCAATTCATGTTCGATTTCAAGCTTTAAATCGCTTTCTGGAAGGTTATACGTGCACGGAAGCGTAAATATAACCAGTTTAATGCAACAAACACTCTGGAATAGTGAAATAGGCTTAACATACCTTAAATAACCTTTACATAACTTAGAAATAAGTTTTGGAGGGTTTGGTGTGGCAAAATCAAGTTTATTCGCTTACAGGGACTAATTTCGACAAACTGTGAAAGTATGCCGATTTGTACTGTAACGAACATTCCGAAACTTGATCATAAGTTAAATATGCCCTAAATATCCTTTACATAGCTTAGAAATAGGCTTTGAGGTGTTTGGTGCACAAAAATAAACTTTCTTGATCAATAGGGACTAAAAGCGTCAAAAAGTGCATAAGTTTGCATTTTCGCGCATATCTTACGTTCTGAATACATCCGGACATCCAAAAATTTATGTAATCATTAAAATATTTTATTTTAGTGATTGGCTTGATAAAAATCCATTCGTCGCGTAAGTTGGACCGTTTTTCGCGTTTGTTCGTGTTTCGTCGTAATTAACCGAACAACGCAACCGTACGACCGAACGAACCGACATCCGAGATATTTTTGAGCATGTTTCATGTTCTCTATACTTTAACTTCATTTTAGAGCCTTGAAATGGGATTAACGGGGCTTAAACGTGTCAAAAATGCATCAAAAACCATGTTTTGCACATTCAGGGACCAAAATTGACAATCTGCCATAGTTATCTTAGGAAGGGACCAAAATGGAAAATATAAATTCCAGCTTGTTCCAGCTGTTCCCCTCATTTGCAAATGGTTTTAATGAAATTAGGGCTCCCATGGTTTCACAAAACCATGGGCACATGTGTACGGATGAGATAGAAGCTCGTTTTACAATGAACGATCTTAACGGTTGTGCAAAAACTATAAACACCCTACCCCCCCCCCCCCTTCACTCAAAACTCACACCTTGATCTGATTGCTCTCTAAGTTGAAGTGATTTCACTTCATACCTGAGAATAATCGGGTCAAACTTCCGTTCTTGGACCTTTTGTAAGTCCTCTTTCGTTCTTTTTCGCGTGAAAGTCAAATTGTGTTTGACTTTCTGCTTTGACCAGTTTATGGACAACATGAAGTTCGTTTGAACTTCATAACGTTAGCGTAATCACGATGGTTTTAGTCTCTTGTGACTATACCTACTGATTACCACGTTATCTAGGCATAGTGGCGAGTCGTAGTTGCGGCCAAAATGCGTATTCTTGCGTATTTTGTAACCAAACTACTTTTAGGTATCAAAACCGTTTGTTTTGATACCAAACCTGTTTTCAAACCTCGTTAAGCATGTTTTAACATGTTTAGCTCGTCACTTTAGGTTTAGTGCTTATGTAGGGTCGTAAGGTAAGCGGTCTAAACAACCGCTTATACTTTCGAACCCGACCCGTTTGGTCGATCTTTAGGATCCGACCAAACACATTAGGTGACCATAGTTGCATAGGGAATAACCTTATGAGGTTATACCTTATGGTCACGTCGTTTAAGTAGTTGTATGATAGGTAGTTTATATGCCTTAGGTAAATGACCAAAATGCCCTTTTTACGCCAAAATTCATTTTAAGCATATGTAACATAATTTTTGATATCTAAACTGATTTGGCAACAATATTAGACATGTTAAGGCATATTTTACTTATCATAGGACTAGTTAGGCGGTCCGAACGCGTTTTACGCGAACAACGCGTTAAAGTGGCGTAAGCTACCTTAACGAGTCGTAATGGGTCGTAAGCACTTAGGTTAGGTTTCGTTTTAGAATGTAGGCTTTGTTAAACCATATTACATGAGTCCCTACGCTCATTTGGTTTACGAAACCTCATTTTATCCGATCCTCCGATTTAGGTCCGTTTATTTACATAGTTACCTATATTAGGTGCCGTTTGATTCTGTGATCCCTCTAGCTTTGCTTGGTTGTTATTCAAGACTTCTAAGCATCCCCAGGTGAGTACATAGACCCCTCTTTTACTGTTTTCCAAACGTTTTGGGGTGAAACACATGTGCCTACTTGTTATTTTCATGCTTTCCATGTTTTCATATCATATACTTGCTATGTTCATTAGTACACTATTAGTACATGATTTCATTATGTTTTGCTAAGTATGTTCACTTAACATGCTAGCACAGTTGTTTTATGTTTTGAACCATTTGAAATCATTGGATGTATGTGAACCATTTGAAATCATTGGGTGTATGTGAACCATTTGTAACCATTTGATGTATGTGAACCATTTGAAATCGTTGGATTTATGTGAAGTGTTTGTAACCATTTGATTTATGTGAACTATTTGTAACTGTTTGAGCCATTGGGTTAGGGAAGTGATTAGGTAACGGGGTGGGTGTAATGTGTTAAAAGCATGGTGGATACGCCGCTGGTACTTCCTATATATAAGTGCTTTTAACACATTATATATCGTTGCCTTATCTAGATCACTTGAGTAAACGATTTCGAAACAATGTCACACAAGGATGTTGTCTGAATAATATAAACCATACGAGTTTTATTAACGAGTTTTTATGAGATATTTTACAATTTAATTTAATAAAAAAATGTTTTGGAGTTAAGAATTATGGCTATGAGATTTTGCAAATTATAACCAACTTGATTTGAGTTGGTTAATTATGTCGCAATATTATACTTTTCAAAACAAGGTTTTTAAATAAGTATTGCAACATGTAAAACGAGCCATGAAACTGACACTCATAGAAAACCTATGTACTCGCCGGCATTTTTGTCACACCCTCAAAATCCACACGCGGAGTATTACCGCGAGGCATGTGGCGACCAGGATCTTAGCCACTAATTATTTTGAACGGATTAGTTATTGTTATAAACATTAGCATAATTAGTGACCTAATTTAAATTTTTCAAAACATAGTTTAAGTTCACAGCGGAAAGGGCAAGAAAACGCATCATAATTGAAACTACAAGTTTATTATCATGTTACTTACGAACCACGCACTCCATCCGATTGCAACGTCCGTCCAGAGCTGTAACGAGCAACCTGCAAAGCATGCAGTAGAGTGTCAACATAACGTTGGCGAGTTCACGTGTTTGTAGTTTTCCAGTTTTAGTTCCAAAAACTTGTTTCAACAGTTAATTTACTCATTTATACATGCCATGGGGAGCTACCCCGTAAGTAAGACACTAAACTGTTTTTACAATACCGAATACTAGTCATCCGTACGTTTCCGTAGTGCCCCGTTTGTCAATGTTCTATCATCATTGACGGTTTGCCAGAGTCTATTAGTTCACGCCCGATCCCATACGCGGGCACGGTGTGAGGCTGGTGAGACCTAAATAGCGCTATCAACTAATAACCTGTTCGCCAGACCCCGGCGATTAATCGGTATTAAGTAGTGAGGACTTGAGTGATAGAGTTTCGTTTAGTTTCGCTTGTTGCATCCAGTATAAATAGTAATTAACTAAGGGTCCTGCATAAGGGGAGAAAAGTGGGTTTGTATCCCTCACAGGGGATAGTGTTGTTACCCGTATCCCACACAAGGAGATAGAAATACCGTATCCCGCACAAGGAGATAGTAAGCAATCCCAAACCAGGAAAAGTTGTTTCGTTCCGTTTCCCAATCACCGGGAACGCATGCTTTAAGTAAAAAGTAGTGAACTCACCTTTGCTTTGCTCGGTAGTTAATTTACTCGTGTTACGTTGGTCAACCATACCCTATTATGGTTGTTAAACATTTATTAGGTTCGTAAGCAAGTAGTGTCACGTATAATCTTACACGTAATCTAACACATAGCATGTATGTTATACTAGCATATACTATATTGGGCCTATCCTAGCATGTGGGCAGTTAAACAGTAACAGTTAGACAACAACAGTAGCACACAGCCCAAAACATAACGTCACGTACTGCGGCCCAATAATGAATTTAAGTAATCCAGTCGAAACTGGGTAGTCTTGACTCGAGACTAAGAGATCTCGAGTCGCAACCATGAGATTCCGAGTTGCAATCTAAGTGGTCTCGAGTCGTGCACTTCTGAGTCGCAACCTTGAGGTCTCGAGTCAAGCTTGAGTCGAGATCAGAAGATCTCGAGTCGCAACCATGCCAGTCTCGAGTCCTTACGTGTGAAGTGCCTGGTTTCGAGTCGCCAACATAACGGTCTCGACTCGCAACTATGAGTTTTCGACTCACAACCCTTGCTGATGTTTTCTAGAATTTTCAGAATAGTACGGTCCAATCAAAATTCATAAACATGTACTACCCAATTAAATTTCACTAACATGTTCCCTATACCGTACCCTCCTAAATTCAGATCAATGCTCCTCAATTCAAATATTCTTATCACATTCAACCAGTTCATCAGATTCATCAAAATAGGTCTAGCACTATAACTTTCCATCAAAACATATCATCAAATTAATTATGACTTATAGCATATAACAGATTGTCACGAGACTTTTATTAAAATCCTATTATCATCATCAGACATCACTAAAAGAAACACATACCCTTATTTAACCAATTATCTAAAACAGTTAACAACAATTTTTGCACAAAAGCATGAACCAAAATAATGCAAACATAAATCTCAGATTAACATACCCCTAGTCATCACCTCAATCCTCATTCAAAGTATTCAGATTGTACTTAATATCCCAAAAACATACTTCTAAATTCCCATACATACTAAACAGTTAATCTCACATATATATCAAGGTTCTCAAAGTCACAAAACACACTATCACTTCACAATCAAACAACAACTCTAACCGATGTGCAGATCTATGCAAAACAGCTAATTTACACATATATTTTAACAAAACATAAGACATCGAGATGCAAGGCAATCACATACCGACCGTAAGGTTAAGAACATGTTGTTGTGTGCGACCCGAGGCTGAACCCGACAAGACCCGAGCAGAACCCGAGACCGCTTCCACTGCTTCTTTTCCGAACAAAGACTTGAACTAAACCTGACCCGAGCTATCATTATCATCAGCTCAGGCCTGAGCGGTGAGATTCGTCGGATAATCAGAACCGCCGCCGCTGCTTTTGCTTCCGACAGCTGGCATTTTTGTCCAATCAAGAAACAGGAGGAGGAGGGCGGAAGGTTTGGTGTCTCCGAGGAAGATGAGAGAGGTTCGGGTGTGGGTGCGTGTGTGGTTGCCAGAGATGTGCTCCGGTCATCGGTTCAGTAGAGAAGGAGGGGAGGTGAAGGTGAAGTGGATTTGCGTGTTGGAGAGAGGAAGGAAGAGGGTGTGGCTGGGGCTTTTGCGGGTGTTCGCCGGAAAACGAGGCACCGGAATATGCTCCGGTTGCCAGAAATCGCCTGATCGAGAGAGGAGGGGTAGGGGTGTGCAGCTGGTGTGAGAGGTTTTAGGGTTTTTATTTTGAATATTAGAGAGGGTGAGGCCTTATGAGGGATTTATGTATGTTAGGGTTTAGTGTGTAGAGAGATTGGGTTGGGCCTAGCCCAAGTGCGTATGGATCATATAAAATTACGGGTCTCTCAATTAACGAAACTAGCCCGAGTAATGCAAAGTGAATGTTCGGCTTGGGTTTGTTTGCTTAAACGAAGCGTTCCTCGCGATGCGGTTGTGATTATTTAATGAGCAATAATAATAATGATGATAATAATAATAATAATAATAATAATAATAATAATAATAATAATAATAATAATAATAATAATAATAATAAATGCACGCATTACTAAAATACCCTACTTTCTACGACGAGAATACGGGTTGTCACATTCTCCCCATGTTACTGGAATTTCGTCCTCGAAATTTAGGCACAGGTTACACGATGCGTTCTCTATGTATACATAGATTCCATTACTATACGTAGATACAAGCAGTTTCACAAAAATCCACAAAACTAACACGTAAGTCACCTATCACATAAAATCACATAGTACGAAAGTTCACACAGCACAAGATCCACAGAGTTTGTACGTATTTCTCATAGTATAGAATTTCACAAATTTAATTATAACATCCAAGAGATGCATAGGAAGGCTCGAAGTGTCACAATTTTTATGCTGACGTATTTTCACGTGTGTTTCAGGTACCATGGTTGATGATGTTTGATGATGATTTTTGTGTACGCTCACATAGGAATGGACGAGACCTTAGTGACTTAATAACAATGAAAGTCTATTTGTTCTTGTTTTGTTTCTAATTCCAATGTAATGTAATACGTGTAATTTAATAAAATGAAACTGTTTAATCCATGGTTGTGAAACAATGATTCTGTTACAACACTCCCCGACATTTCCACCACGTTTTGTTGTTTTACGTGGTCGGGGTGTGACAGAAATCCTATCACTAATCGAGCTGCCATAAAGAAGCTTCTGGACTCGCTTCCAAAGGAATGGAGCCTGCCGTGCATGATGATCAAAAGGGATTTCCTCAACAACCAAAATCCTGTCACTCTGTCCAATTTGATTAACACTTTGAAGGCATTTGAAATGGATGTCAACAAAAGTGAAATGAATACAGCCGTTTACACTCCAAAGTCTGCTCAGTCTACTGCAGGGTTGAAGAACGTGGCATTTCTTACATCTGAAGGTGTCAGTCAACAAGCTTCAAACATGACTTACTTCAACGCTTCCGCAAGCGTATCAAAGGCTCCACAGCCTATTGAAAAGATGCCTGTGGTCGGTGACACTCAAGCTTTGAAAGTTTCTACTGAAAATGTGGCACTTTTCAACATGTTTTTAAGCAGCTATGAAGCATTGATGTTGGGAGAGCTCAAGAAGGAGATTTTTACTGCTGAAGACATGTATCAAGTTGATCCAGATGATATGGAAGAGATGGATTTGAAATGGCAGATGGCTATGATCACTCTAAGGCTGAAAAAGTTTCAAGACAAGACTGGGAAGCGTCTAGCTCTTAGAAAGGCTGGTTTCGACAAATCTAAGCTGAGATGCTACAACTGCAAAAATTTGGGTCACTTCAAGCTCGGTTTTCCTCTGTTAAAGAATGGAAATGCTGAAAATGCTCCTGCTGTTAGACAAATTGCTATTGAAGAGAAAAACAACAACAACGCTGCTCCTAACACACCAAAAGCTCTAGTTGTTGAAGACTATGATTGGGCTGAAGAAATTGCTGAAGCTAAAGAACAAGTTAACAAAGCTCTCATGGCAAAGATCTCAAGCGAGTCATCATCGTCAAAACCTGTCGAGAAACAGGTGGAATCTCTAAAGGAGATGACGCTAATGACAATGGTCCGAAGAGTATTCTTACCCCTTCCAAGCCTGAGAAAGATAAGAAATCTGAAGAAGTTGTGAAGCCCAAGGAGCAGGTTCAGAAAGAAACAACTGCTATGAAGGAAGAAAAAGCGAAAGCCTCTGCTGCAGCAATGAAAACCGAATCCTCAAAGGAGAAGGCAGACAAGGATTTGGTAAATAGTATTCCGCACGAATTTAAAGTAAAATTATGTTCTCAACCGTGCGTAAATGTCGTGGCACACTATAAGTCTCTCAACCTTGAGATTATGAGGGACAAAGATAAGGTTTTAAAATTCAATAAAGAACTCAAAGAGAATGAGGCTGCGTATCAGAGAAAGTTGAACTCAGCTTTAGCTGAAATGCAAACTCTGAAAGAATTTGTTTCCAGAAAAGATTTTATCATCAATGATTTGACAGAAAGATTAGAAAAATCACTGAACAAAAACAACAAATTGCAAATTATAATAGACAAATGGAATGTCAGTCAAAAGACCTTTACTGACATCAAAAAGTGCCAACGACCAACGTTTTTAAAAGATGGGATCGGGTATAAGGATAGGCAAGGAAACGAAAGAAAACTCTTCTTTCCACCACATAGCGAAAACTATGTTCCGATGCCGACTCCTCATCCCGACAATGATTTGATTGATGAAAAAGTTCCAATTGCTAAAAACAATTCTTTCGAAAAAGAAACAACCACTAATATTTCTGAAAGTAATGCAGATTCGTTTGTGTGTAAAGAAGATGTGTGCGATGAGGACGAAGACTAGGGTGGTTCAAAAATAGGAATAGGATATTCAGGCGACAGTTATTCTACTGTTAACTATTTCGCCTGGAACTGTGCTAAGAAAAACAATATTCGGGATGAATGTAATAATTTAACTAAGACGGATGACTGTAATGTCCATGTGCCTAAATTTAACTCTCTGGATGACTGTAAGGGCCATGCGCCTACATTTAAGACATGTGATCGTGAACATGTGATGTTTGAATGTCATGATTTAAATTCTGCATTTTGTGATGTTAAAAATGTTTGTGAACCTCCTATATTTGTGCCAGAATTGAAACATAATAGTTTTGGAAAATTCCTCACCGAGGAAATTCCAGAATTTATTCCATCTCAAACAGGTAAAACAGATTCAGAAGGGGAATAAATTCAAACATCTCTGCCTCAGAAAAAGAAGAAGAAACTTCAAGTTTTGATGAAGATCAAGGATCAGAAAGTTCAAGTGAAGATCAAAGTTCCGATCATGTGAATTTGGCACAGGCGATTGGGGCATGTGAATTTCAAGGATCAGAAAGTTCAGAATCGGAGTCACTGCTTTGGCGCAGGCGATTGGAGCATGTGAATTTCAAAAATATGAACAAACTCTCTAAGTTCAACTTAGTAAGAGGTCTTCCGATAAAAGAATTTCTTTTTTCAGAAAAATGTATAGCATGCGCCCAAGGAAAGCAACACAAGAAATCGCACAAGCCCAAAGCAGTGAATACGATTGCTGCCCCTCTTCAGTTGATGCATATGGATCTTTTTGGTCCAATAAGTGTTAAAAGTCTTGCTAAAAGTTCTTACTGTTTGGTGATTACAACAGATGATTTCTCTCATTTTTCATGGGTTTACTTTCTTGAAGCTAAGAATGAGACGGCTGATATCCTCAAGTCTTTCATACCCCTGATTGAAAACGTGACCAGATTGAAAGTGAAGTCAATAAAAAGCGATAATGGTTCCGAATTCAAGAATCAAACCTTCATATCCTTCTGTGAAGAAAAAGGAATTCATCTTCAATACAGTGCTGCCAGAACTCCCTAACAAAATGGAGTCGCTGAATGAAAGAACAGAACACTGATCAAAGCTGCAAGAACTATGCTGATAGATTCAAAGCTTCCAATCATCTTTTAGGCGGAAACGGTCAATACTGCATGCTACGTTTTAAACAGGGTTCTCATCGTCAAACCTCACGGAAAAATTGCTTACGAACTTCTCTTCAAACGTAAGCCTCTAATAGATTTCTTCAGGCTGTTCGGATGTTCCTGCACTCTTCTAAACACTCAAGAAAATCTTATTAAGTTCAAAGCAGTAGGCGACATTTATTACTTTATGGGGTATTCATCAACTCAAAAAGTGTACAGAGTCTACAACAAACAGACTAAGATGGTGATTGAATCATATTACGTTGACTTCCAAGAAGGAAATTAAACCAACACCGAAAGTACTCACAATTGGTTCTATGATGTAGGTGTGATTTTCAACACCTTCGAAATTCCAGAAGACGTTCTAGTAGCCGAAACTGCAGAAACTGCTCAAGTTGAACCTCTGTTTGATTCGTCAGATATTGGTTTAACTCCTTTCACTACTCGTTTCTCTCCATTCTCAGCCGATCCACTTCTCTCTGTGAATGAAGTAAATGGTGACACTTCGCTTGAGAACACTTCACAAAATGGTGCTTCTTCATCACAGGCGAATGTGGATGAACCAACTCAGGAAGATGGACCTCCCGTGATCTACGTTGACGAACATTTCACAAATCTTCCCCAGCAAATTACACAAATGCAGGATACAACACTAATCATAATCATCCTCTTGAAAATGTCGTAGGTACAGTAGAAGATGGAGTGCATGTGGTCAGTGAACAAAAACAACAAATTGCAAATTATAATAGACAAATGGAATGTCAGTCAAAAGACCTTTACTGACATCAAAAAGTGCCAACGACCAACGTTTGTAAAAGATGGGATCGGGTATAAGGATAGGCAAGGAAACGAAAGAAAACTCTTCTTTCCACCACATAGCAAAACTATGTGCCTATGCCGACTCCTCATCCCAACAATGATTTGATTGATGAAAAAGCTCCAATTGCTCAAATCAATTCTTTTGAAAAAGAAACAACCACTAATATTTCTGAAAGTAATGCAGATTCGTTTGTGTGTAAAGAAGATGTGTGCGATGAGGAAGAAGACTATGGTGGTTCAAAAATAGGAATAGGATATTTAGGCGATAATTATTCTACTGTTAACTGGTTCGCCTGGAACTGTGCTAAGAAAAACAATATTCGGGATGAATGTAATAATTTAACTAAGACGGATGACTGTAGTGGCCACGTGCCTAAATTTAACTCTCTGGATGACTGTAAGGGCCATGCACCTACATTTAAGACCTGTGATCGTGAACATGTGATGTTTGAATGTCATGATTTAAATTATGCATTTTGTGATGTTAAAAATGTGTGTGAACCTCCTATATTTGTGCCAGAATTGAAACAGAATAGTTTTGGAAAATTCCTCACCTAGAAATTCCAGAATTTATTCCATCTCGAACAGGTAAAACATATTCAGAAGGGGAAGTCACTGAAGATAGCAGCGGAGAAGATTCAAACATCGCTGCCTCAGAAAAAGAAGAAGAAACTTCAAGTTCTAACGAAGATCAAGGATCAGAAAGTTCAAGTGAAGATCAAAGTGAAGATCAAAGTTCTGAAGATTCATGTGAAGAAATTTCAGATGACACAAATGAAGATCAAAGCTTGGAAAATTCAAGTGAAGATCAAGTATTAGAAAGTTCATCAGACACCGACAATGATGAAGACTGTCCAGAAGATGAAAGCCGCATTGACAAGAAAATGAAGAAAATTGAGAGCTCAAGCTACACCGCATCAGAAGATTCCTCAAGCAGCTCAAGACACTCATCACATACATTGTCACACCCTGGCTTTGCGGAAGCGTGGTTAATTTTGGTGTGACTTCTTAATACCATAGCTTAATCATAACAAAGCTATATGAATTTAAAAACCATGCAAGTCATCCATTAAGTTTAGAAAACAACATACGATACCATTGTTTAACGAGACATAATCTAGTAACCATAACCTTGTTCAGTAACATTACAACTTATAACAAAACATAAACGTGATTTAGGGATTGTGTCTTGTCCAGGTAAGAGACACAACCCTAAACCCTGATGACTTCATGAAAGATGCAGCGGAAAACGTTCCATACCGTGCCAGATCCGTTTAATTTCCTGAAATACATGTGAGTTGAAAAATCAACAATAATGTTGAGCGAGTTCATGTGCAAGTGAGTATGTAAACACTTGTAAGTATAAAAGTTTCCTGGTATGAAGCAGTGTAAGAGGACTTGTGATCACCAATGGTTTGCAAGGCCATTAGCATGTTGTGAAATGCAAGTAGTAAGACACGACCTAGCCGATTTTTGCGTCGGGCACAAAGTCACTCAAGGTCCGTTCTGTTGGTCCTCATAGAGGTCCGTTCTGTTGGGCCTAGAGTTGGGCTCGCTACACCCAGATAGATCTACCGCTACTGTCCCTCGGTCCTTCTGCCTACCCATTCACATGATCTAAACCTCCTTACGTTAACCATACCATGTATAAAGTACTTGTAAACAAAGTAACATGTATTTCACCCCCGTAGTTAAGTAAACTGAAAACAGTTAGAGAAAAGGGGGGACATGAACTCACAGTGAATGCGCGTCTCTACCAAGTGTCTCCAATACAGTAAGCTGTGCAACGACCTACAAGTGCTAATTCTATTAGACGGACGGCCGTGCTTTAGCTTTATAGTTTAAGTCTTTGGGAAATAGTTAGACAACTATTTCGTGTTTATGTTCAGTATACACTTGGTAGTTAAACTTCTTCCCAAGGATGGGGGATGCAATACATGTGCGTAAGTTACGTTTTATTAGTCGTGTGGTAATGTAATTACCGGTGTAACTTATATGTTTGTGGAAGCGTTCGTAAAGTTTTGGAATCATTAACGCTTGTAAATATTATTTTTACTCTAAAATAATATTTATGTATTTTCACAAAATAATCATAAACAGTGTTGTGACAAATATATTTATCACGTTAGTCTTTGTGAAAATCCCACCTCCGAATATTTAGTAAAATATAGTGCTGGCGAAATTTATGTTTCGAAATATGTCCAAAAGTAGTTCTAACACTTGTTGTGTAAATAAGCCTAAGTGTTAGGTTTTTAGAAAATTTCGCCAGAGTTTCCTCTGTAACTGGAGGTGGCCACGCTTTCAAGCGTATCATTTTCTTTTAACAAATCAATTCAACAACTTCTTTATTCAAACAAACAATTTCCGACACATCAAACTAGTCGATAAGTATGTAAATCGCATAATCGCATGAACTTGCAGTTTTTCCGAATCTATAGTGTAAATCCCCTTTATATATGTAGATCTTTATATAAAGTAACTTTGACCTCGTAAAAACCCCGTGTTTAGAGAAATCCGTCTTTACAACTTCTAGTCATTTTTCCCAAAAATAGTTATTTGTCGGATCTTTTCGTTTCACAAGTGTTTACACACTTGTGGTTTATAAAAATATCACATTTGTTAGTGTAAGATCCTTTCTTTAAAATACATGGTTTCTTTAATGTGTGGTTCTTCAAAAATACCACTTGCAGATACGTAGATCCGCTAGTTTTAAACACCGTTGTACCGGTTAAATCACTTTTACACAAGTAACATATTTCTACACAAGTTCATGTATCTTGTGTGGTAGAGTTTCACTTTTTAACCCTCGTGTTAAACAAAAACGAGCTTATGTGAAGACCCATGATCTTACAAAGTCGGGTTAAACGGCGATCCGAGCTACCACATCATAGATCGGGTCTCAATAACCACATATTTCAAGTCCTACAACTTTTACACAAGTTACAAGCTATTAACCACCATTTTTGATGTTTTTACTAGACTTTAATGCATCAAAACATAAGTTAACGATATTTAACCGACAAAATCCCTTTTAACCACTTTAGATGAGTGTAAGAACAAGTTTTAAATGTTATACCTCTAGCTCAAGGCTAGGGAAGAATCGTGATGAAAAACGCGTGGATAAAAGCTAACGGTAGAGGTCCTTCGCGTTCCGAGTACACCAAGACTCCTAATATGCGACTTGTGAAGCTTGTACGATGGTGGAATGTAGTGATCAAGAGCCGAAGGTGGGTGTATGGGGGGTGGGGTGTTCGGCCGAGAGGTAGAGAGCAAGAGGGAGAGTGATTAAGTTGGTGATTTGTGATGAAAGATTAATGTGTGTAATCTCTAGTATTTATAAGCAAATTAGAGTGTTATTACCCAATGGTTAATATGTCTCTAAGATATTAGGCAAATCTAGATTAACCAAATCACAAGTACCATGTGTGTTCCCCTAGTTAGGGGGCCGGTTATGAAAGGGGTGGGGGGTTGGTTCGATATTAACTAGGTGTTAGGAGGTTTAGTTTAGTTAAATAGGTTAACTAAGTATCTAACTTAGTTAGTTGTATGTTATGTGTTATGACGGGTGTTAGGGTAATCAGAGACCCTAACTGGCTCAGAAAAATATAATTAGTGAAAATATTAATATTTTCATGTTCCGGGTAAAGTCCGGGTGTCCGGTTGGATAGTAATCCGTTAAAGCGTTACAAAAGCTTTAAAGTGTCGTTATTAACATTTTTAGTGACACAATTTGTTTTCCCGACACTTTAGAAAGTGTCTAGTGTTATTTTCTCATGTTCTGGCACTTTACTAGTCAGCTAGAAGCTGGATTAATTATTAAAGTGCTGTGTTTGGTACTTAAAGTACGTTTTTGGCACATCCGAATCAGTGTATCTTATTCCTAGAGACGCAGTGCCACAACCCTTAAATCCCTACACTCACTACCAGTGTAGCCAAAATATATGAGGCTCTTAACAGGCCTTAGAGGCAGTGTCTGCCTGATGCTGGTTATATCAGCATGTTCACTGTGTATCCGTTTAGTGCTACTGTGCTTTTTGTGCATCATGTTTGTCACTAGGGTCCAGTATGTAAATAATGTAGTGACAGCAATTAAAGTATGATGCAAGTAAGTGCATGTATCAGTATGCAGGTAGCAGCTTATCAGCTAGTTCAAACAAGCACAGTAATTAAGCAGTAATTAATCATTAATTAAGTTGTACGGATACCTGGTTTAGTGCGGGTTGTCACATTCTCCCCCCGTTAAATAAATTTCGTCCCGAAATTTAAGTCCTGCTTGTAGATGCAGAGTTCTTAGGAAATAAGTGGGGGTATTTCTCTTTCATCCGGTCCTCACGTTCCCAGGTAAATTCAGGACCATGTCTGGCATTCCAACGTACTTTGACGAGTTTGACACTGCTCCGGCGGGTCTTGTTAACTTTCCAATCCGTGACCTCAACAGGTTCTTCAACGAAGTGGAGCGTGTCGTCAATATGAATCTCGTCGATAGGAATGGCAACGTCAACTTGAGTTGGACTTTTCTTTAGATTGGATACATGAAATGTATCGTGAACACCATTTAGTTCAGCAGGTAGGTCCAACTTGTATGCTACTGTCCCAATTCTTTCCAGAATTCTGAAAGGACCAATGTAGCGTGGATTTAACTTCCCACGCTTTCCAAAGCGTGCCACCCCCTTCCAGGGTGAAACTTTCAATAACACCATTTCTCCAACTTGGAAATCCACATGCTTCCGGTTTGGATCCGCGTAGGGCTTTTGTCTGTGGTGAGCGGCTTCGATGCGTTTAAGAATTTGCGCGATCTTGTCTGTCGTCTCTTGGACGATCTCGGGACCAGCAAGCTGCCTATCACCTGCGTCAGACCAACATAGTGGTGATCGGCACTTGCGTCCGTATAGGGCCTCAAATGGCGCGACACCAATACTGGTGTGGTAGCTGTTGTTGTATGAAAATTCGACCAAAGGTAAGTGTTTATCCCAGCTACCGCCCAAATCCATAACACATGCCCTCAGCATGTCTTCCAAAGTTTGTATCGTTCGCTCGCTCTGGCCGTCAGTTTGCGGATGGAACGCAGTGCTCAGATTCAATTGTGAGCCAAAAGATTCTTGGAAGGATTGCCATATCCTTGACACAAACCTTCCGTCTCTATCAGAGATGATTGAGAGAGGTACTCCATGGCGTGCGACAATCTCTCTCATGTATATTTCCGCAAGTTTACTAGTACTGTCTTTCTCCTTGATTGGCAGAAAGTGTGCGGACTTTGTTAGGCGGTCAACAATCACCCAAATCATATCATGGCCTCTTGGCGTTTTTGGCAGTTTTGTAATAAAATCCATTGAGATTTGTTCCCACTTCCACTTGGGAATCTCAGGTTGTTGCAGAAGTCTCGAAGGCTTCTGGTATTCCGCCTTGACCTTAGCGCACGTTAAACATTTGCTCACGTAAACAGCAACGTCGCCTTTCATCCTAGGCCACCAATAATAATCCTTGAGATCCTGGTACATCTTATCCGATCCAGGGTGGATAGAGTACCGTGACTTGTGCGCTTCGTCGAAAATAACTTCCCTTAATCCACCAAACAGAGGAACCCAAATCCTTTTCTCAAAACATAACGTTCCTTCCTCGTTTGGTACCAAAAGCTTCTCCATTCCACGGAGATATTCTTCCTCAAGGTTTCCCTCCTTGAGAGCTTCCTTTTGTGCAGCACGAATGCGCAAGGAAAGATCGGTTCGTATGATCATTTCCAAGGCTCTAACCCTTATGGGCTTGATTCTTTCTTTACGACTTAGGGCATCGGCGACCACATTCGCCTTCCCTGGGTGATACTTTATCTCGCAGTCGTAGTCGTTTAGCAACTCAACCCATCGTCTTTGCCTCATATTCAGCTCTTTCTGGTTGAATATATGTTGTAAGCTCTTGTGATCTGTGAAGATTGTGCATTTCGTACTGTACAGGTAGTGTCTCCAGATCTTTAAGGCAAATACCACGGCGCCAAGTTCTAAATCATGCGTGGTATAGTTCTTTTCGTGCACTTTCAGTTGGCGGGATGCGTAAGCAATAACTTTTTGGCGTTGCATCAACACGCAGCCCAACCCCTGACGCGATGCGTCGCAGTATACCACAAAATCTTCAGTACCTTCCGGTAGTGCTAAGATTGGCGCATCACAAAGTTTGTTCTTCAATAACTGGAACGCTTCTTCCTGTTTGATTCCCCAATCAAACGTCCTATCCTTCTGTGTGAGCGCGGTAAGGGGTTGAGCGATCTTTGAAAAGCCCTCTATGAATCTTCTATAGTAGCCAGCCAAACCCAAGAATTGTCGAATCTCGGTTGGCGTCGTAGGTGCTTCCCAGTTCTTGATTGCCTCGATCTTTGTGGGATCAACATGAATTCCATCCCCATTAACCACGTGTCCAAGGAATTGGACTTCGCGTAACCAGAATTCACACTTAGAAAGTTTGGCGTACAGCTGTTCTTTCTTTAGCAGTTCCAGAATGGCTCTTAAGTGCTGTTCGTGTTCGGCCTTGGTTCTTGAATAAATCAAGATGTCGTCGATGAACACAATCACGAACTTGTCCAGGTATGGTTTGCAAACTCTATTCATTAAATCCATAAAGACTGCAGGTGCGTTTGTCAAACCAAACGGCATAACCAGGAACTCATAGTGCCCATAGCGAGTTCTGAAAGCTGTCTTCGGGATACTTTCTTCTTGAATCCTCAACTGGTGGTATCCAGATCGAAGATCGATCTTAGAGTAACAACTTGAGCCTTGAAGTTGGTCGAACAGATCATCAATTCTTGGCAGAGGGTATCTATTCTTGATCGTTAGCTTGTTCAATTCTCTGTAGTCAATACACATTCGAAAACTTCCGTCCTTCTTCTTGACAAACAGGACTGGAGCTCCCCAAGGCGAGAAGCTTGGTCGAATAAAACCCTTGTCTAACAACTCTTGAAGTTGCGTTGACAGCTCCTGCATCTCAGATGGAGCAAGTCTGTAAGGTGCCTTAGCTACAGGCGCAGCGCCTGGAACTAAGTCGATGTGAAACTCGACTTGTCTCTGAGGTGGCAGTCCGGGTAAGTCTTCTGGAAAGACTTCTGGGTATTCCCTTACGACAGGGATGTCTTCGATTCTGGGTTCAGCAGCCTTCTTATCCACAATGTGTGCCAGGAAGGCAACACATCCCTTCTGCAAACACTTCCTTGCTTTCAAACAGCTGATAATCCTCAACGGCGTCTCACGCTTCTCTCCATGAACAACAATGGTCTCACCATCATCAGTTGGGATACGAACAACCTTTTCGTGACAAACTATCTCCGCTTTGTTGCCAGATAACCAATCCATTCCTACTACCACGTCAAAACTTCCCAATTGGACTGGTAGTAGATCCAAAGAAAACTCATGTTCTCCTAACTCAATCACGCAACCTCTGATAACTTCATTTGCTTCTACTAATTTCCCATTGGCCAATTCAATTGAATACGGAATATCTAACTTATTTGTGGCTAAACCAAGCATATCCTTAAATTCTAACGATACGAAGCTATAGTCGGCACCAGTATCAAATAAAACAGATGCATAGCGTTGATTTACAGGGAACGTACCAGTGACAACGTTGGGATCCTGGCGCGCTTCCCGTGCACCGATCTGGAACACCCTTCCACGGGCTTGGTTCAATCCCGGGCAATCCCTTTTGAAGTGCCCAATGTCACCGCAATGAAAACATCCTAATCTTTGACCACTTCCCGCACCATCCATAACTGGCGGGTTATTCTGGTTAGCATTTCCGGCTTGGTTGGCATTGTTGCCTCGATTATTTCCCTGTTGGCGACCTCCGAAACCACCACGGTTGTTATTCCTATTCTCAAATCCTCCCTGGCCTCCCCGGCCAGTACCAACCCAACAGGTATCCTTCGAATGACCACGTTTCCCACATGCTTCACAAACTCTTACCCCACACTGACCAGAATGGTGGCGTTGGCAAACGTTGCACTTGGGCTGAGTGCCCATGTACCCTTTTCCTTTCTTTCCTCGACCAGCTGTAACCTGAGCTGGCGTGTCCAATCCACCCTTCCTAACCGCCACACTGGCGCCCTGCTTGAAGTTTGTAAACTTTCGCTTGTTAACCCCAGATGACTCAACGTGAGTCTCAGTCTTCTTTGGCTTGATCTCATCAAACTTGTTTAAAC
Organism: Helianthus tuberosus; assembly: GCA_030545235.1. Classification (NCBI taxonomy): domain Eukaryota; kingdom Viridiplantae; phylum Streptophyta; class Magnoliopsida; order Asterales; family Asteraceae; genus Helianthus; species Helianthus tuberosus. The sequence goes on along the minus strand of CM060426.1, from coordinate 53,614,450 downwards.
GAATTGCCTCCTCGGTGAGAGCCACGCTCAAATCGATGGCTTCAGTGATAGTTGCTGGTTTGGAGGAGGTTACCATGCTAATGATTTGAGGAGCTAATCCCCAAATGAAGCGCTCAATTCGCTTGTATTCAGGCGTGACCATATAAGGAACCACTTGAGATAGGTCATGAAACCTCTGAACGTACTCTGCTATCTTCGGACCGTCCATTTTTAGGTGCCAGAACTCGGTCTCCAACCGTTGAATTTCCGCGCGGGAACAGTACTTCTTGCGCATAAGCTCTTTCAGCTCTGCCCAGGTCAGCGCGTAGGCGGCAGCTTCGCCTAGGGTCTGGACTTGTAGGTTCCACCAAGATAGGGCTCCATCTAGAAATAGCCCTGAGATGTAAGTGACCTGCTGGTCCGGTGCGCATTTGCTCATGCGGAGAGTAGAATCAGTCTTCTCGGCCCAACGAGTAAAAGCGATAGCACCTCCGGTGCCGTCAAAGTTGATGGGCTTGCAGTCTAGAAACTGCTTGTAGGTGCACCCTGCACATACGTTATGGTACATAAATGGCGTTAGCATCCCTGCTAGTAATATCCAAATAGAGTATGGTATGTCCTAAGGACTTAGTATTACCATGTGGTGGATTATTGTTGCCATTGTTGGAGTTGCCGGAGTCGTTTCCCTGAGAAGAGGTGTGCTGAGCTATAGCTGCAGCGATGATCTCCTGAAGTTCTGCCTCGTTGGTAGGCATGCGTACACTACGTCGTGGCGGCATCTTCTAAAAGATGTGTTTACGTTGGTCAGGACATAGTAAAGTGTACGTATATAGTAATAGTAATAGTATAATCACATAACATCTCATGTTATCACACATCACAAATATCAATCACACAACATCCCATGCCATAAAATATAAACGAGTAATCAAGTGAATCAAAATATGGTGAGAAAACTGCGATTTCCATATAAATGAGACCACATCGTAAGTGTATACATACAATCATCAATCACTAGGGGCTACATCACCCCCGTCCAAAAGCTACATCAATATCAATACAACATCAAGTACATAACAAAAGTCAAGTCATAACGTAGTCTCCCCAAAATGCTGTGCAATCAAAAAGCAATCGCCGCCTTCTCACCTCGCCTACCCAACTGGCACCGATGAGCTCTAAGCAGATGGTGGTGGAGGAGGGGGAAAATGGGTATAAAACAAACGGCGCAACTGTAACCAGTCCGCTTCCATCGCCTGCTGTGTGCGAATAATGGAAGCAATCTGCTGCTCCAAGGTAGTAAGACGAGCAGCATGGTCAGGGGGTAAAGGTCGTGATGGCTGCAACGGAGAGGGTACCCGGCCATGGCACTGACATGGCTGCAGATGGGCTCTCTCCAACTCCTGTAGTCGCTGCTCATGCGACTCATGCTGGTATACAAACGACATCAATACATCCTCGATGGTGTGTCCTACGTAGGACCTGTGGTATGGGTCAGTGGGTGGCATGGGGGAAAACGGTGACCACAGCAGTGGCTCACGTGTGGGGTCAAAGGATGCCACACCAAAAGGAGCAGTAGTAGGTGGAACAAACGGCATCTGAGGCATGAAAGGCATGGGCATCGGTACATGCCCTGATGGGTGGGCTGAAGAGCCCTCTCCAGGCCCCGCTGGAGGTATATACATGGGAACCTGAAACGAAAAGTCAACGTGTCGAGTGTCTGGGATCTGTGGGGGTAACGGTGGAACGTCCTCATCAGCCGGTATCCACCCGTGCTGTGCAGGCTCGTCCGGTGGATCCATATGGGCTGCAAACTGAGCCTGCTCGGGCTCTGGTAGAACAGGATCAAGTAAAGGGGCTACAACAGGGTGATCAGGTGCCAAGTGCGCGAAAAGGGGGTCAACTGGTACAGCAACAATGGGTAAAGGATCAATGGAATCAACAGGAACATCCATGAGGTGATCATCAACAATGGGCTCAAAAGGTACATCAGCATGCACAGGGTCATGCTCTGGTAAAGGATCAAGAGCGGCTGCCTGCTCAGGAGCAATGGCAGGCTCCAAGTCATCAAACGCCATGTCAAAATCAAAATCGGGATCAATCGGATCAAAAGGGTCAATAGGATCTGCTGGATCCTCCATCAACTCGTCCATCGGGACAAACTCTAAATCACGGTCAGGATCAAATCCTGGTGGAAACACAGGATCTGAATCCCCCTCGTCGTCATGGTCAAAAACAAGTCCAGGTATGGGAGCAACAGAAAAAGCCTGGTCAGAATCGGACCCATGGGAGAAGTGCTGCGCACTATGAGCATGTGTGGGTACAGAAGCCACAGACTCAAAGGAGTCCGGGACTGGGGAATGTGCAGGTGACTCCGCAGCCGGAGCATCTGCGATCAGTAAGGGAGCAACAGCAGGTAGGGCCTCGCCCTGAGCATCCTCCAAAGGCTCCTCCTCAAACATATCGACGTCGTCCTCCTCGTCGTCGATGGGTAAAACAGGGTATGATGCAAGGGGTACTGGAGCAGGGATCACAACGAGTGGTAGATCCCCGGCTGGAAGATCAACTGGGAGCTCATCAATGCCGTCGGGTAAGGCGAATGGCTGAAAGTCATCATCATCCGTGCTGGTGAAGTCTGACGTATAAACCTCGTGCTCCGATGACTCAATGTCGTCTGAAACGATAGGCCTAGGGCCTGTGGTGCCTGAACCGCCCGAGTCTGCTGAATCCATGTATCTGTAACATAAACACAAGTATGCACAAACAGTCAATCATATAATCAAGTAATCACATAAGTCACCAAGTAAGCATTCAAATCATCCTCCTAGTCCCACTAGCCAACATTCCTAGTCCCACTAGCCATCACTCCTAGTCCCACTAGCCGACACTCCTAGTCCCACTAGCCAACACTCCTAGTCCCACTAGCCAACACTCCTAGTCCCACTAGCCAACACTCCTAGTCCCACTAGCAAACACTCCTAGTCCCACTAGCCTCCTACCTCGACCTCCCAGACCGAGCCTCAGCCTCCCAGACTGAGCCTAGAATAATGAATAAAATGTGCTCAACATTTGTTTGAAAAAAAAAAGTTGTGGATCTGGACTTAAGTGGTATGCAGTAAAATGTTTTCGTGAGAGCCCTAGTGATCATAGTCTAGACTCAAGAAAGAATCCTAGTTCGCTATGATCAGAGCTCTGATACCAAGCTGTCACACCCTGGCTTTGCGGAAGCGTGGTTAATTTTGGTGTGACTTCTTAATACCATAGCTTAATCATAACAAAGCTATATGAATTTAAAAACCATGCAAGTCATCCATTAAGTTTAGAAAACAACATACGATACCATTGTTTAACGAGACATAATCTAGTAACCATAACCTTGTTCAGTAACATTACAACTTATAACAAAACATAAACGTGATTTAGGGATTGTGTCTTGTCCAGGTAAGAGACACAACCCTAAACCCTGATGACTTCATGAAAGATGCAGCGGAAAACGTTCCATACCGTGCCAGATCCGTTTAATTTCCTGAAATACATGTGAGTTGAAAAATCAACAATAATGTTGAGCGAGTTCATGTGCAAGTGAGTATGTAAACACTTGTAAGTATAAAAGTTTCCTGGTATGAAGCAGTGTAAGAGGACTTGTGATCACCAATGGTTTGCAAGGCCATTAGCATGTTGTGAAATGCAAGTAGTAAGACACGACCTAGCCGATTTTTGCGTCGGGCACAAAGTCACTCAAGGTCCGTTCTGTTGGTCCTCATAGAGGTCCGTTCTGTTGGGCCTAGAGTTGGGCTCGCTACACCCAGATAGATCTACCGCTACTGTCCCTCGGTCCTTCTGCCTACCCATTCACATGATCTAAACCTCCTTACGTTAACCATACCATGTATAAAGTACTTGTAAACAAAGTAACATGTATTTCACCCCCGTAGTTAAGTAAACTGAAAACAGTTAGAGAAAAGGGGGGACATGAACTCACAGTGAATGCGCGTCTCTACCAAGTGTCTCCAATACAGTAAGCTGTGCAACGACCTACAAGTGCTAATTCTATTAGACGGACGGCCGTGCTTTAGCTTTATAGTTTAAGTCTTTGGGAAATAGTTAGACAACTATTTCGTGTTTATGTTCAGTATACACTTGGTAGTTAAACTTCTTCCCAAGGATGGGGGATGCAATACATGTGCGTAAGTTACGTTTTATTAGTCGTGTGGTAATGTAATTACCGGTGTAACTTATATGTTTGTGGAAGCGTTCGTAAAGTTTTGGAATCATTAACGCTTGTAAATATTATTTTTACTCTAAAATAATATTTATGTATTTTCACAAAATAATCATAAACAGTGTTGTGACAAATATATTTATCACGTTAGTCTTTGTGAAAATCCCACCTCCGAATATTTAGTAAAATATAGTGCTGGCGAAATTTATGTTTCGAAATATGTCCAAAAGTAGTTCTAACACTTGTTGTGTAAATAAGCCTAAGTGTTAGGTTTTTAGAAAATTTCGCCAGAGTTTCCTCTGTAACTGGAGGTGGCCACGCTTTCAAGCGTATCATTTTCTTTTAACAAATCAATTCAACAACTTCTTTATTCAAACAAACAATTTCCGACACATCAAACTAGTCGATAAGTATGTAAATCGCATAATCGCATGAACTTGCAGTTTTTCCGAATCTATAGTGTAAATCCCCTTTATATATGTAGATCTTTATATAAAGTAACTTTGACCTCGTAAAAACCCCGTGTTTAGAGAAATCCGTCTTTACAACTTCTAGTCATTTTTCCCAAAAATAGTTATTTGTCGGATCTTTTCGTTTCACAAGTGTTTACACACTTGTGGTTTATAAAAATATCACATTTGTTAGTGTAAGATCCTTTCTTTAAAATACATGGTTTCTTTAATGTGTGGTTCTTCAAAAATACCACTTGCAGATACGTAGATCCGCTAGTTTTAAACACCGTTGTACCGGTTAAATCACTTTTACACAAGTAACATATTTCTACACAAGTTCATGTATCTTGTGTGGTAGAGTTTCACTTTTTAACCCTCGTGTTAAACAAAAACGAGCTTATGTGAAGACCCATGATCTTACAAAGTCGGGTTAAACGGCGATCCGAGCTACCACATCATAGATCGGGTCTCAATAACCACATATTTCAAGTCCTACAACTTTTACACAAGTTACAAGCTATTAACCACCATTTTTGATGTTTTTACTAGACTTTAATGCATCAAAACATAAGTTAACGATATTTAACCGACAAAATCCCTTTTAACCACTTTAGATGAGTGTAAGAACAAGTTTTAAATGTTATACCTCTAGCTCAAGGCTAGGGAAGAATCGTGATGAAAAACGCGTGGATAAAAGCTAACGGTAGAGGTCCTTCGCGTTCCGAGTGCACCAAGACTCCTAATATGCGACTTGTGAAGCTTGTACGATGGTGGAATGTAGTGATCAAGAGCCGAAGGTGGGTGTATGGGGGGTGGGGTGTTTGGCCGAGAGGTAGAGAGCAAGAGGGAGAGTGATTAAGTTGGTGATTTGTGATGAAAGATTAATGTGTGTAATCTCTAGTATTTATAAGCAAATTAGAGTGTTATTACCCAATGGTTAATATGTCTCTAAGATATTAGGCAAATCTAGATTAACCAAATCACAAGTACCATGTGTGTTCCCCTAGTTAGGGGGCCGGTTATGAAAGGGGTGGGGGGTTGGTTCGATATTAACTAGGTGTTAGGAGGTTTAGTTTAGTTAAATAGGTTAACTAAGTATCTAACTTAGTTAGTTGTATGTTATGTGTTATGACGGGTGTTAGGGTAATCAGAGACCCTAACTGGCTCAGAAAAATATAATTAGTGAAAATATTAATATTTTCATGTTCCGGGTAAAGTCCGGGTGTCCGGTTGGATAGTAATCCGTTAAAGCGTTACAAAAGCTTTAAAGTGTCGTTATTAACATTTTTAGTGACACAATTTGTTTTCCCGACACTTTAGAAAGTGTCTAGTGTTATTTTCTCATGTTCTGGCACTTTACTAGTCAGCTAGAAGCTGGATTAATTATTAAAGTGCTGTGTTTGGTACTTAAAGTACGTTTTTGGCACATCCGAATCAGTGTATCTTATTCCTAGAGACGCAGTGCCACAACCCTTAAATCCCTACACTCACTACCAGTGTAGCCAAAATATATTAGGCTCTTAACAGGCCTTAGAGGCAGTGTCTGCCTGATGCTGGTTATATCAGCATGTTCACTGTGTATCCGTTTAGTGCTACTGTGCTTTTTGTGCATCATGTTTGTCACTAGGGTCCAGTATGTAAATAATGTAGTGACAGCAATTAAAGTATGATGCAAGTAAGTGCATGTATCAGTATGCAGGTAGCAGCTTATCAGCTAGTTCAAACAAGCACAGTAATTAAGCAGTAATTAATCATTAATTAAGTTGTACGGATACCTGGTTTAGTGCGGGTTGTCACATACATCATCTTCTAACACCAAAAAGAAAAGGCCCAAACGCAAACGATGTTTTCGCTGTGGTCATTTAGGACATACAGCGAAACATTGTAAAAACAAGAATTTTTCTGAACCAGAATATAACTTCGCTAAGAATTTCACAGAGCAGTTTGATTACTTTAAGAAATCTGTCAAAAATCTGGTTAATTCCAATGGTTGTTTTTGGAAACAAAAAGAAGATATCATGGGACAAAATCACGATAGATCCAAAGTTAAACAAATATGGGTTCCTAAATCAAACTAATTAGTGTGTATATTTGTATTTCAGAATAAACTCCAGAAATGGCTTCGGATGCTCATGGAATATATCTGGCATGTCGACAGTGGATGCTCAAGGTATATGACTGGTTTAAAGGAACTTCTGAAGAATTTTCAGTTTATCGATGACGACTTCGTGTCTTTCACCGGAGACGAGAAGGGAGGAAAAATCGTTGGAGTAGGAGATGTTGTTTCGGAAGCACTTACGCTGGAAAACATCAACTATGTTCCAGAATTGTGCTACAATCTCATGAGCGTCTCACAATTCTGTGATAAAGGAATGCCGGTGCTGTTCAATGACGTGGAATGTCTGTTTCTCAAGCCTGGATATGTCGTTCATGCAGAAATGATCATGCTTACAGCTCAACGACAAAACAACACATACATGCTCAATATGAAAAATGCCAAGACAAATGATCACATGACGTGTTTAATCTAAAAGACTTTAGAATCGGAGTCACTGCTATGGACTAGATTGGCGCGGTGGTATTTTCGTAAATAACATCAATTTTATTACGTGGACGCGCTTCATTAAGGGTAAAAAAGTCTTTTGACTTCTCCACACAAAACGCCATCTCATGAAATAAAACGCCATACAAATAGCACACACCATTCTAACTAAAAACGCGATTAGATATAAAACGCCAAACTTAATTATAATAAAATCCCGCCTAAAAAAACCACCAAAAATATAACAACCCTCAAAAATATTTTCGACACCCTAATATATTTTAAACTATGCCAATACGTCCTAAAATATACCCCGTATGCGATAACTGAGCTTAAAATACCCTATATAATTAAAAATTAAATAAAAATCATTTTTATGTGTCGCTCGCGGGCCGCGTAAGACCCCTCCTCGGTCTACGCGGGGCGCGACAGTTGGGCGATTAGGCTACACCCGGTGATGCCACGTGTCGGGTGGTGTGTCGAGGCTACGAGTGTTGACTGGTCATAGCTAGGCCCTACCAGCCTACGTCGCGGGCCGCGTAGCCTTTAGTTACATCCTTCGCGGGCCGCGAGGGAATCGAATTCAGGCCCTATATATAGAGACCTTTGGCCTTCAGTCCCAGTTGTTCATTTCTCTTTTCTCTCTCGAATTTCTATAGAGTTAAAGTGCTTTTCGGACATAATACCCCCCCTAATTAACGTAGTTCTGCCCCGTTGTAAGTATTAAAACCCCGGTTACGTATTAGATACGCTGCCCGATTGATCCAGGGTTCCGTAACGGCTGTCCTAGTTCTGCCCGACGTAGTCGTTGGAATGCCGTCTCGGGGAGGGTATTGCTAACGTAAATATTTGGTTATTATACTAACGCGTGTGCATTTGTGTAATTTATAGATAATCACCAGGAAACCCTTAAAGAAAACCTAAGACAGCAATGTGAGTAATCTCCTTTTTGTAATCTGTTTTACAAAATCTTAAATATTTTACAATGTAATTAAACAGTGATTGAGTCTTTGTAATTCTTCAATTACTGCCGGTATGTTGGGGTTTTGTATACAAAATGTGGAACACGTTACCATTGGACAAAGAGTTAGCCAATGGGTAATATGACCCACTAGTTAGGATTGACAGTACTGAATGAGTAATTGTGTAGATGTAAACATTGTAATCGCTCTCAATACTGTTAAAGGATAAAACTCTTCTTGATTAAACTGGGATTAACTCACCGGTATTTCCCACTGACAAAATATTTTTAAACGCGTTTCAGGTAACAAAATGTGAAAGCCAACTAGAAGCCAGCTAGACAGCACTGAAGGCTTGGAAAAAATGGCTATAAAAGTTACCTAAATAAAAGAAGATGTTATGTTCAATAAAATAGGGATTTTCCCTATGAAAATGGTTGTAATAAAAACTTGGGTTTTATCCCAATATGTTTAATATTATAAAAGCGTGGTAATTACTCTGATAAAATATTTCCTAACTACGGTCCCGATGTAATTTCCGCTGCCAAAATGATAAACACAGATACCACTGAAATTGATATCTCGCGGCCGCCCGTTCCCGGGACAGATAGGGGGCGGGGGTTGCGACAGAAGGTGGTATCAGAGCCAAACCACTGATTCAGCCGCTGACACCAAGATATTATTCAAATTGTTAGGAAATAAATTACGAAAATACGTGTATATCTGTATTTTATTGTTGTGTGTTATTTGACTATTTGTTAGTTTACAGTATGAGTGATCAAGGACCCTCCGACGCTTATCGTCAGTTGTCCGGCTCACCTAGGAGCGAAGGCACCTCTTCACAGCCTGCCCTCTCAGGGTATTCAGCTGACAATGAAGATGTGATATTCATGTTTAAGGCTCTGTCTGAAGAGCCATTCCCTCAGAAAAAGAGAGGATGGTTCAATAGGGGAGCACATGAGCGTAGAAAGAGAATGAAAAAGTTGCAAAACCAGCGAGCTTTAGCAGCCATTAAAAGAGAAACAGATGCCCACACAAAGGATATGCTTAATAGGAGTTTAGCAAACTTTCATATCCTAGCAACCACAGCTGCTGACCCTAACCTGGAGCAACTCGTAGCACCCCAACCATTACCACTATTCCCCACACAGCCAATGAAAATCGAGAACAACCAAGAAAACCAAGTCCAAATGCATGATTTTAACCCAGAAGAGATACCTAGGGTACCAGCACCCAATCCCTTAGATCCAGACTACGACCCGTGGTTAGACGACCATAGGGATTATGTGCAACACTACCCAATACCAGAAGACACACCTATGCCGAATTTAGCAGCTTACCCAGGTCTGGACCCTCTAGATCCCTACTATGATAGCGATCAGTATATCAGGGAAATTTTAGAGAATTCATACCCGTACCAGGAACCCATGCCCTAGTTTCCAAACCCAGTCCCAGCACCTGCACCCCCAATGAGTGTAGAAAATGTGCAAGAGCTCCGAACCTTCGGAGAAGATATTTTAGAAAGTAGCGAGAGGATGAGGCAGGTCGGAGAGCGACTCGTCTGGAAGTACGACGAGCGCAATATGGAGTTCTGGATGAACCCATATCAGGGAAGGTGATGGTGGAAGTAGTAGTAGTAATAATAATAATAATAATAATAATAATAATAATAGTAATAATAATATAATATATAATATGTGTCTATGTTTGAAAAAGAAAAAAAATATTTGAATCATAGCTACGGATGCCTACTAGTAGTGTAATTTCAATTTCAGTTGTATTGTAATATATATGGATGCATAGAATAAGAAAGAGTAAGTCACAATGTTCGACGCTTTTGATCAATATGCGTGTCATATGATTGGTTGTGTTAAATATTATTTTGTGATATTAATAGAGATGGCTGACCAAGTGAATCAAGAGAATCCGGATAATAACCCGGAAAACCAGAATAACGATAACCCGAACAATGATAATAATGGAAACCAAGTGGATAACAGTGTCATCCAACACATAGTGGCACCAGGAATAATAGATGCGATGCCATATATTATTCAAACAGTTAGGGAAGCTGATAATAAAAGTAACCGTGATAGTAAACGACCCACTGAACCAGAAAACAGCGCAAACAATGGACCTGTACTTCAAGCGCCCATTCCCAAAAGAAGAAGAACCATGCCTTATGGTTGTTCTTATAAAGAATTCTGGTTTTGTGAACCAATTGAATTCTTGGGCAATGAAGCGGCCGTTGTAGCTCTACACTGGATAGAAAAGACTGAGGCTGTCTTAAAAGTAAGCAAGTGTGCTGAGGAGGATAAGATAATGTTTGCCTCTAATCTGTTTAAGAACTCCACACTAGAATGGTGGAACACTATCCTCCAATCTAGGGGAAGTGACAGGGTTTACAATATGGAATGGGAGGAATTTAAGAATATGGTAGAAGGGAAATTCTGCCCTCCCAATGAAAAAGAACAGATAGCAAATAAGTTCCTAAACCTTAGGATGACTGGAGTAGATAGTAAGGGATACACTACGTTATTCTTTGAATATGCTAGAATAGTGCCAACCCTTGCATCACCTGAACCTGTATTGATCTCCCGTTACAATTGGGGATTAATCAGTGAGATTAGACATGTAGTCAAGGCAGCTAGACCTCAAACTATAGAAGAAGCTGTAGAACTAGCAAATACCTTGACTGATGAATTAGTAAGTACGCGAGAGGAGGACCAGAGAAGAAACCTAGCTCAAAGGCTTACCCAAGAATTTCGTTCTGGAAATTCCAACCGTGGGAAAAGTATAGGTTCTACCTCTGCACCTTATTGCAAGTATTGCAAAAGGAAGCATTCTGGAAGATGCTCCATATACTGTAACTTCTGCAAAATATCTGGACACAAGGAAGAAGACTGCAGGAAGAAACCAAACAACAGGATATGCTACAACTGTGGAGAACAAGGTCACATCAAGCCAAACTGTCCGAAACTAGCTCCATTGCAAACAACAAGAATACTAAAAATGCTAGGGCATTTGTTCTGACTGCAGAAGAAGCAAAGATGATCCCGGATGTGATAGCCGGTACGTTTTTAGTTAATGATGTTTTTGCTAAAGTATTATTTGACTCTGGTGCGAACCAAAGTTTTATTAATACTTCATTTTGCAAACTTCTTAATCAATCATTAACTAAACTCCCACAAGAATGTATAGTATAGACACCAACTGGAAAAATCATTAAGATTTCTGAAATCTTACAGGGAGCAAGAATAGAAATTTTAAATCAAAAGTTTAGTGCAAACCTTTATCCAATGAATCTGGCAGGATTTGATGTCGTATTAGGAATGGATTGGTTAGTAACCAATAAAGCCAATATTTTATGTGATCAAAAGTCAATTCAAGTAAATTCACCAAGGGGTGAACAGATCACAATTAAAGTAGATAAGCCCTCTAGATCCACAAAGTTCATCTCTGTAATGAAAACAGTAAGTTATATAAGAAAAGGATCATTAGTGTATTTGATTTCTATAATCATTAACACTAAAGGAAAAGAATTAAAGGATATTCCAGAAGTATCCCAGTTTTCAGATGTATTTCCCAAAGAATTACCAGGACAACCTCCAGACAGAGAAGTTGAATTTAAAATCCATCTGCTACCCGGACTGCACCAATTGCCAAAGCGCCGTACCGTTTAGCACCTGTAGAAATGCAAGAATTGAAGAAACAGTTAGACGAATTGTTGGAGAAGGGATTCATACAACCAAGCTCATCGCCATGGGGAGCACCGATCTTATTCGTTAAAAAGAAAGACGGTTCGATGCGGATGTGCATTGACTACCGTGAATTGAACAAAGTCACGATTAAGAATCGGTATCCACTACTGAGAATCGATGATATGTTCGATCAATTACAAGGAGCACGATTTTTCTCTAAGATCGATTTACGATCAGGATATAATCAATTAAAGGTACAGGAAGAGGACATTCCTAAGACCGCATTCAGAACAAGGTATGGCCATTATGAATTTACTGTCATGCCATTTGGTTTAACCAATGCCCTAGCTGCATTTATGGACATGATGAACTGAATATGCAAGCCATATTTGGATAAATTCATAATTGTCTTTATAGATGATATTCTTATTTATTCTAAGAGCAAAGAGGATCATGCAAAGCACTTGCACGTACTTCTAAGTTTATTAAGAAAAGAAAAGCTTTATGCTAAGTTTTCGAAGTGTGAGTTTTGGTTAGAATAGGTACAATTTCTTGGACATCTAGTCAATTATGAAGGAATTCATGTGGATCCTACCAAGATCGAGGCGATCACCAAATGAAAAACCCCTGAGTCACCAACCGAGGTTAGAAGTTTCTTAGGATTGGCCGGTTATTATAGAAGATTTATTCGAGATTTTTCTAGAATAGCCATTCCCTTAACTAAGCTAACCTCTAAATCTGTTAAGTTTGAATGGGGACCAAAACAAGAAGAAGCCTTTAGAATTTTTAAGCAAAGACTAACCCATGCACCCATACTAGCGTTACCAGAAGGAACTGAAGATTTTATAGTCTATTGTGACGCTTCTAAGTTAGGCTATGGATGTGTATTAATGCAACGTCAAAAGGTTATAGCTTACGCCTCTAGACAACTTAAGAATCATGAAGAGAATTATTCAACCCATGATCTAGAATTAGGAGCTATAATTTTTGCCCTTAAAATTTTGAGACATTACCTTTACGGTAGTAAGTTTACCATTTTCACAGATCATAAGAGTTTAAGGTATGTCTTCGGACAAAAGGAGTTGAATATGAGACAAAGACGCTTGATGGAGATACTTAGTTATTATGATTGTAATATCCAGTACCATGCAGGAAAGGCAAATGTAGTAGCTGATGCTTTAAGTCGCAAGTATCATGAAAAGCCAAAAAGAGTACGTTCACTTAAATTAAATCTACAAGTAGATTTAAATGAACAGATTAAAAAGGCACAAGAATCAGTAATCAAGGATGATACTGAAAAATTGAAAGGAATGATTAAGGAATTAGAACAAGGAACAGATGGAATTTGGAGATTCCATAAGAAAAGAATGTGGATACCTAAATTAGGAAACCTACGCCATCGTATATTAGAGGAAGGCCATAAGTCTAAGTATACGATGCATCCTGGAAGTGATAAGATGTATCAGGATTTAAGAAAGAATTTCTGGTGGATAAGAATGAAAAAGGATATAGCAGCTTATGTTTCTAAGTGTCTAACTTGTTCACAAGTTAAAGCCGAACATCAGAAACCCTCAGGTTTATTGCAGCAGTTAGAAATGCCAGTGTGGAAGTGGGAATTGATAACAATGGATTTTGTTACCAAACTACCCAAAACAAGAAAAGGTAATGATACAATCTGGGTGATTGTAGACAGGCTAACTAAGTCAGCTCATTCCCTACCAATGAATGAAACTTTCAGCATAGAACAGTTAGCTAAATTATATGTAAATGAAGTAGTTTCATTACATGGAATTCCCTTATCAATTGTTTCTGATAGAGATAGCCGTTTTACCTCTCATTTTTGGACAAGTTTCCAAAAAGCCATGGGAACCAAGTTGAATCTAAGCACATCTTATCATCCTCAAACAGACGGACAAAGCGAAAGGACAATTCAGACGATGGAAGATATGCTTAGAGCTTGTGTAATTGATTTCGGAGGTAATTGGGACGATCATTTACCATTAATAGAATTTTCTTACAATAACAGTTATCACACAAGTATCAATGCTGCACCATTCGAAGCACTTTATGGACGAAAGTGCCAAACTCTAGTCTGTTGGGCAGAAATTGGAGAAAAGCAGTTATCTGGACCAGAAATAGTACAAGAGACAACAGATAAGATCATTCAAGTCAAAGAACGACTGAAAGCAGCACGTGATAGACAGAAGAGTTATGTTGATAACAGATGAAAGTCGTTGGAATTTCCGGTAGGTGACAAAGTGTTACTAAAAGTCTCTCCTTGGAAAGGAGTGGTAAGATTCATCAAAAGAGGGAAGTTAAGCCCCAGGTATGTTGGACCTTTTGAGATTATTAGAAGAATAGGACCTGTAGCCTATCAGCTACAACTGCCAGAGGAAATGGCAGGAATACATGATGTGTTTCATGTATCTAATCTCAAGAAATGTTTAGCTGATGAATCACTCGTAGTACATCTTTAGGATATAGAGGTAAATGAACAACTTAAATTTGTAGAAAAACCTCTACAGATTGAAGACAAGAAAGTTAAGAATCTCAAGCACAAGAGATTAGTTCTAGTTAAAGTAAAATAGGACTCCAAAAGAGGACCGGAATACACATGGGAGCTTGAATCGGAAATGCAAAGGAAGCATCCACACCTGTTCCAGTAGATCTCAAGGACGAGTTCTAAAACAAGGTGGGGAGGATATAACAACCCTCAAAAATATTTTCGACACCCTAATATATTTTAAACTATCCCAATATGTCCTAAAATATACCCCGTATGCGATAACCGAGCTTAAAATACCCTATATAATTAAAAATTAAATAAAAATCATTTTTATATGTTGCTCGCGGGCTGCGTAAGACCCCTCCTCGGTCGACGCGGGGTGCGACAGTTGGGCGATTAGGCTGCACCCGGTGCTGCCACGTGTCGGGTGGTGTGTCGAGGCTACGAGTGATGACTGGTCATAGCTAGGCCCTACCAGCCTACGTCGCGGGCCGCGTAGCCTTTGGCTACATCCTTCACGGGCCGCGAGGGAATCGAATTCAGGCCCTATATATAGAGACCTTTGGCCTTCAGTCCCAGTCGTTCATTTCTCTTTTCTCTCTCAAATTTCTATAGAGTTAAAGTGCTTTTCGGGCATAATACCCCCTAATTAACGAAGTTCTGCCATGTTGTAAGTATCATAACCCCGGTTACGTATTAGATACGCTGCCCGATTGATCCAGGGTTCCGTAACGGCTGTCGTGGTTCTGCCCGACGTAGTCGTTGGAATGCCATCTCGGGGAGGGTATTGCTAATGTAAATATTGGGTTATTATACTAACACGTGTGCATTTGTGTAAGTTATAGATAATCACCAGGAAACCCTTAAAGAAAACCTAAGACAACAATGTGAGTAATCTCCTGTTTGTAAACTGTTTTATAAAATCTTAAATATTTTACAATGTAATTAAACAGTGATTGAGTCTTTGTAATTCTTCAATTACTGCCGATATGTTGGGGTTTTGTATACAAAATGTGGAAGATGTTACCATTGGACAAAGAGTTAGCCAATGGGTATTATGACCCACCAGTCAGGATTGACAGTACTGAATGGGTAATTGTGTAGATGTAAACATTATAATCGCTCACAATACTGTTAAAGGATAAAACTCTTCTTGATTAAACTGGGATTCACTCACCAGTATTTTCCACTGACAAAATATTTTTAAATGCGTTTCAGGTAACAAAATGTGAAAGCCAACTAGAAGCCAGTTGGACAGCACTGAAGGCTTGGAAAAAATGGCTATAAAAGTTACCTAAATAAAAGAAGATGTTTTATTCAAATAAATAGGGATTTTCCCTATGAAAATGGTTGTAATAAAAACTTGGGTTTTATCCCAATATGTTTAATATTATAAAAGCGTGGTAATTACTCTGATAAAATATTTCCTAACTACGGTACTGATGTAATTTCCGCTGCCAAAATGATAAACACAGATACCACCGAAACTAATATCTCGCGGCCGCCCGTTCCCGGGACAGATAGGGGGCGGGGGTTGCGACAAAAAAAAAATCCTATATATACAACATCTCAGACCTTCAACTAAAAAAACACACAAAACCCCAAACGCCATAATTAATATATACCTTTCGTCTTAGAAACGCCAAAAACCCAAACTTCAAATATCCTCTAAACCAAAACGTTTATTTGAAATTCAATTTGGTTGTCTGTAAGGTTTCACTCAATGTAATGGACAAAAATCCTTAAGTGAGGATATTGTCCATTTCATTGAGTAAAATCTTATTGACTTTATCCTCAACTTCCATCCAATTTATAACGCTAAAACATACAAAAACATTATTGAGGTTTGTTGCCAATAAAGTTTAGCTATATGGGGTGGACAACATTGTCAGATATCTTTCTTAACCGAGGATTAACAATGTTGTCCATCTCATACAGCAAAACATTATTGATTTTTGCATGATCAAATTTTGAGGTTTATGGTGCTTTTATTTAGTGGTGTTCTTTTTATCGGTAAAACGCCAAAAGTTAAAAAATCAAACATCTTTCATTGGAAATTCAAGATTATTGGCTGAAGGGTGTAAACTCAATAACATTTTGTTGCATGAGATGGATAGATCTTCAAGAAAAAGATGCTGATGTTAGACTTTGTGCTTCCAAACGACGACAAAAAAACTACTTGAAAAACAAAAAAAAAAACAAAATGAATCATACGAAAGTCGAAACAACCAGTTAAGATGATTCAAAAAAGAAGAAAGAGACTGGTGACAATGAAGATTTGGAAAATCAATTGTTTATATATATATTTTTTTAATTTTGTTTTTCAGTTGATTGTTATATAATAAAAAACACCATATATAATAAAAACGCCAGACAGCCAAATGCTTGTTAAAACGCTATCATGCTGTAAAACGCCCCAAAAACTCCTAAACTATAATAAAATTACTTTGGAAAAGTATTATAAAAAAACCCAAAAAAAAAAAAATAAATAAAAACCAAACTTGAAAATGTAACTAGAAACAATAACTACAAAACAGTAAAACTGAAGAGACAGAAAATTTATTATATTAGAATCTAAAACGCCAAACTTGAAAGATGGGACGTGTTACAGACTTCAGAGATAAAAACTTATCAAAAACAATAATTACAAAGAGTAACTAAAATGACGAATAATTTATTATAATAATGCACCGCCTAACCTACGCCGCCAAAAGAAATCCTATAAAATAATACCTCTCAGCAACTTCCATTTGATCAAACCAAAAAAACAAACGCCAATACTACTAAATACCACTCACTGTAAAACGCCAAAAAATTAAAAAATTCAAAGATGGCTAATATGCTTTCTTGGATATTCAGTATTCTTCTTCGCGAAGTTTCACTGAATGGATTGTTACGTGAGGGGAGTAACTCAGTAATATTTTGCTGCATGAAATGGACAAATCTTCAAGAAAAAGATACTGATGACAATCGTATGTCATTTTGTGTTCTTTGTTCTTGAAGAAGGCCTGGATGAGGAGAAGAGATCAATGACACTGAAGAGTGGGATGATTATAAAGATGAAAATCAAGATGAAGAAAAATCGAAAACCCCACCCACACGTCATAAATCTATGTCCCCAAACATCCACAAAAAGCCACTTCAACAGACGAGCAGGCAAAATAATCAAACCGATGGGTTTGTTAAGTTTTACATAAAACGCCATATATTTGGTGACAGTTCTTGTACTATTAAAGAAGAGAGAGACCGATGACAGTGAAGATTGTGAAGAGAGATCCGATTAGGATTTTTAATTTATTTTCTTCGCTTCTATTTGTTTCCCTGTGGTTGTAATATAATTTTACAATTGTAAAACGCGAAGATACCACAAACACCAAAATGTATATAAAAAATAATAGAACAATGGGCCATCTTGTCTAAAACGCCTTGAAAAACGCCATTCATAGAGATTTCCTGGCCCCCTGGGGTTCCAATGGCATACGATTTGAAAAACACCATAAACGCCAAACTGTTAATACAATGAAACCATTAAACGCCATTAATTATTGAATTTGGTTAACGCCAAAAATCTTAAACCCTAAAAATAAAACAATATTGTGAAAAGCAGAACTGGAAAAGCAGAAGATAAAATGACAAAAAAACCCATACGCCCTAGTTATATCCCGCGCCACATGTTGGGTCAGGATGCGTTCTTACCGTTCTCACACTTTTGAGCATTTTCTCCTGATCCTGTTTCTCTCTCTCTCTCTCTCTCTATATATATATATATATATATGCCAACATAATCAAAACAAAGACTTTTCGAGAAAATCTTAAAGTTATGTGAAAATTCTAAGTATTGGAGAAACTTGGATGTTAGTAGAATAATTGATTATTAAATCATTCCTATTTAAATTAGTACATTTAGATTCAATTTGAGGGATTGCGATAAACTAAATGCATTCAAAGGTGAGTGTCACTAAACCCCTCTTTTACTGTTTTATATACTGTTTTGGGGCAAGAACACGCCTTTAAAAGGATAAATATACGTTTTTGTATAAAATATGTCTTTGAATTATCTAAAAGTATATTTTCGTGTAAAATATGATTTTTGAATTATATGATATGTTTTATGGAAAAACATGGATTTGGAAATGTGTATGATTTAAAACTGTTTTGAGGAAAACGGGATTTGATTGATATAAATATGTTTCGGGAAGAAAAGTGGAAAGATTACGGCGTTTTGAGTAAAACGATCGTAAGAAATTAAAGATATTTTGAATTTCAGTTGGGTCAAATTTAACGGGTCACTAGGATGTAAGTAGCAGAGCTAGCTTACATTGCATGGGGGACGTCGGAAATTTGTGCAACATCAGATATTAAATTGTTATCTAGTAGGTTATATATATTGATGCAATTGAGGAGGGCATACAGATGCATCCTTGCCATTTTTAATCATTAAGTATAGAACACGTAGAATTGTTGATAGATCTATCGGGTTGACACCCCGTCGTGACCGGTAGCTCTGGTCCACATAGCTGCGAATTCATTCTATAATCGTCTAGTATTGATTAGAGCCTCAATCATAATATATAGCTCGTAACATCTTGCAAACTTACGAAACTGAACAAATGACAAAAAAATTAATATTGAAACCATGGGTAGAAAATTTCATCGGAGAATTTTCTATATACAATCCCAGACGAATTACCCTCGGATTTTATGAAGTAAATAAAATTAACTTTCTTAATTCTATATGGATGTTTTATCATTAAAAATCTATAATAAGAAAGTTTTTTTTCTTAAACAAATTGCTATGAATTTGAATATGTGAACTCATCCCCCATTGCGTTGACACTTGATTTTTATGTGTTCTTCAGGTATATGAGTCCGGCTTCGGGGATTTTGGCTTGTGTTGTCATATGGTTGTGTGATGCGAGTGTAATTAAATAATGTCTGGACACTTTTAAACTACTTTTGGGACCGTATGTAATAAGACCCCTAAGGGTCAAACAACTATGAAGTGGTTATGATGTATGTGGAAACTTAAAACATATGTTTTAAAATAAACCAAATTTCCAACATAAATATTGCATCGACCACTAAGACATTTATGGGTACCAACCTCCGTCATCGCCACGTTTGTGTTTCTGCTGCGATGTTTTTGGGGTGTGACAGTTATGACGTTGATGTTACGATCTATGTTGGTAATGGTGATGTG
The DNA here is from genome assembly GCA_030545235.1 of Helianthus tuberosus. NCBI lineage: Eukaryota > Viridiplantae > Streptophyta > Magnoliopsida > Asterales > Asteraceae > Helianthus > Helianthus tuberosus. The sequence goes on along the minus strand of CM060426.1, from coordinate 53,594,892 downwards.
ATTTGTTGAAGCTGGTTTTTGTTATCGATGAGGATTACAATAACTATTGATCCGAGACGTTGAAAATGTTTGTATGTGATAATCCGAGTTTTCGTATATTTTTTCATGGTTGGCAATAGGGCTGCAAACGAACCGAACGAACACGAACAAGACCTTGTTCATGTTCGTTTGTTAAGAAATATACGTGTTTGCGAACCATTCACAAACACTTATCGAACGAGATTTTATATTCGTGTTCGTTTGCTAAGGAATTAAACTTGTTCGTGTTCGTTTGTGTTTGTTTGTTAATTTTAGGTAACGAACGTTGACGAACACAAATAAGCACAAACTAATGTTCATGAACACAAATGGAAACAAACGAACACAAACAATCATTCATGAACAGAATATATAATACACCGACACTTATTAGATATTTAATTTGTTGGAATTTTGAATTATTTAAATAAATATAAAAACTAAAAACACTAATGAAGTATCGAACACAAACAAACAAGTTACCGAACGTTCACGAACATAAACGAACGAACATGACCTCTGTCCATGTTTGTTCATTTAACTAAACGAACGAAATTTCTTGTTCGTGTTCGTTTGTTTAATAAACGAACGAACACAAACGAACTTCCCGCCGAACAGTTCACGAACTGTTCGCCAAACGTTTGGTTCGTTTGCAGCCCTAGTTCGCAAATGTAGTTTGAACTTTTGGTCTCAATGGCAATGGCTTTGTCCTAATCTGAGAGTTGCAACGCGTGTTCTTATTGTCCATGATATCGCCCTTCATTTGGCATGGCATTATTACATGCAGCCACGAGCTTCTGAGCCTTTCTCGTTTTGTCTTCTAGACATGCTAACATGCCTTGCTTACTATATATGCTTCTTCATGTTGTACACGTTGCATTGCTTATTTTTGTGCTTTGTGGGCTAGTACGATTGGGTTTATGTGTTGTGCATTACACTATTTGGATCCTAATTGTTGCCGGAAGCATTAGCTTTGTCATGTTGGGGTTTTTGGTATTGTCTGATATTGTTGTTATTTTGGGTTTCGTTTTCCAAGGCAATTGTTGCTGTAGAAGCGCAATCATGATACAAATTGATAGTATTATATTGGTTGTAACTTGTGCATTGGTTCTTTTTTGTGCATTATTAAGGTGTAATTTGCGTTATTTGTGTTGTACAATGATATGAGTATATATTTGTTGGGTTAAGACTATGATGTTTCAAGTCTGGTTTGATAAGATTGTGAAGGCTTAGTATAGCAACTGCTTATTTATGGACTTCTTAGTCAATTTTAGAAAAATAACTTCTTTAAAACGAGTCATTTTGTATGTGTTTTCCTTTTTCAAACAAAACGGCTATGGTGATGTGTTTGAGCCAATTCATTACACGTTTCAGATTCGTAATAAATTTCTATTACTAATGTTTTTATTGTTGTTTGCTTGAAATCTTAGATAACTAATATGTACTTTTAATGTCGTCAACATCAAACTAGAATATGGACGTGTTAGAAAGGCTCACGCGTATTCTTCAAGATGTCATAGAATCCGACAAGCATATTAATCACAAACTGGCCAAACTCACCTAAAGGGTTTATAAGATTCGTGAGAAACAAGCAGAGTTACAACTAGCAATAGACGCGCTTTACGCGTGTTATGTTAGCAAAAATAGTGTTAAAAGAAAATAAGTCTAGGTGTTAGACTTTTTAAAGAACTTGATCGTAAATTTTGTTAGTATATTGTAAACAATCAACATTAGTATATATAGTTAATCCTTTATGTTCGACTTACGATTCGATGTTCAAATTTACATGCCCAACAGGACTGGTGTGTTATATATAAAGGAAAATAATCAAAATATATATGTTTGACAGGATTTCACCCAAATGAAAATTGATTTTTTATTCTTTCTAAATCTAATTATTGACGCCCATGACATTATCGCCTAGTGACATCTTAGATGGTGAGATAAGGCTTAGAAACCATTAGGTCATGAGTTTGATTCTCACAGGGGGGTTCTCAGATTTATAGGGTTTTCTCGTGAATTGATGTATAAGCATTATAGCCTAGTGAAGATGAATATGATCTGGTGATTCTGTTGATAACGCGATGATACGCGAGGGGTCAGTCAGTGATCTAAATTTGCCGTTAAAAAATTAATCATTGACTTTTGAAATTAATTAAAAAAAGACACATGTGCAATGGGGATATATTTGTCTTTAACATGGCCAATAAAGGGATGATACATGGTCGAATAATTAAATAATGACATGTCACCATATTGAAAATTCCACTGAATTTTGCATAAATAGTCAAGATTTTTTCCCCTCAATAATATAGTAACCTACGAAATATACGCGCAAGGGTGGGTAATTTTATGCCGACTATGGGTCCTTATTCTGTTTGAAATTCTAGCGGTGACTAAGGCTAAAGGGTGTGGGGGTCATGGTTAGGACATGATTCGCCACCCAGCCACATGAATGGAAGTCTACACCACCCCTTGCTTGATCTACCATAGTCATCATTTTCATTTTTCAAGAAATCATTTCATTTTTCTTTAGATAAAGATAAATTAAAATAAAGAGTTAAATGCCATTTTAGTCCCTGTGGTTTGGACCATTTTGACAGTTTAGTCCAAAGGTTTCATTTTTAACCTGTGGGTCCAAAAAGGTTTCACAGTTGCCATTTTAGTCCACTGGGTTAACTTCATCCATTTTTTCTGTTAACGAGAAGGCCGATTTGGTCATTTTGTATGTAATTCTGTTAACTAAAAGGGCAATTCAGCCATATAAAATGACCGAGTTGGCCTTCTCGTTAACAGAAAAAACGGATGAAGTTAACCCAGTGGATTAAAATGGCAAATGTGAAACCTTTTTGGACCCACAGGTTAAAAATGAAACCTTTAGACTAAACTGACAAAATGGCCCAAACCACAGGGACTAAAATGGCATTTAACTCTAAAATAAATAAGGGACTAGTGGTTTAGGTTATGACCACACCCTTAGGGTAGATGTTTTGGATGGTTGATTAGAGGTGTGTGACATGACACTGATGTAGAAGGTCATGATGGTAATGAGGGTCATGACCACACCCTATAGCCTAATAGGAGTCGGGGCTGCATGTCTGTTGACACGTATGTTTTAATCACTACACTAAATTCGTCATTGACGGGACTTAAACATTTGATTTCATTGAAAGCAACACCTTACATTCAATGACTTTACCAATGAAACCCAACTCCCATCCCTTTATTCATTATGTGTATAATATAATGCGTCCCATATTTTCCACAAACATTGTAATATTATACAATCAAACCAATTGTTATTACACTAATGGATTCCTTGCATGATGCGTCGAGAGCTCAGTTTGGCTCGTATCAATTTGATTTGTTCCATACCAGCACTTGGTATACTTTAACATACCATTTTAATACAACTCTGTTTTCAGAAAGTTATGTAGGATTAAAATTGCATGTTTTGCTTTTAAAAAAATACTTAACAAAAATTAGTTATTAGAGAAAAATCAAACCAAAAGGGTTGAAGAAGTATATTACTTATAGTATAAGGGGTGAAATTGAAACCATTATTCACATCGACCTACTAGGTGGGAATTTGGTTGGTATCGGTTTGGTTCGGTTAGGTTTCTTGTACGGTACTGGTACTCTAGCGACAATCAGTCCCATAACCTAAAAAGAAAAAAAAAGTCGTGATATGCCAAAAAGAATATCGACACGTGTTTTTTATCGATCAAAAACCATAATAACGAATACTGATACTGGTTCTGGTTCTGATAATATCGATACCGACCCCAATGTTGGTATCAGTTTGATTCGGCATGGTAGCGTTACATTAAAGGCAGTCGCTATAGCTTACGATCACCAAAATGATCTATTTTGAATAAGTCTCTAGTTTCAACAAACCTGCATATTTACACATGTCGAGAAAAAAATCAAATTAAATGAAAACTAAATATGTTAAAGACTTATATTAGTTAAAGTATAAAAAGTAAAACTGAATGTAAATAAAACTTGTTATTGTATAATAAATTCACTATTCATATCCTAACCAAGCTATCGCCTGCCTCGTTGCATCAGCACACAACCCGACCCTTGATGATGTGACAACTCGAGTTTTCAAGGTCTTTCCTCGACACACTATTTGTTTCACAATTGTGTTTGCATAACTTGTTTGCCTTGTAATTGTGCACGTTAGTTATATGTTTGAGATGTTTGTTTGATATGTTGTGTTATTATTTAATTAATGCGATTAAGGTGTTTAGTTACACAAACTTGTGAAACTGTTTGAAAGTTAAAAACCCTACCTCAACGAAACTTAGGTGTTTCGCCACAAACCATCTCGACGAAACATCTTGAGTTTCACCACACCTCACTCGACGAAACCCAGGAGTTTCGTCATGGCCATCACGACGAAACATGGAGTTTCGCCGGCCCAAGTTTCTCCGAAGCCCAGTAAGGGCCCAACACTTGTACGCACATATATAACAAAGTAGGGTTGCACGATGTCACACAGTTGATCGATTTTCAAACCCTAGACTCTCTTCTCTCTCTTGCACGCGACGGCAATCACCAACCCTCTCGAATTCTTGCTAGTTCATCTCGTAACCGGTTAGTGTATAGATACCAATTGTCTGATTCTACCTTCTATCACATTAGGTTGCATGATGCCTTGGTGGGATGCTTTGATTTGTTACTGTACAATGATTGCTAGATATGATTTCATGGCTTATGGTGATGATTGATGATCTAGGGAATTATAAATGGTCAGATTGTTGTGATGGTGGATTTAACCGTTTGATTAGAATGATATTTGTAAATGGTAGATTTGATAATCTGTTGTGGGAGGGTTAAATGATGAAATTGTCAATAGTTAGGGTTTTTAGTTGTTTATGTATAGTTAATGGATAGGTGGTATGGGTATGTGCATAATGATGATCTGTTAATCTAGGGTTCATGTTTAGGGTTGCTTGTTTGATCCACTTTTGGGAAATTGGGAAGTGTTTACGGGATTTACGGGAGTAGTTAGACAAATGCATGAAACTGTTAACACCTCGACGAAAGGCCTGGGAGTTTCGTCACTCATGTCGACGACGAAACCCTGGAGGTTTCGTCATTAGCATTCTCGACGAAACACTCGGGAGTTTCGCCATCTTTTTGTCAACGAAACTTGGGAGTTTCGTCAAGGGATAATCACGACGAAACCTGAGGGTTTCGCCAAAGGGGGGGATCACGACGAAACAGGGGTTTCGTCAAGAGGGTGAATAAGCACAGTGAACTGAGTTGATTCTGTTGATGGATGACTATGTTAGTGAAATCATAACTAAGACATGTAATGTTGAGCATACATTCAAACTGTGGTCTTATATGAACTGGAATAACTACTAAGTGCTATGTGGCGATTATTTGCTTGAATACACATTATGATCATGATTCTTACGTGAACTATGTGGATGTAAACTGATTTCGTATGTATGCATACTATAGGCTTTGACTGATTAACTGTGAACAAGTGGATTAACAAACCGAGCAAACCAAGGTGAGTTCACACTTTCTATAAGGCATGGGATTCCCGGTGGTTGGGAATGGGTTATGAAACTAAAACGGAACCTGTATATTCTCCTCGGGTAGAATATGTACCTCCATCTACGTTGAGAAGGATGACAACATTTTAACCTGCGTATTCTCCTTGTGTAGATTACGTACCTCCGTCCTCGGTTGGGATGGACGACAACCTATAACTTACTAGACAAAACTCTATCATGAAGTCCCTCATTTTTATATCAACTTAATCACCGGGCCAATGGCGAGCGGGTCATTAGTAAAATAGCGCTATTAGGTTTGACAAGCCTCATACCGTGCCAAGAGGACGGGCGTCGACTAATGGATCTGGGCACTTAGTCAATGAAGATAGACATTGACGTAGGGCACAACTTTTCTCAGCCAGTTGTCGATATGGTAACGGTTTAGTGGTTGCATGGGGTAGCCCCCACTGGTTATGGTTTGGGAAACAAGGAATTGATTAACTACTGGTTTTCAAATGAACTTATGGTTTTTGAAACAACTTTAAACTGGACAACCAACTGTGAACTCGCTCAACTTTGTTGTTGACTCGTTGTTACATGCCTTGCAGGTCGATAGATACTTAGAAGGAGCTTGCATGGGAGGTGTCAATGTGGAGCATGGACATTGAGTGTTCATGATGAACTTAAACACTTTTAACTTATGATTTGGGTTTGGAACTATTTGCTTCCACTGATAACTTAGATTTGTTAAACTGTTTTTGAACACCAATTATATTGTGTGGTTAGACTTTTATTTACTTTACTTTATTGTTCAATATGATTGGTGGCTTGATCCTAGTCAGTCACGCCTCCTGCGGTGATACTCCGCTTGTGGATTTTGGGGGTGTGACAGATTGGTATCAGAGCCATTGGTTATAGTGAACTCGGTTTTAAAAAGAGAAAGCTTTTAACAAAACCAGACTATAACCTGTACAGTGCTCAACGATCCACAACGACGCTTCGCTCGACGTGTAAGACTCAACATTATAGGTGATATGGTTTATGTTTATATTGCCTATCTGTTAGTTTACATAGTGAATTGATCATGGTATGCTTAGTTAGCGTAACAATTGATGTTTGAAACCCTATGTGCTTACTCTCTTCTGTCATCCCACACTTATGCACTTTCACGACACTTCCCTCACTTATGTTTTTCTCTGATGTGAAGATCATGAGTGGATGATTGAACTTGACTCAAGCCCAGCTGACGGCTCTTATCAATGAATGAGTTGCTGAGGCACTCGCACCAGCCCCTGCAGGAGGTCAGCATGCTCAACATCCCGTGTGTACGTTCAAAACTTTCATGGATTGCCGACCCAGTACCTTTAATGGCACAGAAGGAGCTGTAGGTCTTCTCCACTGGTTCGAGAAGATCGAATCCGTTTTCGAGATGTGTGAATGCCCTGAGGCTCGTAGGGTGAAATTTGCTACTGGAACACTCGAAGGAGCTGCGTTAACTTGATGGAACGCAAAGGTTCAAATGCTAGGGCTGGTAGCTAATGCTACCCCATGGAACGACTTCAAAGATCTGATCAAAGAGGAGTACTGTCATCACGACGACATTCACAAGCTAGAAGTAGAGTTTTATAATTTGAAGATGACGGGGTCTGAGATAGAGGCGTATACGAAGAGATCGAACGAATTGGCTGTATTGTGCCCTACTATGGTGGATCCTCCTATCAAGCGTATCGAGCTGTACCTCAAGGGTCTAGTGCCAGAAATTCAGAGCCATGTGATTGCGGCTAACCTTGGTACCATCCAACAAGTCATACGACTAGCCCATCGTCTCATTGATCAAGCAGTTGAGCAGAACAAGCTGCCCAAGCGTATTAGTGCTACAGCTACCTCAGATGCTCCTAGCGACAACAAGCATAAATGGGATGGAAATTCAAGCAAAGGTTCTACTTCTGTTCAGCCTCAGTCTCAGCAGCGGAGAACTGATGACTAAAAGAGCCCCAATCAGCAGTCTTCTGGGAATCAGGGTCAAAGTGAATACAGGGGAAATCACCCTAAGTGCAATCGATGTAATTTGCACCACATCGGGCCATGCAACAAGGGTCGTTGTCAGAGATGTAACAAGCTTGGTCGCGTAGCCAGGGATTGCAGGAGCCCACACCCTGCGAATCAGAATCGTCAACAGCAGCCACAAGCTCCAAAGAATCAGCAACAGCGGGTAATAAGGGATGTTTTCAGTGTGGTGCTGAGGGTCACTTCAAGAGACACTGTCCATAGTTGAATTAGAATCAGAACAACAACAACAACAACCAAGGAAATGGGAACAACAATGGGGGTAACAATAATGGCAACGACGCCAGGGGACGTGTTTTCGTGATTGGTCAGGGTGATGCAAGGAACAATCCAAATGCTGTGACTGGTAAGTTCCTACTGGACGACTTCTATGTTACTGTTTTATTCGATTCGGGTGCCGATACTACTTATGTGTCTTTAAAAGCTAGTCAGATGCTTAAGTGTACCCCAATTCCCTTAAACACCAAGCATATTGTAGAACTAGCAAATGGTAAAAATCTTGAGGCCACACACATAGTTAAGGGTTGTAATCTTGTTCTTGCTGGTCAGACCTTCTCTATCGACCTCATACCTATCGTTCTTGGTAGCTTCGACGTTGTCATTGGGATGTGTTGGTGCATACGTCTGTCGAATTCGTCTTGTATCGAGTCTTGTATCTAGATAGGATAAACCAGAGCTTGATAGGCTAGAAAACAGGGTTTTAGTGTAGTTGGACCAGTTCACACGAACTGGCAGAGCCAGGTCATGCGAAGTGGCTACTTCCTATGAAGTGGGCAATGTCAGTTTCATGGGGACTGGATCATCTATATATAGTGAGCTCTTGTCATTTCATTTGAAACATTGCTGATTCCGGAGCAGAGGTGCTGCCGAAGTGTCAAGTCATCTGTAAAGCTTTCAAATCAATATACAAGACAATTAAAGTGAATCCTAGTGTGAATCAAGCTGTAATCAAGTCCGAATCATTGAATTCCGCCTTTGGTTTGGATTAGAACTCTTCTGATCGACTCGTTTAGGTCGAATCTCGATTCTACAAGTGGTATCAGAGGTCAGGAGGAGGAGTTCTTACCATTTCAGCTTGTTTTCACCGAAATTTCTGACTTCTACTCATTCTTCTTCACATTTTTCAAAATTAACAGAGTTTTCATGGTTAAAATGGATTGATTTCTTGATATAATACGCGAAACACAGTTTTAAACAATCTTTGAAAGAATTAGACCTAAAATCGACCCAAAACGTGATCAATTTTGTCAAAAACATATCCGATCGTATGACATCAGCATCCGTTCGCATGGAATAAGCTCAAGTCGCACGAATTGGACCTCCACTTAGCATGAAATGGTCCCAGTTCGTTTGAAGGTCCATCAGGTCGCATGAAATGGTCTCAGTTCGCTTGTAGATCCATCAGTTCGCATGAAATAAAGTCCCAGTTCGCATCAAAGTGACCAGGTCGTGTGAATAGTGTTCCAATCCGCACGAAGTGAACCGTGTGTCATTCAGCTCGTTTGAAATTATTCCCCAGGTCGTGTGAAGTGAGTGAATAGGTCCAGATCGTTTGAATTGAAATCCAGGTCGTGTGAAACAAAGTCCAGGTTGATTGAAACTTCAGAACGTTTGAATTTGAACCCCAGGTCGCACGAAATCCAGTTCAGTTCGTTTAGAATTGTGTTCAGCTCATTTGAAACTTTGATCAGTCCGTTTGAATAATCAGTATTTGTGAATTTTCTACACCGAAACATGGAAGAAGAGTTTTACAATGCTTTTGCTACTGAACAGGTCATTCCAGCTACCGTTGCTGAAACTGTTACTACTGAGAATGAAACAGGAACTTTCCAAAAATCGCCGAAGCTTATGTACATTGAGGATTTTAAAGGATGGCAAAACCGTTTTGAAAATTGGGTACAAGCTTATAAGTTTAATGCATGGGTTTCGTTAGATAAAGATTACATTAAACCGAAAGATGAACGTGGAAATGAAAAACCTTTAAGTGAATATTCAGCGAATCAGAAATTAAAATACACCAGTGAAAAAATGATGATTAGCATTCTCCAACAAGCGGTAAAAGAAGATATTTTTGTTTTGCTTCAACATGAAGAAACCGGTAGATCAATTTGGTTAGCGTTGCTCAACAAATTTAAGGGAAGTGCTGATATGATAAAAAATAAACGTGCATTACTAAAGAAATCTTTTGATATGTTTACAACTTGTAAAGGTGAGACGACTAAGAAGACTATCGATAGATATTGTCATCTTGTCCAGGAAATGAAAAGATTGGACATAAAAAAAGAAGATGATGAATGGGTTGATAAGCTAGCTGATGCATTACCACAAGATAAATGGGGAACATTTCTGTTGATTTTAAAGCATACCCAAAAACATGAAGATGTGAATTTGAGTAAATTCATTCAGAAGCTTGAAGAACATGAATTGGATGTTCAGAAAACTGCTATTATGAATAATCCAAGTGCCCAACAAGATATTAGTTTATACTATAGAGAAAGAAAAGTTGAGACTACACCAAGTCCGAAGATTCAGACTGCTTTCAGTGCTGATGGTACTTCTGGAACAAATGCTAGCACTACAACTCAGAGTGGTGGATATTCTTCAACTTATTCAAGCTTTGAATCAAAATTTTCACCAAGTTCTCAAACAAAAACTTCAACAAAATTTAATGGTCAAATTTTGCAATGCAATGTTACATTGAACATTCAAAATTTGTCTCCAGAAATTGCAAAACAACACATGGCATCACTTGCTACTGTGTTAGAGTCGTATGAAAGTTTGGTTGCTGGATGAATCGGAAATCCGATGCTCACCAAAGAGGATTATGACCAAATTGATTCTGAAGAACTTGAGTTGATGGACATCAAGTGGTGTTTAGCTAGTGTTTTGAGAAGAGCAGAAAAATTCGAACAAATCACCGGAAGAAATGATCTTCGTGATGCTGCTACATCTTGACTAGGTTTTGACAAATCAAAGGTTACTTGTTTTCGTTGCCAAGAAAAAGGGAATTTTAAACGAGAGTGTACAAACAGAGAAGCCACCGGAAGACAAGATCCGTTCGGAAACAACGATTATCATAGAAAAGCAATTTATCATCAGGTTGCTGAAAAATCAAAGGAGAGAGCTTGTTATGGTCTGTTAGAACAAAAGAATGAAAGGCCTCCGAATGGTGGTTTGATAGACCAAGAAGATGAAAGATTACCAGAGGGATTTAGCTGGGATAAATACATTCCGGATAAAAATTACTTAAAGAATAAAGCCTTTGTTGCTTGAATCTTGGAAGAAGAATCAGTCAAATCTAAGCCAAAAAGAAAGAAGATTTTTAAGTCATCAGAAAGTGATGAAGACACTGATGATGAGGAAGAGTATATTAATAACGCTAGATTAGAATTGGATCCATATAGTTTTAATTTGTTTTTTGCAGATAAGATCGAGATGTTGAATGAGAAAAAGGCTGCTAGACTGAAGAAAGAATTGGAATCAAGAAGGATTGTAGAAGAGGAAATTGAAGCAAGAAGAATTGCTGAAGAAAAGGCAAAAATGAAAGATGAAAAAGAAAATTTTGAAGAAAAATTGACAGAGAAGATTGAGGTTGAAGAGAATGAAGTAAAGATAGTATTTGATGAAGTACCGATGGTGACTGAAAAGATAGTTGAAAAAATCGTCGAAGTTGAAAAGATAGTCGAAGTTGAAAAGATTATCGAAGTGGAAAAGATTATCGAAGTTGAAAAGATTGTAGAGGTCACGAAATCTTGTCTGAAATGTTTGGAACCATGCAAACATTGTGAAGAAAAAGACAAGAAGTATAGTGAACTAGACAAGTTGAAGGCAAAACTGTTGTTCGATGTTAAGTATGTAAAAGAATCGTATGATGAGCTGAACAGAACGGTTAATAGTTTGAATAAGACAAACTTAGAAGTAGAAGCTGCTTCGATGATGATGAGTTCAACATTAATGACTAAGCAGAAAGCCATCAATCATTATATTGATGAGTGTGCAAAGATGAAGCAAGAATTAGAGACCGAAAAGATTGAGAATGAAAGAATCAGACGATTGCTGCTGAGTTATTCAAGTTCTGATTATTTGATTGATAGAGTTTATCCTACTGTTGCAGGTCTTGAAGCATTTCAAGATAAGAAGTCGGAATATACGGAAACTGGTAAGAAACAAAGTGTCAAGTATAACAAGTGTCTGCCTCCGATCTGGGAAGGTTATTCTCCCAGACCACAAGACTCAGAACAATTCAAAAAGGCAGTCAATATAAAGTTAAAGTCTGAAACAACTGATGAATTACCTGACAACATTGACGTCACATTTTCAGCGTCTGACACTGATCATGAGTCCGAGTTAATTAAGAAAGTGGTCGATCAGGTGTTGAATAAAGATGAAGAGTCAAAGTCGAAGTCTAAATCTGAAACGTCGAGTTCATCAGACAACAGTCCGATTTCACCTGTTAAAAGGGTTTATAATAAAGATTTTCTAATGTCAAAGAATAATTTGAATGACGAAACATTCAAAGTTGCATATACTTTGAATGATTCTGACAAATTATTTTCTGATGAAGAATTTCCAATAAGAAGTGTTAAAACTGAAATGATTAAAAAGGTTTTCAAATTAACAGAAATTAATATTTCTGAAATAAAAGATATAAATCTTAGTGAAAAACCTAAAAAATACACTTCAAGAGTTCAACAAAGATTGAACAAGAAAAAAAGGTTACAGTTCTGGTTCTTGTTATCGAAAGAAACCAAACCATAACAGTAATTTCAAAAAGAAAGGTTTAGGTTTTATTCCACCAGAAAATCATAAAAATGAGAAAACTTATAAATCAAAAACTAAATTTGTTTCAGGAGGAAGTTCGGAAGAAGAGAATGAGAAACCATTCAGGAGACAATCTAACAAGTAGTTTATCACTGAAAGGAAGAAGAATATGATGATGAAATCTGAAACGAGAGTTGAAAGAAGAACCTGTTTCAGATGTCAAAAATTTGGGCATATTGCTTGGAATTGTTCAAAATCTAACAACACAAAACAGGGAGTTGCTTCTAACTCTAAAATGAAAGAGAAGTGTGTTGATAAAAAAGAACAACCAACAGAAAAATTCAAAGAGTTCGAAAATTCGATTTTCGAAGTTGGAGAAAATTTGAAACATTTTTACAAAAGAAGAATCAATTTAAACAAACAGAAATGGGTTGTTAAATCTGAAACTAGTTCTGATAATGAATCTGACTCGTCAAAGTCAGAGGAGTCATCTGTTTTGTCAAGTGATGAGAATTTCGTTCCAGAAATGAACGATGAAAACTTTCCACCATTGTAAAAAGAAAACTTGAAGTTAAAAGTTGGAAAGATTGAGATCTCAGATCAATTCTTCCCTGGTAAAGAAGAATTTGATGCTGAAAAGGCTTTTAATGGAAAAGTGTTACATATTTTTGGGAAAATGGCCAATGGGAAGGTGAAAGGTGTTAAAGAATTTTATGAATCGAAAAGAAGTAAATGAAATGTTGATGGATCTCCCTTGATCGAATCGTCATGGGAGAGAACCTATAAAAAGTAAAATCCAGACTTGCCGGGGCTCCCAAGTTGGTAATCATGGAGCAGGAATCGGCATCATTCTTGGAAAAATGTTTTCGTGAAAAACCTAAAAGTGTTAGATTTTACAAGTGATGAAAGAATAAGAAAAGTGAACATACAAGTGGTAATGATGTGATGAAATCCCACAAACTAATTTTCCGGAGAAACCATTTTGATTAAAACAAACTTATGTGTTTTGTAATCTTAATGGGAAAATAGTTTGTTGTCAGGGGGAGTTCTGATTGTTTATGCCAAGTGGATGGAGAATTGAAGCAATTCACATCGGTTTGTCAAATTTTCTTTAAATGATTTTGAATTTTAGGGGGAGTAAGAAATTTCAGAAAATCGAAAAACACTAGAAAATTTGAAAAAGCCAAAAACATGATAAAAATTCAAAAATGAGTTTTGTTGTGAAATAAAGGAAATGATAGTACATCAGTGGACTATCACAGCACGCTAAAGAATTGGAAAGTCAAATGTGATAAACGATCTCACTGATGATATGCCAGTAGGTTTTTACACGCTTAGTAGATTGTATTTGTGATATAAACCTAAATTTCATATTCTTACTTATTTCGTGGGGAACATCTCTCGGATATATAGGTAACCCCTGAAATCTTGTTTGAAGGGCTTTCTATTTCTGACATACTAGGTCTTTGTGCGTGGTGATATCTGGGGTTAGGGCTGTAAACGAACCGAACGTTCAGCGAACAGTTCATGAACCGTTCAGCGGGAAGTTCGTTTATGTTCGTTCGTTTAATAAATGAACGTACATGAACAAGAAATTTCGTTCGATTAGTTAAATGAACGAACATGAACAGAGGTCTCGTTCGTTCGATTGTGTTCGTGAACGTTTGGTAAGGTGTTCGTGAACGTGTTCTTGAACATTCGTTGATTTGCATTCGTTTATATTCGTATGTTTGTGTTTTAATTGAAGATCTTTGTACTTTCTTATATTTTATTTGTATTTTTTATATTATTAAACTTTTATTTATTTTATTACCCTAACAATTAAACTAGGAAACCCACTTTCACCTTGTTTATCCATCATTCCCCTTTCATTTCTCATTATTTACATCGGCGAATACGATCAACCTCCGTTCCACAATAAGGGATTCAAGTTCGAGTTCTACTCTCTGGGCCATCTATCTTTATCCTTCGTCGCGTTCGCCAAATTTTTTTGTTCGTGAACCGTTCGCAAACACGCTCATTTCCTTAATGAACGAACACGAACATAAAATCTCGTTCGGTAAGTGTTCATGAACCGTTCGTGAACACATTTATTTCCTTAACGAACGAACACGAACAAGGCCTTGTTCGTGTTCGTTCGGTTCGTTTACAGCCCTATCTGGGGTATTATACCAGGACTTCTGATTTTGCGGGAGCAATAGCCTAGTCCTCGTATAATACTTTGCATTGCTTTAATCATAAATCTCACCCTCAGCATAAAAAATGATAAAACATTGAAAAATGCTAATCATGTGCTGTTGAAAAGAAGATCCCCAAGGGGACACACCGAAAGACGAACCATCATCTCTCTGATTTTGCGGAAGCAATAGACTGAGCTCTCATGGTCTCGCATTTAACCCCTTACAGATATCATTAGTGTACATTCACCTGTAAGACTGAATATAGGAGTCTGGATATGTGAGTATATTCTGAGGTGGGACACGCGAATAAGTTAAGTCCTTAAAACACTAATCTCGTATCTCGAAACAGTTGAACTTTGTGTGAAAATTTAAGTGGATCAGTATACTGACAATCTAAGTGAATCGTTTAAAACTTAAAGTGTTTATAGCTCAACGGTGCTAGTGATTAGTCTCATTAACTGATATGATCCTCTTACACAAACTCACAAAATTATTGTCTGAAAATATTTCTTTACTGTTTTTCATTAATGAAAAATTCAAAAAGATTTTAAGTGTGTTTTAGCATAAAATTTTGAAAAATCAAAAAGATTTTATTTCGTCTTATTTTCGACAACTGATGTTGGAAAGCTGATTTTCAAAATTCCAAGTGCTAAACATGATGAACAACAGGGTTGGGAGAATTTGTTTGATATGAAAAATAATTTTGAAATGATCAAATGGTTCATTAATTTGAAACCAAATTTGAGTGTTTTGAATACAAGTGGTTAGTAGAGATTCTAAATTTGTTAAATCTTAAAAATTGTGAATCTTACTGTTGGGTAGAGAATTATACAGGTTAAAGCCAGGTTCCTGATCTTGTTGCTACGAAAAGCCAGGAGACGTCCTGAAGTTGTGAAAGTGCTATGTCAGATTTCGATCCCGGAACAACTTAAGGGGGAGTCTGTTAGCATGAGGGAGTCTGAAGATGTTAAAGCTAGTTTCTGATCCTGGAACTATGTTCAAGATAGAAGCTGCTAAAGCTGATGAGAAAGAGAGAGATTGAAGGATGCTTACAGTGTCAAACACTTTGGAGAGAGCAAGAAGACTGATCAAGACTGAAGACTTGTCATACTGAAGACTCGACATCGAAGACTTCGTCAACATCCAAGGGGGAGTCTGTTGGTGCATATGTCTGTCGACTTCATCTTGTATCGAGTCTTGTATCTAGATAGGATAAACCAGAGCTTGATAGGCTAGAAAATAGGGTTTTAGTGTAGTTGGACCAGTTCACACGAACTGGTAGAGCCAGTTTATGCGAAGTGGCCACTTCCTATGAAGTGGGCAATGTCAGTTTCCTGGGGACTGGATCATCTATATATAGTGAGCTCTTGTCATTTCATTTGAAACATTGCTGATTCCGGAGCAGAGGTGCTGCCAAAGTGTCAAGTGGTCTGTAAAGCTTTCAAATCAATATACTAGACAATTAAAGTGAATCCTAGTGTGAATCAAGCTGTAATCAAGTCTGAATCATTGAATTCCGCCTTTGGTTTGGATTAGAACTCTTCTGATCGACTCGTTTAGGTCGAATCTCGATCCTACAGGATGGATTGGTTATCTCAACATCAAGCGGAAATTCTTTGCAAGGAGAAAATTGTCCACAACTCTTGTTCTGGTGAAGAACCCCTCGTGATTCGTGGTGATAAGAGTGGTGCAGTAGTAGGCATCATATCCTTCCTTAAGGCCCATAAGTGTTTGCGAAAGGGCCACACTGCTATTCTAGCCCTCGTTACTGATACCTCAACGAAAGAGAAGAAGATAGAAGACATTCCTATTGTACGCGACTTTCCTGAGGTATTTCCTGAAGAATTACCTGGTCTCCTACCTCATCGTCAAGTCAAATTTCAAATCGAGCTAGCTCCTGTAGCAGCACCAATAGCTCGTGCACCTTATCGTTTGGCTCCATCAGAACTAGAAGAATTGTCCACGCAACTGCAAGAGCTTTTGGACAAGGGTTTCATTCGTCCTAGATCTTCGCCCTAGGGAGCTCCAGTCTTGTTTGTGAAGAAGAAAGACGGCACTTTCCGAATGTGTATTGACTATCGTGAACTCAACAAGGTGACCGTGAAGAATCGTTATCCTCTCCCGCGTATTGATGATCTGTTCGACCAGTTGCAAGGGTCGAGCTTCTACTCAAAGATTGATCCAAGATCGGGATATCATCAGCTGAGAGTCCGAGATGAGGACATCTCCAAAATAGCATTCAGGACTCGTTACGGGCACTACGAGTTTCTTGTTATGCCTTTCGGGCTGACAAATGCACCTGCGGTGTTCATAGATCTTATGAACCAAGTGTGCAAACACTACTTGGATAATTTCATTATTGTTTTTATCGACGACATCCTGATCTATTCTAAGAGTCAGGAGGAACACGAGCAGCATCTATGACTTATTTTGGAACTTCTTCGAACAGAGCAGCTTTATGCTAAGTTTTCGAAATGCGACTTTTGGCTTCGTGAAGTCCACTTCCTAGGCCACGTGGTAAATGAGGATAGGATTCATGTGGATCCATCCAAGGTTGACTCAATTAAGAACTGTCCTGCACCCCGTACACCAACTGAGATCCGCCAATTCTTAGGTTTGGCGGGTTACTACAGAAGATTTATCAAGGATTTCTCAAAGATTACGCAACCACTCACTTCACTAACTCAGAAGGGTGTCACCTATCGTTGGGGTGATACACAGGAATCTGCGTGTCAGCACTTAAAGAAGAGACTTTGTAGCACACCTATTCTCTCGTTACCTGAAGGCACCGACGATTTTGTGGTTTACTGCGACGCGGCAATCCAAGGACTTGGTTGTGTGTTGATGCAACGTGAGAAAGTCATTGCTTATGCATCACGCCAACTTAAGGTTCATGAAAGGAACTACACTACCCACGATCTTGAGCTGGGAGCTGTTGTTTTCGCACTCAAGATATGGAGGCATTACCTGTACGGTACCAAGTGCACCATTTACACCAATCACAGGAGTCTCCGGCATATTTTCGATCAGAAGGAGTTGAATATGCGACAGCGTCGGTGGGTCGAACTTCTGAACGATTACGAATGCGTGATCAAGTACCATCTGGGCAAAGCCAATGTTGCGGCCGATGCCCTCAGTCGAAAGGAGACTAAACCTAAGCGTGTACGTGCGTTACAGCTTACCAACCACTCTAGTCTTCCCGCTCAGATACGAGATGCTCAGATTGAAGCGTTGAAAGCAGAAAATGTCAGGGCTGAGTCCCTGCGAGGATCGAAGAAACGGTTAGAACAAAAGGAAGACGGTGCTTATTACGTAACATGGCGCATCTGGGTTCCACTTTATGGGAAACTTACGTGAGCTTGTGATGGATGAAGCACACAAGTCTCGTTACTTGGTACATCCTGGTTCGGCTAAGATGTACCACGATCTCAACACTACGTACTGGTGGCCCCACATGAAAGCCAACATAGCAACCTACGTTAGTAAATGCTTGAATTGTGCGAGAGTCAAAATCGAGTACCAGAAACTATCAGGCCTACTTCAACAACCAGAGATCCCGACATGGAAATGGGAGCGAATTTCCATGGACTTCGTTACTGGCCTACCTAGATCTCAACGAGGAAACGATACCATTTGGGTGATCGTGGATCGACTGACCAAGTTTGCGCATTTTCTGGCTATCAAGGAAACAGATAAGTTTTCTACTCTAGCAGACATCTACCTAAAGGAAGTAGTTTCGAGGCATCGGGTGCCAACCTCCATCATATCCGATCGTGACGCACATTTTACTTCTGAGTTGTGGCAAGCGATGCATAAATCTTTTGGTTCTCTATTAGACATGAGCACGGCGTATCATCCTCAGACGGATAGGCAGTCTGAACGCACCATCCAAACCCTTGAAGACATGCTTCGGGCATGTGTAATCGACTTTGGTAACGGCTGGGAAAGACACCTCCCGTTAGTGGAGTTTTCGTATAACAACAGTTACCACACCAGCATCCAGGCTGCTCCGTTTGAGGCATTGTACGGACGTAAGTGACGATCACCTCTTTGTTGGGCAGAGGTTGGCGACAGCCAAATCACTGGCCCAGAACTCGTCATAGACACAACAGAGAAGATTGCCCAGATACGACAACGAATGGCGGCAGCTTGTGACCATCAGAAAAGCTACGCTGATAAGCGAAGGAAACCACTCGAGTTCCAGGTTGGGGATCGAGTACTACTTAAAGTCTCATCTTGGAAAGGTGTAGTTCGTTTTGGTAAACGAGGCAAACTCAACCCGCGATATGTCGGACCTTTTGAAATCCTAGAGAAAATAGGCAAGGTGGCCTACAAACTGAACCTACCTAAAGAACTCAGCAGAGTTCACAACATATTCTACGTGTCAAATCTGAAGAAGTGTATATCAGATGAGACCCTCATAGTTCCTCTCAAGGAGCTCACTATCGACGATCAACTGCGATTCGTCGAGGAACCAGTAGAGATTACTGACCGAGACATTAAGGTTCTCAAGCGCACCAGAATACCTCTTGTTCGAGTTCATTGGAACTCCCGTCGTGGCCCAGAGTTTACATGGGAACGAGAAGACCAAATGAAACACAAGTATCACCAGTTGTTCGAGAAAAGTGCAACCACTACTGAGGCTGAAGCTACTGCGGAATTTGGGGACGAAATTCCAAACCAATGGGGGGATGATGTGACACCCCAGGAAAACCAAGAAACCACGTAACCTAACTAGCTTCCTCAGTAACTACGTGCTAAATTTCGGGACGGAATTTCTTTCAAGTTGGGGATGATGTGACAACTCGAGTTTTCAAGGTCTTTCCTCGATACACTATTTGTTTCACAATTGTGTTTGCATAACTTATTTGCCTTGTAATTGTGCATGTTAGTTATATGTCTGAGATGTTTGTTTGATAGGTTGTGTTATTATTTAATTAATGTGATTAAGGTGTTTAGTTACATAAACTTGTGAAACTGTTTGAAAGTTAAAAACCCTACCTCCACGAAACTTAGGTGTTTCGCCACAAACCATCTCGACGAAACATCTTGAGTTTCACCACACCTCACTCGACAAAACCCAGGAGTTTCGTCATGGCCATCACGACGAAACATGGAGTTTCGCCGGCCCAAGTTTCTCCGAAGCCCAGTAAGGGCCCAACACTTGTACGCACATATATAACAAAGTAGGGTTGCACGATGTCACACAGTTGATTGATTTGCAAACCCTAGACTCTCTTCTCTCTCTTGCACGCGACGGCAATCACCAACCCTCTCGAATTCTTGCTAGTTCATCTCGTAACCGGTTAGTGTATAGATACCAATTGTGTGATTCTACCTTCTATCACATTAGGTTGCATGATGCCTTGGTAGTATGCTTTGATTTGTTACTGTACAATGATTGCTAGATATGATTTCATGGCTTATAGTGATGATTGATGATCTAGGGGATTATAAATGGTCAGATTGTTGTGATGGTGGATTTAACCATTTGATTAGAATGATATTTGTAAATGGTGTATTTGATAATCTGTTGTGGGAGGGTTAAATGATGAAATTGTCAATAGTTAGGGTTTTCAGTTGTTTATGTATAGTTAATGGATAGGTGGTATGGGTATATGCATAATGATGATCTGTTAATCTAGGGTTCATGTTTAGGGTTGCTTGTTTGATCCACTTTGGGGAAATTGGGAAGTGTTTACGGGAGTAGTTAGACAAATGTTTGACACTCTTAACACCTCAACGCTAGGCCTGGGAGTTTCGTCACTCATGTCGACGAAGAAACCCTGGAGGTTTCGTCATTAGCATTCTCGACGAAACACTTGGGAGTTTCACCATCTTTTTGTCAACGAAACTTGTGAGTTTCGTCAAGGGATAATCACGACGAAACCTGAGGGTTTCGCCATAGGGGGGATCACGACGAAATATGGGTTTCGTCAAGAGGGTGAATAAGCACAGTGAACTGAGTTGATTCTGTTGATGGATGACTATGTTAGTGAAATCATAACTAGGACATGTAATGTTGAGCATACATGCAAATTGTGGTCTTATATGAACTGGAATAACTGTTAAGTGCTATGTGGCGATTATTTGCTTGAATACACATTATGATCATGATTCTTACGTGAACTATGTGGATGTAAACTGATTTCATATGTATGCATACTATAGGCTTTGACTGATTAACTGTGAACAAGTAGATTAACAAACCGAGCAAACCAAGGTGAGTTCACACTTTCTATAAGGCATGGGATTCCCGGTGGTTGGGAATGTGTTAAGAAAGTAAAATGGAACCTGCATATTCTCCTCAGGTAGAATATGTACCTCCATCCTCGTTGAGAAGGATGACAACATTTTAACTTGCGTATTCTCCTTGTGTAGATTACATACCTCCGTCCTCGGTTGGGAAGGACGACAACCTATAACTTACTAGACAAAACTCTATCATGAAGTCCCTCATTTTTATATCGACTTAATCGCCGGGCCAATGGCGAGCGGGTCATTAGTTAAATAGCGCTATTAGGTTTGACAAGCCTCACACCGTGCCGAGAGGACGGGCGTGGACTAATGGATCTGGGCACTTAGTCAATGATGATAGACATTGACGTAGGTCACAACTTTTCTCGGTCAGTTGTCGATATGGTAACGGTCTAGTGGTTGCATGGGGTAGCCCCTACTGGTTATGGTTTGGGAAACAAGGAATTGATTAACTACTGGTTTTCAAATGAACTTATGGTTTTTGAAACAACTTTAATCTGGACAACCAACTGTGAACTCACTCAACTTTGTTGTTGACTCGTTGTTACATGCCTTGTAGGTCGATAGGTACTTAGCAGGAGCTTGCATGGAGGTGTCGTTATGGAGCATGGACATTTAGTGTTCATGATGAACTTAAACACTTTTAACTTATGATTTGGGTTTTAAACTATTTGCTTCCGCTGATAACTTAGATTTGTTAAACTGTTTTTGAACACCAATTATATTGTGTGGTTGGACTTTTATTTACTTTACTTTATTGTTCAATATGATTGGTGGCTTGATCCTGGTCAGTCACGCTTCCTGCGGTGATACTCCACTTGTGGATTTTGGGGGTGTGACAGATAAGAAGCGTCGGACTACACGACAATATCTTCATTTCCCTCCACAAAAGTTTATATCAGAGCCCGTGTTAAACTTTCTTTCAATTCTTGAAATGCATAATCCTAATCTGGACCTTATATGAACTTTAACTCCTTTCTTATTAGTTTAGTTAACGACGTCGCGATCTTTGAAAACTATTGTATAAATATCCTGGAATATCCTGCCAATCCGAGGAAGCTACGAACTTTCAATAACTCATTTATAGGATTCCATTGCTGTTGCAGCCCCCGACCCCTACCCCGGGAGTGGGAGCTGCGAGCCAGTCAAGTGGTATCGGTGTTTGTTAATTTGGCAGCGGAATTTAAAACATCAGGATCGTAGTTAGGAAATAAATCTCAGAGTTTCAAAACACCAAACTTTTATAATAAATAAATGGGATAAAACCAATGTTTCATTCATAATACATTTATAGGGATAAACCCTAATTATTAAAAACATAATCTCCTATTATTTAGGTAACTTTTATAGCCACTTCTTTAAGCCTTCAGTGCTCCATAGCTGGCTTCCTATAGCTTCACATTAAGTTACCTGAAACGCGTTTTAAAAAGATTTTATCAGCAAGAAATACAAGCGGGTGCATCCCAGTTTAATCAAAACAAGCTTTTATAACTTTACAGTATTGAGAGTGATTACAATGTTTATATCTACAAATATACTCATTCAATATTTTTCTTCATGTTGGCAGTTCCATGACTGTGGTCATATTACTATTGGCTAACTCTTTGTCCAATAGTAACGCTTTACTAGTAGTGTATACAAAACCCCACATTCCGGTAGCAATTGTAGAATACAAAGACTCAATCACTGTAAATATAACTGAAAATATTTGAGGTTTGTAAAACACTTTGGTAGAAAAAGAGAATGACTCACTTTGTACACTTAGGCAATTCTATAGCTTCCTGTGGCTTTTCCTGATTATTTTCTATTAAAAATAAACAATGCACATGTGTTAGTAAGATAACCCAAATCACATTAGCCATACAACAAGTGATAAAACTCCAACAAACTTAGTCAGGCAGAGCCTCGGCATGCGTTACAAAGCCCTAGATCAATCGGGTAGGGTAACGAAATAGTGATCGGGGGTTAAAATACTTACAACGAGGCAGAGCTTCGTGTTTTAGGGGTATAATATCACGCAACTTTTAGCTATAATAAGGGCTGAGAGAAGAAACAGAAATGAATGATCTGCAACTGAGGCCGAAGGCCTCTTTTATAGGCTTAAATGGAGGTCTCTCGCGCCCCGCGAGAGCCTTGTTCCTTTCCTTCGCAGCCCGCGAGGGGCACCCTAGCTACAGCTAGGGTTGCCTTCTCACAACATAGACCTGCCACACATAAGACACGTGGCGCAAGGGGAAGTCCGTCAACCATAGGGGTCTCGCGCCCCACAAGCCACCTAGTGGACTCGGTCGCGGCCCGCGAGCGACCTAAATTTTAATATTTTATTTTTATAAAAAAAACCAAGGTTATGTGGGTCCAGTTCTCGTATACGGGGTGTATTTAGGGCGTTTTTATGAGGGTTATTATATCCTCCCCATCTTGTTTTAAATCTCGTCCTCAAGATTCACTGGAACATGTGTGGATATTTCCGTTGCATTTCTGACTCGAGCTCCCAAGTGTATTCTGGTCCTCTCTTTGAATCCCATTTTACTTTGACCAGAACTAATCTCTTGTGTTTGAGATTCTTGATTTTTCTATCTTCAATCTGTAGTGGTTTTCCTACAAACTTAAGTTTTTCATTTACCTCTTTGTCCTGAAGAGGTACTACCAGTGATTTGTCTACTAAGCATTTCTTGAGATTACATACATGAAATACATCATGTAGTCCTGCCATTTCCTCTGGTAATTGTAGCTGATAAGCTACTGGTCCTATTCTTTTGATAATCTCAAAAGGTCCAACTTACCTTGGGCTTAGCTTTCCTCTTTTACCGAATCTGACCACTCCTTTCCATGGAGAAACTTTTAATAATACCTTATGTCCAACTTGAAATTCCAATGGTTTTCGTCTGTTATTTGCATAACTCTTTTGACGATCTAGTGCTGCTTTTAGTCTTTCCTTAACTTGAATTATTTTGTCAGTTGTTTCTTGCACTATCTCTGGTCCAGATAGTTACTTTTCTCCAATCTCTGCCCAACAGACTGGAGTTCGGCACTTTCGTCCATAAAGTGCTTCAAACGGTGCAACATTGATGCTGGTATGATAGCTGTTATTGTAGGAAAATTCTATTAATGGTAAATGATCATCCCAATTTCCTCCAAAGTCAATTACACAGGCTCTAAGCATATCTTCCATTGTCTCAATTGTCCTTTCGCTTTGTCCGTCCATTTGAGGATGATAAGCGGTGCTTAGATTCAACCTGGTTCCCATTGCTTTTTGGAAACTTGTCAAAAAATGAGATGTAAAAATGGCTACCTCTGTCAGACACAATAGATAAAGGAATTCCACGTAATGAAACTATTTCATTTACATATAACTTGGCTAACTGTTCCATACTAAAAGTTTCCTTCAAAGGTAAGAAATGAGCAGATTTGGTCAATCTGTCTACAATCACCCATATTGTATCATTACCTTTTCTTGTCTTGGGTAATTTGGTAACAAAATCCATTGTTATCAATTCCCATTTCTAGATTGGCATCTCTAATTGCTGCAATAACCCTGAAGGTTTCTGATGCTCAACTTTAACCTATGAACAGGTTAGACATTTAGCAACATAGTTTGCTATATCCTTTTTCATTCCTATCCACAGGAAATTCTTTCTTACATCTTGATACATCTTGTCACTACTGGGATATATCGTATACTTAGACTTATGGGCTTTTTCTAGGATTTGGTTTCGTGGGTTTCCTTGAATAGGTATCCAGATCCTTTTCTTACGGAATCTCCAAATTCCATCTGTTCCTTTTTCTAATTCCTTAATCATACCTTCCAATCCTTCAGCATCGTCCTTGATTGTTGTTTCTTGTATTTCTCTAATTTGCTCATTTAAATCTATCGGCATATTTAGTCTGAGAGAGCGTACTCGTTTTGGCTTTTCATGATACTTTCGACTTAAAGCATCAGCTACTACATTAGCTTTTCCTGCATGATACTGGATATCACAATCATAATCACTAAGAATCTCCATCCATCGTATCTATCTCATATTTAATTCCTTTTGTTTAAAAACATATCTTAAGCTCTTATGATCTGTAAATACAATGAACTTACTACCGTAAAGATAGTGTCTCCAAATCTTAAGGGCAAAAATTATGGCTCCTAACTCTAGATCATGGGTTGTATAGTTCTCTTCAGGTTTCTTAAGCTGTCTAGAGGCATAAGCTATAACATTTTGACGTTGCATCAACACACATCCGTATCCTAACTTAGACGCATCATAGTAGACTACAAAGTCTTCAGTTCCTTCTAGCAAAGCGAGTATGGGTGCATTGGTTAACCTTTGTTTTAAAATCCTAAATGCTTCCTCCTATTTTGGTACCCATTCAAACTTAATTGATTTGCAAGTCAGTTTGGTTAATGGAATGGCTATCCTAGAGAA
This sequence comes from Helianthus tuberosus, assembly GCA_030545235.1. Classification (NCBI taxonomy): domain Eukaryota; kingdom Viridiplantae; phylum Streptophyta; class Magnoliopsida; order Asterales; family Asteraceae; genus Helianthus; species Helianthus tuberosus. The sequence goes on along the minus strand of CM060426.1, from coordinate 53,569,677 downwards.
ATCTTGAATAAAACGTCTATAATATCCTGCCAGTCTAAGAAAACTTCTTACTTCCGCTGGTGACTTAGGGACTTTCCATTTGGTAATCACCTAGATCTTTGTGGGATCCACATGAATTCCTTCATGATTAACCAGATGCCCAAGGAATTGCACTTCTTGCAACCAGAATTCGCATTTAGCATAAAGCTTTTCTTTTCTCAACAATGTCAGAAGTATATGCAAGTGTTCTGCATGATCCTCTTTACTCTTAGAGTAAATTAGAATATCATCTATGAAGAAAATTATGAATTTATCCAGGTATGGCTTACATATCCTATTCATCATGTCCATAAATGTGGTTGGGGCATTGGTTAAACCAAATGGCATGATTGTAAATTCATAATGATCGTACCTTGTTCTGAAAGCAATTTTAGTAATGTCCTCTTCCTGTACTTTCAATTGATGATATCCTGAGCGTAAATCTATCTTAGAAAAGAATCAAGCTCCTTGAAGTTGATCGAACAGGTCATCGATTCTCGGTAGTGGGTACCGACTTTTAATCGTAACCTTATTCAATTCCCGGTAATCAATGCACATACACATCGATCCATCCTTCTTCTTGACAAATAACACCGGTGCTCCCCATGGTGATGAACTAGGCTGTATAAAAACTTTGTCAAGTAGTTCGTCCAATTGTTTCTTCAGGTCCTGCATTTCCGTAGGTGCTAGTTGGTATGGTGCTTTGGCAATCGGTGCCGTTCCGGGTATTAGGTGAATTCTAAATTCAACCTCTTGATCTGGCGGTAATCCAAGTAACTATTCTGACATCTGAGAATTTAGATACCACGGGAATATCTTTTAATTCTTTTCCTTTAGTGTTAATGAGTACTAAAATTATATACACAGTTTCTCCTTTCCTTGCACAACTAACAGCTTTCATCACAGAGATGAACTTTATGGTTTTCGTCGGTTTGTCTCCTTTAATTGTGATCTTTTCACCAATTGGTGCACTAACTTGCACAGACTTTTAATCACACAAAATACTGGCATGATTGGCTACCAACCAATCCATTCCTAGTACGACATCAAACCCGGCTAGATTCATTGGAAAGAGATTAGCAGTAAATTATGGTTTAGAATTTCTATCCAGGCTCCTTGCAGGATTTCTCTTATCTTGATAGAATCTCCATTTTCCGTTTCCGTTTCCACCACACAGTCGTGTTGAAGTTTCGTTAATGGTTGATTTAGAAGTTTGTATAAAGAAGTATTGATAAAACTTTGGTTTGCACCAGAGTCAAATAATACTTTGGCAAAAATATCATTAACTAAAAACGTACCTGCAATCACATTTGAAATCATCTTGGATTCTTCAGCTGTCAGAACGAATGCTCTGGCATTCTTCTTGGGTCCTTCAGTTGTCACACCCTGACTTTTGCGGAAGCGTGATTATGGTGTGACTTTCTTAATACCATAGCATTCAATCATAACAACACTATATGATAAAACCATAAGATGTTCCTCCATAAATTAAGTTTGAAAATACCACAACATACTTGTCTGAAACGTAGACTCCAAATTTAAGTTACAACCACCACATGTTTTAAAGAGAGTTCACGAAGACTCAACAAAAGACCTTAAATAAAACCGAGTTTAGAACCATGTATCTCGTCCATGATTAAGATACATCTCCTAAACCCTAACAACTTCGGATGACATCTTTTATTCATGACGCAACTTGAAACATGCAAACACCCGCCAGATCCACTTAATTCCCTGAAATATATGTAGTTTAAAAACATCAACGAAAGTTGAGCGAGTTCATGTGTTTGTGTATATGTATGTATATAACCTTTGTAAACAGTGTATCTATGTATGTTTGTAAATCCCGGTATGAAAGCAAACAAGGAAACAGATCACCACTGGTTTGCAAGGACACTGGTATATGTGACGGCGTACGAAGGCTCAAACCTAGCAAATTTGTACCGGGCTTCCGGCTGTAAGACATAGTCACCCTATGGGCCACCCTGGTCCTCATGGGTGTGGGCTCGCTACACCCAAATAGATCTATCACTCATGCCCCTCGGTCCTTATACGAGGATTAATGGTCTCAAGTGTGCGCCTACCCATTCACATGATCTACTGTACTTTCCTAGGCTAACAATACCAATTGTATTTGTATGTAATCCTTTTGTAACATGTATTTCACCCCCGAAGTTAATAAACAAAACAATTTAAAGAAAAGGGGGACATGAACTCACTGTCTTGCGTCTTCAGTACTCGTAACTCAAATCCCTTCAGCAAACACGACTACCTACAATGTACTAACGTCTATTAGACGAACGGGTCGTGCCTTGTCTTAGTACTAATGTTTTTGAGTTACGTTTCTGATATCATTCTAATTTATACAATTATTGTCAAAATAATTAATATTTCAACTTAAATTATATTTATAAATTTTGGAATAATCGTTAAACAATATTTTTGTAATAATACTTCTCAAGTATTTATACTCGTATTTCCTTCCCAAGGATGGGGGTATCTTATACATGTGTATTCGTATTCCGGTGTGTATTTATACGTACGAGAATACATATTTTCTTGTATTTGTTAGGTATTTTTATACTCAGTTTTGTGTTAAACCTTCCGGGATATTATTTCTAATAAAAGTCCACTAATATATATACAATTCCCAATATATATATATATATATATATATATTTAAGAATTATTACTTAGAAAAATTATTTATAATTTTTCCTTTTTAGTAAAAATATTTGTAGTTCCAAAATAATATATTTTCAAGTCTAACTTTAGAAAATATATAAACTTATTTTTATCCAAAAATAATGTATTTCAAGTTTATCCAAGAAAATATAAATTTTTTGCAAAAATCATATATCTTCTAAATATTCCAAGAAAATATATTTTTATTTCCCAAAATAATATATTTTCTTCTTGTCAAAAATATAATATAACTTTGTGTTAATCATAAAAATCATATTTTCATTTCTTGTGTTCAAATATCATTTACCAAAAATATATTTATAAAGGTATTTTCCGGAATATTTTGTAAGTTACATTCTTTCGTTCGGTTTCCCAATATTATATGTGTAACTTATATATTTATTCCATGAGATTTTTGGAATTATTTTTTATTGTAATTTCTTGGTATTTTGTTAAGTTATATTATTTTAAATCCTAAAATAATATAACTAATACACAAAGTATATAATTAATCACACACATCATGTCTTTAATGTATATATATTCTAAATATATATTTATCCATTTTTATTTATAAAAACCAACCTCCAATATTTGTATTTTTGTAACAAAAATTATGGCAAAGTTTATATGGAAACACATGGTTAAAATATACTTGTTTGAAAATATTTTTTAAGTGTTTTTATTTTTAGAAAATTTTGTCATAGTTTCCCCTAAAAATGGAGGTTCCCATGCTTTCAAAGCATATCATTTTTTTTAAAATCATCACAAACAATCGACAACTCAATCAACACTTACCAAGTGCCAAAATCATGTAATTTATTTAACAACATGAACTTGAACTTTTATAAAAACTTGTAGTAACTTACTAGTGTTTTTAGTAAGTCTAGTTACCCTTAAAAATATGGTTATTTATTTAAAAACTTCATTTGTAAAGAAGTTGGGTGTTTACAACTTCCAAACACATTTTCTAAAAATGCATCTCTTAGTAATCTTTTTGTTACACAAGTGTTTCTACACTTGTTTAACCCTTGAAAATAAGTTTGGTTTATGTAAGAACCAAGTTTGTATAAATTTTGTTACTTAACTTAGTTTCTTGAGAAAACTATCTAGGAAATCATCCTCTTACAAGACTTGTATTGTGTTTAAATCATCATCACATATGAAAACAAACTTTATTATTCAAGTTCATGTATACAAAGTATGATAATCTTGGTCTTTCACAAGATCATCATCTTAACTTACTAGATCATGTGTTTAATCACAATCTAGTAGGTTTCATATGATGTCTAACATCATAAACACAAACAATCAATCATCAAGAAGCAAAACAACACTAAACAATATGTATTCTTATGTTATTAAGCTTATGTTAAAGGTTCATCTTCATGCTCATTAGTGTTCTTCATGATTTTCATCACATATCATCTTTTAACCAACTAAATAAGAAGTAAATTCAAGTGACAAGAGTCTTACTACTAGTACAAGGGCTAGGGATGAACTCAAGAAGATGAAGATGATAAATGTGATGGATAATAGAAAATGAAAGAGGTCCTTGAAGATCCACAAGCACCAAGCTTCTTAACTTAGCTTCTAACACCTTGTGATCACCTTGGAATGGATGAACAAAGCTTGACAATGGTGGTGGTGTGGTGGGTGTTTTCGGCCGAGAATGGAGGGGAGAGGGAGGAGAGTTAAGTATGTGTTTAGTGTAGGTGTGAGAGATGAGCTCTAATCCTTTCATGCATTTCTTATAACCATGTTCTCCTTTTAACCCATGGATAATGTGTTCACTAAGTACATGGCAAATCCCTTAACAAATCTTCATAAGATCAAGTAAGATCAAGGGTGGGCCACACCCTTGTGACCCTCCACCATGGGGGGGGGGGGTATAGGGTTGGGTTGTGATGGTAAGTTAGGAGATTTAGTTGAAATCTAAGTTTAATAGTTAGGTGTTATGTGTATTAGGTGTTATATAGTGTGTTAGGGTGTTCGGGGCTCATAACTAGCTTGGAAGCATTAAAGCAATGCTTCTAGTGTAATTTTGGTGTTTCGGGTAGTGTCCGATTGTTCGGTTAGATACTGGTTCGTTAATGTGCTAAACTATACCGTTTAGCGTCCTTTATGTACCTTCTTGTGACACTTTTAACTCCCGACACTTAGGAAAACATTCAGGACCATTTAGTCATATTTTTGCATGATACTAGGATGTTAAAATACTGATTTTTGCTGATTTATGCTGAATTCAGCACTTTATGTGGGTTTTAGGCACTTCCCGGCACTTAAACTATCATTTAGGAATGCAGTTTTGTGGTCCTTACTTCCTTACACATCATACTAGTGTAGTACTTAGTCTTTGGTTCATACTGAGTTTCAAAACACTGTCTGTCTATTCACTGAACTTCGTCAGCATTTTTTTTTCTGAGTTATCCGCTAACTGTGCTAACTGTGCTTTGCGCATCGTTTATGTCAATATGGTTTGCATGTAATAATGATGTGACATTATGCAATATGTGATGCACATGTAAGTATGATGCTGTAATCAGAAAGCAATTAAATGTAATTCAGCACAGTCATTAAGCATTAATCAAGATTAATTAATTGTACGGATACCTGGATTTTTGACAGTTGTCACATTCTCCCCTGTTAAGAAAATTTTGTCCCGAAATTTTAGTTCTGCTACTAGTTGTAGGGGAGTTGGGGAACAAATGCGGGTATTTTGCTTTCATGCGATCCTCATGCTCCCAAGTGTACTCTGGGCCGTGATGCGCGTTCCATCGAACCTTGACGAGTTTGAAACTACTCCTACGTGTCTTGTTAATCTTCCAATCAGTAACCTCAACAGGTTCTTCGGTAAAGTGGAGTGTGTCGTCAATGTGAACTTCATCGGCAGGAATGACAACTGTTTCTTGAGTTGGACTCTTTTTTAGATTAGATACATGAAATGTATCATGAACTCCATTCAGTTCTGTGGGTAGATCCAACTTGTAAGCTACGAGACCAATCCTCTCCAGGATTTTGAACGGTCCAATATATCGCGGGTTCAACTTTCTATGCTTCCCAAAGCGTGCTACACCTTTCCAGGGTGAGACTTTTAGTAAAACCATGTCTCCCACTTCAAAATCCAAAGGTTTCCTTCTTTGGTCTGCATAGCTCTTTTGTCGATCGCGAGCCGCCTTGATGCGTTCTCGGATCTGTATAATCTTGTCTATCGTCTCTTGAACCAATTCGGGACCAACAAGCTGTCTATCACCCGCATCTGCCCAGCATAACGGTGATCGACACTTGCGTCCGTAGAGAGCTTCAAATGGTGTAGCTTGAATGCTTGCATGGTAGCTGTTGTTATACGAGAATTCTACCATAGGTAGATGAGTATCCCAACTGCCACCCAAGTCCATAACACAAGCTCGTAGCATGTCTTCTAGCGTTTGAATCGTTCGTTCGCTCTGACCATCTGTCTGCGGATGAAATGCAGTACTCAAATTCAATTGGGAGCCAAAGGCTTCTTGGAAGGATTGCCAAATCCTTGACACAAATCTTCCGTCTCTATCAGAAATAATCGAGATAGGCACTCCATGTCGTGCAACTATCTCCCTGAGGTACAACTCAGCAAGCTTGCTAGTGTTATCCTTTTCCTTGATCGCCAAAAAGTGTGCATATTTGGTCAGACGGTCTACGATTACCCAAATCGTGTCATGACCTCTGGGTGTCTTTGGTAACTTCGTTATAAAATCCATTGAAATATGCTCCCATTTCCACATGGGTACTTTAGGTTGCTGCAGAAGACCTGAAGGCTTCTGATATTCGGCCTTTACCTTGGCACAAGTCAAACATTTGCCAACATACGTTGCAACATCACCTTTTAGTCTTGGCCACCAATAAAAATCCTTTAAATCTTGGTACATCTTATCCGATCCTGGATGGATCGAGTACCTTGACTTGTGAGCTTCATCGAAAATCACGTCTCTAAGACCACCAAAGAGGGGAACCCAAATTCGTTTCATGAAACACAACGTTCCTTCCTCATTGGGTACTAACTGTTTCTCCATCCCACTGAGATATTCATCCTCAAGATTCTTCTCCTGAAGAGCTTCTCTCTGCGCAGCACGGATGCGCAATGAGAGGTCTGTCTGAATAATCATTTCCAAAGCCCTAACCCTTATGGGCTTGATTCTCTCCTTCTGACTAAAGGCGTCTGCTACTACATTCGCCTTTCCTGGGTGGTACTTGATCTCGCAATCATAATCGTTTAACAACTCAACCCATCGTCGTTGTCTCATGTTAAGCTCCTTCTGATCGAATATATGTTGTAGGCTCATGTGATTAGTAAAGATCGTGCATCGGGTGCCATACAAGTAATGTCACCAGATCTTTAATGCAAACACCACTGCGCCTAATTCCAAATCATGCGTAGTGTAATTTTTCTCGTGAACCTTCAACTGGTGCGAAGCATAAGCTATAACCTTCTGTCGCTGCATCAGCACGCAGCCTAAACCTTGACGCGAGGCATCGCAATATACCACAAAGTCATCAGTGCCTTCAGGTAGGGATAAAATCGGTGCATCGCAAAGCTTGTTCTTTAGCAATTGAAAAGCTTCTTCCTGTTTATCTCCCCATTCGTATTTCTTATCCTTCTGAGTAAGGGAGGTCAACGGTTGAGCGGTTTTAGAAAAATCCTCAATGAATCTGCGGTAATATCCTGCCAAACCTAGGAACTGACGGATCTCGGTTGGTGTCTTCGGAGTCTCCCAATTCTTGATTGCCTCGATCTTGGTGGGGTCCACGTGGATTCCATCTTCGTTTACCATGTGACCGAGGAATTGAACCTCATGCAACCAGAACTCGCACTTCGAGAACTTTACGTACAATTTATCTTCCTTAAGCAGCTCTAAAATGGCTCTTAGGTGTTGTTCATGTTCTTCCTTTGTCCTTGAATAAATGAAAATATCGTTGATAAACACAATCACAAATTTATCGAGATATGGCTTGCAGACTCTATTCATCAAATCTATAAATACTGCTGGCGCGTTTGTCAGACCGAACGACATTACTAGGAACTCGTAGTGTCCATATCGAGTCCTAAAGGCAGTCTTTGGAATACTCTCTTCTTGAATTCTCAACTGGTGATAGCCTGATTGAAGGTCGATCTTGGAGTAAAAACTCGAACCTTGTAGTTGATCAAACAGGTCATCAATCCTTGGCAAAGGATACCGATTTTTAATGGTTAACTTGTTTAGCTCTCGGTAGTCGATGCACATGCGGAAACTACCATCCTTCTTCTTGACAAACAAAACTAGAGCTCCCCAAGGCGAGAAGCTTGGTCTGATAAATCCCTTATCCAAAAGTTCCTAAAGTTATGTTGACAGCTCTTGCATTTCTGAAGGCGCAAGTTGATAAGGTGACTTGGCTACAGGCGCGGTGCCTGGAACCAATTCAATGTGAAATTTGACTTGTCTTTGCAGCGGCAATCCTGGCAAGTCTTCGGGGAAGACTTCAGGATATTCCCTCACAACTCAGATGTCTTCTAACTTTGTCTCAGCGGCTTCTTTGTCCACAATGTGTGCCAAGAAGGCAACACATCCTTTTTGCAAACATCTTCGGGCTTTCAAACAACTAATGATCCTTAGAGGTGTATCATGTTTCTCTCCATGCACCACAATTGTCTCTCCATTCGCCATCGGAATGCGAATGATCTTCTCATGATATACGATCTCCGCTCGGTTACTCGATAACCAATCCATTCTGACTACCACGTCAAAGCTTCCCAACTCGACTGGCAGAAGATCCAGCGTAAACTCGTGCTCCCTAAGCTCTATTACGCAACCTCTAATGACTTCATTCGCATCTACTAGCTTTCCATTAGCTAGCTCTATCGAGTACGGAATATCTAGCTTACTAGCTACTAACCCAAGTATTTTCTTAAATTCTAAGGATACAAAACTATAATTGGCATCGGTATCAAACAATACAGATGCAAAGCGTTGGTTGATAGGGAACGTACCAGTGACTACGTTCGGATCTTGGCGAGCTTCCCTAGCTCCGATGTTGAAAACTCTTCCCTGAGCTTGGTTGATCTTTGGGCATTCTCTCTTGAAATGCCCCATATCCCCACAGTTAAAGCAACCTGGTCCCCGACCATTTCCATTTCCATTACCACCCTGGTTGTTGTTTGCTCCACGGTTTCCACTACCAGCTTGATTTCCAAAATTACCACGATTACCATTACCGCCATTTCCTCCTTGATTGCAGTTTCCATACCCATTACCGCCATGGTTACCATTTCCATTCCCGTTGCCATTACCTCTCAGACCACCATTACCACGACCGGCACCATACCAGCATGTTTCCTTGGCATGGCCAATTTTTCTGCACGTCTCACACCTTCCACCTCGGCATCGTCCAATGTGATGCAACTGACAGGCATCGCATCTGGGCAAGGTGCCCATATACCCTTTTCCTTTGTTTTCAACACCAGTCTTGACCTCGGCTGGTGCGTTTGCTTCCTTCTTCTTTTTAGCACTGCTGGTACCTTTCTTAAAATTTGCGAACTTGCTTTTGTTCTCACTTGATGAATCAACGTGAGTCTCCTTCTTCTTTTGGTTAGAAATTATGAACTTGTTCAACCTGATCGCTTCTTTAGTTAATGCTACACTCAGATCAATAGCCTCAGTGATCGTTGCAGGCTTTGATGTCGTCACCATGCTCATGATTTGGGGTGCCAATCCCCAAATAAAACGCTTGATGCGCTTGAATTCCGGATCAACCATGTAAGGAACGACGCGAGATAGGTCATGAAATCTCTGCACGTATTCAACAATCTTCGGACCATCCATCTTGAGGTTCCAGAATTTAGTTTCTTACTTCTGGATCTCGGCTCTTGAACAGTATTTCCTACACATGAGTTCCTTCATTTCATCCCATGTCATGGCATATGCAGCCTCTTCACCCAAGGTCTAAACTTGGAGATTCCACCATGATAGCGCTCCGTCTAAAAACAATCCAGATATGTAGGTGACCTGGTGCTCCGGCGCACACTTGCTCATTCTTATTACAAAATCAGTTTTCTCCGTCCATCTAACAAAAGCTACAGCACCCCCGGTGCTGTAACACCTGTGTCATTTCAACCATCAAACAAATGCCAAACCAATGAAATATTTTATTTCATACTTTGGACTTGTATAAATATATGTATCGTTTACACATATCAATTCTTGTTCGATTTCAAGCTCTAAATCGCTTTCTGGAAGGTTATACGCGCACTAATGCGTAAATATAACCAGTTTAATGCAACGAACACTCCGGAATAGTGAAATAGGCTTAACATACCTTAAATAACCTATACATAACTTAGATATAAGTTTTGGAAGGTTTGGTGTGGTGAAATCAAAGTTAAATCGCTTACAGGGACTAAAGTTGACAAACTGCGAAAGTATACCAATTTGAACTGTAACAGACATTCCGGAACATGACCATAAGTTAAACATACCATAAATATCCTTTACATAGCTTAGAAATAGGCTTTGAGGGGTTCGGTATGCTAAAATAAACTTTTGGGTCATTCAGGGACTAAAAGTGTCAAAAAGTGCACGAGTTTGCATTTTCGCGCATAACTTACGTTCTGAATACATCCGGACATCCAAAAATTTATGTGAGCATGACTATATTATATTTTAGTGTTCTCCATAAGAAAAATCCATTCGTCACGTCATTTGGATCGTTTTTCGCGCTTGTGCGCATTCCGTCGTAATTAAGCGAACATCGCGTTCGTACGACCAAACGAACCAACATCCGAGATATTTTTGAGCATGTTTTGAGTCCCCTATACTTTAACTTCATTTTAGAGCCTTGAAATGAGGTTAACGGGGTTCAAACGCATCGAAAAAGACCTTAAACACGTGCAGGGACCATTTCTGCCAACTTTGAAACATTTCTGAATCAGAGGGGTGCTAGCGTAGCGCGAGCCCTAAAGGCTTTACCCGTCGCGCTACGCGACTGCCTATTCTGGACAGAAAACATGTAGAAATATCATTTTTGCACTTTCGGGACCAGATTCGATGTATAAACAGCTGTTTAATTCACAACCACACATTCTAACATGCTTAGTCAGCGGATAAGGATGAAATTTAGGCACCATAACTTTGCAACACATGTATGGATGGAATTTAGGCACCATAACTTTGCAACACATGTATGGATGGAATTTAGGCACCATAACTTTGCAACACATGTACGGATGGGATTAAGGCACGTTTTCCATGAAACGATCTTAACGGTTCGGGTATTCCTATAAATACCCATCCACCCCCATTGCTAAAATCACTAGAATCTTGATCTTAGGAACTCTAAGTTGAAACCATTGTTTCATACCTGAGATTCTTGGATCGAGATTAGCATTCGGGGACCCTTCGTAAGTATTCTTTCGTTCTTTTCCTTATTTTACTGCTTTTCGAGTCAGAAAGTCAAACTTTGTTTGACTTTCAGCGTTGACCAGTAATGGTCAATGCGAAGTTCGTTTGAACTTCGCAACGTGAGTGTAATCACGTTGGTCATAGTCCCTTGGGACTATGCCCACTGATTACCACGTTGTCTAGGGTCGTAGGGTAAGCGATCTAATAAATCGCTTATACCTCGAACCCGACCCAGTTTGGTCGATCATTAGGATCCGACCAAATACATTAGGTGACCCTAGTATAGGGCATAACCTTCCGAGGTTATACCCTATGGTCACATCGTTTAAGTAGTTGTATGATAGGTAGTTTATATGCCTTAGGTAAATTACCAGAATACCCTTTTCATGTATAATTGGTAATTAAGCATATGTAACCTAAACCTTTGTCACATAACTGATTATGTAACATGTTTAGGCATATAACACTTGTCATAGGGCTAGTTAGGCGGTCCGAACGCGTTTCACGCGAACGACGCGTTAAAGTAGCATAAGCTTCCTAAACGGGTCGTAATGGGTCGTAAACAATTATGTTAGGTTTCATTTAGTATGTAGGCTTTGTTAAACCAAATGACACGAGTCTCTACACTCGTTTGGGTTACAAACCCTAATGCTACCCAATCTTCCGATCTAGGTCCGGTTAATTAACATAGTTACCTATAGTAGGTGCCGTTTGATTCCGTGATCTCTATCTTTGCTTGGTGGTTATCCTAGGACTTCTGAGCAATCTCAAGTGAGTACATAGACCCCTCTTTTACTGTTTTCCAAACTGTTTTGGGGTGGAACACATGTGCCTACTTGTTACTTTCATGCTTTCCTGTTTTGACATCATATACTTGCTATGTTCGTTAGTACATTATAGTACATGATTTCATTACATCTTATGCTAGGTGTGCCCATTGTGTGCATTACTTGGTACATTGTTTTACATTACATTTTGTTGCATATGCTCATCCAGTATATGAACACATTATATTACATTTTGAACCGTTAAATAACTATTTGACTATGTGAACCGTTGAAATCATTTGACTCTGTGAACCGTTTGTATCTGTGAACCGTTTGTATCTGTGAACCGTTTATATCTGTGAACCGTTTGTATCTGTGAACCGTTTGTACTCTGTGAACCGTCTGTATCTGTGAACCGTTTGTATCAGTGAACCGTGTGAACCGTATTTGACCATACATAAACATTTCTACAACTGTTAAACATTACTTTGGTGTTTTGGTTTGATTAAGTGATTAAGTAACGATGCGTGTGTAATATGATACAAGCATGGTGGATACGCCGCTGGTACTTCCTATATATAAGTGTTTGTATGGTATTACATATTGTAGCGTTATTTGAATCATTTCAGTTTGAGGCATAGAACATTTTATACAAGTAACATACTTTTCTCAAGACATTTATTTACAAACAACTTATCTAATACAAACTCATTTTACATGGTTATTCATTTAATCATACATTATTCACTTATTTATACATATCATCTGAACTCATTGTTTTTCAAATGATTTACAAAACAAAGCAAATTACAAGGTTCATGACTAAACATTTTCTCAAACATAAGTCATGGAACCTATTTTCACAAAACCTATGTATCTCACAGGCATTTTTATGCTGACGTACCTATTTTCACATGTGTTTTTCAGGAGCTGTTGCATAAGATGATCAAGATACACATAGGCAGTTTTGGGCTTTAGTGACAATAAAAGATGCAAGACTAGTTAATTATGTTGTATTTATTTGTTTGTTAAGACATTGTAACACTTTAATCAATAAAACGAAACTTCAATTGCCATGGATTTGACACAATTAATTCTGTTACAACACTCCCCGACGTTTCTGCCACGTTTTGTATGTTCTACGTGGTCGGGGTGTGACAGAAAAGTGGTATCAGAGCCAATGGTTATAGGGAATTAGGTTATTAGTAATGCTTTGACCTAGTCTATAACCTTCTTAGGACCCTAACGCGAGTTTACTTGCGTTTAGTCATAAAACAATACCGTTACCTATCCTTAGGCGACTACCACAACAAGAACATAATTTTTCGAAACCGCTTTGAAAACTAATCATCTGTTCTAGGATGATTAATTACTAGGTTTTGAACCCTCTATTGTAAGGTTTTGAACCCCTTTGAATTTTCAAAATCTCGTCAAGGTTTTGGGTTTTAAATAATGTGAACACGTGCAAACTGGAAGGGTGAATGCCTGTATTCTGAGTTTTCTGTCTAGGCAAGCACTTCGTATACATCTCAACCAGACGCGAGACCAGTTGTGCTTACCTGGGAATTCTTGGGATGAGTGTTCACTTATAGGCGATCATGTCTTCGCGATACATTATTTTTGACCTATTTACTTTGATTTTTCACCGAGGTCGTTTGTTGCTTTGTAGTAACAAACAAATGACCACTATCCATTGCTTTCATCAGATTTGTTCATCTCATTCTTTTCGTCTAATTCTCTCACTCGTTTCCTTTCATGTTCCTCTTTTAGAATGCCTCCTCGACGCGAAAACCAGATAGCGACTGCCGAGCTGGCAGAAATCATTGCGCAGCAAATGGCTGCTCAATTCCCAAACCTCTTTGCTCAATGGAATCAAGCCAACAACAACAACAATGGTCCATGCAATTTCAAGAGTTTTAACTCGGCGAAACCACTCAAGTTTAGTGGTTCTGAGGGAGCGACTGGGCTTCTTCAATGGTTCGAGAGCATTGAGAATACTTTCCGCCACGTGCAGTGTCCTGACAATCGCAAGGTCGAGTTTGCTTCGAGTGTGTTCCAGAAGAGAGCCCTTACGTGGTGGAATGGGGTTATGAGAGATCGTGGTGCAGAAGTTGCTCTAGCACAGACATGGGCTGAACTTAGGGCCCTTATGATGAAGGAATTCTGTCCTCGACACGAGATCAGGGCTTTGGAAAGGGAATTCGACAATCTGGAGCAAGACAGCGGTGAGCATAGAGCCTACACGGACCGTTATGAGGAGTTGAGTCTGTTATGCCCAAACATGGTCACGCCTTTGGATAAGGCAATCGAAAAGTACATTGATGGCCTCCCTGATTCAATACAAGACATTTTGACTGGTAGTAACCCTACTACAGTTAGACAGGCCATTGAGCTATCTGCCACCTTGACTGAATCAAAGATCAGGAAAGGTAAACTTTTCCGAAAAGGTGACAAGAAGCCGGTTGAAGAATCGAAACCAATCGAGGAATCAAAGATCATGGATGAACAGACTGGATCCCCTAAGAGGTCAAAGAAGCGAAAGGCTTCTCAGAACTACGCTGTGGTCGCTCACAATGATCAAGCCGTCCTCAACCAACCAGCTCAACCCCCTGCCAGGAAACCCTACAACGGAACTGCACCCTTGTGCAACCAATGTGACCTACATCATCATGCTGGGGTGAAGTGCCGCACATGCCAAGTTTGCGGACTTATAGGTCATACAGCTAGGGTTTGCCCAACCGCAGTTGCACCAAATCAAGCTGGCAACAATCCTGCTCAAGCTCGTTTCCCACAGGGATCTTGCTACAACTGTGGCGAGATGGGCCATTTTCGTAGGAATTGCCCAAGGCTTGCTAATGCAAATCCAGCGCAGGGATGAGCATATGATCAACCAGAAGACAACATCGTTTAGAAATAATCACGTCTTATGTATTATTTTCTTTTGTTGTCAAGATCCAAGAAACAGTTGTTATCGTTGTTTATAAATAAATCTTTTATTTACATTGCAATGTATTTATGTGATTGTATGTATAAACAACATATCCCCTACAATACCGACAATCAAGGAACCGCATTCCTTGGAGAACAGACTACTCCCAAATTTCTTCCATTATATGATCTCTTGCGTTTTTCACGAAAATCCTAAGTACCCGTTTCTTCCAAGAGAAACGAAGTACGAGGTGCCAAGTTAATAGCAATCAATAACAAGATAATAACAATTAAACAACTATGTGTTTATGTGCTTATGAACATTACAAGACAAACTGTGCGGACTGTACAAGGAATTACGTAATTATGGATGCATACATAATTATGGAATTTAGTGCACAGAAACCACAGCGAGCTTTGTCATGTACCTAGAAGTTAACCCTATTCATTTCCAATTCTGATGAAGTATCCGTTGAGGAAAAATGAACTAGCTATTCATTTTTCACTTCTGAAGAATATCCGTTAAGGAAATGAATATCCGTTTATTTATCATTTTCATTTCCGAACATGAGGAAACAACCGTTGAAAATGACTCCGTTAGTTCATTTTCGTTTCTGAAGATTTTCCGTTGAGGAAATGAATATCCGTTGTTTAATCCTTCATTTCCGAACCTGAGGAAACAACCGTTGAAAATGACTCCGTTAGTTCATTTTCGTTTCTGAAGATTATCCGTTGAGGAAATGAATATCCGTTTGTCTATCATTTTCATTTCCGTTTCTGAGGAAGCAACCGTTGAAAATGACTCTGTTTGTTCATTTTCGTTTCTGAAGATTATCCGTTGAGGAAATGAATATCCGTTGTTTAATCCTTCATTTCCGAACCTGAGGAAACAACCGTTGAAAATAACTCCGTTAGTTCATTTTCGTTTCTGAAGATTTTCCGTTGAGGAAATGAATATCCGTTTGTCTATCATTTTCATTTTCGTTTCTGAGGAAGCAACCGTTGAAAATGACTCTGTTTGTTCATTTTCATTTCTGAAGATTTGTCCGTTGAGGAAATGAATATCCGTTTGTCTATCATTTTCATTTCCGTTTCTGAGGAAGCAACCGTTGAAAATGACTCCGTTTGTTCATTTTCGTTTCTCAGAATTGTCCGTTAAGGAAATGAATCCCCGTTTGTTTATTCCTTCATTTCCGCTTCTGAAGAATACTCGTTGAGGAAAATGACTCCGTTTGTTCATTTTCGTTCTGAAGAATGTCCGTTAAGGAAATGACAGGATTATGCTTTACATATCTCTGGTGGTTATCTGACACAAAGTCACAAATAGACTCCTACGAATTAATTTCGGGACGAAATTACCTAAAGTAGGGGAGACTGTAACACCTGTGTCATTTCAACCATCAAACAAATGCCAAACCAATGAAATATTGTATTTCATACTTTGGACTTGTATAAATATATGTATCGTTTACACATATCAATTCTTGTTCGATTTCAAGCTCTAAATCGCTTTCTGGAAGGTTATACGCGCACTAATGCGTAAATATAACCAGTTTAATGCAACGAACACTCCGGAATAGTGAAATAGGCTTAACATACCTTAAATAACCTATACATAACTTAGATATCAGTTTTGGAAGGTTTGGTGTGGTGAAATCAAAGTTAAATCGCTTACAGGGACTAAAGTTGACAAACTGCGAAAGTATACCAATTTGAACTGTAACAGACATTCCGGAACATGACCATAAGTTAAATATACCATAAATATCCTTTACATAGCTTAGAAATAGGCTTTGAGGGGTTCGGTATGCTAAAATAAACTTTTGGGTCATTCAGGGACTAAAAGTGTCAAAAAGTGCACGAGTTTGTATTTTCGCGCATAACTTACGTTCTGAATACATCCGGACATCCAAAAATTTATGTGAGCATGACTATATTATATTTTAGTGTTCGCCATAAGAAAAATCCATTCGTCACGTCATTTGGATCGTTTTTCGCGCTTGTGCGCATTCCGTCGTAATTAAGCGAACATCGCGTTCGTACGACCAAACGAACCAACATCCGAGATATTTTTGAGCATGTTTTGAGTCCCCTATACTTTAACTTCATTTTAGAGCCTTGAAATGAGGTTAACGGGGTTCCAACGCATCGAAAAAGACCTTAAACACGTGCAGGGACCATTTCTGCCAACTTTGAAACATTTCTGAATCAGAGGGGTGCTAGCGTAGCGCGAGCCCTAAAGGCTTTACCCGTCGCGCTACGCGACTGCCTATTCTGGACAGAAAACATGTAGAAATATCAGTTTTGCACTTTCGGGACCAGATTCGATGTATAAACAGCTGTTTAATTCACAACCACACATTCTAACATGCTTAGTCAGCGGATAAGGATGGAATTTAGGCACCATAACTTTGCAACACATGTATGGATGGAATTTAGGCACCATAACTTTGCAACACATGTATGGATGGAATTTAGGCACCATAACTTTGCAACACATGTACGGATGGGATTAAGGCACGTTTTCCATGAAACGATCTTAACGGTTCGGGTATTCCTATAAATACCCATCCACCCCCATTGCTAAAATCACTAGAATCTTGATCTTAGGAACTCTAAGTTGAAACCATTGTTTCATACCTGAGATTCTTGGATCGAGATTAGCATTCGGGGACCCTTCGTAAGTATTCTTTCGTTCTTTTCCTTATTTTACTGCTTTTCGAGTCAGAAAGTCAAACTTTGTTTGACTTTCAGCGTTGACCAGTAATGGTCAATGCGAAGTTCGTTTGAACTTCGCAACGTGAGTGTAATCACGTTGGTCATAGTCCCTTGGGACTATGCCCACTGATTACCACGTTGTCTAGGGTCGTAGGGTAAGCGATCTAATAAATCGCTTATACCTCGAACCCGACCCAGTTTGGTCGATCATTAGGATCCGACCAAATACATTAGGTGACCCTAGTATAGGGCATAACCTTCCGAGGTTATACCCTATGGTCACATCGTTTAAGTAGTTGTATGATAGGTAGTTTATATGCCTTAGGTAAATTACCAGAATACCCTTTTCATGTATAATTGGTAATTAAGCATATGTAACCTAAACCTTTGTCACATAACTGATTATGTAACATGTTTAGGCATATAACACTTGTCATAGGGCTAGTTAGGCGGTCCGAACGCGTTTCACGCGAACGACGCGTTAAAGTAGCATAAGCTTCCTAAACGGGTCGTAATGGGTCGTAAACAATTATGTTAGGTTTCATTTAGTATGTAGGCTTTGTTAAACCAAATGACACGAGTCTCTACACTCGTTTGGGTTACAAACCCTAATGCTACCCAATCTTCCGATCTAGGTCCGGTTAATTAACATAGTTACCTATAGTAGGTGCCGTTTGATTCCGTGATCTCTATCTTTGCTTGGTGGTTATCCTAGGACTTCTGAGCAATCTCAAGTGAGTACATAGACCCCTCTTTTACTGTTTTCCAAACTGTTTTGGGGTGGAACACATGTGCCTACTTGTTACTTTCATGCTTTCCTGTTTTGACATCATATACTTGCTATGTTCGTTAGTACATTATAGTACATGATTTCATTACATCTTATGCTAGGTGTGCCCATTGTGTGCATTACTTGGTACATTGTTTTACATTACATTTTGTTGCATATGCTCATCCAGTATATGAACACATTATATTACATTTTGAACCGTTAAATAACTATTTGACTATGTGAACCGTTGAAATCATTTGACTCTGTGAACCGTTTGTATCTGTGAACCGTTTGTATCTGTGAACCGTTTATATCTGTGAACCGTTTGTATCTGTGAACCGTTTGTACTCTGTGAACCGTCTGTATCTGTGAACCGTTTGTATCAGTGAACCGTGTGAACCGTATTTGACCATACATAAACATTTCTACAACTGTTAAACATTACTTTGGTGTTTTGGTTTGATTAAGTGATTAAGTAACGATGCGTGTGTAATATGATACAAGCATGGTGGATACGCCGCTGGTACTTCCTATATATAAGTGTTTGTATGGTATTACATATTGTAGCGTTATTTGAATCATTTCAGTTTGAGGCATAGAACATTTTATACAAGTAACATACTTTTCTCAAGACATTTATTTACAAACAACTTATCTAATACAAACTCATTTTACATGGTTATTCATTTAATCATACATTATTCACTTATTTATACATATCATCTGAACTCATTGTTTTTCAAATGATTTACAAAACAAAGCAAATTACAAGGTTCATGACTAAACATTTTCTCAAACATAAGTCATGGAACCTATTTTCACAAAACCTATGTATCTCACAGGCATTTTTATGCTGACGTACCTATTTTCACATGTGTTTTTCAGGAGCTGTTGCATAAGATGATCAAGATACACATAGGCAGTTTTGGGCTTTAGTGACAATAAAAGATGCAAGACTAGTTAATTATGTTGTATTTATTTGTTTGTTAAGACATTGTAACACTTTAATCAATAAAACGAAACTTCAATTGCCATGGATTTGACACAATTAATTCTGTTACAACACTCCCCGACGTTTCTGCCACGTTTTGTATGTTCTACGTGGTCGGGGTGTGACAGAAAAGTGGTATCAGAGCCAATGGTTATAGGGAATTAGGTTATTAGTAATGCTTTGACCTAGTCTATAACCTTCTTAGGACCCTAACGCGAGTTTACTTGCGTTTAGTCATAAAACAATACCGTTACCTATCCTTAGGCGACTACCACAACAAGAACATAATTTTTCGAAACCGCTTTGAAAACTAATCATCTGTTCTAGGATGATTAATTACTAGGTTTTGAACCCTCTATTGTAAGGTTTTGAACCCCTTTGAATTTTCAAAATCTCGTCAAGGTTTTGGGTTTTAAATAATGTGAACACGTGCAAACTGGAAGGGTGAATGCCTGTATTCTGAGTTTTCTGTCTAGGCAAGCACTTCGTATACATCTCAACCAGACGCGAGACCAGTTGTGCTTACCTGGGAATTCTTGGGATGAGTGTTCACTTATAGGCGATCATGTCTTCGCGATACATTATTTTTGACCTATTTACTTTGATTTTTCACCGAGGTCGTTTGTTGCTTTGTAGTAACAAACAAATGACCACTATCCATTGCTTTCATCAGATTTGTTCATCTCATTCTTTTCGTCTAATTCTCTCACTCGTTTCCTTTCATGTTCCTCTTTTAGAATGCCTCCTCGACGCGAAAACCAGATAGCGACTGCCGAGCTGGCAGAAATCATTGCGCAGCAAATGGCTGCTCAATTCCCAAACCTCTTTGCTCAATGGAATCAAGCCAACAACAACAACAATGGTCCATGCAATTTCAAGAGTTTTAACTCGGCGAAACCACTCAAGTTTAGTGGTTCTGAGGGAGCGACTGGGCTTCTTCAATGGTTCGAGAGCATTGAGAATACTTTCCGCCACGTGCAGTGTCCTGACAATCGCAAGGTCGAGTTTGCTTCGAGTGTGTTCCAGAAGAGAGCCCTTACGTGGTGGAATGGGGTTATGAGAGATCGTGGTGCAGAAGTTGCTCTAGCACAGACATGGGCTGAACTTAGGGCCCTTATGATGAAGGAATTCTGTCCTCGACACGAGATCAGGGCTTTGGAAAGGGAATTCGACAATCTGGAGCAAGACAGCGGTGAGCATAGAGCCTACACGGACCGTTATGAGGAGTTGAGTCTGTTATGCCCAAACATGGTCACGCCTTTGGATAAGGCAATCGAAAAGTACATTGATGGCCTCCCTGATTCAATACAAGACATTTTGACTGGTAGTAACCCTACTACAGTTAGACAGGCCATTGAGCTATCTGCCACCTTGACTGAATCAAAGATCAGGAAAGGTAAACTTTTTCGAAAAGGTGACAAGAAGCCGGTTGAAGAATCGAAACCAATCGAGGAATCAAAGATCATGGATGAACAGACTGGATCCCCTAAGAGGTCAAAGAAGCGAAAGGCTTCTCAGAACTACGCTGTGGTCGCTCACAATGATCAAGCCGTCCTCAACCAACCAGCTCAACCCCCTGCCAGGAAACCCTACAACGGAACTGCACCCTTGTGCAACCAATGTGACCTACATCATCATGCTGGGGTGAAGTGCCGCACATGCCAAGTTTGCGGACTTATAGGTCATACAGCTAGGGTTTGCCCAACCGCAGTTGCACCAAATCAAGCTGGCAACAATCCTGCTCAAGCTCGTTTCCCACAGGGATCTTGCTACAACTGTGGCGAGATGGGCCATTTTCGTAGGAATTGCCCAAGGCTTGCTAATGCAAATCCAGCGCAGGGATGAGCATATGATCAACCAGAAGACAACATCGTTTAGAAATAATCACGTCTTATGTATTATTTTCTTTTGTTGTCAAGATCCAAGAAACAGTTGTTATCGTTGTTTATAAATAAATCTTTTATTTACATTGCAATGTATTTATGTGATTGTATGTATAAACAACATATCCCCTACAATACCGACAATCAAGGAACCGCATTCCTTGGAGAACAGACTACTCCCAAATTTCTTCCATTATATGATCTCTTGCGTTTTTCACGAAAATCCTAAGTAACCGTTTGTATCTGTGAACCGTTTGTATCTGTGAACCGTTTATATCTGTGAACCGTTTGTATCTGTGAACCGTTTGTACTCTGTGAACTGTCTGTATCTGTGAACCGTTTGTATCGGTGAACCGTGTGAACCGTATTTGACCATACATAAACATTTCTACAACTGTTAAACATTACTTTGGTGTTTTGGTTTGATTAAGTGATTAAGTAACGATGCGTGTGTAATATGATACAAGCATGGTGGATACGCCGCTGGTACTTCCTATATATAAGTGTTTGTATGGTATTACATATTGTAGCGTTATTTGAATCATTTCAGTTTGAGGCATAGAACATTTTATACAAGTAACATACTTTTCTCAAGACATTTATTTACAAACAACTTATCTTATACAAACTCATTTTACATGGTTATTCATTTAATCATACATTATTCACTTATTTATACATATCATCTGAACTCATTGTTTTTCAAATGATTTACAAAACAAAGCAAATTACAAGGTTCATGACTAAACATTTTCTCAAACATAAGTCATGGAACCTATTTTCACAAAACCTATGTATCTCACAGGCATTTTTATGCTGACGTACCTATTTTCACATGTGTTTTTCAGGAGCTGTTGCATAAGATGATCAAGATACACATAGGCAGTTTTGGGCTTTAGTGACAATAAAAGATGCAAGACTAGTTAATTATGTTGTATTTATTTGTTTGTTAAGACATTGTAACACTTTAATCAATAAAACGAAACTTCAATTGCCATGGATTTGACACAATTATTTCTGTTACAACACTCCCCGACGTTTCCGCCACGTTTTGTATGTTCTACGTGGTCGGGGTGTGACAGGTGCCATCGAAATTCAGAGGCTTACAGTCTAGGAATTGCTTATAGGTACAGCCTGTACAAGCAACATCATTCACAGAAAGCATTAGCGAACGCACATGGAATATTCAAATGTAACGTAATGTGTCTTTAGTGACTTAAACATTACCAAGAGGTGGGTTGCTTCCCGAGGTACCTCCGCTATGTTCTGAGCGCAAGGCCTCATGTTGTGCTATCGCTCGTGAAATCCGTTCCTGTAGCTCAGCCTCTGTTGTGGGCAACTGGTTGTCTCTTCGAGGAGGCATCTTCTAAAGAAGATTGTATCGGTCAAGTCTTATGCATATAAGTATGTAGTACGTGTATGTAATAACATTTATCATCGCAAGTAAACACATAACATCTCAATCATAACATAAACAAGTAATTCAACAATGTATATAATGAGAATGTTGTGATTGAGCTTTCATATATTGACCACAAATACAGTTTTACATGTTCTACAAATGTATCATATCACATCAAAATGGACTATAGGGTCACACTACCCTTTTCCAAAATATCCATCAATCTACAATAGTCATAAAATCAAAAAGTGGTCTTCAAAAGGCTGTGCAAGCTGGGCTCAATAGCGACACTCTCATCAAAAGCAGCTACCTGCATAAAACCAAAAACCGGCTATGATGATGGTGGAGGAGGAGGGGGTGGAGGAACAAATAGCAAGCTGCGCACATGCGCTAACTCCTCCTCAAGAGCATGAACGCGACGCAACAGATAACTAATCTGCTGCTCCATGGTAAGAAATCAAATGTCAAAATCTAGATAAGGTAGAAGAGGAGCAGGTGGATTCACAAAAGGTGACTGACAAGTACAAGGTGGAGGACGTGGAATCCTCTCTAGCTCCATGACTCTACGACACAAGATCTCCTGCTGATGCTGCAAGGACAGGAGTAGCTCATCCCTCGTGTAGCCAATAAAGTGGGAGGGATGGTATTGATTAGAAACTGGCATCGTGTTAGGCGGAAACCATATGAGTGGCTCGGCTGATGGTGCAGAAGCAAAATGAGTAGCAGGTGTGTACTGTGGCATGTAAGGAAATGCGGCTGACACGGGTGGAACAAGGCCAGGCTGCTGGCTAGACGGACCTTTCCCTGGACGGGGTGGAGGAATATCCTGCAAGAATGTGATCGGCAGGTCAGTGCGGTGAACGTCGAACAGAAACGGGTGAAACGGGGAAAAATCAACAGGTGCATAAGTAGGTGTAGGTGGGGGAGTAACAGGATCCACAAAAGGGGGCATATCATCATCGTCCTCTATCCACCCATTGTTGGTGACTGCGTATCTGGGGTCTACCTGATCGGAAAAAGAAGCATGGTCAGCGGGGGCAGGGATCGGGTCTGGTACAAGTGGTGCAACAACAGGTATGTCAACAGGTAGAGGGTCATGATTAGGCAGAGGATCAAGAGCAGGTATAGGCTCAGGTGCAAGTGCCTGCTTAGGATCAGTGGGTATCAGCTCGAGATCAGCGGGTGCATCAAAGTGCTGATCGTCGGGAACAAAGTCAATCTCATGCTCAGGCTCAACATCAAGATCGAAGTCATGTGGAATAACAGGTGCAAAGTGGTGGATGATACGGACTCGAAAGAATCCGGACCAGACTGATCAGATGAAACCTCAACGATAGGAATCTCAACAAGTGGAATAACAATAACATCATCAGCTGGAACTCCATCTCCCTGAGCAGCATCAGAGGGACCATCAATGAAAAGGTCGACATCATCATCTGACAACTCATTGAAGGGCAAATCCTCGAGAGGAAAAGCCGCAAGAGGAAAAGGGGCGAGGATCGGAACCACGACATGCTCATCATCAGGATGTCCGAGGATGAGATGGTCCTGGTCAGGAATAGGAACAAGAAAGAGATCCTCGTCGGGTAAACCATCAGCATGCGGTATATCATCACCAAAGTCAGGTAATGAAAAAGGCTGGAAATCATCGTCATCGTCACTCTCAGTGTCAGAGGTAAAAATCTCAGGGTCTGGGACAATCTCATCGTCCGAAACAATGGCCATGGGGTCGATAGTATCTGACAGTCCACTCTCAGATGAGGACATGGTGTCTGTAACAAACAATCGCAACATGTGCACATATATCAACAATCATCAAATAAGCATGTAAGTAGTAGCAATGTAAGCATGTATTCATCCTAGTCTTCCCAGACTGAAGTATAAATGAATTCCTTGAAATCTGATTTGTGTCTTTTTTTGTAAAAATGTTTATTTCCTGGATCTGGGCGTTTCGTGTATGCAATGAAATTATGTTGTGAAAAACATTTTCGTGAGAGCCCTAATGATCGTAGTCTAGACTCGAGAAAGAATCCTAGTTCGCTACGATCGAAGCTCTGATACCAAGCTGTCACACCCTGACTTTTGCGGAAGCGTGATTATGGTGTGACTTTCTTAATACCATAGCATTCAATCATAACAATACTATATGATAAAACCATAAGATGTTCATTCATAAATTAAGTTTGAAAATACCATAACATACTTGTCTGAAACGTAGACTCCAAATTTAAGTTACAACCACAACATGTTTTAAAGAGAGTTCACGAAGACTCAACAAAAGACCTTAAATAAAACCGAGTTTAGAACCATGTATCTCGTCCAGGATTAAGATACATCTCCAAAACCCTAACAACTTCGGATGACATCTTTTATTCACGACGCAGCTTAAAACATGCAAACACCCGCCATATCCACTTAATTCCCTGAAATACATCTAGTTTAAAAACATCAACGAAAGTTGAGCGAGTTCATGTGTTTGTGTATATGTATGTATAAAACCTTTGTAAACAGTGTATGTATGTATGTTTATAAATCCCGGTATGAAGGCAAACAAGGAAACATATCACCACTGGTTTGCAAGGCCACTGGTATGTGTGACGACGTAGGAAGGCTCAAACCTAGCAAATTTGTACCGGGCTTCCGGCTGTAAGACATAGTCACCCTATGGGCCACCCTGGTCCTCATGGGTGTGGGATCGCTACACCCAAATAGATCTATCACTCATGCCCCTCGGTCCTTATACGAGGATTAATGGTCTCAAGTGTGCGCCTACCCATTCACATGATCTACTGTACTTTCCTAGGCTAACCATACCAATTCTATTTTTATGTAATCCTTTTGTAACATGTATTTCACCCCCGAAGTTAATAAACAAAACAGTTTAAAGAAAAGGGGGACATGAACTCACTGTCTTGCGTCTTCAGTACTCGTAACTCAAATCCGGGATATTATTTCTAATAAAAGTCCACTAATATATATTTTTTTCCAAAAATCATATATCTTCTAAATATTCCAAGAAAATATATTTTTATTTCCCAAAATAATATATTTTCTTCTTGTCAAAAATATAATATAACTTTATGTTAATCATAAAAATCATATTTTCATTTCTTGTGTTCAAATATCATTTACCAAAAATATATTTATAAAGGTATTTTCCGAAATATTTTGTAAGTTACATTCTTTCGTTCGGTTTCCCAATATTATATGTGTAACTTATATATTTATTCCCTGAGATTTTTGGTATTATTTTGGATTGTAATTTCTTGGTATTTTGTTAAGTTATATTATTTTAAATCCTAAAATAATATAACTAATACACAAAGTATACAATTAATCACACACATCATGTCTTTAATGTATATATATTCTAAATATATATTTATCCATTTTTATTTATAAAAACCAACCTCCAATATTTGTATTTTTGTAACAAAAATTATGGCAAAGTTTATATGGAAACTCATGGTTAAAATATACTTGTTTGAAAATATTTTTCTAAGTGTTTTTATTTTTAGAAAATTTTGCCATAGTTTCCCCTAAAAATAGAGGTTCCCATGCTTTCAAAGCATATCATTTTCTTTTAAAATCATCACAAACAATCGACAACTCAATCAACACTTACCAAGTGCCAAAATCATGTAATTTATATAACAACATGAACTTGAACTTTTATAAAAACTTGTAGTAACTTACTAGTGTTTTTAGTAAGTCTAGTTACCCTTAAAAATATGGTTATTTATTTAAAAACTTCATTTGTAAAGAAGTTGGGTGTTTACAACTTCCAAACACATTTTCTAAAAATGCTTCTTTATGTAATCTTTTTGTTACACAAGTGTTTCTACACTTGTTTAACCCTTGAAAACAAGTTTGGTTTATGTAAGAACCAAGTTTGTATAAATTTTGTTACTTAACTTAGTTTCTTGAAAAACTATCTTGGAAATCATCCTCTTACAAGACTTGTATTGTGTTTAAATCATCATCACATATGAAAACAAACTTTATTATTCAAGTTCATGTATACAAAGTATGATCATCTTGGTCTTTCACAAGATCGTCATCTTAACTTACTAGATCATGTGTTTAATCACAATCTAGTAGGTTTCATATGATGTCTAACATGATAAACACAAACAATCAATCATCAAGAAGCAAAACAACACTAAACAATATGTATTCTTATGTTATTAAGCTTATGTTAAAGGTTCATCTTCATGCTCATTAGTGTTCTTCATGATTTTCATCACATATCATCTTTTAACCAACTAAATAAGAAGTAAATTCAAGTGACAAGAGGCTTACTACTAGCACAAGGGCTAGGGATGAACTCAAGAAGATGAAGATGATAAATGTGATGGATAATAGCAAATGAAAGAGGTCCTTGAAGATCCACAAGCTCCAAGCTTCTTAACTTAGCTTCTAACACCTTGTGATCACATTGGAATGAATGAACAAAGCTTGACAATGGTTGTGGTGTGGTGGGTGTTTTCGGCCGAGAATGGAGGGGAGAGGGAGGTGAGTTAAGTGTGTGTTTAGTTTCGGTGTGAGAGATGAGCTCTAATCCTTTCATGCATTTTTATAACCATTTTCTCCTTTTAACCCATGGATAATGTGTTCACTAAGTACATGGAAAATCCCTTAACAAATCTTCATAAGATCAAGTAAGATCAAGGGTGGGCCACACCCTTGTGACCGTCCACCATGGAGGGGGGGTGGTATAGGGTTGGGTTGTGATGGTAAGTTAGGAGATTTAGTTAAAATCTAAGTGTAATAGTTAGGTGTTATGTGTATTAGGTGTTATATAGTGTGTTAGTGTGTTCGGGGCTCATAACTAGCTTGGAAACATTAAAGCAATGCTTCTAGTGTAATTTTGGTGTTTCGGGTAGTGTCCGGTTGTTCGGTTAGATACTGGTTCGTTAAAGTGCTAAACTATACCGTTTAGTGTCCTTTATGTACCTTTTTGTGACACTTTTAATTCCCGACACTTAGGAAAGTATTCAGGACCATTTAGTCATGTTTTTGCATGATACTAGCTTGTTAAAATGCTGATTTTTGCTGATTTATGCTGAATTCAGCACTTTATGTGGGTTTTAGGCACTTCCCGGCACTTAAACTATCATTTAGGAATGCAGTTTTGTGGTCCTTACTTCCCTACACATCATACTAGTGTAGTACTTAGTCTCTGGCTCATACTGGGTTTCAAAACACTGTCTGTCTATGCACTGAACTTTGTCAGCATTTTTTTTCTGAGTTATCCGCTAACTGTGCTAACTGTGCTTTGCGCGTCGTTTATGTCAATATGGTTTGCATGTAATAATGATGTGACATTATGCAATATGTGATGCACATGTAAGTATGATGCTGTAATCAGAAAGCAATTAATTGTAATTCAGCACAGTCATTAAGCATTAATCAAGATTAATTAATTGTACGGATACCTGGATTTTTGACAGTTGTCACATCGGTTGTCTTAGCTTTGCTGGTTATCGCTAGAGCTAGTTTCGGACAGTTTGGTTTGATATGACCAGCTTCTCCACAATTGTAGCATAATCTATTGCTGGCTTTCTTCCTGCAGTCTTCTTCCTTATGTCCAGATATTTTGAAGAAGTTGCAGTATATTGAGCACCTTCCTGATTGCTTTCTTTTTCAATACTTGCAGTTGGGTGAAGAGGAAGAACCTGTCCCTTTTCCATGGTAGGAATTACCATAACGTAATTCTTGGGTAATCTTTTGGGCTAGGTTCTTTCTTTGGTTTTCCTCTTGCGTACGTACCAATTCATCAGTCAGGGTGTTAGCCAGTTCTACTGCTTCTTCAATGGTTTGTGGTCGAGCTACCTTGACTACGTGTCTGATCTCACTAATTAATCCCCATATGTAACGGGAGATTAACACTGGCTCTGATGAGGCTAAGGTTGGTACTATCCTAGCATATTCAAAGAATATGGTAGTGTATTCCCTGCAGTCTATTCCAATCATTTTATGATTTAGGAACTTATTAGCAATTTGTTCCTTTTCATGAGGAGGACAAAATTTTCTTTCAACTATCTCCTTAAAGTTGTTCCATTCCATATTATAAACTCTATCACTTCCTCTAGATTGGAGAATGGTATTCCACCACTCTAAGGCTGCATTCTTAAAAAGATTAGAGGCAAACATTATCCCTATCCAACGTAAGGCTGAAATTTCTCCTTCGTTGCCTGAGAATTCTATTGGTTTGCAGGCCAAGAATTCTTTATAAGAACAACCATATGAGATGGTCCTTCTTCTTTTTGGGATTGGAGCTTGGATAATTTGTCATTGATTTTCGTTCACACTGTGACTTGGTTCAGTGGTTTGACGTTTACTTCCAATTACAGAATTATTATTTTGTGCTTCTTTAATAGCCTTGATAATATATGGCATAGCATCTATGATTCCTTGTGCTACTATGTGTTCAATAGCACTTTTATTCACTTGGTTCCCTTTATTATCGTTATTCTGGTTTTCCGGATTTACTTCGTTGTCCATCTGAATTGTAAACATTTATCAGGTATTAATATCACAGAATAAAATTAACACAAACAAACATTCAAACAGATTGAACCAAAAACGTCGACTTACTCTTTTTATATAGCTATATACGTATCGATTACATATTACAACTGAAATTTAAATACTAGTAATTATGCATCGATAGGTATTTTAGTTTTTCTAATTTAGTTAATTATCAAAGTAACAAAATTACACACACATATATATTATATTAGGTGCTGGCTTGTCTAGAATTGCATCTCACGCTCGTCATACTTCCAGATGAGTTTCTCTCCTATCTGACGGATCCGATTTCCCTCTTCAACTAACTCTTCACCATATTGGCTAAGTTCTTCCACATTTTCTTGGTTCATGGGTAGTAGTGGTGCTAGCACTAGTTCAAGGTAACGTGGTATGGGTTCTCCGTAAGGGTATGGGTTGTCTAATATATCCTGAATTCACCTGTTGTCGTTCCACCACAGGTCTAAAGGGTTCAATGTTGTATACTACTCTATAGGGTTTGGTGCGGGAATTCTAGGGATCTCAATGGGGTCAAATCCTGGGATTGGGAATTGGTTCTCCTGGTTTGGTTCTAGCTCCATGGGTTGGTTAGGGAACAAGGGTAAAAGTTGTGGTTCAGCTACTTGGTTAAGATTAGGGTCTGCTGCTGTATTTGCTAACATGTGGAAATAAGTTAATTGCCTATCAAGTTCCTCCTCCCATAATGGTCTAGCTTCCTGGTTTTGGGTATTCCTCTCTCTATTTGCTATTGCTCGCTGTTGTTGGAGTTTTTTTCATTCTTTTCCTCCTTTCATGATCTCCTCTACTAAATCAACCTCTCTTTTTAGGGGGAAATGGTTCCTCGGATTGTGCCTTAAAAATAAAGATTCCTTCCTCAGAATCAGCAGTGTAGCATGAGGTTGGCTCAGCAGGGGCGCAGCTTCATTGGGGCGGGAGTGTGACATATGTGCTTGTGTAATCATTTTACAGACTCTGAACAATACAATATTAATAAAACAGTGTATTTTGATCCTAATGTTTGCTATTTATGTTTGACATTATGCACGCTTTGATTTTTGTTTGATTTTGAACTCTATATCACTTTCTGGAAAGTTATACGCAAACTGATACGTAAACGTAATCAGTTTAATGCGAAAAACACTCCGGAACAGAAACATAAGCTTAACATACCTTAATTAACCTTTACATAACTTAGAAATAAGTTTTAAAGGGTTTTGTATGGCAAAAACAAGTTTATTCGCTCACAGGGACTATTTGCGTCAACCTGCAAAAGTCTGTCGTTTCGTAAGGCCACGTACAGTTTGGAACTTGATCATAAGATAAACATGCCATAAATAACCTAAACATAGCTTAGAAATAAGCTTTGAGTGGTTCAGTGTGCGAAAACAAGCTTATTTGATCTTACAGGGACTAAAAGTGTCAAAAACGGCGTAAGTTTGCATTTTCGCGCATATCTTACGTTCTGACCACATCTGGACATCCAAAATTTTTGTACACACTAAAATAATTTTATTTTAGTGATCGGCATGCAAAAATACCGCTCGTCGCTTAATTTGGTTCGTTTTCGCGTCCGCTCGAGTTTCGTCGTAATTTAACGAATAACGCGACCGAACGACCAAACGAGCCGACATCCGAGAGTTTTCCGAGCATATTTTGAGTCCTCTAAACTTTATTGACCTTGTAGAGCCTTGAAAATGGCTTAACAGGTGTAAAATGTGCCTGAAATGAGCCTAAACACATTGTAGGGACTGATCTTGTAAATCTGCAAACTGTTGCTGAACTGTTAAGTTCACACGGGCCGCCGCGTAAGCCCTGTTTAAAACTTATGCGGGCCGCGTGAAGGTGCCCAGCGACAGAAATCAGTTTTTCAGCTGTTCTTTGATCTTTGAGGTCCTTTCTTGCAATTCTTTTGTGTGATCATCAAGTTAACACTTCTCCAAGCATTACTAGCTGTTCATTAACACTTGTATGGCCATAATTTAATGCTTGATGGCCACACAAACACTTGTTTTGATCTTGTGAGTTTGCAACAACTATAAATAGCCTACCATTTCACTTGTTGCAACTCACACTTGATCTAAATTCTCTAAGTTGATGTTTTTATAACTTCATACCTGAGAATTATAAGATCAAGTTCAAGCAAGGACCCTTTGTAAGCATTCCTTCATTCTTTTATTGCTTTCTAGCTTAAAAGTCAAACAGTGTTTGACTTTCAGTTTGACCAGTCAATGGTCAATGCAAAGTTCGTTTGAACTTTGTAACGTGATTGTAATCACGATGGTTATAATCCTTAGCGATTAATCAAAGTTTCGGTCAAAATGTGTTTTAGCACGCATTTTGCAACGGAATTACTTTTAGGTATCAAAACACTTTGTTTTGATACCAAATCAGTTTTCTAAGTTAGTTAAACATGTTTAACTCATCACTATTAGTTTAGTGCTTGTTTAGGGTCGTAAGTTAAGCGGTCTAGACAACCGCTTAGACTTTCGAACCCGACCCGTTTGGTCGATCATTAGGATCCGACCAAGCATGTTTAGTGATCATAGTTTTATAGGGAATAACCTCTGAGGTTATACCATATGATCACATAGTATTGGTTAGCTATTCGTTAAGTAGTATACATGCCTATAGGAAATGACCAAAATGCCCTTTTGAAGCATAAATCCATATTGTGCATATGTGAACATATTTTTGACATCTATGAATTAGTAACATGTTAGGGTATAATTGGGCATGTAAGACTTGACATAGCTTATAGATAACCATCCGAACATAGTTTTACGCAAACGACGCGTTATAGTGGCTTAATCTGTTGGATCGTTGTTTGACCCGATTGAGTCGATCAGAAGAGTTTAAGTCCAGTTCAAAGGCGGAATCAGAGAACTAGACATGAACACAGCTTGTAAATCTTTAATCTGTCAATTATATTGCTTTTAACACTGTTTACAACCTGACAGAAAACCGGCAGCACTTCGTTACACTTTTGGAAGTCGCATGCCAAATGAATGACAAGTGCCCTATATATAGAAGCCTAGATTTCGCTTGAAGGGAACCAGGATTGGTTCAAGCGAAATCAGATGTATATGATTTCGCTTGAACTTATCTTCAGCCCACTTGAAGCGAAATCATCACCTATACTTCAAATTACAATTTCACAAACCTTGTGCACTAGAAATCCTATCCTATCTCAATGAAACAAGACGAAGTCAATAGACATAGTGCACTAACAGACTCCCCCTTGGATATTGACGCAGTCTTCAGTGACTAATCTCTGTTATGACACCTTCTTCAGTCTTGATCACTCTGCCTTTTCTTTTGATCAGATTCTAACAATGTAAGCATCCATCACTCTCTCTCTTCTTCTATCAGCTGTAGGCTCCCCCTTTCATCAAGCTCCCGTGCTTCGGGATCGACACCTAGCTTTCCATCTACAAGCTCCCCTTTTGCTTTGAGCTCATCTTCAGACTCCCCCTTAAACTCAGCTTCCGGGATCGTAGTCTGGACTATCATCTGCAATTTCTCATACTTTTATAAGTAACAACATTTTAGACTATCCAGGAATCATAACCTGGCAATTCCAATCAAATCCTCTAATCCACTTCTCCTATCAACAAACTTTATAGATTTAGCAATATTAAAGAAACCAACTCCCTCACAGTTAATCATCCAAGTTCAAGCTAATGACCTTGGAGATATCACAAACTGTTTTTGAAATTTTTTGATTTTAATTCAAGTTTCAAATTAATGAACTTGTTTTATTTTCAGAAACACAATCAGCATACTTAGATTTTGAAACTCAGCATTTCAGATATCGATCGTCGAAAATAAAGCAGAAATCAAAATCTTTTTGTATTTTCTGAAAATATAAAGCAGTAACAAAATATGTACAAACATATTTACAGACAATATTTTTGTTTGAGTATGCGTCAGAGGATCATATCAGTTTTCGACAAGTCACAAGTACCGTTGAGCTTAATTTCACTTTATGCATTAAACAATTCACTTAGATTGTCGATATACTTGTCCACTTAAATTTTCACACAAAATTCAACTGATTCAGGATATGAATTAGATGTTTTAAGAACTTAAACCCATTCATGTGTCCCACCTCTTGAATATACTCCCGTATCCAGAATCCCAATAATCAGTCTTACAGGTGAGAATACTACAATGATATCTGTATATAAATTAGGTATGCGAGGGCCAAGGGATCTCAGATCGATACTTCCGTATACGCAGAGAGATATCAGCTTCGACTTTAAGGTATGTCCCCTTTAGAGGATCTTTTTGCTTACAACAGCAGCATATATCAATTTAATTGTTTCAGCATGCTGAGGGTTTAATGCTGTGTTTCAAGCATTGCAGCAAGTATTAGCCAGGGACTAGGTCAGAACTACCGTTCAGCAGAAGTCCCGGAATAATACCCCAGATATCATAGAGTATAAAGACCTAGTATATCAGATTAAGAGACCTTTCAAACGAGATTTCAGGGGTTACCTATATATCCAAGTAGTGTTCCCCACGAAATAAGTAAGTGTTTGAATTTAGGTTTATATCCCGAAAAAGTTTACTAAATGTATAAAAACCTACCGACACATCCACAGTGAGATTGTTTAACACATTTAAACTTTCCATTTCTTTAGCATACTGTAACTGTCTACTGATGTACTATCATTTCCTCTTTTTACGCAAAAACTCAATTTTGAATTTTATCATGTTTTTGACTTTTTCAAATTTTCAAATGTTTTTGTATTTTCTAACAATATTACTCCCCCTAAAATGCAAAATCATATAAAGAAAATTTGACAACCAACACTGATAGCTTTGTCTCGCCATCCATTTTCTGCATCTCATGCTCTGTTTTGCAGAAAATATAACACTTTAAGCAGAAAATATAACAAAAAGTACCCCCATGATTTACAACCCATTGATCTTAACAGTTTGAAAACCGTTTTTCAATCTGATGACAGTAATCATGTTTGTTCAGCCGTGAGGGTTTCGGCATATTCAATCAACACATATTTTATTTATTTATTTTTTTAATATTTGACAAAAATTAAAAACAAAACATATTTTTGATTTTTCAAATTTTTCAATTTTTAGGGTTTTTGAAAATATTGTTTATTTATTTACAGAAAACATATAAACTTCCTGTTTCAACCAACACAGGATCCAGCAGCCTCCTCTCCTCGTTGTGTCAGGCTGCTCCAACCTCCAATTTTACAATCTTCAGATTTGTTGAGCACCTGCACATTCAGCTAACTGAATTACTTGAACAATTTAGCCCAGGTCTGTTGAACCTTAGGCATTTCAACACAATAATTTGCATTCAATGCTGGAAATTCTTTGTCATTTTTCACAAAAACTTTCTCAATTTTAACTTTAACGTTCTCATCTTTTACCAAATCAACATATTTCTTAACACTCCATGTTTGACCTTTTGGTGTTCCTCGTTTATAAAAATGTGAATCTTTTTGAACACTTTGATTTTGAACAACAATTTTTGGTTTCCAAAACTCTTGAGGTTTTGTCATATCAACTGTTGTTTTCCAACTTTGTGTTGTTATAAATCTGGGTGTGTGAGAATTCCAGGTTTGTCTTGAATCGAACCTGTTCTGGTTTGATTTCCAGTTTTGATTTGAAGCAAACTTGTTTGTATTGAACCTCCAAGTTTGTTTTGAATCAAATCTGGTTGACCTTTGTCTCACATTCTCAGATTTTTGTTTCTCAGCATCAAACTTCTTTTTGTCAACATCCACAGGTTTTAGATTAGGACACTTACGTGCAAGATGTCCTTTTTGATCACATTTGAAACATGTTCTCATGGACACATCTTTGACTTGTGGTTGTTGCTTTTTCTTTAAAGCAAAAAATTCATCATTAGACTGTTTCATTTTGAATTCTTTTTCTTTTTCTAAACTGCCTCCATCAACAAAACTCATTTTTGTCTGAAAATTAGGAGTTTCATTTCTTTTCCAACTTTGTTTCTTCTTATAACCCAACCCAGCCTTCATTTTCTTCTTTTTGAAACTAGGTTTGTTATACGAACCTGTATGACTCTTACTAACAAACTTTGAAATCTCAGACTTCTCAATCTCAACCATTTTGAAAACTTTGTCAACCTTTTCTAAAATCACATTCTGAATCGGGAATACAACATCTAAGAACAATTTGTCCGATCCAATCATGGTATAAACCAATCCTTTTGAATCATCATTCAAACTTTTCTCGGATTTTGTGTTTTTCAGATAACCATCATGAAGATTTCCTTCATTTTCATCCTGTGATTCAGATTTACCTGTATCAACCGACTCTTCTTTCAACACACTTTCAACAACTTTACCTACCACCTCTGAATCATGAGAATCATCAGATTTGGAATAGGTTATGTCAATGTTGTCTGGCAATTGGTCTACCATGTTGAAAGCTTTTTCGACCTTTTCCTCATCATAAAATGCAAATTTTCCCGGTGGTGGAACTTGATGAAACTCTGAGCCAATGCCTTTCTTGTTTTGCTCAGACTCACCATCCTCCGGTTTTATGTTGAAAATACGTTCAAGCACATATGACGACGCGTGGTAACTTTTTAACTTGTTGTTATCCTGTTCTAAATCAGCAATCTGTCTCTTCAACTTAGCAACATCCTCAATATAGGAATTAACAACATCTTGTTTTATAGAATACATTCGTTTAAGCTCTTTGGTTGTTTCAGACATATAATTCATTCTAGATTGATCATATTTCATTTCATCTTTCACTTTGTCATATGATTCTTTCATAATATCATGTGCTAATTTCATTGAGTCATATTCCTTTTTCATTTCTTGACAAGCAATTTCTTTTTGTTCACATTCATTTGTCATTTTCAAAACATTTTCTTTCAAAACTTCATTTTCTTTCTCTAATTTGTTACATTTTTCTGAAAGTTTTTCATCATTTTCTTTAAAAACCTTTTCTTTTTCTAGCATTTCTTTGCATTTTTCTTTGAAAATGTTTTCAATTTTTGTGAACTCAAGATCTCTTGTTCTAAATTGCTCATCTTTTTCAGTACAAGCTCTGCACGGTTCCATGCATTTCTTGCACTGATCAATCTGTTTTGAATTTTTAGAATCAGAATTTACCTCAGTGATTGGCACTTCGGTGTTTTCAGCAATCTCTGTCTGTTTCAGATCATCATCATCTTGCTTCTTTTCAACACTTACTTCATCACCAGCATCACCAACTTTCAAATTCTCATTCTTTTCTTCTATCTTCACCTCTTCTTCAATCTGCTGTTCTACAGTAACAGCTTCCTCTTTAACCTCTTCAGCATCTTTCTTCAAATTGTTCACCATTTCTTCAACCTTCTTCTTCATTCTCTCTTCATCCCTTTTTCTCAGACACGATAACATGGCATATCTGATATCCTTTTCATATTGCTTAGCATATTTGTCATCTTTCAATACTCTTCTATAGTATTCAGCTCTTAATGGGACAGCAAGAAGAACATCATCGAAGATTATGTCTTTTCTGGGAACAACTGGTTCTCCTTCTCTGTTATAGTAACATTCTCTCTTTTTATCCCATCTTTTGCTACCGACAGCCATCTCATACTCCTCCTGCATATCATCCATTCTGTTTAAAACAACATCTCTTTCTCTGTAAGTCTTCTCACTCAAGATCTCTTCCCGAGTTTTCTCTTTGATCTCAACTTTTTCTTCATGGACTTCAGCGATGTCTTTGTCTTTGTTTTCATCTTGAATCTCAGCAACAAAAACAAACTTTCTTTCTTCTGTCATAGCTCTCCCGTGAGCTGTTTTACGAACATTTTCTAAGCGATCTTCTTCTGGACAAACTGTGCTCCAGTCAAATCCTTCATCATCGTGAATTACAAAACAAGCTCTTGATCTAGGTTTATCTTCAATCAACTTTGGTTCTTCTCTGCTTCGATGGTAAATCGCCTTTCGATAATAATCATCGTTGAAAGGACGTTCACTTCCTTCACCAACTTCAGAGTTTCTGCATTCTCTTTTGAAATGACCCTTTTGTTTGCATTTGAAGCAGGTCACTTTGGATTTGTCAAATCCAAGCTTTGTTGAAGCACCTCCAAGAGATTGTTTCCCGGTAATCTCCATATACCTCTGAGCTCTGCGAATACAACTAGCTAAACACCAACGGATGTCAATGAGTTCCATCTCTTCCGGATCAATCT
This sequence comes from Helianthus tuberosus, assembly GCA_030545235.1. Classification (NCBI taxonomy): domain Eukaryota; kingdom Viridiplantae; phylum Streptophyta; class Magnoliopsida; order Asterales; family Asteraceae; genus Helianthus; species Helianthus tuberosus. Next base: position 53,532,383 of record CM060426.1, on the reverse strand, counting down.
GGTCGTAGTCTTCTTTGGTCAATTCAGAGTTTCCAATTTTGCCAGCTACTAGACCTTCATATGACTCCAAAACAGATGCAAGAAAACTCATTTGCTGCTTCGCTGCATTGATGCTCATTGCAGGAGAATTCTTCAGTTTAAGAGCAATGTTGCACAGAATTTCTTCAGAATCATCAGAATTTGTCTTTGAAGATGAAGATGAATGATATCCAGAATGATGATTTGTTGACGTTGTTGGTGGTTCTTTCATCTTTTCACCACTAAATGCTGTTTTTGGTGAACCAACGCCTTTATCAGAAAGCACACTGCTTTTGTAGTACAAGCCAACATTCTGTTGATGTGAAGAATCAGTCATCTTGTTTTGCTTCTGCAACTCCAAATCATGACTTTCAATCTTTTCAAACAAAGCATCAAGAGTAATATTATCATACACAGCATCATTTTTCAAAATAAAAACAAACGTTTGCCACTGATCAGCTCGTGGTAACGCTTCAATCACTTTGTCAATCAATTCCTCTCTTGTTTTGTTTATCTCAAATCTCTCCAACTCAATTTTAAGATGACAAAATCTCTCAATCATTTGCCTCACTGACTCTCCTTTTATGTTATCAAACAGATCAAATTCTTTCTTTAATAAAGCAATTTTGTTCTTTTTAATCTGTTTACCCCCTTCAGCTTTAACACGTAAAGCTTCCCAGACAGACTTAGATGTTCCATCATGAGTTAATAAAGCAAAAATATCATTTCTGATTGCTGACTGGATCAATGCAATCATTCTCTGTTCAGCTCCGTATTCAGCTTTATCCTCTCTGGTAAACTTCTTGAATACAAGATATTCGCCTTTTTCATCTTTCGGTTTTTCATACCCATACTCCAGGCAAAACCAACTTTCATGAGCATACGCCTTTGCCCAGTTGAGAAAGCGTTCTTTCCACCAGGTATAATCCTCAATGCTATCAAGAGCTGGTGGCTTTGAATGAGTTCCATAGAAATTATCATGTTTGATATTTTCATTTAGTGCCTTCGTGATAGTTTTTGGTGTAAGATTTGTAGCCTCAGATGATTCGGTTGCGAACGCGTTGTAAAATGTGTTAAAGAATTCCTCAGCCATTATGCAAACCTGACAATAGAAAAACAAGCAAACACAATCAGTAAGATCAGATATCAAATAAACTGAAAATAAGCTGACACTCAGTTGCCGTAAAATGTTCTCGATACGAAATTTCACTTTGTTGAACAGTTGAAGCGAAATCAACTATTGACCAGTCTTTCAAGTGAAATCTCAAGTTGAACAGTCCTTGAAGCGAAATCAGATATTCTGTCTGAAGCGAAATCTATGACTGATGTCCTGAAGCGAAATCAACTATTTTGACCTGAAGCGAAATCAAACAATATGTCTTGAAGCGAACCAGTTCAAGCGACAACAACTATTTCGCTTCAGTAAGTCTTCAAGCGAAATCCAAGTAAGTCTATTTCGCTTCAGAAAGATTCAAGCGAAATAGTCCAATAAGCCTGCTTTGAAGCGAAATCAACCCAAAATCCACAAACTCTCTCAAGCGAAATCAAGTTTTCATCCAGTTTTTGTCATTTTTACTTTGAATTTCGGTCTCAAACTTTCAAGGCTTTGTTAGACTACTGTTTTATACATTCGGTGAAAAACTCAGACCATTTTGACCGTTAAATCTTGTTCAGATTGAAAAAGAAGGTGTAGAAGTCAGAAAATAGATGATATCAAGCTAAACTCTTCTTCCTGAGCTCTGATACCACTTGTTGGATCGTTGTTTGACCCGATTGAGTCGATCAGAAGAGTATAAGTCCAGTTCAAAGGCGGAATCAGAGAACTAGACATGAACACAGCTTGTAAATCTTTAATCTGTCAATTATATTGCTTTTAACACTGTTTACAACCTGACAGAAAACCGGCAGCACTTCGTTACACTTTTGGAAGTCGCATGCCAAATGAATGACAAGTGCCCTATATATAGAAGCCTAGATTTCGCTTGAAGGGAACCAGGATTGGTTCAAGCGAAATCAGATGTATATGATTTCGCTTGAACTTATCTTCAGCCCACTTGAAGCGAAATCATCACCTATACTTCAAATTACAATTTCACAAACCTTGTGCACTAGAAATCCTATCCTATCTCAATGAAACAAGACGAAGTCAATAGACATAGTGCACTAACATAATCTACCATAACGGGTCGAAACGGGTCAAAAGCACATAGGTAGACCTTCAAATCAGAATGTAAGGTCTATTAAATCATACCATATGAGTTCAAATACTCATTTGATTTATAGAACCTCATTCTATCCTATCTCCCGATTTAGGATCCGATTATTAACATAGTTACCTATACTAGGTGCCTTGTTGATTCCGTGATACTTGGAGCTTAAATTGGTCTTATTCCCAAGACTAATAAGCAATCCCAAGTGAGTACATAGTTCCCCTCTTTTACCGCTTTCAAATATTTTGGGGTGATACACATGTGCATATTTGTTACTTTCATGCTTTCATTGCTTTTATGACATAAACATGCTAGTTTCACCTAATACAAATATAGTACATGCTTTCAATTATGTTTTGCTATGCATGTTTACTTAGCATGTTAGCACTTTGATTTCATAAACATTTTCGCTATGTATGTTTACTTATCATGCTAGCACATTGATTTCATGAACATTTCTACTATGTATGTTTACTTAGCATACTTAGTACATGGTTTTCACATGCTTACATTGGTTATGACATTTGGTGTGTTTAATCGGAACAATAATACATTCATTAACATTAGCTACGCCGCTCGGTAGTATGTAATGGTACCATTGGACTTGACAACTCCCGTTTCCGACTTCCTAGGTTTGTTTGGAAGTTGGGAATGACAGAAACCGATATAAATAACTTAGACGAACCTTTAATTTGTTTAAAGGTTTATCGCCACAGTCGCAAGGATTGAATGTATGCGAATAAACACTACTGCATAAATGTTTGTAATCATAAAGCGTTGTTTTCTGCAAAACATAACATTTGATTTAAACTTGGGTTTATTCAAAAGCATTGTTTTGTACATTTTCCTACGGGGTTGTGTGACAACTGTTAAATTTGCATGCATCCGTACAACTAAATTAATATTTAATTTGTGCTTAATGACTGTGCTTGATTACAACTGTGATTAAACTGCTTACTGATTCCTTTTACATACATACTCATGCATCACACTTTATACTGTCACTCTATTATTTACACACAAAATTTAGTGATAACCATGATGCACAAAGCACAGTTAGCACAATGAGCGGATAACTCAGACAACATGCTGACAATGCCAGCACCTAGACAGACAAAATTTTGAGGCCAGTATAAGCCGAGAATAAAGTACTACACTAGTAGGGAGTCTAGGGAGGTGAGGACCATAAAACTGCGTCACTAGGTGATAGTTATAGTGATCGGAAGTGCCTAAAACATACTTAAAGTGCAGAATTCTGCACTAGTTAACCAAAATTCAGCATTTAACAATGCTAGTAAAGTGCAAAAACTTGGCAAAATAGTACTAGACACTTTCCAAAGTGTTGGTAATTTAATGTGTCACTAAAAACAATATAAAAGACACTTTAAGGCTTTATTTATCACTTTAACGGATCAACATCCAACCGAACAACCGGACTTTACCCGGAACATAAAAAAATATTGCCAAACACCTTGTTTTTACCTTTCTGAGCTAGTTAGGGTCCCCGAACACCCTAACACCCTTTCTATTAGATAACACACTTAATATACTAACTAAACCCATTAGATCCTAACTAATCAAGTAACAAGTTCCATTACTACCCAACCCCATACCCCCCCATGCGACGGTCACCTTAGGGTGACCCACACTCCCATTTTCTTTGATTATTTAATTGCTAATTGTTGGACAATGAGGAACACTTTACATGTTGGGTAAATCTTGAAGTTGGTTTATAAATATGTTTAGTAGATAACCCTTCTCTCTCATCAAAACACCCAACTTAAAGCTTTTCTCTCTTCCTCCTACACCACCTTCGACCGCCACCTTCTACCATACTACCACCATCATCAAGTTTCTTTCAAGTCATTCTACATACACTCAAGGGTGCAAGAAGTCATACAACTAAGCTCGGTGCTCTCGGAAGTTCAAGAACCACTCTAGTTTCCTTTTATCCACTACTTTTACGCTTTGTTTCTCCCCTAGCCTTGTGCTAGTAGTAAGTGTTCTAAAACATCATCTTGTTCTCGTATTTAGAGGTTAAAAGATGAAAGAAAGATAAAATATGAAGAAACTCTAAAGAATATGAACAAGTCTTGAACATAAAGTGATAAAGGGTGGATAAAGAGAAGTTATTTGTGTAAATCATGTAAATCTTGTGTAGTTATGATTATTTGATGTTGTTTGTTAGTAAAAGTTGGATGGATCATCATCTAGACATGCTAGATCATGTTCACGAACATGAACTAGTAAGATGTTAGTGTTAGAAATATGAAAGATGATGAAACCATCCACCATGAACTTGAAACTTGAATAAATATAATTTTTCTTGGAAAATAAGGTTATAAGCTTGTAGATCTAAAGATCTACAAGTGGTTCTTCGGAAGAACCAAGTGAAAAATACTAGTCTTGTTAAAACCCGGATCTTGTACGAACTAAAATCATTTCTAGTAAGCAAACAAGTGTAGGAACACTTGTGTAGAAAGAAAGTTTAACAAAGAAACATTTTTGTAAATTATAACTAGAAGTTGTTAAACTCCAAATTCTTTAAAAATAAAGTTTTTAAGAAACTAATCTTATTTTCAAAGATAACAAGACCTACTAAATATGTTAGTAACTTACTACACATTTTTACACACTTTCAAGTTCATGAGTTTATGATTTAGTCTTATTTTTGTCAAGATTAGTGATTGAAAATTTGTATATTGTTGGTTGGTAAATTGTTTGAATGATTTTGAAAAGAAAATGATATGCTAGTAAGCGTGGACACCTCCATTTACAAAGAAAACTCTGGCGAAAATTTTCTAGAATTTTAACACTTAGAAATATTTTTCTAACAAATGTTTACAAATATATTTTTAACTTGGTTTTCAAAATAAACTTCGCCAGGATTTTTATTACAAAAAACCAAGTGCCGGAGGTGGATTTTCGTAAATGAAATATGTTAAATATATATTTAGAATATATATTTTATAACAAAACGCTTGTGCGATGGTTTGTTATTTTGTGCACTAGATATATTATTTTTAGGGTAAAAATAATATATAACTTGGAAATACTATGACATTACTACTCCAAAAATAATACCAACGCACTCTCAAAATAAATATTTGAGTTACACCGGTATTGTTATTACAATGTGAACTTTAAAATGTAACTTATGTACATTTCGGAAAATACTCTCATATGTATATTTTGATAAAGTATTATTTTAGAATTGTATGAGGTAAAATATAATATTTTTGGGAAAAATATATATATTTTGGAGTTAGAATATTTTAGAGAAGTGATTGAAAATATATTTTTCAAGTGGGACTTAAAAAATATTAATCGGAATTATAACGCGTACATGTATAAAAACCCCCATCTTTGGGAAGGAAATATAAAATATATAATAAGTGTGAATACGGAATAGTTACCTAACTATTTCTCCAAAAACGTTAAACCCTAAGCCAAGGCACGGCCATCCGTCTAATAGGCATTAGTACGTGTAGGTCGTCACGCGGCAGGTTGAGTTGGAGGCTTACGTTTCGGGATACGCACTTTGGTGAGTTCATGTCCCCCTTTTCTCTTTACTGTTTTTAGTTTTATACTTCGGGGGTGAAATACATGCGACAATTATTACAGACTTATATATACATGGTATGGTTAGCTTAAGGAGGGTTTACTATTAGATCATGTGAGTGGGTAGGCTTTACTTGGGGCCATTAATCCTCATTGTAGGACCGAGGGTCAAGAGCGATAGATCTATTTGGGTGTAGCGAGCCCAGCTCCTGAGTCCACTGTACGGACCATGGGGTGACTTTGAGCCCGACGCATAAATCCGCTAGGTTTGAGTCTTCCTGCATCACTTCACACATATCATTGGCTTTGCAACCCAATGGTGATCTCTTTTTCCTTAATTGCTACATACCAGGGATTTTCATACATACAGACATATTACAAAGGTTTATACATACTCACTTATACATGAACTCGCTCAACTTTATGTTGATTTTTCAAACTACATGTATTTCAGGGAATTAGCGGATCTGACGAAGTATGCATAAGTCAAGCTGCGTTGAATAAAATGTCATCCAGGGCAGTAGGTTTGGGAGGTGTAACTCTTACCTGGACGAGTTGCATGTCTTAAACCTCGTTTTATTAAAAGTCTTTTGTTGTGTCTTATGAACACGTTTTAGACAAGTATGGTTTGTAAAATTGTTTTAAGTGTCGACTTTTCCAAACATTGATGTCATGGTATTTTAAAACTTAATGAATGGATGAATGTCTTGTATTTTTATCATATAGCATTGATATGATTGTTGCTATGGTATTAAGAAGTCACGCCAAATAAAGCCACGCTTCCGCAAAAGTCAGGGTGTGACAGCTTGGTATCAGAGCCTCGATCATAGCGAACTAGGATTCTTTCCCGAGTCTAGACTATGATCATCAGGGCTCCCACGAAAACCTTTTCAAAGATTTTTGCATTGCATACACAAAACGTCCAGATCCAGGGAAACACACATTTTTACAAACAAAAAGGCACAAATACACATTTCCAAATTTATATTTATAAATCAGTCTGAGAGGCTGAGGGAGGATCAGTCTTAGAGGCTGAGGGAGGATCAGTCTTAGAGGCTGAGGGAGGATCAGTCTTAGAGGCTGAGGGAGGATCAGTCTTAGAGGCCAGGGAATTAGTCTTAGAGACTAGGGAGTTGGTCTTAGAGGCCAGGGAATTAGTCTTAGAGACTAGGGAGTTGGTCTTAGAGGCCAGGGAGTTGGTCTTAGAGGCCAGGGAATTAGTCTTAGAGACTAGGGAGTTGGTCTTAGAGGCCAGGAAGTTGGTCTTAGAGGCCAGGGAATTAGTCTTAGAGACCAGGGAATTAGTCTTAGAGACCAGGGAGTTAGTCTTAGAGGCCAGGGAGTTAGTCTTAGAGACTAGGGAGTTGGTCTTAGAGGCCAGGGAGTTAGTCTTAGAGACCAGGGAGTTAGTCTGAGAGACTGGGTGGGATAGCCTGGGAAGACTAGGATGACTACATGCTTTCATTAATACTATATACAAGCTTAGTTGCTAAATATTGATAGACGTACATATGTGGTAGTTGTTTGCATACACTAATTGTTAGTAATTACTATGGATATACATGTTACGCATCGGCACACATGTCACTCTATTTAGAGAACGAGATTATCAGACATTGATAACACTACGACCACCGCCACAGATAATGAGACTACGTCTGCGCCAGAGAAATTTACGTCAGACACTAAGCGTGATCCTGATATGCTGACTAAGGACGAGGACGACTTCCAACAATCCGCGCTACCAAAATTTGGTGATACTTATTCCTCGCTGATGGTTTCTCTGACAAGAATCTTTCTGTCACTCTTGTTTCAATCCATGACCACTCTATCACTGGTTATCCCGATGGTGGGCACGCCATGGCTCTGATCCTCGATGATGCGCCTCCTGTGGACATTTCTACTGAAGGCTGGCTAATCGACAAACAATTTATGACGACGTTGACATGTTTATTGATGGTCCTCCTGCTAACGCCCATGATGATAGAAACATTATACAAGAACACTCTTACTAATTTCACTTCTTAAGACCCCTATTAGCAATCCATCTTCTGATTCTAGCATGCATTCAGACTCCTTTGAGTCTGTGACATCTGCAACCTTACAAACAGCTGGATTACAGCTTTCTACTACTGACGCAGACGACAATGACATGGCTGCGACTCTATCACCTGCTCGAGGCACCACACTGTCCCACGACCCAGGGCCTGCTCTTGAGCTAGCTTCTACACCTTTTGGGTCAGCTCGATGTTACACCTGCTGAACCCACACCTCTACGTGATCACGATCCTGTTTCTTTTTTATATACCATGCATTGCACTCCTTGTACCAGACCCAGTACCTGCACCCATTGACTCTCCTTTCATTGAGATATTTCTGCTGCACCTGCACCCGCTGATGTTGCTCCTATAAAGACCGACGTCCATTGCGCCGACATGCCTATCGCTTTCTTTCAAGACATACCCGCACCACGGGAAGGTACTCCAGGTCAGCACCTGCGTAACAACCTCATTTGCTACAACCGCATTTTCTACAGGCTGCACCGTTTGCTACATTCACCTCTACAACGCCAGACGAGCCACTTCGATGGTCCTTATAATACACTATACCGATTTTAGACCCTTACCATCCCTCACATTATGGAGGCCACACACGAGATAAGTTGCTCCTGTAACATCAACTACAGTTGAGGATATGAGTCGCAAAATGTTGGAGCTTGAGCTGACACCACAATTGGCAACTTCAAATGCAAACCATCACATAACCGAAAACATGATTTAAGTATCTACATCACAAGACAGCATATTGTCTGAGGAAATTGTGTAAAACACCACGTCCTCCACCCTGTCCATCGCCAGCATACCTTGATCCCCCCACAATTATCAAAGAATCCTTTTGAACTCTCGCCTGCTGCTATTACACTTTTCCCAGGTTTTTGATGCTCGTTTCTTTACTACCAAGCGGCAAATCAGTTATTTACTTCGACGTATATACTAGCTCGAGGAGGAATTCAAGCATGTTAATAGTTTACTTTCTTTCCTCCTTCACCTCAGCCACCAGTATAGTTGGTTTCTGGATTATTCGGATTGCATTACATTTGGGTAAAGACATTAATGATGAGCCGATATTGTAAAGACTTTTGAAGACCACGTCTGACTGCGTAATTATGATATGTTGATATACTTGTTAAGGAAGGGTAGGGTGACCCTGTGTCCCTTTTGATATGATACGTTCTGTAAGACAATGCCATTGTGGTCGGAGAATAATGAGAGTTAATCATCATTAAACATGCGACAACACTTTGTGGCCAATAACCAATGAAAATTCAGTCGCTAGGTATACGCTAAGCACGTGGTTGATCCATATGTGTGTGCTATAATTATAATGCTACGTGTTCGCTTGCTATGCTCTCAGTAAACTTAATTCCCAAATTACGTGCTTATGCTATGATTATGATGCAATATGCTTACCTGTTTAATGAAAACCTAATTGTAATACGTGCTACCAATATAACAGGAATGTGCTATGATTGAGATACACGTGTTTGTTGTTATACTTTCATTAAACATGATTCCAATTACTTTCTTGTGCTGTTGCGTGATGTGTGATATGAGGATTTAAATACGTGCAAATACATATGATTTCCAAACAACTATTTACTTTCCCTGAATAGATGAGACCTAACTAACCTGAACTTCTTCCTAGAAGATGTCTCATCAAGAGATCACTCGACTGACCGAGGCAGAATGGCAAGCGCACGCCTCACGACTCATAGCTCGGAAAGAGGTTCTTCGCTACAAACACAACGAAGGTACCTCAAGGAGTGACCCACCTAACGGTAATGTTTAAGTCATCCAAGACACATTACAACACATTTGGAAAATCCCCAAAGTGCTTTGCTAATCCTTACTGTGATGATGATTCCTCGAGTAACAGGTTGTACCTACAAACATTTTCTAGAATGCAAACCCCTGAACTTCGGTGGCACTAGAGGTGCCATAGCTTTTGTAAAATGGGCTGAGAATGTGGATGCCATTGTGCGGACGAGTGGTTGTACGCTAGAGCAACAAGTCCCATACGTTTCCGGATTGCTACAAGATGGGGCTCTGTTATGGTGGGACCTTAAGGTTCGAGAAATGGGCGAGGCTGTAGCATATGCGTTAACATGGAGTGAGCTGAAGGAAATGATGCGTAGGGAGTATTGTTCTCAGATGGAGATCCAAAAACTGGAATTAGAATTCTGGAAACTAAAGATGGAAGGCCCAAAAGTGGTGGAGCACGTGCAAAGGCTTTATGATTTGTCGCGAATCGTTCCGTACCTGGTGGAACCCGAGTTGAAGAGAATGGAGCAATCCATTTGGGAACTGGCGCCTCAAGCCTTGAGCTTGATGATAGCATCAACGCCACCAATAACTATGATTGCATATATGATAAGTCTGGAGCTCACTAAGGAAGCACTTAGATTGGGAAGACTTTTAATCCCGGACGAGAAGAAGGAAACTCCAGTAGAGACATCTGAGAAGAACAAAAGAAATCTCAGTGAATTTCAAGGAGGTGATCGAGCAAATAACAAGAACAAGGCCAAAAGGGAAAAGAAGTACAGGGGTAAACTGCCTAAATGCGAAGAATGCCAGCGCCATCATACCAGGCAATGCAGAAATGAAAAATGTGATAACTGTGGCAGGGTGGGACACTGCAAGGAGGAGTGTTGGCGCCGGAAGAAACGTGGAAATCAAGGTCAAGTTGGTAGTGGAAAACACGAAGTAAACGACGACAACAGTAACTATCAGGGCGGAAGTGGTGACAATCAAAAGCGTAGACAAGAGTGTTTCCACTGTGGTGACATGGGGCACTTTCGGAAAGATTGCCCAAAGGAGATTAACCAAGACCGTGAATGAGCATCCAACATCGGAGCTTGTGAAGCATGCCAGGACCCAGATGTGGTTACTGGTACGTTCTTTATCAACCAAAAATTTTTGCATCCATGTTATTTGATACCAATGCCGACCATAGCATCGCATCTCATGAAGTTAAGTTAGATGACCCACACTTGATAGAACTGGTTGATGAAAAGCCTTGACATAGTAACTAGGATGGATCCGCTGTCGAGCAACCAAGCGGAGAATCATTATCCGCATCCCGATGTCGAACGACGAAGCAATCGTGACTCATGAAGCAGGGTACGCCCCTACAAATTATTAATTGCTGGAAGGCACGGAAGTTGTTGCGTAAAGGATATGTTGTTTTCTTGGCTCATGTCGGGGACAAGGGAGCCGAAGAACCAAAACTCGAAGATACCCCTGTGATAAGGAAATATCCTGAAGTCTTCCCCGAAGACTCACCAGAATTATTTCCTCAACGACAAGTCGAATTTTGCATAGATTTGATTCCAGGCGTCGCGCCTGTAGTCAATGCACCTTAGCGACCTACTCCTTCGGAGATGCAAGGATTGTCAGTGCAACCTCAGTGGTTGATAGAGAAGGAAGATAACAGACCAAAATTCCCTTTTGGGTAACTCCAATTCTGCTCGTCAAGAAGAAGGACGTGAATTTTAAATAAGCATCAACGACCAGGAGCCGAACGAACTAGCCAACCAGGGTTGGTGACTCCCGCTAAGGATTGACGACTCACTTATTTAATTAACTGCGAGGATCCAACCAGTATTTCCCGACTGATTGATGATCAAGTAGTTGTAAATTCAGGAAGAAAGTATACCGGGGGAAAATTGTGGGACAATAACTTGTTTTAAACGTAAACAAGAATGGCGTTTCCTACACAATGCACAAACCAGTTCTACACGGGATACGAAATCTGGAGGATTTAGAAAACATATATTTAGGTCCTTTGGGAACCCAGGTCCAAACTCGTAAGGGTTTTTATTTAGGAACCATATCTGTCAACTCAACCAACCATCACCTGACAAACATGTCATCTCAGTTAACAAAACCAAAAGTACTTAAATTTTCTTTCGTTGAAATCTTCACTTTTGCTTCTAGCAAGTAAATGTTTGCATCTCTACTCCCCTCAAAGTAGTTGCATCACGTTGATTCTCTTCGCTAAGAGCAAACACACGTTTACTTCGTATGCTTGGTCACTTCTCCATTTTAGCAGTTACACACCACTTCATTACTTGAAAACTTATATATATAATCCATGCACCTTTTGCTACGTATGCGGTTTCATTTCAAATAAAACGCTTCATTAAAGTTCAAATATCACGTTGCTAAATCTAATTACTGAGTTGTGATTCGAATGACCTACATTATTGAAATTATTGGCTCTCTTGCTATCAAGTCAACACACTCTCTTGAAACTTCTTTTATTACAAATTACATTCATGGTTTATTTTGTTACCGTGCCGATATTCCCTTTGTTGATAGATACGTTTATTGTCGGGCTACACTAAAAGTAAGTTCGAATTCTCGAACTTATCCACTTCGCATATTCAGTTTCAGGCGTCATATGATGTATTGGGGGCATCATATTCAAATATTTTTGCAAAGATTCTTTCATTTCAAGTCGTAGCAGGTTCGTTTGGTCTACGATTCCACTAAATCATTTGATTTGTGTCGATACCTTGCGGTGATATTTTTCACAAAAATTGAAGCTTGTGCTAATTGGGTTACTCACTTCATACACGGATTTAATTGCCTATTTATTTGTTAACAATCCATTTTGATATTCACGATCAAAGCAGTCTCAACACAATTGTGTGTTAAGGCAATGGTACATATATTCATTTCATAAGCACAATGTACCTCCTAACGATTCTTTCGTTGACAATCGAATGCCTTACGACACTTAATACTTTTTCATCCTTCGATAAAAAACAATGACTCTTTGATGTTCCGTATTCAATAAAGACTTTGTAACATTGTGTAAATCAAATCTTCAGGCTTGTTTTGGTACACTTTCGTTTGGTTTAAAACATGGTGAACTTGTTCAATCACCTAATTCGTTTGGTTTCGAATGCCTTGTTTCGGTACACTTTCGAATGCCTTACGGCACTTAATACTTTTTCATCCTTCGATCAAAAACAGTGACTCTTTGATGTTCCGTATTCAATAAAGACTTTGTAACATTGTGTAAATCAAATCTTCAGGCTTGTTTCGGTACACTTTCGTTTGGTTTAAAACATGGTGAACTTGTTCAATCACCACTATTATTGAATTATGTCATTGCGACACCCTGTGGCGTCATTACAAACTTATAGCTTGTGCTAACCATGGTCAACCGTTTCACGCAAAACTACATATACTTTTGTTGACTTGTCATTTAAACATTTCTGATGCAACTACAAATCAAGGCAAGGATACACCAGATTCGCTTGTATTCACTCGGCGTATTCTCGCAATTCAAAATCTTCAACACACTAAATCTTACCATCCATCTACTCGGAAGTTGACAGATCATTTTACTATTTCATTCGAGTTGTTGATTTTGAATTTATATAACGGATGCTAGGGTTCGTGAAAACTCGTTTGCATATTGCGATCGATTGTTTGAGAATCTTATTAGTCAAAACCTCTCTTTTGTTGAACCTCCCCTGCTAGCTGGATTACACTAGACTATACGTCAAGTACGTCTTGTACCTTTGATAACAAATGCTAAAAGCACATACCTTTTAACCATAAGGTTCGGGTTGTTACACGTTCTGGGACTCACCTGAAGTGAGTAAGGTTTTATTCGGGTTCGTGATTATCTACCTCAGTATTATTCATATATATACATGTGTGACGTAACCATAAGGAGTTAAGGTAGTACAAATTTCGAGGATGAAATTTTCTAAACGGGGGGAGAATGTGACAACTGTCAAATTTGCATGCATCCGTACAACTAAATTAATATTTAATTTGTGCTTAATAACTGTGCTTGATTACAACTGTGATTAAACTGCTTACTGATTCCTGTTACATACATACTCATTCATCACACTTTATACTGTCACTCTATTATTTACACACAAACTTTAGTGACAACCATGATGCACAAAGCACAGTTAGCGCAATGAGCGGATAACTCAGACAACATGCTGACAATGCCAGCACCTAGACAGACAAAATTTTGAGGCCAGTATAAGCCGGGAATAAAGTACTACACTAGTAGGGACTGTAGGGAGGTGAGCACCATAAAACTGCGTCACTAGGTGATAGTTATAGTGACCGGAAGTGCCTAAAACATACTTAAAGTGCAGAATTCTGCACTAGTTAACCAAAATTCAGCATTTAACAATGTTAGTAAAGTGCAAAAACTTGGCAAAATAGTACTAGACACTTTCCAAAGTGTTGGTAATTTAATGTGTCACTAAAAACAATATAAAAGACACTTTAAGGCTTTATTTAGCACTTTAACGGATCAACATCCAACCGAACAACCGGACTTTACCCGGAACATAAAAAAATATTGCCAAACACCATGTTTTTACCTTTCTGAGCTAGTTAGGGTCCCCGAACACCCTAACACCCTTTATATTAGATAACACACTTAATATACTAACTAAACCCATTAGATCCTAACTAATCAAGTAACAAGTTTCATTACTACCCAACCCCATACCCCCCCCCCCCATGCGACGGTCACCTTAGGGTGACCCACACTCCCATTTTCTTTGATTATTTAATTGCTAATTGTTGGACAATGAGGAACACTTTGCATGTTGGGTAAATCTTGAAGTTGGTTTATAAATATGTTTAGTAGATAACCCTTCTCTCTCATCAAAACACCCAACTCAAAGCTTTTCTCTCTTCCTCCTACACCACCTTCGGCCGCCACCTTCTACCATACTACCACCATCATCAAGTTTCTTTCAAGTCATTCTACATACACTCAAGGGTGCAAGAAGTCATACAACTAAGCTCGGTGCTCTCGGAAGTTCAAGAACCACTCTAGTTTCCTTTTATCCACCACTTTTACGCCTTGTTTCTCCCCTAGCTTTGTGCTAGTAGTAAGTGTTCTAAAACATCATCTTGTTCTTGTATTTAGTGGTTAAAAGATGAAAGAAAGATAAAATATGAAGAAACTCTAAAGAATATGAACAAGTCTTGAACATAAAGTGATAAAGGGTGGATAAAGAGAAGTTATTTGTGTAAATCATGTAAATCTTGTGTAGTTATGATTATTTGATGTTGTTTGTTAGTAAAAGTTGGATGGATCATCATCTAGACATGCTAGATCATGTTCAAGAACATGAACTAGTAAGATGTTAGTGTTAGAAATTTGAAAGATGATGAAACCATCCACCATGAACTTGAAACTTGAATAAATATAATTTTTCTTGGAAAATAAGGTTATAAGCTTGTAGATCTAAAGATCTACAAGTGGTTCTTCGGAAGAACCAAGTGAAAAATACTAGTCTTGTTAAAACCCGGATCTTGTACGAACTAAAATCATTTCTAGTAAGCAAACAAGTGTAGGAACACTTGTGTAGAAAGAAAGTTTAACAAAGAAACATTTTTGTAAATTATGACTAGAAGTTGTTAAACTCCAAATTCTTTCAAAATAAAGTTTTTAAGAAACTAATCTTATTTTTAAAGATAACAAGACCTACTAAATATGTTAGTAACTTACTACACATTTTTACACACTTTCAAGTTCATGAGTTTATGATTTAGTCTTATTTTTGTCAAGATTAGTGATTGAAAATTTGTATATTGTTGGTTGGTAAATTGTTTAAATGATTTTGAAAAGAAAATGATATGCTAGTAAGCGTGGACACCTCCATTTACAAAGGAAACTCTGGTGAAATTTTTCTAGAATTTTAACACTTAGAAATATTTTTCTAACAAATGTTTACAAATATATTTTTAATTTGGTTTTCAAAATAAACTTCGCCAGGATTTTTATTACAAAAATACCAAGTGCCGGAGGTGGATTTTCGTAAATGAAATATGTTAAATATATATTTAGAATATATATTTTATAACAAAACGCTTGTGCGATGGTTTGTTATTTTGTGCACTAGATATATTATTTTTAGGGTAAAAATAATATATAACTTGGAAATACTATGACATTACTACTCCAAAAATAATACCAACGCTCTCTCAAAATAAATATTTGAGTTACATCGGTATTGTTATTACAACGCGAACTTTAAAATGTAACTTATGTACATTTCGGAAAATACTCTCATATGTATATTTTGATAAAGTATTATTTTAGAATTGTATGAGGTAAAATATAATATTTTTGGGAAAAATATATATATTTTGGAGTTAGAATATTTTAGACAAGTGATTGAAAATATATTTTTCAAGTGGGACTTAAAATATATTAATCGGAATTATAACGCGTACATGTATAAAAACCCCCATCCTTGGGAAGGAAATATAAAATAAATAAGAAGTGTGAATACGGAATAGTTACATAACTATTTCTCCAAAAACGTTAAACCCTAAGCCAAGGCACGACCATTCGTCTAATAGGCATTAGTACGTGTAGGTCGTCACGCGGCAGGTTGAGTTGGAGGCTTGCGTTTCAGGATACGCACTTCGACGAGTTCATGTCCCCCTTTTCTCTTTATTGTTTTCAGTTTTATACTTCGGGGGTGAAATACATGCGACAATTATTACAGACTTATATATACATGGTATGGTTAGCTTAAGGAGGGTTTACTACTTAGATCATGTGAGTGGGTAGGCTTTACTTGGGGCCATTAATCCTCATTGTAGGACCGAGGGTCAAGAGTGATAGATCTATTTGGGTGTAGCGAGCCCAGCTCCTGAGTCCACTGTACGGACCATGGGGTGACTTTGAGCCCGACGCATAAATCCGCTAGGTTTGAGTCTTCCTGCATCACTTCACACATATCATTGGCTTTGCAACCCAATGGTGATCTCTTTTTCCTTAATTGCTACATACCAGGGATTTTTCATACATAAAGACATATTACAAAGGTTTATACATACTCACTTATACATGAACTCGCTCAACTTTATGTTGATTTTTCAAACTACATGTATTTCGGGGAATTAGCGGATCTGGCGAAGTATGCATAAGTCAAGCTGCGTTGAATAAAATGTCATCCAGGGCAGTAGGTTTGGGAGGTGTAACTCTTACCTGGACGGGTTGCATGTCTTAAACCTCGTTTTATTAAAAGTCTTTTGTTGTGTCTTATGAACACGTTTTAGACAAGTATGGTTTGTAAAATTATTTTAAGTGTCGACTTTTCCAAACACTGATGTCATGGTATTTTAAAACTTAATGAATGGATGAACGTCTTGTATTTTTATCATATAGCATTGATATGATTGTTGCTATGGTATTAAGAAGTCACGCCAAATAAACCCACGCTTCTGCAAAAGTCAGGGTGTGACAGGTTGAGTAACTACTAGTTATTTACCGTACATAACATTGATTATCACATTAACATTTTCACGTAGTTAAGTAGATACTTTCTACTTGCTATGCTTTACATTTGTTTATACATGATACATTTCACACGTGACATTGTACATGGTTTATACATAAACATTTTAACATTTAAACAAGACATTTTGGTTGGTTGTTGATAAGTGACTTATGTAACGGGGTTATGTGTTATACGATAAAAGCATGGTGGATACGCCACTGGTACTTCCTATATATAAGTGCTTTTATTGTATTATACATTGCTGCGTTATCTAAGCCACTTGACAAAGACATGAAACATTTTTCACAAGGACACAACATTTTTATACAAAGTAAACATTTTATACAAATTCACTTTTACTTGGTTATTCATTTAACCATGCATATTTCTTTCATATCATTTGATTTTCATATCGATTTTCACATGATTTCATAAAAGAAAACATCTTACGAGGTTCATGACTACTTTTTGTTAAACGCTTCTTTAAACTACAAGTCATGAATCTTGCATAAACAAAACCTATGTATCTCACATGCATTTTTATGCTGACGTACCTATTTTCGCATGTGTTTCAGGTGCTAATGCATGATGATGCTTGTGCTACACTTAGGCGGACTTGGGCCTTAGTGACTTAAAAGAAAATTATTATGTTATGTTTTATTTAAGTTCCAAGACAATGTAAACTTTAATTCTAATAATACAAAACTTTAATTACCATGGTTGTTGAAACAATAATTCTGTCGCATCACTCCCCGACGTTTCCGCCGTGGTTTGTTGTTTTAACGCGGTCGGGGTGTGACAGAAGAGTTGGTATCAGAGCCAATGGTTATAGGGAATTAGGTTATTAGTAATGCTTTGACCTAGACTATAACTTTCTAGGACCCTAACACAAGTTTACTTATGTTTAGATCTTAAAACAATACACGTCACCTATCCTTAGGTGATTACCAAAACATGAACACAATTTTCCGAGTCGATTTTTGAAATCAATCGTCTGTCCTTAGATGATTTCTTTTGGCTAAATGCCTTCCAAATTTTCAAAATCTCGTCAAAGTTTGGGTCTAAATAATGTGAACACGTGCAAACTGTAAGGGTGAATGTCTGTACCCTGAGTTTTCTGTCTAAGGCTAGAGTGTTCATACAAATCCGCAGTATCGGACCAGTCACTCTTACCTGGGAACTCTTGGGGTGAGTGTTCACTTATAGGCGGGCATGTCTTCAGTGATACATTATTACGACCCATTTACTTTGATTTGTCACTGTGTGTCGTTTGTTTGCTTTGTGGTAACAAGCAAATGACCACCATCCTTATATTTTGTCGATTTTATTGCTATCCCTTTTCTTTCATCACATCATCTCACTCGTTTTCTCTCATGTTTCCTTTTTTAGAATGCCTCCTCGACGGAACGTTCAACAACCTAATGCCGAACTGGCAGCTATTATAGCACAACAGATGGCTGCTATGCTACCTGATCTCATAACTCAAATAAACCAAGCCAACAATAACAATAATGCATCTGCTCCGTGCAATTTCAAAAGTTTTAACTTGGCTAAACCACTCAAGTTTAGTGGTTCTGAAGGAGCAACTGGGCTTCTCCAGTGCTTTGAGAGTCTTGAGAGCACCTTTCGCCATGTTCAGTGTCCGAACAACCATAAGGTCGAGTTTGCTTCTAGCGTATTCCAAAAGAGGGCTCTCACCTGGTGGAATGGGGTAATGAGAGATCGAGGTGCTGAGGTTGCTTTGGGTCAGACATGGGAGGAACTTAGTGCTCTCATGATGAGAGAATTTTGTCCTCGTCACGAGCAGAGGGCACTTGAAAATGAGTTCCATGACTTGAAGCAAGACAGTGGTGAACACCGGGCTTACACTGATAGATACGAGGAGTTAAGCTTGCTCTATCCGACAATGGTCATGCCTTTGGATAAGGCTATTGAGAAGTACATAGACGGTTTGCCAGATCCTGTTCAGGATATTGTCACTGGCAGCAACCCCACTACCGTCTGAGAGGCCATTGAGCTAGCTGCAACCCTTACTGAATCGCAAGTCAAAAAGCGTAAACTCCACCGAAAAGGTGACAAGAAACAGAAACAGTCTGATAGCGCCAAGGAGCAGAAAGGCAAGAAGACTATTGAGTCTTCAAAGAAATCTAGGAAGCGTAAGCTTCCAAGAATTTCGCTGCTACTGCTCAAGCAAATCAGGCTGCTCCTAATCAGCCTGCACAAACTGCTGCCAAGAGGCAATATGCTGGGAATGCACCTTTGTGCAACAAATGTAATAGCCACCATCAACCACAGGTACAATGCCGCATCTGCACGAATTGTGGCAAATCTGGTCATCTTGCGAACACTTGCCGTTTCGCCCCTAACCAAAACCAAGCGGTACAAAACCATGCACAAAACCCTACCCAGAATCCTGCACGACCTCACTATCCGCCTGGTTCATGTTTCAACTGTGGGGATCTAACCCACTACAGGAATAACTGCCCGAGGTTGGCAAACGCAAATCAGGCACTGGCTCGTGGTAGAGCTTTTAACTTGAATGCAAATGAGGCGCGTGCGGATAGCGAAGTGGTGAACGGTACGTTCCTTGTTAACAACCATCCTGCTTCTGTTCTATTTGATTCGGGTGCCGATAAGAGTTTTGTGTCATTAGCATTTGAGCCTTTGCTTTCGATGACTAGAACAAAACTAGGAAAGCCCTTGACAGTAGAAGTAGCTAGTGGTGAACCTGTTGTACTCGATTCAGTTCTTCGAAATTGCCAGTTGAACATTAATAACCATCTTTTCCCTATTGACCTCACACTGATGCAACTCGGGAGCTTCGATATTATAGTGGGAATGGATTGGTTAGCCAAATACCATTCCGAGGTGGTTTGCTTTGTGAAGATTGTCCGTATACCGCTTTCAACTGGCGAGATCTTAGAAGTTCGTGGGGAGAAACCCGTTAAACTCATGTCTTGTACCCAAGCCCAAAAATACCTACGAAAGAAATATGTCACTTTCCTGGCACATGTCGTAGAGGAGAAAGGCAAGGGTAAGACTATCCAAGATATCCCTGTTGTTCGGGATTATCCTGAGGTATTTCCTGAAGAATTACCTGGTTTACCCCCAGCATGCCAAGTTGAGTTTCGCATCGATCTTGTACCTGGTGCAAATCCTATTGCTAAATCACCTTACCTTATTGCACCGTCTGAGATGCAAGAGTTGTCTAAGCAGCTTCAAGAGCTTTCTGACAAAGGATTCATCCGTCCGAGATTTTCCCCTTGGGGCGCTCCTGTCCTATTTGTGAAAAAGAAAGATGGATCTTTCAGGATGTGTATCGATTACCGTGAGCTTAACAAGCTTACCATAAAAAATCGATATCCCCTACCTCGCATTGATGATCTCTTTGATCAGCTACAGGGTGCTACTTGCTTTTCAAAGATTGATCTGCGTTCTGGGTATCATCAACTTCGCGTTCTTGAAGAAGATATTCCCAAAACAGCCTTCCGTACTCGATATGGTCATTATGAGTTTACTGTTATGCCTTTCGGTCTAACAAATGCTCCTGCTGTTTTCATGGACTTGATGAATAGGGTTTGTAAGCCTTATTTGGACAAGTTCATCATTGTTTTCATTGATGACATTTTGATCTATTCTAAGAAACGAGCTGATCATGAGCAACATCTCCGTCTTACAATGGAGCTCCTAAAGAAAGAGCAGCTTTTCGCCAATTCTCCAAGTGCGAATTCTGGCTTAAGGAAGTTCAATTTTTGAGGCACATCGTCAACGAACAAGGTATTCATGTAGATCCCGCCAAAATCAGCGCGATTAAGGATTGGGATACACCTACTACTCCAACCGAGGTTCATTCATTTCTTGGGCTCACGGGTTATTACCGCCGTTTCATAGAAAACTTCTCCAAGATTGCGGTTCCTCTCACAGCTTTAACTCAAAAGAACAAACCTTTTGAGTGGGGATCCAAACAGGAAGAAGCTTTCCAGACCTTGAAACAGAAACTCTGTGATGCACCTATTCTATCTTTGCCCGAGGGTAACGACGATTTTGTCGTGTACTGTGATGCATCCAACTTAGGCCTTGGCTGCGTTCTTATGCAAAGAAACAAAGTCATAGCTTATGCATCGAGACAGCTGAAGATACACGAGAAAAACTACACAACTCATGATCTTGAGTTAGGTGCAGTAGTTTTTGCTCTTAAAATCTGGAGACACTACCTTTATGGTACAAAGTGTGTAGTGTTTACTGACCACAAGAGTCTCCAGCACATCTTCACTCAGAAAGAACTTAACATGAGGCAACGACGTGGGTTGAACTTCTAAACGACTACGATTGCGAAATTCCCTACCATCCTGGTGTAGGTCCGGATTCGTCACCGATTCGATTGCGTATCGACACGTTCGACGTGCGGAATCCGCGAACGTGTGTGATCGAACACTCAAGAATGTACTCGAACCGTGATTCAATTGATTATGATGACGTATACAAGCACCGAAATCACGTAGAGAGAACTTTCTCTCTCTTAGACTTTCTCTCTCTACAAGATCTTCTCTAATGTCACAAATGAGCAAAAGTCTCTAAACTAAGCCCTAACTCCTCTATTTATAGGCACAAGGATATAAGGGATTTCCCCTTATTTACAAGATTGCCACCTTGCCCTTTATTACTAGATATTACAATAAAAGCATTAAACTTCTTCTGTATCTGCTACGAACGAGATTGACGGAGGCGATAGACATACTGCACTAACAGACTCCCCCCTTGGATATTGCCGCAGTCAATCTGTAGTCAAACTCGTAGCGACTTTTCTTTCTCTCTCTCTGAGTCTTCTTGAAAGTTTGATGTCTTCAGCAATCACAGACTCCCTCTTTCTTGAACAGAATCCCGGTGGATCTGTCTTGAGCTTCAGCTCCCCCTTTCAGCAAACTCTTTCTTCAGGCTCCCCCTTTCGTCAAGCTTCCGTGCTTTGGGATCGACACCTGGCTTTCCGTATACAAGCTCCTTCAGAATAGTTTCCTGGCATCTTGAATCCACGCTTCCTCTTGCGTTGAGCTCGTCTTCAGACTCCCCCTTAGACTCAGCTATCGGGATCGTAATCTGGCTTTCACATGTTCAAAAATTCAGGATCAATTCCTGGCTCTAATCTGCATATGCTCAGGATTTGAAACCTGGTTTACCTGCAAATCCTCTACCCATAACATAAGTTTCACAAATTTATAACACTTAGATTTAAGAAACTTACTGGTAGAAATCATTCATTCATCAATCTGTTATAGTTACATCAAGTTCAAGTAAATGACCTTGATTAACTAATCACACAATCTTTCAAAACATTTATATATAACATTCAAATTTTTCAACATATTCTCCCAACCCAGTATAGTTCATCATGTTTAGCACTTGGAATTTTGAAAATCAGCTTTCCAACATCAGGTGTCGAAAATCTTTTTGTATTTTTCAAAACTTTATGCTAAAACACACTAAAATCTTTTTGGGTTTTTGTTTTTAAAGAAATGCAGTAAACAAATATATACAAACAATATTTTTGTGAGTTTGTGTAAGAGGATCATATCAGTTTTTGAGACAAATCACCAACACCGTTAAGCTTTAATCATTTTAAGTTCTAAACGATTCACATAGATTGACGATATAGTTGTCCTCTTAAACTCAATCTAAAAACTTTCGAAATGCTTACCGATACGTTAAGGTATATTAATTTTGCACTAAATTCTTATGGACCCCACGATCTCAGCATATCCCCTCATCATGCAATACACTGACTCAAGTAATGCCTTTAAACTTTCATCAACTGTGATATGTGCGAAAATAATGCAGAATGTTTAAACATTAACAATCAGGTCGATACTTCCGTATACGCAGAGAAAGTCCAATGTTTAAACAAAATAAGAAAATAAAACAAGTTGAAGTTGTTTAGGCTTTAACCACCAGGTCGATACTCCCGTATACGCAGAGGAGGTCCAAAGCTTAAACGAAACACCAAAGAAAATAAAGCAGAACGTTTAGGCAACAACATCCAGGTCGATACTCACGTATACGCAGAGGATGTCCGATGCTTAAACAAAATAAAGAAATCAAACAAGTTTAAATCTTTGCAAAATGAAATGCACAATCACAGTGACTTTTTAGCAAAGTTGTGAAAGTTCACAAACTTAACCAGTTTTATGTCTTTCGACAATCAGCGATTACCGAGCAGGCACACAGTCAAGAAGGACAAAACTAAGTACTATGCTTTCAACCATGTTTCCCACTAGAACTAAGGCTTTTTCATTTATGTTTGTATCGTTATCGCAAATCTACTAGTCTAGCTGAGCCTATCGTCACATCGTTAGTGAGATCGTTTATGACATTTGACATTTCATATCTTTAGCATGCTGTGATAGTTCACTGATTTACTATCATTTCCTCTTTTTCACAACAAAACTCATTTTTGCTTTTTCAATGTTTTTGCCATTTTCAAATTTTCTTTTTTTTTTTAAATTTCTCCCCCTAAAATCAAAATATGTTTCAATTTTGATTTTCAAAGGAAAATTTGAAAACTGTACAAAGTAAAGTGACAAACTGATATCGAATCACTTCAATTCGCCATTCACTCGGCTTAACAATCAGAACTCCCCCTGACAACAAACTATTTTCCCATTTAGATTTCAAAACACTTAAGTTTGTTTTAATCAAAATGGTTTTTCCGGAAAATTAGTTTTGTTTGTCTTTTTACAAACTCGGGGTTTCATCACATTGTTTACCTTTATCCACTTATCGAAAAGATAAATCAAGTACAACTTAATGTCCTTGATTAGTCTTTTGTGATTCGAAATATCACAGTTACCAACCTGTGAATTTCTCAAGAAATATGCCGATTCCTGTTCCACACTTACCAACCTGGGAACTCCGGCAAGTCAGGTTTTTCTATTTGAAAAGTTTCACCCAAGCCTGACTGTCCTTGGGTGATTTAGAATTCTTGTTTAACAATGGTGGAAAATTTTCATCATCCATTGTTAGACTAGAATTCTCTATTTTTACCTCAACACATGGCTCTTATGGCTTTGATGAACCAGAATCATTGCCTGAACGTGGCTTGTCTGACTTTGATGAGCCAGATTCATCGCCGACATGTGGCTCATTTGTTTCCGAAGAAACAGATTCATTGCCACAAACTTTATTCTTCTTCTTTCCCTCTTTCGTCCTCAGATTTGTATCTGATGAATACGTTTTGCTTGCCTTTTTAGTTGAGGAAATCGATTCATCAGAACTTTTTATCGGATTACCAGTTGTATCCGAGGACAAAATCCTCTCGAGATATTCTCTCGCCTTCTTTCTTTTCTTCCTCAGTTTGTCTTTCTGCCCTTGTGAAAGTTTTACTTTCTTTTCTTGAACTTTCTGTTCTTGAACTTTTGGTTCTTGAACTTTCTGTTCTTTAGGCTTGACATTGACTGATTTCTTTGCCATTTGTGAGATTCAGCCCTCGATCTTCCCTTTGATCTCATTGGGTAATCTCTGGCAATGTGTCCTCTTATGTGGCATTCATAGCACCTTCTTGTTTCAAATTTCTGGCTTTGGCAGTTAACAGCAATGTGTCCTTGATAGCCACAAGTGTAACACACTCTGTTATCATACCTCTCATTTCTTTCATACCAAACACCGTCTTCATACCACACACTTAGATCATAGCATTGATTTGCCTTGTGGTACTCATGTCTCCTCTTGTATCCTTGATTTGGCATTTGAGCACTGTGGTCAAAACTGCACCACTGGTTACCAACTTTTTGTGAGTTTTTATTTTCAGATTTTTGTGATTTTTTATTGTGATTGGATGATTGATCTGATGAGCTTTTATTTTCATTTTGAAAAATTTTCAAATTTTTAACTTTTTGTTTCTGTTCCACATTCTTCTTTACAGATTTTTGCGTTGAGCATTCACCTTTCTCAGTAGAATGTAAAACAGTATTTTTAAACATTTCATTTAATTTCAAAAATGTTTTTCTTTTTTCTTCCTTTTCTTTTTCATCATCAGATTTATCACCACAATCTTCAATTTTGACTTTGTCAAAATTTGTGACATTGTCACTTATTGGAACAGAATTGATCGGTTTTGGACATACAAGATCTGGTACTGATGAAACATTCTCAAAACCTTTCAATTGATTTTCCAAGTCATTGACTCTATTTCTAGCACTTTCAGCTTCTTTTTCAAGCTGAATGATTTTTTCAAGATGAGAATTTATCGCAATTTGTTTTTCAATGTTATTTTTGCCAAAAATAGATTTCTCATCTTCTAAAATCTTTATTTGACTTTGAAAATCTCTTACAATTTTTAGTTTTCTATTTTCAAAATCATTTTCATTTTCTTTTAAATTTTTTATTTTCAATGTCAAACTGTCCAAACTACTCAACAGTTTGACATTTTCATATTCCAATTTCTCAGAATTTTCTCTCATTTCAAGTATCTGTTTATCATCAGATATTCTCTCATCCTTCAAATGATTGATTTCCAATGTTAAACTCTCCACATCCTTCAAGAGTTTGACATTGTCTGCTTCGAATTTTTCGCATTTTGGGCACACAACTTCACATTTTGAAGTTTCATCTTTTTCTTTTTCTTTCTCTTCTCCACTTCCCCTCCATTTTCTCTGCCAATCCTCTTCTTTTTCAGTATATTGCTTGATGAACAAATCCATTATAATATCATTTGGATCAACTGCAATGTTTCCATCTTGATCAATATAACATTGTCTAGTAGCATTCCATCTCTTTGCTTGTTTAGCTTCTTTGATTATACGTTGGATTCTGAGCAACTTGGTTAGAGCTTTCATCTTTCTGCACTTATACTTTTCTTCTTCATTTCTGTCATCTTTAAAAGGAACAGGTTCTGATTTAGCCATGATTTTATATCCTTGAATTACCTGCAAGCAAGCAAATACTCAGTTTAAAAACAAAGTGAATATGTGAAAGTATGTGACGTGGCACAAAAAGACAAAATTGTTTTCCGAACGGGTAGCCTGTTGACTTCTTTGACCACGACAATCTTACTTGCAACCTAACAATAACCTTCACGTGAAAGTCTAATTTCAACAAACAATTTAAAGTGGCCGACAACTTTCAGTTTTAATCAAAATATAATTGGACCAAACATTGAATCACATGCAAGAAACCACTTTATCACTTGAAGTTGTTGTATGATATTAACGAGAGAATGTTGACACCTGTAAAGAAAATCACATGCTCACCACCGTCTACAATCTATTACTTTGACTGACAATTGATTAAATGACTTTGACCAAGTGAGACGTGTATTGTTATCCGGATGGTGAACCGGATGACAATACGCACGAGTGGGGATCCGCACGGTTGGTGATCCGCGCGGGTGGGAATCCGGAGATGTTATACACACGGGTGGTGATACGCACGGGTGGGAATGTTATCCGTGCGTACAAGTTGTCCGTGCGTGTGGTAAGTCAACAAGTCAACACGTATAACTGAAAGTAGTCCGTGCGGGTGAGAATGATGCTATACGCACGGGTGGGCTATCCGTGCGTATGAATAATCCGTATGATGTGTGTTATCCGCACGTGTGACACAACTCTTATACAACCAACAAACAATATCACATGCTCTTGACTTACACAATTTCACATGTTCACCTAACATGCAGAATGATCACGTGCAAACTGAGAATTCAATTAAATGTCATGTGCGACTGACTATTCTGACCAACGTTGACTTGATCGGGTGAAATATTGTGACACGTATTTGTTGTCCGTGCGTACAGGTCAACAAATTGTCAAAGCGGATAGTTATACGCGCGGGCGACTCAACCGCACGTATAGGTCAACAATCAGTCAACGCGGATGGTCATACGCACGGATGGCAATCCGTGCGTGTGACATCAAGAACAACAGCAACCGTATTCATCATTTTTCGAACAAAAAATTTCAGATTTCTCAAAAATTACTTCGAATTAACTTCTGAAATTTTGTAGGTTGGTATATTAATGAATTTCGCACAACATATTCAAATTTTATCCGTTTTTAACCGTAAAAAGTTGATCAATTTTGCGTTTTTCAGTGAAAACCGTGAAAATATGAAAAATGAAGAACTTTATCGAATCTGATGCGAATTGAGATCTGAATACGATGAAATCTGGTACGAATCTTGTTGTTTGATCAGCGCAATCGAGCAACCTGCTCTGATACCAATTGTAGGTCCGGATTCGTCACCGATTCGATTGCGTATCGACACGTTCGACGTGCGGAATCCGCGAACGTGTGTGATCGAACACTCAAGAATGTACTCGAACCGTGATTCAATTGATTATGATGACGTATACAAGCACCGAAATCACGTAGAGAGAACTTTCTCTCTCTACAAGATCTTCTCTAATGTCACAAATGAGCAAAAGTCTCTAAACTAAGCCCTAACTCCTCTATTTATAGGCACAAGGATATAAGGGATTTCCCCTTATTTACAAGATTGCCACCTTGCCCTTTATTACTAGATATTACAATAAAAGCATTAAACTTCTTCTGTATCTGCTACGAACGAGATTGACGGAGGCGATAGACATACTGCACTAACACCTGGTAAGGCGAATGTCGTGGCTGACGCATTAAGTCGTAAGGAACGTGTCAAGCTTCATTGTGTCCAAGTTCGATCTGACATTCAAACCCGCATTTCTCAGGCTCAACATACCTGTGTTACACAAGACTTGATGGGTAAAGAATTACCGTGTCATACTAAACCTGAGCTTGAACTGAGAGACTTTGGGATATTCTATTTCATGGGCCGTTTGTGGGTCCCAAGTATAGACGATCTTCGCACCTTGCTTATGGATGAAGCTCATAAGTCTCGTTATTCTATTCATATTGGTGGCCGGGTATGAAGAAGGACATTGCCTTATATGTTTCCAAATGCCTTACTTGTCTTAAGGTTAAGGCAGAACACCAACATCCCTCTAGATTATTGGAACAACCAGAGATACCAGTTTGGAAATGGGAAAACATTGCTATAGATCTCATTACCAAGCTGCCACGCACTAAAAGAGGTCATGACGCCATTTGGGTTGTTGTTGATCGTCTTACAAAGTCAGCACATTTCTTGCCGATCCGTGAGGATCTACCTGCTGACAAGCTTGCTAAAATCTATGTTGATGAGATTGTATCTCGACATGGAGTTCCTTTGAATGTCATATCTGATAGAGATGCTCGATTCTCGTATCGCTTTTGGAGAACCATGCAATCTGCCATGGGTACCCAACTTAATTTGAGCACAACATATCATCCGTAAACGGATGGTCAATCTGAGAGAACAATCCAGACATTGGAGGATATGCTTAGAGCTTGTGTGATTGATTTCGGTGGTAGTTGGGATTCGCATCTACCGTTGATCGAATTCTCCTACAACAATAGTTATCACTCTAGCATTAACATGGCTCCTTTCGAAGCTTTATACGGTCGAAAATGTCGTTCACCAGTCTACTGGAATGAGATAGGTGAAGCTCAGCTTACTGGACCTGAACTCATTCTAGAGACAATAGATAAGGTCAAGAAGATTCGTGATAACCTTCAGACAGCTAGAAGCCGTCAAAAGAGTTACGCGGATCAACGATGCAAGCCCTTAGAATTTCAAGTTGGTGATCATGTCCTACTCAAGGTATCTCCTTGGAAAGGTGTGATTAGATTTGGAAAGAAAGGAAAACTTCCACCACGCTATGTTGGACCATTCAAGATCGTTGAAAGAATCGGAAAAGTAGCCTACAAATTAGAGCTACCTCCTGAACTTGGAAATGTTCATCCAACATTCCACGTGTCCAATCTCAAAAAGTGTTTAGCTGATGAGAACCTCCACTTGATGAAATTCGTGTTGATAACACGATGCACTTCGTTGAGAAACCTGTGGAAATCATGGACCGTGAAGTCAAAAAGCTCAAACACAAGCGCATACTTATTGTCAAAGTTCGCTGGGAATCTAAACGTGGCCCATAATTTACTTGGGAACATGAAGATCAGATGAAAGCGAAATATCCGCATCTATCAGGGGAGACTGTGACATCTGTGCTTGTGTAATCATTTTACAGACTCTGAACAATACCCCCCCCTGAACTTTTCAACGCGTAGTGTTATGAACAATACCTTCATATAGAAATTTTTAGGTATATGCGTTTTTGCCCCCCCCCCCCCTGAATTGGGAAAAATCGACCTCCCAAGCTTCGCCAATGGTTGGCTGGGATGAGGTTCCTTCATTCTTTGGAGAATGACGTAATTGACGGTAGGCGTGAGAGGTACCTAGCTCACTCATACTATAACTAGAAATTGTCAAAAAACACAAAATAATAAGATACATATTTCCACAGAATCACATAAGTTATTTCCTAACACAATTGGTTAAAATTTGGGTATTAAGAGAGCACCTAAATGGCTTAAACCAGTGTCTTGGCTCTGATACCACCTTCTGCCGTAGCCCCCGACCCCTTCCCCGGGAGCGGGAGCCGCGAGCCAGTTAAGTGGTATCGGTGTTTGTTAATTTGACAGCGGAATTTAAAACATTATGATCGTAGTTAGGAAATAAATCTCAGAGTTTCAAAAAAAAATTATAATAAATAAGTGGGATAAAACCCATGTTTCATTCACAATACAATAATAGGGATAAACCCTAGTTATTGAAATCATAATCTCCGATTATTTAGGTAACTTTTATAGCCACTTCTTTAAGCCTTCAGTGCTCCATAGCTGGCTTCTTATAGCTACACATTAAGTTACCTAAAACGCGTTTTAAAAAGATTTTATCAGCAAGAAATACTGGCGAGTGCATCCCAGTTTAATCAAAACAAGCTTTTATAACTTTACAGTATAGAGAGCGATTACAATGTTTATATCTACCAATATACTCATTCAGTATTTATCATGTTGGCAGTTCCATGACCGTGGTTATATTACTATTGGCTAACTCTTTGTCCAATAGTAACGCTTTACTAGTAGTGTATACAAAACCCCACATACCGGAAGCAATTGTAGAATACAAAGACTCAATCCCTGTAAGTATAACTGAAAATATTTGAGGTTTGTAAAACAGTTTGGTAGAAAAATAGAATGACTCACTTTGTAGACTTAGGTAAATCTATAGCTTCCTGTGGCTTTTCCTGATTATTTTCTATTAAAAATAAACAATGCACACGTGTTAGTAAGATAACCCAAATCACATTAGCCATACAACATGAGACAGAACTCCAACGAACTTAGTCAAGCAGAGCCTCGACATGCGTTACAGAGCCCTAGATAAATCGGGTAGGGTAACGAATTAGTGATCGGGGGTTAAAATACTTACAACGAGGCAGAACTTCGTGTTTTAGGGGTATAATATCGAACAACTTTTAGCTCTGGTAGGGGCTGAGAGAAGAAACAAAAATGAATGATTTGCAACTGAGGCCGAAGGCCTCTTTTATAGGCTGAAACGGAGGTCTCTCGCGCCCCGCGAGAGCCTCGTTCCTTTCCTTCGCGGTCCGCGAGGGGAACCCTAGCTACAGCTATTGTTGCCTTCTCACAACATAGACCTGCCACACATAAGACACGTGGCGCAAGGGGAAGTCCGGAAACCATAGGGGTCTTGCGCCCCACGAGCCACCTAGTGGACTCGGTCACGGCCCGCGAGCGACCTAAATTTAATATTTTATTTGATTTTTATAAAATATCAAGGTTATATGGATCCAGTTCTCGTATACGGGGTGTATTTAGGGCATTTTTATGCGGGTTGTTATAATTTCATATCTGCTTCAACTTTTGCGGGGTCTAACATTATTCCATCCAGGTTAATGGCATGATCTAGAAATCGTACTTCGCGTAGCCAAAGGAAAATTTCAAAAACTTGTCGTATAGTTTCTCTATCCTTAATGTTTCCAATACCTCCTTTATGTGACAAGTGTGGTCACATTATTTCTTTAATTAGATTATAACATCATCAATAAACACACACGATTGTAGAGTGATCCAACACTTGACTGCATATTCAAATAATCAAATCCATGAATGCAGCAGCATGAGCATTAGTCAAACCAAATGACATTACAAGAAACTCGTAATGTTCATAGCACATACGGAAAGTCATCTTCAGGATGTCTTGTTCCTTAACTTTTATTGATGGTAACATGACCTGAGATAGATCCAGGAGAACCAACTTGTTCCTTGTGTAGGTCAAACAGATCATCAATCCTAGGAAACGGGTACACATCATTCACCATGAGTTTATTCACACAATAATCAATACACATTCATATACTTCCATATTTTTTCTTCACAAATAACATAGGTGCGCCCTTGAGATACTCTGTCGTATAAAACCTTTATCTAGGAGGTCTTCTAGTTGGGAATCAATTCTTTCATTTTAATTGGATTTAGACAACACATCTCAGATGTTACACACCACAAACACATTACTCTAGTAGGCTTACAATTTGAAATTTCTACATCAAAGGATCTGTTATCTTTTTAACATTACCATGCAATACATCGAAAAAACATAGCAACAATAAAACTCATACTTGCACCAGAATAAAAAAATACTGATGCGAGAACATTATTTACCGAAAACTTATCTATCACTACCTCGGGGTCGACCATGGTGAAAACTTATGCCTTAGCTTTTGGCTTCTTAACCTTCTTGTCATTTTGTTTCTTGTCCCTGAGCCTTTGGCTTTTTGCATTCTTTGCTGAGGTGTCAACACCCACCAAATTTATAACATTTTGGAACATTAGGGCAGTAACGAGAGAAGTGTTAAGTTTTCCCACATCGGTAAAAATGGTATGTCCATACAAGGCACTCTTCAAAGTGCTTCTTTTCACACATCCCGCACAATCCAGTTTCCTCAACCACTGTCTTCTTCTCTACGGGACCCAGTTTATCATTTATGAACTTTTTAGGAGGGTTAGACCACTTCTTCCTGGATTCTTCATGAGTTGGTTCATTATCATAAAGTATCCCACCAATCTCCACGACTATTTCGAACGTCTTACGGCCACTAGTTTTCATGAGTGCACGAACCTTAGGTGAATACCCCATAACATAGTATACCATCCGCCTCGTCTCTGTGATGATAAGGTACAGGACCAACCTTACCATTTCAATATACTTGGAGGTATACTTGTGGTGCGTCAGACCACCAACCTTTGAACCCCAAGAATTCCTTCTCAACCGCATCAATCCCATTCCTTGGGCAGAACTTCTTGGTCACCGGCTCCTTTAATTCCTCCTACTACAACTTCTTTATTTCCTCTGCACTCTTGGTTTGCTTAATAGCGTTCCACTAATGAATTACCTCAACAGTAATGAAATGAGCTGCACACTTAACAACTTGTTCGGGCCTACTCATTGATAGTGGCTTACATTTAAGAAATCTTGTGCGTCGTACATGGCATTCTTCCTTCCATTGAATGTTTATGGTTTCAACCCTTGAAAGTTTGATAGATACAAGCTTTTGCAGCATTCTTGTCAGGGTCACTGACTTCCTTGTTAGTCTCGAGGCCCTCGATTTCCTTCACTCAATCTTTCTTACTGCCCTTTTCATTCTCAAGTTCCTCAACCTTCAGAGCTCGCAATGCTTCAGACATAATTCATAATTGATGGCATGGTGTCATGAATAACCTTGTACACGACATGATTTAGAGTGCAGCCTCCTTTATTGTGTAGAGAGTGCACATCGATCTTAATACGAACAGATCATTCACTTTCTATTTCAGTCTATTTGGTCTTCCTTTGTGGGATTCGGGGTTCGCCATCGTGTCCACCATCATGACCACCACGTCCTCTTCCATGTGCACCACCATGAGCCATTAAAACAATTCCTAGTATAAGATTGATCACCAACGGTACAACACTGTACGATGTAGAACAATTTCAAATATCAATGAAACAATGTGTTTTGGTCCCAATGTTTATTTATTTGTGTATGACAATTTCACATTTGAATTGTAGTTCGATTTCAAGTTCTAAATCACTTTCTGGAAAGTTATACGCAAACTGTTATGTAAACGTAATCATTTTAAATGCGACAAACACTCTGGAATAGTGACACAAGCTTAACATACCTTAAATAACCTTTACATAACATAGAAATAAGTTTTGAAAGGTTTGGTGTGTCAAAAACAAGTTTATTCGATCACAGGGACTCTTTGCGACAAACTGCAAAAGTCTGCAAATTCGTATACCAACGTACATTCCGGAACAAGATCATAAGCTAAACATACCCTAAGTACCCTTAAAACAGCTTAGAAATAAGTTTTGAATGGTTCGGTATGCGAAAATACGCTTATTTGATCATTGGGACTAAAAGCGTCAAAATTGTGAAAGTTTACATATACGTGCATATCTTGCGTTCTGACCAGATCCGGATATCCAAAAATTTTTGTAATCACAAAAATATTGTATTTTAGTGATGGGAATGCAAAAATACCATTCGTCGCTTAATTTGGATCGTTTTCGTGTCCGTTCGAGTTTCGTCGTAATTAACCGAAAAACGCGATCGTACGACCAAATGAACCGACATCCGTGATATTTTCAAGCATATTTCAAGTCCCCTATGCTTTAACATCCTTTTAGAGCCTTGAAAATGGGTTAACGGGGGTTGTACGCGTCGAAAATCAAGTTTTGAACTGTAGGGGCCTTTTCTGCCAATTTTGAAACTTCTGGCCATACACCTTCACGAGGCGCGACTGCCTGGGGCTGCAGCTGTTGCGAGGCGTGAGCCCTGCAACTGGGCAGATTCAGCTTGTTGCACTTGATTTTAAACTTAGTTTTTGATTATTGTGGGCTGGTTTATGTGATCAACAACGTATAATCTCCTGGCCTAATAAGTGTATGGTGTAGATCATTCCTCGATCACCACACAAAACACTTGGCAATGATCCAATGGTTCATGATTTCCTATATAAATCCATGAAGTTCATCATTTAAACTTGCTCTTCTTCATTTTCTTTCATTCTTGCTCTGATTGAGGCGACCACACTTAGTTGGAAGCCTCATACCTGAGTATTCTTAGTCCTATTTTCCAGCCAAGAGCACTTGTAAGTGTTCTTTCATGCTTTGTTTATTTATTTCAAGCAAGAAAGTCAAATAGTGTTTGACTTTCAGCTTTGACCATGATTTGGTCAAGACAAAGTTCATTTGAACTTTGCAATGTGAGCGTAATTACGATGGTTATAGTCCCTTGCGATTATACCTACTGATTACCACGTTGACTAGTCGAAGTGACGAGTCAAAGTTTCGGTCAAAATGCACGATTATGTGCATTTTGCAACGAAACTATTTTCGGGTATCAAAACACTTTGTTTTGATATCAAATCAGTTTTCTAAGTTAGTTAAACATGTTTTAACATGTTTAACTCGTCACTTTTAGTTTAGTGCTTATTTAGGGTCGTAAGTCAAGCAGTCTCGACAACCGTTTATACATTTGAACCCAACCCGTTTGGTCGATCATTAGGATCCGACCAAACATATTTTGTGACCATAGTTGTATAGGGAATAACCTTCCGAGGTTATACCTTATGGTCACTTCGTTTAATTGGTTGTTATGATTGGTAGTTTATATGCATTAGGAAAATGACCAAAATGCCCTTTTTCCGCATAATTTTATTTTAAGCATATGTAACCAAATTTTTGACACTTAAACTGATTATGCAACATTATTAAACATGTTTAGGCATTTAAGATTTATCATAGGACTAGTTAGACTATCCGAACGCGCAATTGCGCAAATGACACGTTAAAGTAGCGTAAACTACCTTAACGGGTCATAACGGGTCAAAAACACTTAGGATAGTTTCAAATCAGAATATAGGCTTTGTTAAACCATAACATATAAGTTCCAACACTCATTTGGTTTACAAGACCTCATTCTACCCGATCTCCCGATTTAGGTCCCGATTATTAACATAGTGATCTGATACTAGGTACCACTTGATTCCTTGATTGCCCGAGCTTTGTAGTTCACTTAATCGAGGATACGTTGCAATCTTAAGTGAGTACATAGTTCCCCTATTTTACTACTTTCAATTGTTTTGGGGTGATTCATATGTGCTAAACGATTTCAAGTTTTCAAAACAAACGCTATGGTTTATATTAAACGCAATGATTTCAATAATGTGAACGAACTTGTTGGTGCGTTGAAACATAACACGAATGACATTCATTAGCTTTGGTCGAGCTGACCAGTAGTATCTTATGGTACCATAGGATCTGACAAATCTCGTTATCTGACTATTGCCATGGTTATGGGGGTAATGTGGGTAGCGACAGAACCTGATGATTTTAACAAACCCTTTGGTGGTTTGTTAGTCGATTAAAGATAACCTTTGGTGGTATAGACGAGTCAAAACACAGGTTTGAATGTATTCAACGAGAATGAC
The DNA here is from genome assembly GCA_030545235.1 of Helianthus tuberosus. Classification (NCBI taxonomy): domain Eukaryota; kingdom Viridiplantae; phylum Streptophyta; class Magnoliopsida; order Asterales; family Asteraceae; genus Helianthus; species Helianthus tuberosus. The sequence goes on along the minus strand of CM060426.1, from coordinate 53,496,843 downwards.
CAAAAGTTAGTTTTCACAATTAAAACACGAACGCTTGAACGATGGTTTATAACACGAATGCTTGAACGATGGTTTATAACACAAACAAGTTGAACGATTTGAACGCTTGGTTTTGATAACACGAACTATTTAGAACAAGTACAATTGAACGATTGGTTTATAGTAAGTGATTAGATAATGGGATGGGTGTAATGTGATAAAAGCATGGTAGATACGTCGTTGGTACTTCTTATATTTAAGTGCTTTTATCATATTACATTCCGTGGCGCTATTTAGTTCACTTGGACGAATGATTTCAAACGATGTCACGCAACGATGTTTACTAAATGATATAAACCATACGATTTTTATTACAAGAACAATTTACTACTTGGTTTACGAAAGCAAATGTTTTTAGCCAAGATTCATGGCAACGAGGTTTTCTTAAACATATAACCAACTTGTTTTAGTTGGTTAATCATCTTGCAATACAAAACACTTTTCAAAACAAGTATTTCAATTATCGACTCTAATAGTCCTACGAGGTATTGCAATACGTATACAAGCCATGAATTTGATATACTCACAAAACCTATGTTCTCTCCGGCATTTTTATGCTGACTTGTTTTTACATATGTTTCAGGTGCTGTTGTTTGATGATGATTATGATGCATGCTCACATAGGAACGGACGAGGCCATAGTGACTTAATAACAATGAAAGACAATATATTTATGTTTTGCTTTTAAATATCAAGACAATGTAATAAACATAATTCAATAAAACAAAACTTCAATCCATGTGTTGTGAAACAATGATTCTGTTACGACACTCCCCGACGTTTCCGCCGCGGTTTTGTTGTTTTAACGCGGACGGGGTGTGATAGAAGAGTTGGTATCAGAGCTCAAGGTTATAGGGAATTAGGTTATTAGTAATTCTTTGACCTAGACTATAACCTTTCTAGGACCCTAACACAAGTTATCTTTTGTTTAGATCTTAAAACAATACCGTTACCTATCTTTAGTGTAACACCCCAATCGCGTGATACAACAACACGTGACGGAAATATCAGGGAGTCACATTACAAATTTCTCACAACTACTGGTACTAAATTGTTTCAATAATGTTTACAATGTTTTACAAACAAAGAATACATGTATTTTCTTTTAATTAAAGAAGTCTAAGGCCCAGATGCAGTCCTATGCGTTGCATGCTTGAACAGTCGAAAATCCTGAAACATATGTGAAAAACAGTCAGCATAAAAATGTCGGCGAATACATAGGTTTAGTTAGCCAAATAAATGACAAAAGTTTGGTATTGCAATACTTTGACAACTATGAGAGTCGTCAATTGAGAATAAATCTTGAAGCCAGAGAATGGCAAAAGTTTAGTATTGCAATACATAGTCTTGATTGTTAAAACTCGTGGAAAAAAGTTTTGTATTTGGCAATATGATTATTACTAAGTAATTTTTATGCCATTTGGAATCATACATTGTAAGCTCGTTGAAATCATCGTAAAACTTGTTAATGTATTATTATAAATCCAATCAAGGATTAAAAATAATAGTTTTGAAATTAATCAAAACTTGTGTGAGTATTATATAAATCAAGTCAATGATTTATAATAATACTTTTGACATCCTTCTAAAAATCTAACATATAAAGGTATGGAAGATTCTACAAGGATTTGAATAATCGAACATTGAATCAATCATACACAAAATCCTAAAGTGATTCGGATAACGCTTACAAGAGTAATAAAATAAGAACACTTATATATAGGAAGACCAGCGGTGTATCCACCATGTTCTTATTTTATTACACCCGTTTCGTTATCTAAATCACAACTACCACATAAGCACATAATCGTCAACTTGTCAACAACTTGTAAACATGCATTAAAGCACACAATGAATCCAAACAAGGACTCCAATATTAGCACTTTAAACATCCACGAGTAGCTAACTATGAAGATAGATAGTTACTACAAGGATTTGGTTTGTTAGTATATCAGTCTATACTTTGGTAAACAATGTCACTTGAATAACATATTAAACTATGCTTTGGTAAACAATAGCATATCAAACTATGCTTTGGTAAATAATAGCATATCAAACTATGCTTTGGTTTCAGTCACAAAAATCCTAAGTCCTAATGGTGATTCGGGTTAATGCCATGAAGGGTAATACAATAAGAACACTTATATAGGAAGTACCAGCGCGTATCCACCATGTGCTTATTGTATTACTCTAGTTTTGTTATCTAAATCACCAACAATCTACACATAAACCTTAACCGTCGTCTTGTAAAGTACTTCTTAAAAAATCTCACTATGAAGATAGAAAGATCTAAGACTGTACTTCAAATATCCTACAAGAATCTAACTATGAAAATAAATAGATCTTTAAGGATTTGGACAAACATCGTGTTTGCATAATCGGAATAATACACATAAAAACACTTAGTAACCACGTATATGCCATACATTGGAAAACAAATTTATTACACATATGAATCACCCCAAAACATTTGAAAACGGTGAAAGAGGGGAACTATGTACTCGCCTGGGATTGTGTGTAGGTCTTGTTCAAATGATATAACAAAGCTCAATGGATCAATTGTTCAAGTGTTGAAGTGGTTCCTAGTGTATCGGTTACTATGTTAGCATAACGGGACATAAATCGAAGAATCGGATAGAATGAGGTATTGTAAACCAAATGAGTGTTGGAACTCATGTGATATGGTTTAACAAAGCCTACATTCTGAATTGAAACCTATCCTAGGTGCTTATGACCTGTTACGACTCGTTAAGGTAGTTTACGCTACTTTAACGTGTCGTTCGCGAAAAAGCACATTCGGACCGCCTAACTAGTCCTATGACAAGTATTATATGCCATATTTTGTTTAGTTATGTTGCATAATCAGTTTAAGTGCCAAAAATTAAGTTACATATGCTTAAATTCAAGTTATGCATGAAAAGGGCATTTTGGTCATTTTCCTAAGGCATATAAATTACTTATCATACAACTAACTAAACGAAGTGACCGTAAGGTATAACCTCAGAAGGTTATTCCCTATACAACTATGGTCACAAAATATGTTTGGTCGGATCCTAATGATTGACCAAACGGGTCGGGTTCGAAAGTCTAAGTGGTTGTTTAGACCGCTTAACTTACTACCCCAAATAAGCACTAAACTAAAAGTGACGAGTTAAACATGTTAAAATATGTTTAACTAAGTTAGAAAACAGATTTGATATCAAAACAAAGTGTTTTGATACCCGAAAATAGTTTCGTTGCAAAATGCACATAATCGTGCATTTTGACCGAAACTTTGACTCGTCACTACACCTATTCAACGTGGTAATCAATAGGTATAGTCACAAGGGACTATAACCATCGTGATTACGCTCACGTTGCAAAGTTCAAATGAACTTTGTCTTGACCAATTCATGGTCAAAGCAGAAAGTCAAACCTTGTTTGACTTTCTTGCTTGAAATGCATAACCAAGCATGAAAGAAGCTTACACGAGGTCCAAGCTTGGATGAAGAACAAAGAAAACTGAAGTTGGAGGCCTTCAACAAGTGTGAGAGCCTCTCCAAGAGCAAGTGTGAATAAGAAGAATGAATGAGCAAGGTGAAGAGCAAAAAGCCTTGCTAATTATAGTGTTTCATGAACCATTAGGATCATTGCAAGTGTAATTGAGTGAATCAAGACATGATCTAGACCCTACACTTGTCACACTCTGATTTGGCACCTTGATGAGCACACAAACCAGCCCATAGAATGGTAAAACAATGGATCAAAACAGGTTGCACAGCTAGGTTTGCAAGAAACTGGTTTCTGCTGATCTGGGAGGGTCTTACGGACCATAAGAGGACCCATACGGGTCCGTATGGACCTTGCAGACCAGTTAAATTTGAAATTTGGCAGTTTTAGTCCCTGTGTGTGTTTTGTCGCGTTTTGGCACTTCTAACACCCGTCAAACCCATTTTAAGCTCCATGATGAAGTTAAAGTATATTCAACTTGAAATATGCTCAAAAATGTCACGGATGCCGGTTCGTTTGGCTCTACGGTTGCGTTGTTCGGTTAATTATGACGGAAATCGTAACGGACGCGAAAACGATCCAAATTGCGAAACGAAAGGTATTTTTGCATTCCAATCACTAAAATACAATATTCTAGTGATTACAAAAATATTTGGATGTTCGGATATGGTCAGAACGCTAAATATGCACGAAAATGCATACTTTCACAGTTTTGACGCTTTTAGTCCCTGTGATCAAATAAGCGCATTTTCGCATACCGAACCCCTCAAAACTTATTCCTAAGATATGTTAAGGGTATTTAAGGTATGTATAGCTTATGATCTTGTTCCGGAGCGTTCGTCGCTATACGAATTGGCATACTTTCGTAATTTGCCATAATTAGTCCCTGTACTTGTATAAACATTTTTAGTCGTCCCTAGCCCTTCGAAACCTATTTCTAAGTTATGTAAAGGGTATTTAGGGTATATGTAGCTTATTTCCTCGTCCTGGCGTGTATCTTGCGTTAAACAGATAGTGTTTAAGCATCGGTTATCGAGTTGTTTTCAATGAAAAAGTTTTTTGAAAGCCCGAAATTTTGCACAAGGGTTACAGTCTCCCCTACTTTAGGAAATTTCGTCCCGAAATTTATTTGAAGGACACTGTAGAGTGTAATTGAAAAGACTGAAAGATGAGCAAATTGCTAGATCCCAAAGATGCGTAGCATCATTTGGTGTTTGGAAATTTTGGGGGATTCAAAATGTGATTTGGATATTCAAAGTATCTCAAGGTATTCAACCCTTTGAAACTTGTGAATCTTTAAAAGTGTAAATTAGTGTACAAAAAATTGTTTGGCATGGCACTATGTTATACTAAGCTTTTAGTGTAAATCCAAGCAAACATAGGGGTGTACATTCAAGCCTTGTACATACGTACACGGTTTTTAACATCCCACGAGGTACATCCCATGTACCATGAGCATCTCATGCATAGGAGACGGGTCAACATACCTATGGCATCAAGATCGTCACCTTTAACACCATAATATACTCCCGGTCGGCTCGATTTGAGTTAATGAATGTACTAGTCATCGTCCATTGCAAATAATCATGCAATAACAAATAATCACATAATCACATAATGGTCCAAGATAACATAAAGTCACAAAGTGATCTTAGTAACATTCTGAAGAGTAACACAATAAGAACACTTATATATAGGAAGTACCATCGGCGTATCCACCATGTTCTTATCGCATCATACTCCTCCCGTTACCTTAATATGTGACAACTGTCAAAAATCCAGGTATCCGTACAATTAATTAATCTTGTTTAATGCTTAATGACTGTGTTGAAATTACAAGTAACTTCATTTTGATTACTGCCATACACAAACATGTGCATCATACATTGTTAAATGTCATACCAATATTGTATAAAAGCTATATTGCCTCAAATGATGCTTTAAATAAAGTCAGCACGGTTATCTGATAAATCAGGAATATGCTGACGAAGTTCAGTACCTAGACAGACAGTGTTTTGAGACCCAGTGTGGGCCAGAGACTAGGTACTACACTTGAATAGTGTGTAGGAAAGTAAGGACCACAAAACTGCATTCTAGGTGATAGTTTAAGTGCCGGAAAGTGCCTAAAACTCACCCAAAGTGCTGAATTCAGCAGAATTCAGCATAAATCAGCTTTTAACACATTAAAATTATGTAGAAACATGGTTAAATGGTCCTGAATGCTTTCCTAAGTGTCGGGAATTAAAAGGGTCACAAAAGGGTACATAAAGAAAACTAAACTGTATAGTTTAGCATTTTAATGAACCAGTATCTAACCGAACAACCGGACACTACCCAAAACACCAAATTTACACTAGAAGCATTGTTTTAATGTTTCTAAACTAGTTATGATTCCCGAACATCATAACACCTCCTAAAAATATCTAATAACTAGAACTCGTAACCGATACTTGAAATTGAACTAGATTGCAACTAATGGTTTAAACCTACACCTAGACCCCCCCCCCCCATCTACTCTACGGCCATCATGGCCCCTTACACATTTGATTTTATCTCAATTGTTTAATAGATCATGTTTAGTACTTTGGCAACATATTATACATGGGATAAACACTTGTTGAAGGATTTAAAGATAAACCACAAGGCCATGATCTTCATTTCTAAAACACACCAACACACAATCACTCTCTCCTCTCCTCCTCCCCTTCTCGGCCGGGAACAACCACCCACCCCACCACCATTTTCTTTTCAATCTCTTCCATTGTAAGGTGTTATAAGGGTGCTAGGAGCTAAACTAAGGAGGTTGGTGCCATTGGAAGTGGAAGGACCTTCTCTCATTGCTTTTATCCACTCACTTTCTACTCTTGATTCATCCCTAGCCTTGTGCTAGTGGTAAGATCCTTAAACACTCTATTTTACATCCATTTTGAGTGGTTAAAAGAAGTATCATAATCAACACTTCAAGAACACTAAAGAACATAAGCATGTAACTTGAACATAAGCTTGATTTATGAAGTAATCTTGATGAAACTAAGTTGTTTATGATATGAATGCTTGTTGATCATTGATTGTTTGTAAAGATGATGTTGATCATCATAACATCTTGCTAAACCATGATTAGAAACATAGTTTAGCAAGATGAGAAAGTAAGAAGGTTGTAGGATGAAAGATCATCCACACTTGAATCATGAACTTGAAAAGGATACTTTGGTTTCTTGAAAAATAATAATCAAAGTAAGTTAATAATCATATAGATCTAAAATTTATGAATGGTTTTTCAAAAGAACCAAGCTTAAAATATGAGTTTTAGTGGAACTTGATTCTTACATAAACAAACACTATTTTTAATGGCTAAACAAGTGTAGAAACACTTGTGTAACAAGAGGATTACATAAAGAAGCATTTTTAGAAAATGTGTTTTGAAGTTGTAAACATCGAACTTCTTTAATAATGAAGTTTTTAAAGAAGTAAACACATTTTGTAGGGTAACTAAACTCACTAAATACATTACCAAGTTACTACAAGTTTTCACAAACTTTCAAGTTCATGAAGTAGTAGAATATGCATGATTTTGGCAAGGTTGGTAAGTATAAGTTGCTAGAGTTGATTGTAAATTGATTGTGGTAATTTTACAAAAGAAAATGATATGCTTGAATGCATGGAAACCTCCATTTTTAGGGGAAACTATGGCAAAATTTTCTAAAAATATAAACACTTAGAAAATATTTAGAAACACACACTTACAAGTGTATTTTCAAAAATAGATGGTTTCATAAACTTTGCCATAATTTTTTGTTACAAAAATACAAATGTTGGGGGTTGGTTTTTATAAATAAAAGTGGTTAGATATATATTTAGTATATATATATACATTAAAGACATAATGTGTGTGATTATGTGTATACTTTGTGTAATAGTTATGTTATTTTAAGACTTAAAATAATATAACACATTAAAACACCAAGAATTACCATCCAAAATATTACCAAAATATCAAGGAATAAATATACAAGTTACACACAAAATATTAGCGAAACCGAACAAGAAATGTAACTTACAAAATATTCCGGAAAATATGTTCACAAAATATATTATGGTAAATAATATTTTGGATACAAATGAACAAAAATATGATTTTTATGATTACCACAAAGTTATGCCATATTTTAACAAAGGAAAAATATAGCATTTTTGACAAATATAAATACATATGTTTTCCTTGGAATTGTTAGAAAGTATATTATTTTTGGGAGAAATATATATTTTCTTGAGTAAACATGAAATACATTATTTTTGGATAAAAATAAGTTTATATATTTTCTAAGATAGACTTGAAAATATATTATTTTGGAACTACAAATATTTTACCAAAAGAAAAAAATTATGAATAATTTTTCTAAGAAATATTCTTTAAATATATATTTTGGAAATATATATGTTGGTGGACTTTATTAGAAATAATATTCTGGAAAATTTAATAATTAATTAAGTATGAGGATACTTAATAAATACATTAAGAATACGTATTCTCGTACGTAAAAATACACACCGGAATACGACACCAAAACATGGCAAAAAGGTACAAATACAAGAATACGAGTACACATGTATAAGATACCCCCATCCTTGGGAAGAAATACAAGTATTAATACTTGAGAAGTATTAAGTTAATATATATTGTTTAACAATTATTCCAAAACTTATAAATATAATTTAAGTTAAAATATTAATTATTTTGACAATAATTATATAACTTGGAATAATATCAGAAGCGTAAATGAAACGTAACTCAGAAACGCTAACAATAAGTCAAGGCACGACCCGTTCGTCTAATAGACATTAGTACGTTGTAGGTAGTCGTGTTCACCAGAGAAGTACGAGTTACGATTGTTGAAGACGCAAGACTGTGAGTTTCGTGTTCCCCCTTTTTCTTTAACTATTTTCAGTTTTATAACTTTGGGGGTGAAATACATGTTACAACTATTTACATACATTGTTAATTGGTATGGTTAGCAAAGGAAGGGTACACTTAGATCATGTGAGTGGTGGGCACAACGCTTAAGGCCATCAATCCTAGTTATAGGACCGAGGGACATGAGTGATAGATCTATTTGGGTGTAGCGAGCCCCGCCCATGTTGGACTAGGGTTTGACCCATGGGTAGACTATGTCTTACAGCCGGAAGCCCGGTGCTAAATTTGCTAGGTTTGAGCTACCTGCATCACGTCACACATATCAATGGCCTTGCAACCCATTGGTGATCTGTTTTCCTTGTTGTTTTCGTACCGGGATTTATAAACTTACATACATACTTACAATGATTTCAAAGGTTTATATATACACACAAACAAACACACGAACTCGCTCAACTTTTGTTGATGTTTTCAAAAGACATGTATTTCAGGGAATTAGTAAGTGGATCTGGCGGGCGTTGGAAGTTTCATGCCGCGTTGTGAATAAAGATGTCATCCATGGTTTTGAGGTTTGGGTTGGGTGTCTTATTCCTGGACGAGACACGGCTTCCAAACCTTGGTTTTATTTAATGTCTTTTGTTGAGTCCTTAGTGACCTCCTAAAACAATTCGTATGGTTTGTAAAACTTGTGTTTGAAGTCTACGTTTTAAAACAATGTTGTTATGTTTTAAACTTATTTAATGGATAACGAATCTATGGTTTTATCATATAGTTGTTGTTATGATTGAGTGCAATGGTATTAAGAAAGTCACACCATAATCACGCTTCCGCAAAAGTCAGGGTGTGACAGCTTGGTATCAGAGCTTCGATTGTAGCGAACTAGGATTCCTGCTTGAGTCTAGACTACAATCATTAGGGCTCTCACGAAAATGTTTTCACAACATACTTTCATTGCATACAACGCCCAGATCCAGGAAGACAAACATTTTTACAAACAAAAGACACGAAACACATTTCAAGTTTATGTTCATGGTTCAGTCTGAGAGACTGGGTGGTTCAGTCTGAGAGACTGGCTAGTTCAGTTTGAGAAACTGGGAAGTTTAGTCTGAGAGACTAGGTAGTTCAGTCTGAGAGGCTGGGTGGGATAGTCTGGGAAGACTGGGATGGATACGTGCCTACATTGTTATTGATTACATGCTTATTGATGATTGTTGATATATGTGCATATGTTGTGATTGTTTTATTATAGACACCATGTCTTCGTCTGAGAGTGGACTGTCTGACACTGTCGACCCCATGGCCATTGTTTCGGACGATGAGATTGTCCCAGAGCCAGAGATTTTTACCTTCGACATTGAGAGTGACCCGTAGATGATGTCAGATGACGATGATGATTTCCAGCCTTTTGCATTACCCGATTTTGGCGACGATGTACCGCATGCTGATGGTTTACCTGACGAGGATCCCTTTCTTATTCCTATTCCTGACCAGGATCATCTCATCCTCGGACACCCCGATGGTGAGCATGTCGTGGTTCTGATCCTCGCCCCTTTGCCTCTTGCTGCTTTTCCTCTCGAGGATTTGCCTTTTGATGACTTATCTGATGATGATGTCGATCTTTTTATTTATGGTCCCCCTGATGCTGCCCAGGGTGATGGAGTTCCAGCTGAGGATGTCATTGTTGTTCCATTTGTTGATATTCCTATTATTGAAGTTTCCTCTGACCATTTTGTTCCACATTCTTTCGAGTTTGTGTCATCCTCCACTTTGCATGCATTGGGATTGCAGCATTACCCCATTGATTCTGATACTGACACGGCCCTGTCTGTCGCACCTGCTCCCCCACACGACTTTGACCATGACCTTGAGCTAGACATTGCCCCTGACGATCAGCCTATTGATGCACCATCTGATCCTGAGCCGATACCAGCTGCAGCGCCGATACCTGCACCTGAGCCTTTACCTGGTCATGATCCTGTACCATTTCACATACCTGTTGTTGCACCCCTTATACCAGACTCGATTCCTGCACCCGCTGACCCTGCTGCTTTTGCTGATCAGATGGATCCCCGATACGCCTTCACCAGCAATAGGTGGATAGAGGATGATGATGATATGCCCCCTTCTGTTGAGCCTGTTACTCCCCCTCATACACATGCACCTGTCGATGTTGCCCCTTTTCACCCTATTGTGTCCGATGTTCACCGCACCGACCTACCTGTCACCTTCTTGCAGGACATTCCCGCACCCCGTCCAGGGGAAGGTCCGTTTAGTCAGCAGCCTAGCCATGTTCCACACGTGTCAGCAGCTTTTTCTCACATGCCTCAGTATACACCTGCTACTCATTTTACTTCTGCACCGCCAGGCGAGCCACTCATATGGTTTCCGCCGAATACTATGCCAGTTTCTGATCCATACCATCCCTCCCACTTTATTGGTTACACGAGGGATGAGTTACTCCTGTCCTTACAGCTTCAGCAGGAGATCTTGTGTCGTAGAGTTATGGAGCTTGAGAAGACTCCACGTCCTCCACCTTGTTCATGTCCGTCAACTTTTACGACTCCACCTGCTCCACTTTTGCCCTATCCAGATTTTGATGTTCGATTTCTCACTATGGAGCAGCAGATCAGTTATCTGTCGCGACACGTTTATGATCTTGAGGAGGAGCTAGCGCATGTGCGCAGCTTGCTTTTTGTTCCTCCACCTCCTCCTCCACCGCCATCAGCATAGCCGGCTTTCGATTTTATGCATGTAGCCTACTTTTGATGAGAGTATCGCTATTGAGCCTAGCTTGCAAAGCATTTTGGAGACCAAGTTTTGAGTATATGACTGTTGTAGAGGGATAGACATTTTGGACAAGGGTGGTGAGACCCTCTAGTCCCTTTTGATGAGATATGATACATTTGTAGAACATGTAACTGTATTTGTGGTCGATAATTTATGAAAGCTCAATCGCAATATTCTCATTATATACATTGTTGAATTATACGTTGGTAATATGAATGTGATGTTATATGCTTACTTGCATTTATAAATGAAATTACATACACGTACTACATACTTAAATACATAAGACCTGACCTATACAATCTTCTTTTAGAAGATACCTCCTCGAAGAAACAATCAGTTGCCCACGACATATGCGGAACTACAAGAAAGGATTTCACAAGCGATAGCACAGAACGAGGCCTTGCGCTCTGAACACAGTGGAGGTACCTCAGGAAATAACCCACCTCATGGTAGTGTTTAAGTCACTAAAGACACATTACGTTACATTTGGATATTCCATGTGCATTCGCTAATGCTTTGTGTGAATGATGTTGCTTGTACAGGCTGTACCTACAAGCAGTTCCTTAACTGTAAGCCTCTGAATTTTGACGGCACCGGGGGTGCTGTAGCTTTCGTTAGATGGGTGGAAAAGACCGATTATGTGCTAAGAATGAGCAAGTGTGCACCGGAGCACCAGGTCACCTACATTTATAGACTTTTTCTAGATGGAGCTCTATCATGGTGGAACCTCCAAGTTCAAACTCTAGGAGAAGAGGCTGCATATGCCATGACTTGGGATGAGATGAACGACTTATGCGCAAGAAGTACTGTTCAAGGGCTGAGATTTAGAAATTGGAAACAGAGTTTTGGAACCTCAAGATGGATGGTCCAAAGATTGCTGAGTATGTACATAGATTCCATGACCTATCTCGCGTTGTACCTTACATGGTTGATCCGGAATTCAAGCGCATTGAGCGTTTTATTTGGGGATTGGCACCCGAAATCATGAGCATGGTGACGACATCAAAGCCTCCAACGATCACCGAGGCCATTGATCTAAGTGTGGCATTGACTGAAGAAGCGATTAGGCTGAACAAGTTCTCAATCTCTGATGGAAAGAAAAAGGAGACTAATGTTGAGCCGTCAGGCGAGAACAAAAGGAAGTTCTCTAACTTCAAGAAAGGTACTCAAGGAAGCAATAGTAGCAACAAGAAAAGGGATGCATACCCACCAGCTGAGGTCAAAACTAGTGTTGCAAGTCCAGAGAATAAGGGGAAAGGTTACATGGGCACTTTGCCTAAGTGTGATGTATGCCTGTTACATCATGCCGGCCCATGTAGGTATAAGAAGTGTGAAAATTGTGGAAGGAATGGTCTTTCAAAGGAGACGTGTTGGGGTGGTAATGGTAATGGTCGTGGTTATGGCGGCCAGAGGGGTAATGGTAGTGGTAGTGGAAACCGTGGTGGGAACGGTACTGGGAATAGAAATAATCAAGGAGGAAATGGTAATCGTGGTGGTACTAGGAACCAAGCTGGGAATGGAAACCGCAACAACAATCAAGGTGGTGCTGCAAACAAGCAAGGATGCTTCAGTTGCGGGAATATTGGGCACTTCAATAGAGATTGCCCAAAGAACAACCAAGCTTAGGGGAGAGTTTTTAACATTGGAGCGAGGGAAGCTCGCCAAGATCCGAACGTAGTCACGGGTACGTTCCCGATCAACCAACACTTTGCAATCGTACTGTTTGATACTGGTGCTGATTATAGCTTTGTATCCCTAGAGTTTAAGAATATACTTGGGTTAGTAGCTAGATATTCCATACTCGATAGAACTAGCTAATGGAAAGCTAGTAGAGGCGAACGAAGTAATTAGAGGTTGTGTAGTAGAGCTTGGGGAGCATGAGTTTATGCTTGACCTTCTACCAGTCGAGTTGGGAAGCTTTGACGTGGTAGTTGGAATGGATTGGTTGTCAAGCAACCGAGCGGAGATCGTATGCCACGAGAAGACCATTCGCATTTCGATGGCGAATGGAGAGACGATTGAAGTGCATGGAGAGAAGCATGATACGCCTCTAAGGATTATCAGTTGTTTGAAGGCCCGAAGATGTTTGCAGAAAGGATGTGTTGCCTTTTTGGCGCACGTCATGGACAAGGAAGCCGCTGAGCCAAAGCTGGAAGATATCCCAGTTGTGAGGAAATATCCTGAAGTCTTTCCCGAAGACTTGCTAGGATTGCCACCCCAACAACAAGTCGGATTTCATATTGACTTGGTTCTAGGCGCCGCGCCTGTAGCCAAGGCACCTTATCGACTTGCGCCTTCCGAGATGCAAGAATTGTCAACGCAACTTCAAGAGCTTTTGGACAAAGGATTTATCAGACCAAGCTTCTCGCCTTGGGGAGCTCCAGTGCTGTTTGTTAAGAAGAGGGATGGTAGTTTCCGTATGTGCATTGACTACCGCGAACTAAACAAGTTAACCATCAAGAATCGGTATCCTTTACCGAGGATTGATGATCTTTTCGATCAACTTCAAGGATCAAGTTATTACTCTAAGATCGATCTTCGATCAGGTTATCACCAGCTGCGAATTCAAGAGGAGAGTATTCCGAAGAATACCTTCAGGACTCGTTATGGACATTATGAGTTTCTAGTTATGCCGTTTGGGTTAACGAACGCGCCAGCAGTATTTATGGATTTGATGAATAGAGTCTGCAAGCCATATCTCGATAAATTCGTGATTGTGTTTATCGATGATATTTTGATTTATTCAAGGACGAAGGAAGAACATGAGCAACACCTTAGAACCATTTTAGAGTTGCTCAAGAAAGAGAAATTATAGGAAAAGTTCTCAAAGTGCGAGTTCTGGTTGCGCGAGTTTCAGTTTCTTGGTCACGTGGTAAATGAAGATGGAATTCATGTGGATCCCACCAAGATTGAGGCGATCAAGAATTGGGAAACTCCGAAGACGCCAACCGAGATCCGTCAGTTCCTAGGTTTAGCTGGTTATTATCGTAGATTCATTGAGGATTTTTCGAAAATCGCTCAACCGTTGATCTCCCTTACTCAAAAGGATAAGAAGTACGTTGATCTCCCTTACTCAGTTGCTGAAAAACAAGCTTTGTGACGCACCTATTTTATCCCTACCTGAAGGAACCGATGACTTCGTGGTGTACTGTGATACCTCACGTCAGGGATTAGGTTGTGTGCTAATGCAGCGACAGAAGGTTATCTCTTATGCTTCGCGCCAATTGAAGGTTCATGAGAAGAACTACACCACGCATGATTTGGAATTAGGCGCAGTGGTGTTTGCATTGAAGATATGGCGACATTATCTGTATGGTACGCGCTGTACGATCTTTACCGATCACAAGAGTTTACAACACATATTCGATCAGAAAGAGCTTAACATGAGACAGCGACGATGGGTTGAGCTATTAAACGTTTATGATTGTGAAATCAAATACCATCCAGGAATGGCGAATGTAGTGGCAGACACCTTGAGTGGGAAAGAGAGGATTAAGCCCATAAGGTTCAGGGCTTTGGGGATGATTATACAGACAGACCTCTCGTTGCGCATCCGTGCTGCACAGAGAGAAGCTCTTAAGAAGGAGAATCTTAAGGACGAATATCTCCGTGGGATGGAGAAGCTGTTGATACCCAATGAGGAAGGAACATTGTGTTTTATGGGACGAATTTGGGTTCCCCTCTTTGGTGGTCTTAGAAACGTGATTTTTTATGAAGCCCATAAGTCAAGGTACTCGATCCATCCAGGATCGGATAAGATGTACCAGGATTTGAAGGATTTCTAGTGGTGGCCAGGACTGAAAGGGGATGTTGCAACTTACGTTGGGAAGTTCTTGACTTGTGCCAAAGTAAAGGTCGAATATCAGAAGCCTTCAGGTCTTCTGCAGCAACCTGAAATACCCATGTGGAAATGGGAGCAGATTTCAATGGATTTTATAACCAAGTTACCAAAGACACCCAGAGGTCATGACACGATTTAGGTAATCGTAGACCGTCTGACAAAATCTACGCACTTTCTGCCGATCAGGGAAAAGGATAACACTGGTAAGCTAGCTGAGTTGTACCTAAGGGAGATAGATAGTAGCACGTCATGGAGTGCCTATCTCGATCATTTCTGATAGAGGCGGAAGATTTGTGTCAAGGATTTGGAAATCTTTCCAAGAAGCGTTTGGTTCTCAACTGAATTTGAGTACTTCATTTCATCCAAAGACGGATGGTCAGAGCGAGAGAACAATTCAGACGCTTGAAGACATGCTGCGAGCTTGTGTAATGGACTTGGGTGGCAGTTGGGACACTCACCTACCTTTGGTCGAGTTCTTCTATAATAACAGCTACCATACAAGCATTCAAGCTGCACCGTTTGAAGCTCTTTATGGACGCAAGTGTCGATCGCGGTTATGCTGGGCAGATGTGGGCGATAGACAGCTAGTTGGTCCCGAGTTGGTTCAAGAAACGACAGATAAGATCATGCAGATCAGAGAGCGCATTAAGGCGGCTCGTGATCGACAAAAGAGCTATGCGGACCAAAGAAGGAAACCTTTGGAGTTTGAAGGGGGAGATATGGTTCTATTGAAAGTTTCACCTTGGAAAGGCGTGGCATGCTTTGGGAAGCGTGGAAAGTTAAACCCACGATTTATTGGACCGTTCAGAATCCTGGAAAGGATTGGTTCTGTAGCATACAAGTTGGACCTACCTGCGTAACTTAATGGTGTTCATGATACATTCTATGTATCCAACCTGAAGAAGAGTCCAACACAGGAAACGGTTGTTATTCCTGCCGACGAAGTTCACATTGACGACAGACTCCATTTTACAGAAGAACCCGTTGAGGTCACGGATTGGAAGGTTAACAAAACTCGGAGGAGTAGTGTTAAGCTTGTTAAGGATCGATGGAACGCGCGTCACGGCCTAGAGTTTACTTGGGAGCGTGAAGACCGCATGAAAGCGAAATACCCGCACTTATTCCCTAACACCCCTGCTGCTAGTAGTAAAGCTTAAAATTTCGAGACGAAATTTTCTTAATAGGGGGAGAATGTGACAACTATAAAAAATCCAGGTATCCGTACAATTAATTAATCTTGATTAATGCTTAATGACTATGCTGAAATTACAAGTAACTTCATTTTGATTACTGCCATACACAAACATGTGCATCATACATTGTTAAATGTCATACCAATATTGCATAAAAGCTATATTGCCTGAAATTATGCGTTAAATACATTTAGCACAGTTATCTGATAAATCAGGAATATACTGACGAAGTTCAGTACCTAGACAGACAGTGTTTTGAGACCCAGTGTGGGCCAAAGACTAAGTACTACACTAGAATAGTGTGTAGGAAAGTAAGGACCACAAAATTGCATTCTAGGTGATAGTTTAAGTGCCGCAAAGTGCCTAAAACTCACCCAAAGTGCTGAATTCAGCATAATTAAGCATAAATCAGCTTTTTAACACATTAAAATTATTCAGAAACATGGTTAAATGGTCCTGAATGCTTTCCTAAGTGTCAGGAATTAAAAGGGTCACAAAAGGGTACATAAAGAACACTAAACTGTATAGTTTAGCACTTTAACGAACCAGTATCTAACCGAATAACCGGACACTACCCGAAACACCAAATTTACACTAGAAGCATTGTTTTAATGTTTCCAAGCTATTTATGATTCCCGAACATCATAACACCTCCTAAAAATATCTAATAACTAGAACTCGTAACCGATACTTGAAATTGAACTAGATTGCAACTAATGGTGTAAACCTACACCTAGACCCCCCCCCCCACCTAGTCTACGGCCATCATGGCCCCTTACACATTTGATTTTATCTCAATTGTTTAATAGATCATGTTTAGAACTTTGGCAACATATTATACATGGGATAAACACTTGTTGAAGGATTTAAAGATAAACCACAAGGCCATGATCTTCATTTCTAAAACACACCAACACACCATCACTCTCTCCTCTCCTCCTCCCCTTCTCGGCCGTGAACAACTACCCACCCCACCACCATTTTCTTTTCAATCTCTTCCATTCTAAGGTGTTATAAGGGTGCTAGGAGCTAAACTAAGGAGGTTGGTGCCATTGGAAGTGGAAGGACCTTCTCTCATTGCTTTTATCCACTCACTTTCTACTCTTGATTCATCCCTAGCCTTGTGCTAGTGGTAAGATCCTTAAACACTCTATTTTACATCCATTTTGAGTGGTTAAAAGAAGTATCATAATCAACACTTCAAGAACACTAAAGAACATAAGCATGTAACTTGAACATAAGCTTGATTTATGAAGTAATCTTGATGAAACTAAGTTGTTTATGATATGAATGCTTGTTGATCATTGATTGTTTGTAAAGATGATGTTGATCATCATAACATCTTGCTAAACCATGATTAGAAACATAGTTTAGAAAGATAAGAAAGTAAGAAGGTTGTAGGATGAAAGATCATCCACACTTGAATCATGAACTTGAAAAGGATACTTTGGTTTCTTGAAAAATAATAATCAAAGTAAGTTAATAATCATATAGATCTAAAATTTATGAATGGTTTTTCGAAAGCACCAAGCTTAAAATATGAGTTTTAGTGGAACTTGATTCTTACATAAACAAACACAATTTTTAATGGTTAAACAAGTGTAGAAACACTTGTGTAACAAGTGGATTACATAAAGAAGCATTTTTAGAAAATGTGTTTTGAAGTTGTAAACATCCAACTTCTTTAAAAATGAAGTTTTTAAAGAAGTAAACACATTTTGAAGGGTAACTAAACTCACTAAATACATTACCAAGTTACTACAAGTTTTCACAAACTTTCAAGTTCATGAAGTAGTAGAATATGCATGATTTTGGCAAGGTTGGTAAGTATAAGTTGTTTAGAGTTGATTGTAAATTGATTGTGGTGATTTTACTGTTGGTGCACAATGTCTATCGCCTACATCATCAGTCTAGGTCGTGTCATGTACGTGTAATAGGTCAAAAGTTTATGTTTTATGTGTTTTTTGTCCAGTTCGCACGAAGTGATATATATGTGTCAAGTCGCACGAACTAGGAGTTGTCCAGTTCGTGCGAAGTGGGTTGGTGAGCCCGTGCGAACTGGAAAGCCTATAAATAGGCAAGTTGAGTTTTTCATTTGTAACATTCCAGAGAATTTTGCCACGAAGTGCTGACGAATTATCTCCGTACGAAAACGTTTATAATCAACGGAAAACGTATTTAAAGTGTATTTCTGCTCTTCTACTCCTATTCTAACATTGATTCAAGGTTGCTAGTCTGTTTCCACCTTTCTAGCAACTCAGATTTGACTCAGATTGACTCGTATTGATCGAATCTCAATGCTACAAGTGGTATCAGAGCTCAGGATGAGTCAAATCAGTTGATATCAGTGTTTTGAATGGTTTAGAACTCTATACTTCTACTCTTTGTTGGATTTTTGGACGAATTAATGGACATAATGGACTGGATTTTGGATATTGTGTGTAAAACACCATTTTAAACAATCCTACAAAGTTACAGACCATAAATCGAACTAAAACTGATCCAAAAGTGCCAAAAACTTCACTTCGTATGAAAATGATGTTCAGATCGTGCGAAATGCACCAGGTCGTTTGAGTTTTTGTTAGACCGTGTGAAAATCTTGTCCAGCTTGCACGAGTTGGACCAGATCGCGTGAATAGTTTAAACAGTGTGATCAGTTCGCATGAGTTGAGCATCCAGATCGTGTGAGTTCATCAGCTCGCACGAACTGAAGTTTTCTTTAACAAAATTTGTCACTTCGTACGAGTTGGACATTCGAGTTCATTTGAAACTGTCAGGTCGTTTGAAACAAGTCCAGTTCGTTTGAGTCATTCAGTTAGTGTGAAAGTCCAGATCGTGTGGAAGTCAGTTCGTTTGAAAGTGAAATTTTTCAAAACTTAAAAAAATTTTGAAACATTTTTCAAAGTATAAAATGGACAATCAAGAGTTTTAGAATGCGTTTTTCGGAGGGGGTATTCAAACTCCAGCAAGTATAGCCCAGAATGTGAACTTGGAGAATGAGCTCGGAACCATGCAAAAACCACCGAAACTGCTCAACATTGAAGATTATTCGGGGTGGCAAGATAGGTTTCGCACGTGGGTTCAGTCAAATCATCTCGAATGTTGGCTGAAAGTTGAAACAAAATATGTAGTTCCTGTGAATGATGCTGGTATTCCGAAAACACTTAACTCGTTAACTCCGGCTGAAGCAGAAAGTTTTAAAGCCGAGAAGAAGATGGTCAGTATATTGCAACAGGAAATTAAAGAAGACATTTTGGTCCTATTACAGCATCAGAATGACGCGCAATCTATTTGGAACTCTATTAAAGTAAAATTTCTTGGAAGTGCTGCAATGATCAAAAGCAAAAAGGCACTACTGAAAAAAGAATTCGACATTTTTACTGCTATCAGTGGAGAATCAATAAAAGAATTGATTGAGAGGTACTGTCACTTGGTAGTGGAGATGAAGCGTTTGGGTATAGATAAAACAGACGAGGAGTTGGTTGATAAGTTGGCTGACGCATTACCACAAGAAGTGTAGGGTACGTTCTTAATGGTTTTGAAGAACAACTTGGAATACGTGGGTTTCAATTTGAGTACGTTTATTGAGAGACTTGAAGCTCAAGAGCTTGAAATGAGGAAGATGAGTAAAATGAAATCTGCAAACGTACAGCAAGATGTTCAACTTTACTACAAAGGAAGCTCATCTGCCACATCTACTCCGAGTCCAAAGATTCAAACTGCATTCAGTGTAGATTCTTCATCGAGAGTAACTCAAAGCACGCCTAACAACAACTTCTCATCGTTTCCAAATTACGAACCGAATCCTAAAGCTCAGAGTTTTCAAGAGCAGGCTGACGTGACCGTGTCGTCCCGATCAGTCAAAAACCCAATTAAACCTAGGTAGCTAGGGTAAGTCGGGTATCGTATCCACGAAGAGCATGTCGTCAGTATCGCACGACCCGTTCGATTAGTTTTTGGCACCTAAGACTCGTAACACTAAATTTGTTAATCATATTTGCAAATGAATCGAATCTAAACGTGTAGAAACCCTAGGACTTCAATCACCGAACCGGGTGTGAACTTTGTTTTCCTTATATTGTTCAAACAATCAATTTCATTTTTTGCA
This sequence comes from Helianthus tuberosus, assembly GCA_030545235.1. NCBI lineage: Eukaryota > Viridiplantae > Streptophyta > Magnoliopsida > Asterales > Asteraceae > Helianthus > Helianthus tuberosus. Next base: position 53,476,471 of record CM060426.1, on the reverse strand, counting down.
ATTTGTTAATCAGTAGTTGTTAATCAATTAAACCAATTCTTCTAGTTTAAATTCACATCTTTCAACAAAATAAAAATACAAAAATATATCATAGCAAGCTTCATAATTGTGACACCTTTTCATAATTCAATCGAATCCACTCGCAAACCACATACTCTTCGTGGTTCGACCCCTTGCTACCACTAGCTATTTGTTAAGCGTAAATAGGGCTTATAAATATTATCTTTGACTGGAGCGCGACATTCCGATCAAATTTTGGCGCCGTTGCCGGGGAGCTAGTGCGCTTAGTATTTCATTGCTTGTTCGATTTTAGTTTAGTTTATTTTCTTTCCTTTTTCTTGTATATTTGTGATTTTACTTCGGGTGGTCGAGCTTGTCTGTGCAGGTACATGTTTTGCAGGCACCCTCTTTCAATATGAATTGGGTAGATGATGATCCGTGTGAGTGTTGTGGAAGCGGAGAGCATTATTTAGAGGATTGCTCTGTTTTCTACGAAAAAGTTCAAGCCAACAAGGATCGGGAAGACTACCTCAGCGGACTGTATGAATATAGGAGGGCGGATTATGAAGATTTCAATGGTCCATCCTCATATTATCCATACGATAATCCACCACCACCACATTATCAAGAGTACTACTATGAACCCGAATTGCCACATTTCTCAAGTTACCGGGAGGTGTATGATGATTATTATAATGAATACCCTCAACCGACATACGAGGAACCTCAAGACTCAATAAGTTCCAAGCTCGATGCCATCATAAATTCCATCACCACTTCAAATCAAGAGATTAAGATGGAATTTGAGGCGAGAGATAAAGCTCATGAAGCCTTGGCAAAGAAAGTGGGTCAACTCGCCGAAGAATTGGCTCAACTTAGACGAGACCGAGAGGTGTTGGCTAGTGGTACAATGGTGGATGGTGATGTGGTGGTGGAAGAGGTTATGGAACTTCCGGAGCAAGTAATTGAATGTTTGAACCGACCGGAAGACGTGACACCGCAGGACGAATCGGATTCGAAGGAAGCTCACGTTCATATTCATCCTTCTTCCAAACTTATCACTCCAACCAACAAAGTTGGGGAAGCGGGTTTGTGCATAAGGATTCAAAGGGTGGCATTGCAAGACATTGGCCATGTTGTTAAGAAACGACCTCGAAGTTGTTCAGTGCGTATGACGAATATAATAAAAAGAGTATGGATTCGGCATGCTAATTACCGAGCGTATGTTGGAAACTCGGTAGGCAAATGTGCACATCGACCACCATGAGAGGTAAATCAGGTATGATTGTTGTAGAGTTTGTATTATTATTTGTTTTATTTTTTTAGTAGTTAAATGAACGTTGTGGGTGTGTTCCCTATATAACCCTCACGAGACCTACTCGTCCTCCCGAGCTATCGGGTGGTTTAAAAGGGCTTGTTGCATAAGCTAAATGCAATCGTGATTCCTATGAAAGTGAGTTAGGTTTGTTATTATTGTAAATTATTTTTCCACATAAATCAAAGTGAATTAACATATGACTTGGTAATATTTTCATAAAAGTGGTAGAACTAGGTAGCTAATAAATTTTAATGGTTGTGAGAAGCATGCTTCTACACAAGGGTTACGATTTGTAGATACATTATGTTCGTGGGATGACCGCTTTCTTGAAGAGAAGAAGAGCACACGAGAAATGAGCTCAAAAATCAGGTGCATACGTTTCTTTTTACTTTTGATTTTTAGTTAGCAAATAAGTGGATTGTAAAGTGTATTTTATTTTCTGGGGTGAAATTTTGGGGAAGTTAGCCGTGTCACATCCCTTGTGCGTTTTAAAAACTCTAGTTCTTATACATTGAGAACAATATTTACCTCAAGTGTGGGGATGGGGGAGTAAAAGTTTTTGATTTTTGACCCGTTCATTTAAACACTACACATTGAGGACAATGTTCACCTCAAGTGTGAGGATGGGGGAAAATTTTCAAATTTTTTTTCAAAATGTCTTTGTTTGAAGCGATCTAAAAAGCACAACTAAGTTGACGAGGGATGACACAACCCATTTGGTCTTTTGTCATGGTCAAGTTCGGATTAATAGCATGACGGGTATTTAGCGGGTGGTTATTTGGGAATAATCCGCCTAAGAAACTTTCAATTCATGTATATCATATTCCATACCCATATACGTGAGATTTTGAGCCACTTGTATACATTATATATACACATATTTCTTTGTTTGAGTGGACCATTAGTCATGTATTATAGAACTTGCATCTTTTGATATGTTTGAGACCATAGACTGAGTACAAGCATGAGAATGATTAAGGCATTAGGTGAACCTTTTCCTTTAAAACCATTTATCTATCCTTACCCAAATAAATCCCCTAGTCGCCCACTTTGAGCCTAAACCTTTCGTTTGACCAACCCATTTAGCCCACATCCGTTAAACCTTTTATTTTAAAACCCGTGTGATGAAAATTCGATTGTAGGACTATTTGTGCTTTATATTTACAAAAAAAAAATCGAAAATTCAGCATTAAAAAGCATTGAGAAAAATACAAAAGGATGTATTTAGTAGTTGTTGAATAAAAAGGCGGAAGTTGTTGCCTTATAGTTGATGTTTATGTTTAGTTGGTTTGCTAGTATAGTTGTTTGTAATAAAAAAATCAGATTTTCACCACTTTAGCCACTTTAAATATCATATTTCCTACCCTTAGCCTAGCCCCGTTACAACCCCTTACAAAGACCTTTTTACTTGTGCTTAGTATTCGTGTTCGGTGGTGGGGAATGATCCAGTTGCAAGCCTATGCGGGTACGTGTTCTAATCGGTTTGAGTGATTATTTCAAGAGCGCTAATGCATCAATTATTAGCCAATTTTAAACCGAGTGGAGAGAACATTGTGAGGGATGTGCTTGATTTATTAGTTTCAAGGGCGGGTTAATCTTGGATAACCATTTTATATGTGATTATTCGCTTTACCGTTAAATATGTTGAAAATTGTAAAAAGTTTGAACTTGGGCATGACAATTGACCTTAACCTTCGTCTCGGGAATGGGGAGTGTATTTCTTGTTCGACCCACATGAAAGTGAAAGACAGATTTGCTTGAGGGCAAGCAAAAGACAAGTGTGGGGATGTGATCGGTACATTGTAGGTACACTCTTATTTCATCTTAGCTATATAATAAATGCATCAATGTTATTATAAAACATATTATATTGAGTCTTTATTGTGTTTAATAATTTCAAGATAACATGAGCTAAAAAGATAAATTTAAACTAGAAAAATTATAAATGCAATAAAAAATTGTCTTAAAAGAAAATTGTTGATCAAAATACTTTCAATGATCATCGATTAGTAAGAAAACATATGAATTTAGGTTGTTGAATGTATTTATGACAATTAAATAAGTTTGACTAAAAAATATTGTTTTGACACTTTGGTGCAGATTCGAGAAAGAATCTTGTGAATACAAGTATACAACTTACTCTACACTACAACACATGTAAATTAAGTTGGGCCATAAAACTAAATTAGTTGTAGTTGGGTGTTGGGCCGGTTGATGAGATGTTGGGCTGATTTGTGGGTTAGCGCAAGACAGGAGAGAGTGGATCGCACATGAAACGCACAGTTACGGAAAGAAAATCATAATGTCTTTTTCAATTAAGTCAAAGGGGCATTCAAGGGAGCTATTTAATTTTTTTGAACGGGAATTGATTGAATCGAGAAGGACGACATCCTCTTTGGGGTGCTTGGCATATTTTTCTGAACACGAATTGAGAAGGAAAAAAGAGGATTTTTGGAGTCACGATGAGCGGCTAGTCTCTTCGGTTTCACCCCGGTGTAGAAGTTGTAAGATTTTCTAGGGTTTATGCATTTGTATTTTAATTTGGTTTTGTGACAAATTGTTTAGTATTTGAAACCTTGGATAATTGTCTTGCATTTGTTTCAAATTCGTGAATTGTCGAACGATGATAAAGTTATGACTTTGCGAAATGGTTATGTGCAATTATGCCTTATCTTAGGTTAGGATTTACATGTCCGAGGTAATGAAGTGCATTGTGGTCCGTTGTCTATGACGTAGATAGCAATTGGCACCTAAGTTTCGTGATAGTAGTCCGTTAATCACTATATGCAATTGAATCAAGTTAAAACATGTAGGAACCCTAGTTCTTGCAATTATCGAACCGGGTGTGATCCGTATTCTAATTTTTTGTTTCAACTTCTTAGTTTAGTTTCCAATTTTAGTTAATATTCAATTGATTTCGATAACATCAATTTGTCGGTTCATTCCGATTTATTTTAAAAACCAAACAAATAAATAAAAATAGCAATCTTCATAATCACTTTGTACATTATTTGTAAATAGTCTAACTAATCGAACGGGTCGTGCGATACTGACCACATGCTCTTCGTGGATACGATACCCGACTTACCCTAGCTACCTAGGTTTAATTGGGTTTTTGACTGATCGGGACGACACGGTCACGTCAAAATGAAAAATTTGATCGGAATGTCACGCTCCGGTCAAAGATAATATTTATAAGCCCTATTTACCCTTAACAAATAGCTAGTGGTAGCAAGGGGTCGAACCACGAAGAGTATGTGGTTTGCGAGTGGATTCGATTGAATTATGAAAAGGTGTCACAATTATGAAGCTTGCTATGATATATTTTTGTATTTTTGTTTTGTTGAAAGATGTGAATTTAAACTAGAAGAATTGGTTTAATTGATTAACAACTACTGATTAACAAATTGCAAGAAATGAAATTGATTGTTTGAACAATATAAGGAAAACAAGGTTCACACCCGGTTCGGTGATTGAAGTCCTAGGGTTTCTACACGTTTAGATTCGATTCAATTGCAAATATGATTAACAAATTTAGTGTTACGAGGCTTAGGTGCCAAAAGCTATCAACGTCATGAGTGACAGACCACAATGCACTTCGTTACCAAGAACATGTAAACTCTAACCTATATAAGGCATAATTACACATAAACATTTCGCAAAGTCAAATTTAATCTTCACTCGACAATTCACGAATACAATACCAATGCAAGACAATTATCATAAGTTTCAAAATCAAATCACAACTTGTCACAAACCGAATCTCAATTACAATGTTTAAACCCTAAGAACTTACAAAAACCTACACCGGGGTGAAACCTCCAAGAATTTAGCCGCTCATGGTAGAAAAGGCACGATCAACGCATGCTTAAGACTTGAATTTGGTCATTTTGAAGCTTGAAGGTGGATGAATGGTTAGGGTTGTGGAAGGTTGGTGATGGTGGATTGAAAGATGAATGGAATGATGGATTAGGGTTAATGGAATGCAAGTGGAATCGATTCGGATCTTGATTCGGGTGTTAGAGATGATGGTAGGTAGATTGGTAGGTGAAAGATGGATGATAATAGGCTCCAAAATCAAGTTCAAAACTCAATTCAATGTGTAACTCCCGAAAATTGATGACAACCCTCTTTTTTAGATCATTCCACACCCAAGGAGTCAACCATACGCGTCGTCAACATAGGTGAGCAGTCGCCGACGGCCTGAAGCCCCGTCGGCGACGGTGTGCGGATATTCAATTGTGGCCGACGGCCAATCTCGCTGTCTACGGACGAATCAGACGACGGATAATTCCATGGGGCGTCGCCGACGGGCCCTTTGGCCGTCGGCGACGGTGCTTAAAATCCTTATTCTCTGTTTTTTCGCGTTCCTTGCTCCCGGTTGACCCGTTTCGCGTCCCGGTGGTCTGGTTTTCATTCCAGTGACCCGTAAAGATCCCGAAAAGCTCCTTAAACTCTGCTAGACCTACAAAACAAGTATCTAATCAAATTGTAGGCTATTCGAAATTAAAACTTGTGTAAAAACATCAAATTAAACAATTACAAGCACCGGTTTTCGACCACATATCACAGGCTTCGCCTCAAAGTTCTTCAGGTTCGAACAATCAGAGTTATAGTCATGGGATACTGTGTAATATCGTTGTTAACATAAAAAACGGTCAAGATTTTTCCGAGACAGGCGCAAAGCAGCATATAGCACTTCTAGCTTCCGTACTTGAATCTTACGAGAGTCTAGTAGCTGGACGAATTGGTAACCCAGACATGACAAAACAAGATTACGAACAAATTGATCCAGAGGAACTAGAACTCATCGACATCAAATGGGGTATGGCGAGCATTGTGAGAAGAGCTCAGAGGTTCATGGAAATTACTGGAAGAAGTAGTCTCACAGGTCCTAATCCAAAACTTGGATTCGAAAAATCAAAGGTGACTTGCTTCAAGTGTAAAGAAAAAGGATACTTCAAGTGCGAATGTCCAAACAGAGAAGTTAATAACCATCAGAATCCATTTGCCAATGACTATTACCGACAAGCCATTTATCATAAAAACAGTCAAACACCATTCAATCCAAGACCTCAAATCGAGAACAGTCCATCCAAAACAGAAAAAGCTCTTTTGGTGAATCAAGATGATGAAAAGATTCCAGAAGGCTTCAGTTGGGATAAGTACATTCCAGGAGGGGGTCTTGCAATGATGGCTAAAATTACTGAAGAGCCGGATGTTTCTGAAGTTGAAGAAGTTAGTGAAGTAATGACTGAAGAAAGTTATGCTGAACTAGAAGAGGCAGCAGCAGCGGTCTACTATTATCAGTCTGAATAGGAGGTTATTGCTAATACATTTAAATCTATAATGCCTTCTAATGTGTTTGATTCTTTTGCAGGTTTCTTTGGAGAACCGACTACGGGTTTTTGCCCATAGTACGAAGTTGAAAAATCTCTGGTTCAAGAGATCATTGATGTCTCAAAGGAAATGAACGAAGAGACTTTGAAAGAAATTGCAGACAAAGCTCTTATGGTCAAGCTGCAAGAGGTAGAACAAACTAAAACACCTTCTGATAACAATGAGACCAAAGATGCAACTCAAGAGTCAGTGTCAGTTGAAAATGTAAAGTCCGAGTCCGATGAAAAGGAGTCAAATAAGAAGTCTGAGTCCGATGGTAAATCAGAAAATGTGAAGTCCGAATCCGGAGAGAAATCTGAGTCCGGGTCTGGAGGGTTTGGTAAACCAGAAAGTAAAAATGACAAACAAGAAAAGGTTTTTGAAAAAGTTGATCCAATTCCTGAAACGCCATGAAAAAACTGTTTAAAACCCTGCATGGATTATCTTGAAAAAGACAAACAGTTTCAAGAGTTGAAAAAGTTTCATGACAAATTAAAATTTGATTTTAATGATGTTAAAGAAGCTTATGACACTCTGTCACGATCAATTAAAGCAATTCACACTGAGAATAAAGAAAATGATAAAGTTGTTAATTTTCTCAAAGCTACAGTCATGGGTAAGCCAATGTCAATTAACATGCATCTGGACACAATCACATCTCTAAAGAAGGAACTTGAACTAATGCGCATTGAGACAGAAAGAGTCGACAAAAAGTTGATCAGTTATCTTTCATCTTCATATGTGAATGATCAGATAGTTCCTCAACAAGCTGATTTCAAAAATGTTCCACCCCTAATGTGGAATCATTATTCTCAGAAATATCCAGACGAGGTGGAAGAGGCATTGAATCTCAAACTAAGAACAGAGGAGAATGAATTACCGGAAAACATAGATGTTACATTCTCTCCGTCTGACACCGACAACGAGTCATAACTGGTAAAAACAGTTGTAGACCAAGTGTTGGATGAAGAGAGTGGTAACTCTGATTTTGAAACGGTTAAAACTCATTTTGAGAATTCCAGTTCAGATTCTGAAGATGACGAAAACTTTCTTGATAAGTTTATCCCAAAATCAGATAAAGTTTTGGATGACGATTCGATTATTGTGGTTTACATGATGACCGGAACTGACAAACTGTATACTGATTTTGAGTACCCGATTCAGAATGCAAAACTGGAAAATGTTGAAAAAGTTTTCAAACTCGTGGAAATTGATATTTCAGAAGTCAACAACAACTCGTTTCTATCAAAAACGAAAAAATCTTTTGTTAAACAACAACCGACAAACAACCCAGGAAAGAAGAATGATTGGGTGGGTAACACTGGTAACAAGAGACATGGTAATAATTTCAAAAAGAAAGGTGTTGGTTTTGAGAAGAACATGGCTAAGAAAGAAGTCAAGCCAAAAGAAAATTTGAGTGATGTGTTTGTGGCTGGTAACAATACTGAATTCGAAAAGGATTATATCGTTAGTAAGCAAGCACTTGACGATTTTATTGCAGCAAAAAAGATAAGAGATGAGACCAACAGATCCACTTTTGTTGAATATGACAAAAGAATCTGTTATCGCTGCAATGAAATTGGTCACATGGCAAAACAATGTGTCAAAAAGATAATAAAACCAGTTTTCCATAAACCAAAACCAAAAAGTTCAAATGATGTTAAGGGAAAATCACCTATGGTATCCCCCGTGCATATTCTGAAACGCGGTGAATCATTGAAGTCAGAGGACAAACCAAAATCAACTTTTGAGATTGGTGAATCTTCAAAATCACAAAAGACTTCAAAGTTTTATCCTAAAACAAAGACTTTCCAAATCAATCATGGGTGGAGAAACCTAAACACTCTTTTGAGGAAAAGAAAATGGAAGAAGTTTTAAAATCTGAATAAAAAATCTGTGCAACCACCGATGAGAAAATTGAGTTCGAATTAGATAAGTTGATTGAAGAATTCCCACCTATCAAGGAAGGAACTCTAAAGTCAAAACAAGAACCTGATGTTCCAAATGTTGTTTTTAACATTCCATAACTTGACAAAGTAGCTCATGATATTGTTTTTGGTAGTGTACCAAATGTTGAAAAATCTTGGGTATCGTTGTTTAAGTAAATGTCTTTTGATGTGTGCAGGGGCTTCCGAGGTCTATCATTTCTAAATGGATAATGGATAGCAGCGCCTCAAGGCACATGACAGGGATGTTAGCATTGCTATACGACGTCAAATCAATCAATGGAGGTTATGTCGGGTTTGCTGGAACTCAAGGTGGAAGAATAGTTGGTGAAGGAATTCTTACTAATGTATCCAAGCTGCCTCTGTGCCCGGTACCAGTCGAGTCCCAGAGCATCACACATGCAGATAGTGAAGAGAATCTTACGGTATCTCAACGGTTGCCCAAGCACCGTCTTGTGGTATCCCCGATCCGGTGACTTCTCTCTAACTGGTTATGCTGACTCTGACTTCAGGTCCTGTAAGTTGAATGTTAAGTCCACAACTGCTGGTTGCCAGTTCTTCGGAACTCGGTTAATCACTTGGCAGTGCAAGAAACAGACCACATTCGCTCTCTCAACTTGTGAGGCTGAATACGTTTCAGCCTCCAGCTGTTGTTCCCAGATTCTCTGGATTCAACAAGAAATGAGGGACTATGGTTTGCAATTCTTAGACACGCCAATCTTTGTGGACAATGAGGCGGCCATTAATATCACTAAAAATCCGGTTCAACACTCTAAAACTAAACATATTGAGATTCGACATCATTTTATTCGTGATTGCTACGAGAAAAAATTGATTCGAATTGATTATATTCACACGATGATCAGAGAGCTGATTTTTACACAAAACCCTTTGATAAAACAAGATTTAGTTATCTTTTGAAAATGAATGGGTTAAAGAATTTGTTTTCTGGGAGGGTGGTAGAGTGTGTGGCCGAGGAGGACGGCGATCAGAAGTGATCTGCGTTTTGTTGTCATGTTCTTCTGTACAGTTTTCTTTACTGCTTTTGATAAAACCAAAAACACAAAAAATATGTGTTTGATTTTAGGGGGAGAAAGTTTATAGAAAATACAAAAACATGATAAAATTTCATAAATACAAAAACAGTGAAAAAGTCAAAAAGAGTTTGTGTAAAAAGGGGAAATGATAGTACATCAGCTAGACAGTTGTAGTACGCTAAAGAAATGTATAGTTTAAAAGTGTTAAGTAGTCTCGCAGATGATATGCCAATAGGTTTTTACACATTTAGTAAGTTTGTTTGGGATATAAACCTAAATCATTTCTTGCTTATTTCGTGGGAAACATCTCTCGGATATTATTTGGTAACCCCTGAAATCCTGTTTGAAAGGCTCTATTTCTGACATACTAGGTCTTTGTACGTGATGATATCTGGGGTATTATACCAGGACTTCTGATTTTGCGGGAGCAATAGCCTAGTCCTCATATAATACTTTGCACTGCTTTAAATCTTAAAGCCCACCCTCAGCATAAAAAATGATGAAACATTGAAAAATGCTAAATCATGTGCTGTTGTAAAGAAGATCCCCAAGGGGGACCCACCTAAAGTCGAGCCATCATCTCTCTGATTGAACGGAAGTTCTAGCCTGAGCTCTCATGGCCTCGCATTTACCTATTCCAGATATCATTAGTGTGCACTCACCTGTAAGACTGAATATAGTAGTCTGGATACGGGAGTATATTCTGAGGTGGTACACGCATATAAGTTAAGTCTTTAAAACACTAATTGGTATCCTGAACAGATTGAAATTTGTGTGAAAATTTAAAATTGGATCAATATATCGGCAATCACTGTGAATTGTTTAATGCTTAGTATGAAATCAAAGCTTAACGGTACTTGTAGCTTGTCAGCAGCTGATATGATCCCCTAACACACTCACCAAAAATTATGTTTGTACAGTTTCTAGTTTCTTAAATCCAAAAAGATTTCTTTTTACTTAGCAAAATGTTGTAAAATCCAAAAAGATTTGATTTTTCATCTTATTTTCGACAACAGACGTTGGGGATCTGATGATCAAAGTCTCACAGTGCTAAACATGTTGGATCATTTGGGTTGGAATAGAAAAAATTTGAGAAAATGTTGGTAATTGCTCAAAATGTTTAAAAGTTCATTAATTTGAACTTAAAATGCTTCAAAATGTCAGCGAGATCATAATTTGGTCAGCAAAGGTCATTAACTTGGACTTGGCAGGCTAAACAGTTGACCAGGGTCATTAATTTGGACTTGGTTAACTGAGTGTGTTGGTAAATAGTTTAAAAATAAAAAATAAAAAATTGAAAATATGTTGTCTCACACGAGGTGACCATCTCGCACGAAGTGGCTATATTGTTTTAACATTGGCCAGATCATTTCAAAAGAGCCAATTCGTGCGAATTGGCCACACCGCCTCAATTCAACTCGTGCGAACTGGCTCCCTCTATAAAAAGGGTAGACCAGTCCGCATGAAATCATTTCTGCTCCCACTTCGTATCAGACACACTTTCAAGGCGATTTGTGAGATCTGAGTAATTTCTTCGATTTCAAGCCAGAATCTTGTGAATTTGTTGTTCGAAATCATCTTATAAGTTGGTTTACTCAACTTATAACATGGGAAAGGTATGGATTGACGCGTAATTTGAACCAGATCTAACGAAATTGCATGAACTCCGATGAACAGATCTTTGAACTTAGATCTAGGGTTATTTCATGGTCTAAAATGAATAATAAACACACCAATGTACTCGGAATGTGTTGTAGATCAGATCTAGGTCTTCAATTTCATCATAAAACATGTTTTAATCAACCTGCAAATCACTGTTCATTTATGTTGATTCAAACGAAGTGATGGGTCACTTCACACGAGATGGCCAAAATTTTTGAATCATTCAGTTCGTACGAGATGGCCAAACCGTGTAAAGGAACCAGATCGTTTGAAATCCACTTCGTTTGAAACATCATACCCCATGAATTGTTCACTTCGCTTGAACCAGTTCGTGTGAAGTGTGTTTGTTTTGAAATTAGTAAAAAAATGTTTAACTTGTTTGTTTGTGTGTGTTTCAGGCTTCGAACGTGGAATTTGATCCGTTACACAACATTTGCTGTGTTTATGATGAGACGTTACCAAAGATGGTTGTATTCAAGGATATTTTGGAATTCATGAAGCGTTTACCAATCCAAATGGCTTTGACGAATCAGCATAGAGTTTTCAAATCTCAAATTGCTCATTTCTGGAAGAATGCTGTGTACGATGACGTGAATGATGTGATAACTTCAAGTGTTAGTATTAATGGTGAAGATAAAGAAATAATCATCACAGAACAGCTTGTCCGAGTGGTGTTAGATTTTCCGGATGATGAAAATTCACCAACATGATTTCCAGAGAGAATGGTTAAAGGTTGTATGCTGAGAATGGGATATAATGGGCCACTGAACGAAGCAAATTACTTGAAAGCTTGTTTCACGAAGCCGTACAAATTTTTTATTCATTCAGTGATTCATGCACTAAGCCGTAGAAAAGGTGGATATGATGTGATGAAAGATTATCAGATGTGATGAAAGATTATCAGATGTGTATGGTTACTGCATTGGTGCTGAACAAGAAGTATAACTTTTCTCGAATCATTTTTCATTATATGAAAGATAACATTACTTCAGGTAGTAGAAGTTGGATGTATCCGAGGTTTGTACAAATGATGCTGGATCATGCCTATCCGACTCTGGTGAAAGATGAAGACAATGATTTGATGATGTTAAATCACGTGGATAATGAAACGTTGATCAGATTATCCAAGTATCACAAGAATTGGCCAGAACCGAAGAATAAGACAGAGTTTTTCGGGTTTATCAAAGATGAAAAGTATGAGGATCCAGATCCTGTGAATTATTTGAAGTGGAGGAATGATGCAGAGATGAAGGAAAAGAGTGCAGCTGCTGAATTAACAAAGTTAGAAGATTTTTTCTGAAACACGAAATGAGTGGTTTACAAAGGTTGAAAAGAAAAGAAAATGGGTGGAAAGAGAACTCCAAAAGTTCAATCTAAAGAAGGATCGTCTTCTCAACCTCAAAATAAACGAAAGAAGAAAACGGTTGAAACAATGGTGGTCGATAAACCAGAAGAAGATGAACCGGAAGCTGATGTTGAAAGAAATCAAGAACAATTATCTCCTGAAACTGAGAGTTTGTTGAAAGATCTTGATGACACTTTAGAAGCTGAGAAAGCAGCTAGTAAGAAAGGGATTGATGATGAAGAGGATAGTTCATCTGCTGAAGATTCTGATATTGATGCTCAAGTTGCTCGTTGGGTCAAAGTAAACTAGGATCCAAGAGATAGATTGAAACAAAAGAAGAGAAAGAGGAGTGCGGATGAAGATGATGAAATGTATGTTCCTCCAGAGAATATTCAAGTTGTATCACCATCATCTTCTGGAGGCAGAAAGAAGTCAACTTCAAGAAAGCGTGTTATAACTCCTGCAGCTCGAAAGTTAAAGTTCAAACTGAAACGACCACAAGAACCACAAAAACCACCATCACCACCACCTGAATCACAAAAACAACCATCACCACCACCACAACAATCATCACCACCACAATCACCACCAAAACAATCTTTAACTGAACCAATTACTTCACTACACGTCCAACAAACACCACAAACCACACAACCTCAAGTTCAAACAACTCCTGGATCGTCTACCTTTAAAGATTTTCCACATATTCCGCAGAATATAGCTCTTGAAGAGATTGGAGATTTTAGCTTTGTTAATGATGATCTTGTGAGAAAGCTGCAACAAAAGGTGAATGAAGTGTCAAGTGAGAAAAAGAAGTTGGAAGAACGTGTAAAGACTGTTGAATCTGAAAATTCGTCTTTGCTGAAGAAAATTGAAACTGATCAAGTCGGAATTGATATTCTGAAAGTTCGAGTAGCTGTATTGGAAGAAGAAAAGTCTCGTAGAGATTAGCAGAATGAATATTTCAAGTTGAAAAACAAAGAATTAGAGGCCAATAACGCTAGAAAAGATCATGAAGCATATATGTTAAAGAAAGTGATTGAAAATTTATCGGAAAGCCAATAGAACAAAGGTTTGAAGAGATATAAGTTGAGGAAGTACGAGCAAGACGAAAAGCTGAAATCGAAGCTGAAATGAAAAACAAGGGTAAAAGTGTTCTAGCTGAAGGTGAAGCTCAAGTTACTGAAAGGGCAATTGTTCTGACTGAGCCTTGTCCAATTTCTACAATATCTGGTTTGATTGAACAGGAAGATGAAGAAGAAGATGAAGAAGACGAAGATGATGTTCTGAAAGATGATGCAGATGATGTTTATTCTGTACATAGTGATGATGATGATGATGATGGTAATAATGATGATGATCAAGGTACTCCGGGAATTAAAGTTACTGAAGCGTCTCAAGAAGAGAAGATTGATGAATATCTTCATGATGATGCTAACGAAGAACCTGAGAATGCAAGTGGAAAGGGAGAGCATGGTGATACTAAGAAAGATGATGAGATTGTTGATCAAAGTACAAGGTCAATTCTACGTCTTGAACACGATGTAGAAGAAGGTGAAATGTTGCATACGTACACAAGAGCCGAGATCATCAAGATGACGCATATTGAAGATAATGAGTTTAACTTTGATTTGAAGAAGAGTTGAACAATTTTGATATCAATCAGCAGCCTGAATATCAGTACAAGTACGTTGAGGAAGCTGATAACTATGACAAAGTAGAAGTAGAAGACTGGAGTGATGAAGATCAGTCTGAAAATGTGAACGTTGATACTTCTAGCTTTCCGACACTTGTTGAGTTTTTAAAGCAAGCAAATGAAAATGAATTGCGAAGGAAGGTTGCAGAAAGTGTTAAGAATAAAAGTTTTCAAGAAATGTCGAAAGAAGAACATCGCGAAGAGGAAAAGAAGTGGTTCAGACAAGATACAGAAAGAAAATTCAAGAGACCACTGACGTATTACAAAAGAGATAGAGAAATTTCTCTTGGTGATATCATAAGTTGGGGTTATCTGCCACAAGTGAATGCTTATGCAATCAGAAGAGAGTTTGGCGTTCAGTATTTCGCGTACATTCAGGATATAATGTCTCTGCCTTGGTGGGATGTTGAAGAGTTGCCCAAAGTCAAAACACTATCTTATCTTGTCAGAGTTCACGATATGCCTACATGGGGCTTGATGAAGTTTGAAGCATTCAAAGAATTTAAACACTGGAAGCCACATCAACCTAAGAAAGTCAAGAGGATTGATCCAGTTACAGGCATTGAGGAAACAATTTTGCAAATCAAGAAGCCCAGAGTCATAAAAAACATTCCATTGCCTAAGATGGAACAGAACTTTCACGAAGGGTTCGTTTGCTGGGTTTACAGTTGTTTGACGACTGAAGCTAGGATTGCTTACAAGGTTGGGAATGAAAGCAGATACATTCATCTGTATGATCCAATGTGGATTGTGAATTATTCTACGAAAGATATCGAGTGTTTGTTCGTAAACAAGATTGGTTACAAAGCTGAAGATAAAGATCAAGCTCTACAGTTTCAGAAAGTTGCAACAATATGTTTTCAGAAAGGAATAAACTCTAAAAATTTGTGGTTATTAAAATGGAGAAAGATTGAAAAGGAAGAGTTTCTGAAAGCTGAAAAGGAGAGAAAGGAGCGTGAAGAGAAAGACAAGATTGCTAGATTTACATGTGTACAAAGACTTGCTGAGGAAGAGAAGGGAGCTGCAATAGAGAAGGAAAAGCTCAGAAAGACGTTATTGAAGAAGCCAAAGCGTCATGAGGAGAAGTTCATATCTTTGTGAAGAAGTTTTGAAGACAGGCTGACTAAAGACTACGGCAATATCCAAGGGGGAGTTTGTTGGTGCACAATATCTATCGCCTACGTCATCAGTCTAGGTCGTCTCATGTACGTGTAATAGGTCAAAAGTTTAAGTTTTATGTGTTTTATGTCCAGTTCGCATGAAGTGATATATATGTGTCAAGTCACACGAACTGGGAGTTGTCCAGTTCGTGCGAAGTGGGTTGGTTAGCTCGTGCGAACTGGAATGCCTATAAATAGGCAAGTTGAGTTTTTCATTTGTAACATTCCAGAGAATTTTGCCACGAAGTGCTGACGAATTCTCTCCGTACGAAAACGTTTATAATCAATGGAAAACGTGTTTAAAGTGTATTTCTGCTATTCTACTCCTATTCTAACATTGATTCAAGGTTGCTAGTATGTTTCTGCCTTTCTAGCAACTCAGATTTGACTCAGATTGACTCGTATTGATCGAATCTCGATCCTACATTTACAAAAGAAAATGATATGCTTGAATGCATGGAAACCTCCATTTTTAGGGGAAACTATGGCTAAATTTTCTAAAAATATAAACACTTAGAAAATATTTATAAACATACACTTACAAGTGTATTTTCAACAATGGATGGTTTCATAAACTTTGCTATAATTTTTGGTTACAAAATTACAAATGTTGGGGGTTGGTTTTTATAAATAAAAGTGGTTAGATATATATTTAGAATATATATATACATTAAAGACATAATGTGTGTGATTATGTGTATACTTTGTGTAATAGTTATGTTACTTTAGGACTTAAAATAATATAACACATTAAAACACCAAGAATTACCATCCAAAATATTACCAAAATATCAAGGAATAACTATACAAGTTACACACAAAATATTAGCGAAACCGAACAAGAATTGTAACTTACAAAATATTCCGGAAAATATGTTCACAAAAGATATTATGGTAAATAATATTTTGGATACAAATGAACAAAAATATGATTTTTATGACTACCACAAGTTATGCCATATTTTGACAAAGGAAAAATATAGCATTTTTGACAAATATAAATACATATGTTTTCCTTGGAATTATTAAAAAGTATATTATTTTTGGGAAAATATATATTTTCTAGAGTAAACATGAAATACATTATTTTTGGATAAAAATAAAATTATATATTTTCTAAGATAGACTTGAAAATATATTATTTTAGAACTACAAATATTTTACCAAAAGAAAAAATTATGAATAATTTTTCTAAGAAATATTCTTTAAGTATATATTTTGGAAATATATATGTTGGTGGACTTTATTAGAAATAATATTTCGGAAAGTTTAATAATTAATTAAGTATGAGGATACTTAATAAATACATTAAGAATACGTATTCTCGTACGTATAAATACACATCGGAATACAACACCAAAACATGGCAAAAAGGTACAAATACAAGAATACGAGTACACATGTATAAGATACCGCCATCCTTGGGAAGAAATACAAGTATTAATACTTGAGAAGTATTAAGTTAATATATATTGTTTAACAATTATTCCAAAACTTAGAAATATAATTTAAGTTAAAATATTAATTATTTTGACAATAATTATATAACTTGGAATAATATCAGAAGCGTAAGTGAAACGTAACTCAGATTCGTTAACACTAAGTCAAGGCACGACCCGTTCGTCTAATAGACATTAGTACGTTGTAGGTAGTCGTGTTCACCAGAGAAGTACGAGTTACGATTGTTGAAGACGCAAGACTGTGAGTTTCGCGTTCCCCCTTTTTCTTTAACTGTTTTCAATTTTATAACTTTGGGGGTGAAATACATGTTACAACTGTTTACATACATTGTTAATTGGTATGGTTAGCTAAGGAAGGGTACACTTAGATCATGTGAGTGGTGGGCACAACACTTAAGGCCATCAATCCTAGTTATAGGACCGAGGGACATGAGTGATAGATCTATTTGGGTGTAGCGAGCCCCGCCCATGTTGGACCAGGGTTTGGCCCATGGGTAGACTATGTCTTACAGCCGGAAGCCCGGTGCAAAATTTTCTAGGTTTGAGCTACCTGCATCACGTCACACATATCAATGGCCTTACAACCCATTGGTGATTTGTTTTCCTTGTTGCTTTCATACCGGTATTTATAAACTTACATACATACTTACAGTGATTTCAAAGGTTTATACATACACACAAACAAACACACGAACTCACTCAACTTTTGTTGATGTTTTCAAAATTCATGTATTTCAGGGAATTAGTAAGTGGATCTGGCGGGCGTTGGAAGTTTCATGCCGCGTTGTGAATAAAGATGTCATCTATGGTTTTGAGGTTTGGGTTGGGTGTCTTATTCCTGGATGAGACACGCCTTCCAAAACTTGGTTTTATTTAATGTCTTTTGTTGAGTCCTTAGTGAACTCCTAAAACAATTTGTAAAACTTATGTTTGAAGTCTACGTTTTAAAACAATGTTGTTATGTTTTAAACTTATTTAATGGATGACGAATCTATGGTTTTATCATATAGTTGTTATGATTGAGTGCAATGGTATTAAGAAAGTCACACCATAATCACGCTTCCGCAAAAGTCCAGGTGTGACATAATCGCTCTCGATTTTATGCCACCATACTTAACAAGGCTTACTATGATTCTCATGCGTCGAACCTCATAATTAAGTGTGCACCTATAATTACTCGTTTCGTCGCATGGTCCACATAGCTCCTCTTGTTAAGCGAGGGTAAACAAATAAAAAGGTCGAACTATCATCTAAATCAATTAAACATCGTCACAACACAGTATCTGTCAAATTATATCGTGTTTCATACTAGCAATGATAGCACTACTTGTTTTGCATACAACAAATTTAGTAGCAGATATTTCATTCTAGTACAAATGTTAATATATGTTTCTTACTAACCAAACTGGTAGAATGCAACATATACTAAGCATGTATTGTCATCGTAATGTAAACATATCAAGAAGGTGTTTTCAAATTATGCACTAGGTATGTTAAGTCAACACACTATCGACATGTATTTGAAAATCGTATACTAAGTATGCTTGGTCACCATACGAAGTAAGATGTATTTGTAATCACCTACTATACATACTAGACAAACAAATCATGTATGTAATGCGATGATCACAAAATAGTAGTAACTTACACATAGTATTTGTAGTAATTGTGCTGCCAAGTTTGTATGAATGCACTAGAGTGCAATCACAGTATGATAAATTACAAGATATAGTTCCTAAAGAACAGAATCCTCGAAGTCGGCCTATAGTTTTAATCACACATAGTGTAATCACATTGGAATTTGTAATTGGAATACGAATAACAAGGATAAAGAAAAGACTTCTTGAAATTTATATTGTCATTACAAACATAGTTGAAATATGTACATTGTTTTTGAAAATAAACAGAAAAAGTAGAGGTTCAAACGATCATAAGTGCTTGATCATTAGCTTGAGCCTCATTAACGTTGAACACTCGTCCATTAGCATTGGCAAGCTTAGGGCAGTTACGCTTGAAATGATTTAAATCACCGCAATTGAAACATGCTCGAGGGCGAGTCTGAGTAGGGGCTGCTTGGTTCTGGACGCGACAGGTTGCAGCTAGATGTCCAAATAGGCCACAGATTGTACACTGGCGACAAAGAGAATTTGTTGCATGATGATAGTTGCAATGATTGCACCGAGGTTGCTTTCCACGATAAAATCCCTTAAAGGGTACTGAGTTTAGTGGAATTGGTGCAGGAATTGCAAAATTCTTTGAAGTCTTGTGCTTCTTAGAATTTTTAGAAGATTCGGCCTTTTTTCCATTTGATTCTCCTTAGTAGTTTCAATGTTTCGTTTCTTGTCTCCTTTTCAAAAAAGTTTCCCTATTCTAATCTGGGAGTCGGTTAGGGTAGCGGCTAATTCCTTAGCCTCCCTAAGCGTTGCAGGTTTGCTGCCAGTGACAATGTATTGGACTGGATCAGGTAGGCCATCAATGTATTCTCAATGGCCCGGTCCAAAGGTGTGACCATATTGGGGCAAAGTAGGCTTAACTGTTCAGATCGGTCAGTGTAGGCACGGTTTTCCCCACTATCTTGTTTTAGATAATAGAATTCGTTTTCAAGTGCCCTTATTTCTCTTCGTGGGCAGAATTCTTTCTTCAAAAGATTTTTAAATTCTTCCCACGTTTGTGCCATCGCTATATCGGCACCTCGGTCTCTCATGATACCGTTCCACCAAGTGAGTGGTCTCTTTTGAAAGACACTCGAGGCGAACTCCACTTTGCGCTCATTGGGACACTGAACATGGTAGAATGTGCTTTCTATACTCTCAAACCATTGTAGGAGCGCAGTTGCTCCTTCAGACCCATTAAACCCGAGTGGTTTAGCCGAGTTGAATTGTTTATAGTTACATGGTGATATAACATTGTTGTTGTTATTGTTTTAGTTTTGGTTGACTTGGGTCACAATGCCTGGGAGTAAGGTATCTAGATGCTGAGAAATCCTTGTTGCCATTTCAGCGTTCCAAATGATGTCGCGGTGGGGAGGCATCTTGAAGATATAGCTGTACTGAAAATTAAATAAGTTAGATCCATCAAATTGTCATGAGTTTGTAACATCATTGTATAGTGAAAACTTTGACATAGTAAAATCTCGTTCTTAGGTCTCGTTCTTGTACTTAGAAAATTTAGTGTTAACTTCGACTCAATAGAATCTTGTTTATAAGTCTCGTTCTTGTATTTAGAAAATACAGTGTTAACTTTGACTCAGTAGAATCTTGTTTATAAGTCTCGTTCTTGTATTTAGAAAATATAGTGTTGTGGATTTTGTTTTGAAACAAGAGTTATTTGAAAAATAAACTTTTGTAATATTTTTGGATGAGATAGTACAAATCAAGTTAATGGTTTGTGTTATAAATTCTTTACCTTTTAAAATTTATTGCTTTTAGATAAAATGTTTAAATTTAGAAATTCTAGAATAAAGAAACTTTGTGTTTAATATTTTGAAAAATCTCATCCAAATGGTAAAAAATTTTGAAATTTTGAAAGACAAAAGGTAGTGTTTCGGAAATGACATAGGATTACATAGTGTCGTGAAACGAAATGAAATTCATTTTAATTGTCTCGAACCAAACATATCACCGAAGGTAATATGATGAAATGGTATTGTGAAAGGGAAATTTGTTTCGATTTTCGTGAATAGCAAACATATTACCGAGGGTAATATGAATGAGTAGTGCCACAAAGGTTGTAGTGTTTAGAAATTGTTCGACATGGTCAAGGTGGATAGGTTTTTATAATGTTTCGCGAAGACATGCTTTAGCCTATAAGTGGACACTCACCCTAAGAGTTCCCAGGTAAGAGTGACTAGTCCGATAATGCGGATTTGTACGAACACTATAGTCTTAGACAGAAAACTCGGGGTATAGGCATCCACCCTTCCAGATTGCATGTGTTCACATTATTAAAACCCAAGATTTCGATGAAAAATGTTTGAGAAAAACATTTGAGAACTCTTTTGATAAAAATTGTTTGAGATAAACACGTTGTGAAATATTTTGATGAAAACGTTTTTAAGAAAAACATTTTGAGAAATATTTCAAATGAAAATGTTGAGAAAAACATTTTGAGGAATACCTTAAGGCATAGAGCCTAAGGATTTAGGATAAATCATCTAAGGTTAGATGATTTGTAAACCATATAATAGTTGTGGCACGAATAAGGATGAGGATAAGGAAAGAAGTCCTAAGTCCACTCATGTTTGGGTCCCTAGGAAGGTTATAGACTAGGTTAAAGGCATACTAATAACCTAATTCCCTATAACCAGTGCTCTGATACCAATCTGTAACACCCCAATCGCGTAATACAACAACACGCGGTGGAAATATCGGGAAGTCGCGTTACAAATTACACACAACTACTGGTACTAAATTGTTTCAATAATGTTAACAATGTTTTACAAACAAAGAATACATGTATTTTCTTTTGATTACAGAAGTCTAAGGCCCGGATGCAGTCCTATGCGTTGCATGCTTGAACAGTCGAAAATCCTGAAACATATTTGAAAAATAGTCAGCATAAAAATGCCGGCGAATACATAGGTTTTGTTAGCCAAATAAATGGTAAAAGTTTGGTATTGCAATACATTGACAACTACGAGAGTTGTCAATTGAAATAAATCTTGAACCCAGAGAATGGAAAAAGTTTAGTATTGCAATACATAGTCTTGATTGTGAAAACTCGTGGCAAATAGTTTTGTATATGGCAATATGATTATTACTAAGTAATTTTTATGCCATTTGGAATCGTACATTGTAACCTTGTTGAAATCATCGTAAAACTTGTTAATGTATTATTAGAAATTCAATCAAGGATTAAAAATAACAGTTTTGACATTAATCAAAACTTGTGTGAGTATTATATAAATCAAGTCAATGATTTATAATAATACTTTTAACATCCTTCTAAAACTCTAACATATAAAGGTATGGAAGATTCTATAAGGATTTGGATAATCGAACATTGAATCAATTGTACACAAAAACCTAAAGTGATTCGGATAACGCTTACAAGAGTAATAAAATCAGTACAATTATATATAGGAAGTACCAGCGGAGTATCCACCATGTTCTTATTTTATTAAACCCGTTTCATTATCTAAATCACAACTACCACATAAACACATAATCATAGTTTAATATGCTATTTACAAAACCAAAGTATACTTGTGATATACTACCAAATCTATTATTTCAGTAACCAAAGTATATTTTGATATACTACCTATTTAACTATTTCAAAACTAAAGTATATTTTGATATACTACTTATTTGATTATCTCAAAACCAAAGTATATTTTTTTGTATATACTACAAACCTTTCATCAAAACAATGCATTTTAGAAACAAAACTTTTACAAGGATTCATGGCTATTTTTGTAAACATAAAATCTTTTTCTTATGTTATCCAAAGCCATGAATCTAATTCACAAAACCTGTGTTACTCACAGGAATTTTTATGCTGATGTTTTATTTTCACATATGTTTCAGGTACTACTATGTGATGATTGTTGATGCATGCTACACATAGGATGGACCCGTGTCTTAGTGACTTTAAAACTTGAAAGACAACTATTTGTATTTATCTGGTTTGTATTAAAACAATGAGTTCATTAATGGAATAAAACAAATCTTTAAACACCATGTGTTATGAAACAATGATTCTGTTACGACACTCCACGACGTTTCCGCCGCAGTTTGTTGTTTTACGTGGTCGGGGTGTGACATGACCTAAGCAAGAGGAAGCTTTCCAAACACTAAAACGAAAACTCTGTGATGCTCCTGTCTTATCTTTACCGGATGGCAATGATGATTTCGTTGTCTACTGTGACGCATCAAATCTAGGCCTTGGTTGTGTTCTCATGCAACGAGGTAAAGTTATAGCTTATGCGTCAAGACAATTGAAAACACACGAGAAGAATTACACAACTCATGATCTTGAGTTAGGCGCTGTAGTTTTTGCTCTCATAATCTAGAGACACTCTCTCTATGGCACAAAATATGTGGTTTTCACATACCACAAAAGTCTCCAACACATTTTCAATCAGAAGGAGCTAAATATGAGACAACGACGCTGGGTTGAACTCTTGAACGATTACGACTGCGAAATTCGCTACCATCCTGGTAAGACGAATGTTGTAGCTGATGCACTAAGTCGAAAGGAACGAGTCAATCTACACTGTGTTCGAATTCTATCCGATATCCAATCACGTGTCTCTCAAGCTCAACATACTTGTGTTACACAAGACTTGATGGGTAAGGAATTGCCACATCAACTAGAGCTTAAACTCGAAACGAAAGACAATGGGTTACTTTATTTCAAGAACCGATTATGGATTCTGAAACAAGACAATCTTCGCACTTTAGTGATGGACGAATCTCATAAGTCTCGTTATTCAATCCATCCTGGTGCTGACAAAATGTACAAGGATCTTCGTACTCAGTACTGGTGGCCTGGTATGAAAAAGGATGTTACCTTGTATGTTTTTAAATGCCTAACTTGTCTCAAAGTCAAGGCTGAATATCAACGTCCATCTGGTTTGCTTGTATAACAAGAAATACCGGTTTAGAAGTGGGAGAACATTGCGATGGATCTCATCACTAAGTTACCGCGCACATCTAGAGGTCATGATGCCATTTGGGTAGTCATTGATCGTCTTACAAAATCAGCATACTTTTTGCCGATCCACAAGGATCTATCTGCTGATAAACTCGTCAAGATCTATGTTGATGAGATTGTATCTCGACATGGTGTTCCTTTGGACATCATATCTGACCGTGATGCTCGATTCTCATCTCACTTTTGGAAGACCATGCAATCTGCTATGGGAACCCAACTAAATCTGAGAACTGCTTATCATCCCCAAATGGATGGACAATCCTAGAGGACGATACAAACACTGGAGGATATGCTTAGAGCATGTGTGATAGACTTTGGTGGTAATTGGGATTCGCATCTACCGTTGATCGAGTTCTCTTACAACAATAGTTATCATGCTAGCATCAACATGGCGCCTTTCGAAGCTTTATATGGTCGAAAATGTCGTTCACCTGTCTGTTGGAATGAGGTTGGTGAAGCTCAGCTTACTAGACCTGAACTCATTCTGGAAACGACAGACAAAGTCAAGAAAATTCACGATAATCTTCTGACAGCTAGAAGCCGTCAAAAGAGTTATGCGGACATGCGACGCAAGCCCTTGGAATTTCAAGTCGGAGACCATGTCCTACTCAAGGTATCCCCTTGGAAGGGAGTGGTGAGATTTGGAAAGAAAGGAAAACTTGCACCACGATATGTTGGACCATTTAAAATTGTTGAAAGAATCGGAAAGGTTGCCTATCAACTTGAGCTACCTCCTGAACTTGGGAATATTCACCTAACATTCCACGTGTCCAATCTAAGAAAGTTTTTAGCCGATACTAATCTTCACATCCCCCTCGACGAAATTCAAGTTGATGACACAATGCACTTTGTCGAGAAACCTGTGGAGATAATGAACCGTGAAGTCAGGAGGCTAAAGAACAAGCGTATACCAATAGTCAAATTTCGCTAGGAGTTCAAACGTGGCCCAGAGATTACTTGGGAACTTGAGAACCAAATGAAGGCGAAATATCCACATTTGTTTTCACAAGTTTCGTGTAGTTAAAATTTCGGGACGAAATTTACTAAAGTAGGGGAGACTGTGACATTTGTGCTCTGTAAACACTGTACGATGTAGAAAAATTTCAAATATCAATGAAACAATGTGTTTTGGTCCCAATGTTTGTTTATTTGTGTATGACAATTTCACGTTTCAATTCTAGTTCGATTTCAAGCTCTGAATCACTTTCTTGAAAGTTATACGCAAACTGTTACGTAAACGTAATCAGTTTAACGTGAAAAACACTTCGGAACAGTGACACAAGCTTAACATACCTTAAATAACCTTTAGATAACTTATAAATAAGTTTTGAAAGGTTTGGTGTGCCAAAAACAAGTTTATTCGATTATAGGGACTATTTGTGACAAACTACAAAATTCTGCAAATTCGTATAGCAACGTACACTCCGGCACAAGATCATAATCTAAACATACCCTAAATACCCTTAACATAGCTTAGAAATAAGTTTTGAAGGGTTTTGATCATAGGGACCAAAAGCGTCAAAACTGCGAAAGTTTGCATATACGTGCATATCTTGCGTTCTGACCATATCCGGACATCCAAAAATTTTTGTAATCACTAAAATATTGTATTTTAGTGATGGGAATGCAAAAATACCATTCGTCGTTTAATTTGGATCGTTTTCGCGTCCGTTCTAGTTTTGTCGTAATTAACCAAAAAACGCGATCGTACGACCAAACAAACCGACATCCGTGATATTTTCAAGCATATTTCAAGTCCCTTATGCTTTAACAACCTTGTAGAGCCTTGAAAATGGGTTAAAGTGGGTTATATGCATCGAAAATCAAGTTTTGAGCTGTAGGGACCTGTTCTGCCAATTTTGAAACTTCTGGCCATACACCCTCACGGGGCGTGACAGCCTGGGGCAGCAGCTGTTGTGGGGCAGGCGCGAGCCCTGCATCTGGGCAGAATCATTGTACCATCAAATCAGCTTACTGCACTTGATTTTAAATTAGTTTTTACTTATTGTGGGCTGGTTTATGTGATCGACAAGGCATAATCTGCTGGCCTAACAAGTGTATGGTGTAGATCATTCCTTGATCACCACACAAAACACTTGGTAATGATCCAATGGTTCAGGATTTTCTATATAAACCCACGAAGTTCATCATTCAAACTTGCTCATCTTCATTTTCTTTCACTCTTGCTCGGATTTGAGGCGACCACACTTAGTTGGAGGCCTCATACCTGAGTATTCTTAGTCCTATTTTCCAGCCAAGAGCACTTGTAAGTGTTCTTTCATGCTTTGTTTATTTATTTCAAGCAAGAAATTCAAACAGTGTTTGACTTTCATCTTTGACCATGATTTGGTTAAGACAAAGTTCGTTTGAACTTTGCAACGTGAGCATAATCACAATGGTTATAGTCCCTTGCGATTAAACATACTGATTACCACGTTGACTAGTCGAAGTGACGAGTCAAAGTGTCGGTCAAAATGCACGATTATGTGCATTTTGCGACGAAACTATTTCCGAGTATCAAAACACTTTGTTTTGATATCAAATCAGTTTTCTAACTTAGTTAAACATGTTTAACTCGTCACTTTTAGTTTAGTGTTTATTTAGGGTCGTAAGTCAAGCGGTCTCGACAACCGCTTAGACTTTTGAACCCGACCCATTTGGTCGATCATTAGGATCCGACCAAACATATTTTGTGACCATAGTTGTATAGGGAATAACCTTCCTGTGACAACTGACACTTTTCGGTAACTTTCTTACACTTAAAGTACTCATTTTAGCTACATTTTTTATGCATTTCGAACACTCGAACTGCGTATTACATAATATACATCTTAGAATACTTATGGAATATTCAATTATGATGCACATGATTCATTTTATTGGTTACCTTTGAAACAATGTAAACAATGCATCGAAACAACTAGAGCAGTATCTAGTAAACTAACGTGCTGACGAAAACTCAGGATCCAGCGAAACCATCTAAATTACATCTTTAGGACTCAGACGGAAGTCCAACATCAAATATACATTAAACCCTATATGGGAATGCAAGGGTTTGGTTTAATATACTACCAATGTCCGGTAGCACCGAAAACTGCCGAAAAGCACTAAAAGCGACGATTTCTACACTTTTCCGCAGAAATTCTGCAGAAATCAGTTTTGTAATATTTTTACGACATGTAAAAATATTATTTAACATAGAATTCATGAGAGGATACATTCGGGTATCATCCGAGCCAATAACTACATCAATTCATACAAGTTACACAACTTAGCGTTCAAATAACGTCTAACCGAAACAATTCGAAATGAATATCCGAACAATGTCGGATCTTTTTTTTTAGTGACCATCTAATATTATTTAGATCATATTAGACTAGTAATGGTCACTTAACACCTTCTTAACACATTTATACACTTGAAACATTTAAACACCAAAACACCTAAACTTTGCTAAAAGTTTCTAACACTTTAAACACTTAATAACAATTCAACAATTCAAGACCCCCCCCCCCCCATGTATGAACGTGTATAAGGGCCCACATACCCTTAATTATGTGTTAAAAATATCTAGATACTTATTTAGATGCAAGTGGATCAAGTTGGTGAATTATTATAACATGTAATCTCATTAGTTACTAACCATTCTACACCACTTTTCACCATACTTTACCCACACATAAGAATACTCTCATCATCTTCATCTTTTTACCAAGAACACCACAAAAACCCATTTCCTTTTTAGCCTTTATTTGATGATCAAGTTGTACTTCTATGGAGCTTAAGGTGATCTAAAGAACTAGCAAGTTAAAGGAAGTGTATTCATCCATTCAAGAGCCTTATATCATCAAGATCTTCATCTTCTTTGCTTCTTAAAATCATCTAAGATCATCCCTAGCCTAGTGCTAGAAGTAAGCTTCTATATCTATTTTTTTTCTTTGATACATATATTATGATTATGATTGTTATTATTACAAATAATAACCAAGAAATCATACATAATAAACATGAAGAAAATACAAAGAAGCAAAGATAATAATCATGATACATTTATGTTGGTTTATATTGTGATTTAAGACTTGTGATATGCATATATGATCTTGTTGTGATGATATTGATATAAATAAATTGTTAGAGTATGTTTTAAAAATATGATCTAACAAATACACATGTTTATGTTAAAGGGTTTTTAACATAGAAGTTTAAAAGGATGATCATAACTATTGATCTTGTGAAAGTATTTAAGGTTTTTATTTAAAAACAATACTTCCACAAGATTATATAAAATAACATACAACTAGTGATTTTTGTTAAAAGTTGTTAAAACTAGAATTAAACTTGGTATTTGAACTAGTTAGCATATGTTATGATCATGTTTAAAACCCTACATGATTTGGATATCATCTTGATAATTTCATGTTATAAAAGTCTCATATGTTTAGTTAAGATGATTGGGTAAATTGATGGTGATTTGGAAAAGAAAATGATATGTTTATGAAACATGGCCAAATGATTAATACAAAGGTTATATGGCCATTTTTTTTAGAACATTATGTTAACAAAACTATCATTTTTTTTTCTAACAAAGTCTTTACAAGATTAGAAAGTTGGTCTTTCTAAACATAAAAATTGACATAAATATATATTTTGGTAAAATATATATTTAGTGAACATATCAAGTATGTGCTATGTGTTATTATTTGTATTAGTTATATATACAAGTTAAGACTTGATAACAATGACACAAATAAATACAAGACATACTTACAACTAAAGACTTGCAAGAATACATATAGACACACATGAAAACAACTTACGGACATTCCGAAGGATCGGACACAACTTATGGTCAAATCGGACGACGGACGAATTTATAAACATATCGCCATTCGGAGAACTTACTACGACGTTTAGGCGATCTTCCGACGCGGGCACAAAAATTACGTTACCATTAACAAAATTCGGACATCTTGAGACTTATAAAAACTATTATGTTTTTATTTACTAAAAAGTATACTTAGTGAATTTTTATAAAAATGTTTTTATAAAAATGAAAGACTTATATTTACTAGTGGGCTATTTTTATACAAATGGGCTTACTTTTCTAAATGGGCTTAATTTCATAATGGGCTTATCAAAACACATGGGCTAAGCCCAATACCAAACATATGGGCCAAGGCCCAATAACATTAAGCCCAATACTATTGAGGTCCAACACTATTTAGGCCCAACACTATTTAAGCCCAACACTATTGAGGCCCAACATTATTTAGGCCCAACACTATTGAGGCCCAACACTATTTAGGCCCAACACTATTGAGGCCCAACACTATTTAGGCCCAACACTATTGAGGCCCAACACTATTTAGGCCCAATACTATTTAAGCCCAATAACATTAATTCTTGGGCTAAGCCCAATGACATATAATTGATAAACATTACAATTATACAATTTACTTATACAAGACACGAAACCAAGATGACAAGACCCGATGATACAACTCACGAGATACAAGAATATGTATTTGGAGAAATATATACACTAAACAGTTATCAGTTAATACATCTAATACACAGTTCAATGAGTAACAAAGACATACAGGTCTTAACACATATTCAAGACACAAGACTTATACTCAAGTCATTTATAAAGACCGAAGTGTCTAACAAATAAAGAACATTTGTAGGTCGCAACATTGTTCAAGACGACCACACGCGAGATCATAATTACTTCTATTCACGGACGCAATTCAGTGAGTTCATGTCCCCTATTCATTTAAATGTTTTACAACTTTACAACTATCGGGGAAGATACATGTTCAATCGTATGTTAAAGTTAGGGAATGAAACACCTTAGATCATGTGCGAATTAGGGTTATACATCTAAGCACCATTAATCCAGTTTGGACCTAGGTACAAGTGGTTAGATCTAATGGGTATTGGCGAGCCCCACTCTTGGTCGTGGACCCATACAGAAGAGTGCGTTTGTGTCCCAGTCGATAGGAGTCGACATAAAATCGTCTAGGTTTGGATTGCTTCCTAATTCGTCACACATATTAATGTCCTCGCGAAACATTAATGATCAACGATTTCATTGACGCTTTACATACTACATCATACATACAGATACATTTTATACAACTCACATGTTGTGGATACAGTTTATACATCATACATACAGATACATTTTATACAACTCACATGTTATGGATACAGTTTATACAACTCACATTTTATGGATACATTTTATATAACTCACATTTTACAGATACATTTTATACAACTCACATTTTACAGATACATCTCATACAGCTAAACTGCATGAACTCGCTCAACTTTTGTTGATGTTTTCAAACTTAACATGTATTTCAGGAAATTAGTGGACCTGGCAGACATTTCAGTCAAGGAAAGCAAGTATCAAGACTCCATGCCACCATTTGAAGGGTTTGCCCGTTATATACCGCCTCTTTGCGGTGATATAGTGGTCAAAGCCTTGACATTTTAAGACTTACATTTTGATGTATAAAACGATGACAACTTATTTTCATTTAATGGTTTGTAACCAATACATTTAACTTATGTTGCGTTCTTTTGAAACAATTATGACAATGGCATTGGAGCTTGTTTCTATTCATTTAGTATGTTCACTTATATTGTTATGCAATGAGAACCGATCAGATCACACCTCGCGCTTCCGCTACGAGCGGGTGTGACAGATTGGTATCAGAGCATCGATTGTAGTGAACCAGGATTCTTTCTCGAGTCTAAGTCTACAATCACTAGGGATCTCTCACGAAAACCTCTTGTTCATGTTGAACAGATTATAAATAAAATTGGACAAGTCAAAAGGTTTTCATTGCATAAACATTTTTCAAGGTCCACTACAGCAAAAATTCATTTCACATAAATCAAGCGAGGACATTTCCATGGGTGAAGTCTATGAGAAACAGACACAATACATTAATAGACTATGTGCCTACAATACATTACATTATCAGTGCTTATACAAGATAGACACATTACATTATCAGTTTACACATCATAAACAGTTTACAAGTTCAACATATACAAATTCAACTTATGCAAGATAGAAATCCTTGTTAGATAGGATTTCATGTGATTATATACATATATGATTTATTTATATATGTTTTGTACAAAATATTTTGCCAAGGACAAAATACCTTCGACTTCAAACTCTATTATTATTCTTTACTCACACGATGAAAATATCAACCTCAAGTCTACTGTGGAGCTTATGGCGAACATGATTCCTAAGTGAAATCTTAAACTTAATTCCGTAAAAAATGGTTGCTTCTCGCGAATGCTGAGATGCTTGACCATGATAAATGACGACGAGGCGGAGGTGGTAACCTTGGACAACAACTCCATTAGTGGGACGAGATCCCTGTGACTCATACTAATCAAGGTTGATATACTCTTGTCCCTACAAGGAAGATGAAGTACTCATCTTGAAGGTGCCCCTTCAGTTGTTATTGTTAAAGATTCTTTCCATTTCTATTCCATCTAACGCTGTGCTGTTTTGTGGGTAATGAAAACGGACGTTGACACGTGATCTATCACGAAGGTCCCTCCTATGTTGAAGGTATATAGACAATAGTGTCCCCCCCCCCCCTCTGACTGATCGGCTGTTTTGTACGAGAGAACGCTAGGGTGACCATGCAAGGCAATTTATTATTACGGAGGCCTACGTAATAACAACTTGTAGTGCATGGGAATTCTGGTGGACTCTGCGGGCCAAGCTAATGATCACTATTCGTTCAAAATTCTTAAGTTATTACTTGAGATTCAATTTTTCTTATCTATTAGGACACGAACTGAGGTTGTTAGTATAACACCATACAATACAATACAATACAGGAAGACAACACGTATTTGTTCACACCTAACATTCGATCTATATCACGATTCAGTTGAGACTAGTCATTTAAACAAACAAAACTTGTTATCCACTCATGGAGGATTTTCCTCAACATTCTCGAAATTATTGAACATGGGTTGGTTCCATGGTGTCTATGACACTTTACCCTACTTTACCTTACCCTACCTTATCATATTCCACCTTATCATATTCATTGGAAATGATACAATAAATTCCGTCGCTTGACATTTGTCTTTTCCCAATGAATGGTATGGCATGAGCCATGCTGCAACTCCCTCATTGCATTCTATTCGACATTTTTGTAGATTCTAATCATCTTGCTAGAGCTCGTGAAACTCAAGCACTATTACCATAATGGTCACATGGACAAATAAGACAAAGGATTTTCTCTACTTCGGACGATTGAGGTCATAGAGTAGGGAACCCATATTATAGGGACGGAGGCCACGGGTTGGTTTCCCCTCCTGAACGAATTATTTTTCTTTTTCCATTTAGACATATGACCAATACATGCAAGAGGCATTACACCTTTTGGTTTTGGTTATCCACATTATCATTTATTCAAACATGTATGAACAATGCGGTCTTGAGGTTTCCATGGCCGATTGATTGCATTCTTCATTCTTGGGCACATGATAGACTTTATTTATCCAAATACATGTCTAAGATTCTTTTAATAGTGTGTATTAAAAAGATCATGGCGCCAAAAGAATCAAATGTTTAAGTCAAAAGTTATGTGTTGAAAATCATTGCTTTTACACAAGACATGGTTTATACAGGGCATTTGACGTTGGCATACACAAGACATTTTTGGTGGTTATTTGTAAGTGATGAGATGTGTGTAATATGATAAAAGCATGGTGGATACGCCGCTGGTACTTCCTATATATCAGTGCTTATATTATATTGCATATCGTGGTGTTATTCAAACCTCTTTGACAAAGACAAGACACTACATTTTTGCACAAGACGCGACATCCTCTACACAAGACATAATATTCTATTTCAAGATATGATATATTTATACACTACATTTCTATTGGTTATTTATTTAACCATACATCATTCTTTTATATCATCTGATTTTCATAACTATTTTCATATGATTTTATAAAAGAACTCGATCATAACTGGAGCCAATGTTGATGGTTACACTTGATGCTTTCACGGTCTCTCAAGGGTTGTTCCATACTGGGTAACACCCGAATTCAAACACACTGAGTGTTACATTTCGGTTTTAGCCTCAGAGATCCGAAGCATGACCGCATCATCCCTCCCTACCTCGATTACTCAAACAATAACTCTCGCCATGAGAGAAATGAAGGCAATTGCTGCCATAAATGATTTTGGCACCAGGATGTATGCTGGTAACTTGCCGAAATCCTAAATGCGACAATTGAGACGTTCATCATGAGGGAAATTGTAAAAGCGCAAATATTAGCAGTGTATTGAGACCGGGCGCAAAACAATGACTAGTAAGACGATAATACTTAAGAAGGGATCAAGCTAGTGAATAAGTGTGTGTGTGGTTAGAACTATGAATACTCCATAAAATCCCAATGAAGTCATGAGTACGTACACTCTACGATCATTATGTATCAATTCTTTTAATACCAACATCGAGCTTAGCTAGTGTCTTTAAATGTTAAGCATATACTCGAATTAGAGTCATGTTGGACACACATTACAATATCAAGTTAGCTAATGGGGAATTAGCTGAGACATATCAAATCATTAAGGGTCACCGGTATGTATCCTATCAATCAACATTTCACATCCATATTATTTGATACCATTGCCGATTTTTAGCTTTATCTCAACATCTCACATGCATAGTTTCATGGCTAGTGACGGGATTGTCTTAGCTACAATTAGGGATTGGGTTATCCTACATCTAAACATAGAGATTGGGTTGTCCTCTACATCTGTACAGGGAAGTCCTTACTACATAGAATTCAAAATGTACTTGGCCTAGAGTCAAGTAAGCTAGACGTCTCCTCATTCTATAGAATTGGCAAACGGTAAACTAGCCTAGTCAGGAGCAGAAATTTCATATCGATCTCTTACCCATTGAGTTGGGTATTTTCGACGTAGTGGTTGGCATGGATTGGCTATCCAATAATTGAGCCGAAGTCTTCTGTCATGAGAAGATCGTTCGCTTACCACTACCGAATGAAGATACACTTGTTATCTATGGAGAGAAGCGCAACACATCATTGCAGACCATAAATTGCATGAAGCCACAAAAGTGCTTACGAAAAGGTTGTATTGCCTTTCTAGCACTTGTTGTCGACAAGAAGGCCGATGGGCCTCAGATGACAGATATTCCTGTGGTAAAAGAATTACCTGAAGTCTTTCCTGAAGACTTGCCAGGACTACCACCATATCGACAAGTCGAGTTTCACATCGACTTGGTAACGGGAGCCACACCCATAGCCAGATCTTCATATCGATTAGCACCTTCTGAACCTTGTAGTAGACCGAATAAGGAGGTTGTGAGTCCATAACCCCCACTCTTTACCATTATACATCTTTATAAAGGTTTTGGGGGTGAAAAGACATGCGAGATTTGAAAAAAAAAATGCATAACATTTCGATGAACGAAAATTCATATTTCTAAACCATGTTACAAATGAATTTCCAACTAACTCAGATGGTTTAAGAAAGATTCTAGCTTCTACTCCAAGATAGACTTACGATCGGAGTATCATCAATTATGAATTCAAGAGGAAAGCATACCGAAAACGGCTTTTCGGACTCGTTACGGTCATTACGAGTTTCTCGTTATACCTTTTGGTTTAACGAACGCACCAGCGATCCTTATGGATTTAATGAATCGCGTGTGCAAGCCGCATCTCGACAAATTCGTCATGATATTCATTGATGACATATTAATATACTCAAAATCAACGGATGAGCATGAGCAATAGTTGAGAACCATTTTAGATCTACTAAAGAAGGAGAAACTATTCGCGAAATTTTCCAAGTGCGGATTTGGATTCGCGAGGTACAATTTCTCGGGCATGTAGTGAACGAGAAAGGCATTCATGTAGACCCATCAAAGTTTGAAGCAATCAAGAGTTGGGAAGCGCCCAAGACTCCAACTGGAGTCCGACAATTTTTTTTGGGATTATCGGGATATCATCGAAGATCTATTGAGAATTTTTTTTTCTCAATTGCTAACCTCCCTCACTAATAAAAACAATAAATTCGCCCCAATCAAAAAACAAGAAATAGCATTACAACTTATTCTTAAGATTGGTGCATAGCATTTTACAACCTTATCATTATCTGACGATACCGATGACTTTGTTGTAAACTATGATGCTTCGCATCAAGGATTGGGTTGCGTACTCGTGCAACGTGAAAAAGTTATCGTGTACACGTCGCGCCATTTAAAAAGTTCATGAGAAGAACTATACCACTCTCGACCTTGAGTTAGGCGCGGTGGTATTCGCTTTAAAAATTATGGCGACATTATTTATACGGTACTCAATGCATTATTTTCACGGATCATAAAAGTCTTCAACACATATTCAACCAAAAAGAATTAAATATGCGTCAACGATGTTGGGTTGAATTGTTGAACGACTATGATTGTGAAATAAAGTACCATCCGGGCAAGGCGAACGTTGTAGCTGACGCCATGAGCCGCAAGGAGCAAGTTAGAACATTGAGAACTCAAGCATTAGAGAAGATGATTCACAAGCGCTCAAGGAAGAGCATATTCAAGTAGAAACACTTCGAGGCATGAAGGAACAATTAGTGCCGAAAGAAGATGGAACTTTATACATTATGGGTCGAAATTGGGTTCCATTATTTAGCGGCCTTCGAGATGATATTTTGAGGAAGCACATAGGCCTAAGTATTGAAAGAATACTATTGGTGGCCTAACCTCAAAAGTGATATCGCGACTTATGTCGGAGAATGCTTGACTTGCGCGAAAGTCAAAGTCGAGTAGCAAAATCCCTCAGACTTGTTACAACAACCCGAGATTCCCGTTTGGTAATGGGAACAAATATCCATGGACTTCATTACGAAGTTATCCAGGACCTCATGCGGTCATGACATGATTGGGTAATCATCGATAGACTAACAAAGTCCGTACACTTCTTACCGATTCGAGAGGAGGATAGTACAGAGAAACTAGCGGAACCCTATCTCAAGGAAATAGTGGCTCGTCATGGAGTACCTATTTCAATCATCTCTAACCAAGATGGTCGTTTTGTTTCAAGAATTTGGAAATCATTTCAACTGGCCTTTGGATCTCATTTGAATCTAAGTACGGCCTTTCATCCATAAACTGACGGCCAGAGCGAACGGACAATCCAAACACTCGAAGATATGCTTCGTGCATGTGTTATGGATTTAGGCGGCAATTGGGATACTCATCTACCTTTAGTTGAGTTTTCCTACAATAACAGCTACCACACTAGTATACAAGCTGCACCGTTCGAAGCTCTTTACGGTCGAAAGTGTCGCTCTCCGCTATGTTGGGCGGTAGCAAGCGATAAACAACTAATCGGTCAGGAATTAGTCCAAGAGACTACAAATAAAATCTTTCAGATCCGAGACCGTATCAAGGCGGCTCGCGATCGACAAAAGTGCTACGCAGACAAGAGACGGAAGCCATTATCTTTCGAGGTCGGAGACAAGGTCTTGTTGAAAGTCTCACATTGGAAGTGCGTAGCGAGATTCGGTAAGCGTGGAAAGCTTAACCCTCGATATGTAGGACCATTTGAAATCTTAGAGAAGATTGGCACTGTTGCCTACAAGCTAAAGTTACCAGAAGAACTTAGTAGTGTACACGACACATTTCAAGTGTCGAATCTTAAGAGGAATCCAACGCAAGAAACGGTTATCATCCCGGCGGATGAGATTCACATTGATGACAAACTCCAATTCACAAAGCACCTATTAAGGTCATGGACCGGAAGGTCCAGAAAATACAAAGGAGTCGTCACATATTAGTAAAAATTCGTTGGAACTCTCGACACGGACCCCAATATACTTGGGAACGTGAAGATCAAATCAAAGTCAAATATCCTCACCTGTTTGAGAACAATCCTGCAAAGGATGACATAGCTTGAATTTCGGGACGAAATTCTCAATAACAGGGGGAGAATGTGACAACTGACACTTTTCGGTAACTTTCTTACACTTAAAGTACTCATTTTAGCTACATTTTTTATGCATTTCGAACACTCGAACTGCGTATTACATAATATACATCTTAGAATACTTATGGAATATTCAATTATGATGCACATGATTCATTTTATTGGTTACCTTTGAAACAATGTAAACAATGCATCGAAACAACTAGAGCAGTATCTAGTAAACTAGCGTGCTGACGAAAACTCAGGATCCAGCGAAACCATCTAAATTACATCTTTAGGACTCAGACGGAAGTCCAACATCAAATATACATTAAACCCTATATGGGAATGCAAGGGTTTGGTTTAATATACTACCAATGTCCGGTAGCACCGAAAACTGCCGAAAAGCACTAAAAGCGACGATTTCTACACTTTTCCGCAGAAATTCTGCAGAAATCAGTTTTGTAATATTTTTACGACATGTAAAAATATTATTTAACATAGAATTCATGAGAGGATACATTCGGGTATCATCCGAGCCAATAACTACATCAATTCATACAAGTTACACAACTTAGCGTTCAAATAACGTCTAACCGAAACAATTCGAAATGAATATCCGAACAATGTCGGATCTTTTTTTTAGTGACCATCTAATATTATTTAGATCATATTAGACTAGTAATGGTCACTTAACACCTTCTTAACACATTTATACACTTGAAACATTTAAACACCAAAACACCTAAACTTTGCTAAAAGTTTCTAACACTTTAAACACTTAATAACAATTCAACAATTCAAGACCCCCCCCCCCCATGTATGAACGTGTATAAGGGCCCACATACCCTTAATTATGTGTTAAAAATATCTAGATATTTATTTAGATGCAAGTGGATCAAGTTGGTGAATTATTATAACATGTAATCTCATTAGTTACTAACCATTCTACACCACTTTTCACCATACTTTACCCACACATAAGAATACTCTCATCATCTTCATCTTTTTACCAAGAACACCACAAAAACCCATTTCCTTTTTAGCCTTTATTTGATGATCAAGTTGTACTTCTATGGAGCTTAAGGTGATCTAAAGAACTAGCAAGTTAAAGGAAGTGTATTCATCCATTCAAGAGCCTTATATCATCAAGATCTTCATCTTCTTTGCTTCTTAAAATCATCTAAGATCATCCCTAGCCTAGTGCTAGAAGTAAGCTTCTATATCTATTTTTTTTCTTTGATACATATATTATGATTATGATTGTTATTATTACAAATAATAACCAAGAAATCATACATAATAAACATGAAGAAAATACAAAGAAGCAAAGATAATAATCATGATACATTTATGTTGGTTTATATTGTGATTTAAGACTTGTGATATGCATATATGATCTTGTTGTGATGATATTGATATAAATAAATTGTTAGAGTATGTTTTAAAAATATGATCTAACAAATACACATGTTTATGTTAAAGGGTTTTTAACATAGAAGTTTAAAAGGATGATCATAACTATTGATCTTGTGAAAGTATTTAAGGTTTTTATTTAAAAACAATACTTCCACAAGATTATATAAAATAACATACAACTAGTGATTTTTGTTAAAAGTTGTTAAAACTAGAATTAAACTTGGTATTTGAACTAGTTAGCATATGTTATGATCATGTTTAAAACCCTACATGATTTGGATATCATCTTGATAATTTCATGTTATAAAAGTCTCATATGTTTAGTTAAGATGATTGGGTAAATTGATGGTGATTTGGAAAAGAAAATGATATGTTTATGAAACATGGCCAAATGATTAATACAAAGGTTATATGGCCATTTTTTTTAGAACATTATGTTAACAAAACTATCATTTTTTTTTCTAACAAAGTCTTTACAAGATTAGAAAGTTGGTCTTTCTAAACATAAAAATTGACATAAATATATATTTTGGTAAAATATATATTTAGTGAACATATCAAGTATGTGCTATGTGTTATTATTTGTATTAGTTATATATACAAGTTAAGACTTGATAACAATGACACAAATAAATACAAGACATACTTACAACTAAAGACTTGCAAGAATACATATAGACACACATGAAAACAACTTACGGACATTCCGAAGGATCGGACACAACTTATGGTCAAATCGGACGACGGACGAATTTATAAACATATCGCCATTCGGAGAACTTACTACGACGTTTAGGCGATCTTCCGACGCGGGCACAAAAATTACGTTACCATTAACAAAATTCGGACATCTTGAGACTTATAAAAACTATTATGTTTTTATTTACTAAAAAGTATACTTAGTGAATTTTTATAAAAATGTTTTTATAAAAATGAAAGACTTATATTTACTAGTGGGCTATTTTTATACAAATGGGCTTACTTTTCTAAATGGGCTTAATTTCATAATGGGCTTATCAAAACACATGGGCTAAGCCCAATACCAAACATATGGGCCAAGGCCCAATAACATTAAGCCCAATACTATTGAGGTCCAACACTATTTAGGCCCAACACTATTTAAGCCCAACACTATTGAGGCCCAACATTATTTAGGCCCAACACTATTGAGGCCCAACACTATTTAGGCCCAACACTATTGAGGCCCAACACTATTTAGGCCCAACACTATTGAGGCCCAACACTATTTAGGCCCAATACTATTTAAGCCCAATAACATTAATTCTTGGGCTAAGCCCAATGACATATAATTGATAAACATTACAATTATACAATTTACTTATACAAGACACGAAACCAAGATGACAAGACCCGATGATACAACTCACGAGATACAAGAATATGTATTTGGAGAAATATATACACTAAACAGTTATCAGTTAATACATCTAATACACAGTTCAATGAGTAACAAAGACATACAGGTCTTAACACATATTCAAGACACAAGACTTATACTCAAGTCATTTATAAAGACCGAAGTGTCTAACAAATAAAGAACATTTGTAGGTCGCAACATTGTTCAAGACGACCACACGCGAGATCATAATTACTTCTATTCACGGACGAAATTCAGTGAGTTCATGTCCCCTATTCATTTAAATGTTTTACAACTTTACAACTATCGGGGAAGATACATGTTCAATCGTATGTTAAAGTTAGGGAATGAAACACCTTAGATCATGTGCGAATTAGGGTTATACATCTAAGCACCATTAATCCAGTTTGGACCTAGGTACAAGTGGTTAGATCTAATGGGTATTGGCGAGCCCCACTCTTGGTCGTGGACCCATACAGAAGAGTGCGTTTGTGTCCCAGTCGATAGGAGTCGACATAAAATCGTCTAGGTTTGGATTGCTTCCTAATTCGTCACACATATTAATGTCCTCGCGAAACATTAATGATCAACGATTTCATTGACGCTTTACATACTACATCATACATACAGATACATTTTATACAACTCACATGTTGTGGATACAGTTTATACATCATACATACAGATACATTTTATACAACTCACATGTTATGGATACAGTTTATACAACTCACATTTTATGGATACATTTTATACAACTCACATTTTACAGATACATTTTATACAACTCACATTTTACAGATACATCTCATACAGCTAAACTGCATGAACTCGCTCAACTTTTGTTGATGTTTTCAAACTTAACATGTATTTCAGGAAATTAGTGGACCTGGTAGACATTTCAGTCAAGGAAAGCAAGTATCAAGACTCCATGCCACCATTTGAAGGGTTTGCCCGTTATATACCGCCTCTTTGCGGTGATATAGTGGTCAAAGCCTTGACATTTTAAGACTTACATTTTGATGTATAAAACGATGACAACTTATTTTCATTTAATGGTTTGTAACCAATACATTTAACTTATGTTGCGTTCTTTTGAAACAATTATGACAATGGCATTGGAGCTTGTTTCTATTCATTTAGTATGTTCACTTATATTGTTATGCAATGAGAACCGATCAGATCACACCTCGCGCTTCCGCTACGAGCGGGTGTGACACTTCCGAGGTTATACCTTATGGTCACTTCGTTTAATTAGTTGTTATGATAGGTAGTTTATATGCCTAAGGAAAATGACCAAAATGCCCTTTTTGCGTATAATTTCATTTTAAGCATATGTAACCAAAGTTTTGACACTTAAATGGATTATGAAACATTATTAAACATGTATAGGCATATAAGACTTATCATAGGACTAGTTAGACCATCCGAACGCGTAATTGCGCAAATGACACGTCGAAGTAGCGTAAAGTACCTTAACGGGTCATAACGGGTCAAAAGCACTTAGGATAGGTTTCAAATCAGAATGTAGGCTTTGTTAAACCATAACATATGAGTTCCAACACTCATTTGGTTTACAAGACCTCACTCTACCCGATCTCCCGATTTAGGTCCCGATGATGCGCGTGTGGTGTGATAGGTTTTTAAGGTATCTTTTAAGTCCTTTTTACACGTTGGTCAAGTTTTAAATTTATAAAACACGATATTTTACTAACACTGAACACACATATGGGCAAGTGCACCCATCGTGAGCGTAGTATAGTGTTGGTAAGATACCGAGGTCGTCCAAGGACACAAGAGCTTTTAATACCGGTTTATCTTCAACGTCTAATCAAATCAAAAGTTTAGAAAAAGGTTTTAAACTAGAAAAATAAAAGCTAACTAAAATGCTGAAAAATAAAAATAAAAACAGATAGACAAGATGAATCACTTGGATCCGACTCGTGTTTAGTGTAACCTTTGATTATTTCTGCACTTTTGCACTTTTTAAGAGATTATCTTAGTTATTGTAGTACTCTCTTGAAGGTGACGTTAACCTCAACCCAGTAGTTTGAGTCAGCAAAGATACAATCCTAAAGGGTCGGATTATTGAAACATAATTAATTAAGTTATTAATGCATAATGTGGTAGGCCCCTCTTTTGAAGGTGACGTTACCCTCGGCTAAGTAGTCTGAGTCAGCAGGGATACAGTCCTAAGTAGCCTGGTTAAAGTTTTAATAGTAGCTTACATATGAGGGGATCAAAGAGTTTGGACCCCCGCCATCCAATACCGGTGGGTATTGAAGAGGATCCTACTAAATTTTACCCAGGTCCTTGCAGGATCTATACACTAAACAAGGCAAGACTCTTACCAAACTGTTCCCTTAACCCACGACCAGGTAGCCAACATATCTCCATATAGACCGTGGAGATATGAATGGTGAAAATCTTTTATTTTATATAGACAGTAAAATAATGCCAAGACACCATGGACAAACGATAAGGAAGAATCACCTTCAACATAAGAAACTAGTTATTAAAGTCATTAATACATAACCAAATAAAAAGTGCGAAAAGATTAAAAATAAAAAGTATTACACTAGACACTTGTCTTCGCCAAGTGATGTAAGAGACTTAGGCAAACATGGCCTTTGATTGTCAAGAACTCTTACGATCAATCTTGGATCCCGAGACGACTCACACACTCTATGATGGAAGATGGATGATGGTGTTGTGATGGTGGTGGGTGAAGTGTGAGAGAGGTGGTGTGCCAAGGGATGGTTTGCAAATGAGCCAAGCACCCCTATTTATAGCCTGAACAGCAGCTCGGGCACGGCCCCGTGTCCATTGGGCACGAGCCCGTGTCCATCTTCCTTCTTTTTCGTCAATAATTGCAGTTTGTCTGCATTAGTTAACCACGCCCCCGTGTCCGCTGGGCACGACCCCGTGTGCAGAAGCGTATCTGTACTATCAAGATTTCCTCAGATAAGGAAGAATCACCTTCAACATAAGAAACTAGTTATTAAAGTCATTAATACATAACCAAATAAAAAGTGCGAAAAGATTAAAAATAAAAAGTATTACACTATAAAAAGTGTAAAAAGCTTTTAAAGCTTTGTCTTTTCTGCAGACACTTGGGCACGCCCCCGTGCTCACTGAGCACAGGGCGTGTTCAGCCTTCTGTTCTCTTGTTTTTGCTTGGGAAGATGTTGTTGGGGGTCGGGCATGCCACGTTTGATCATTTTCTTGTATTTCTGTTAGATTTAGCTGCCCTTTTGCTTCTTTTGTTCATTTGAGCTCATTTAATCCTGAAAATACAAAAGGAAGACAAAAACACACTTTTTCCAACATTAGTATTAAAAAAGGGTTAGTTTTATGCCACATTTGATGTAATTTATATGTTGCATTTTGCACACATCAAATACCCCCACACTTGAATCTTTGCTTGTCCTCAAGCAAAACTCTTTATAATGTGACTTTACACTCCCAAATGGAATGGGTGGAAGAGAAGGTTTTTGGGCTTGTCATAGAGTGTCGGGATTTCCAAGATTCTTTATTAAGTTTTATTTTTATTTATTTACAATCCTATTCGTCACGATTTATTTAAAACATTACATAAGATAAATTACTTATTAGGGCATAACATGCCTTTTTTTTTAAATTCCATTTATATACAAGTTCACATACCTCACAGGGGATCACTCAACACTCGGCCGAAGATGTATTTTTGTGAAACACTCGAGAGCGGCATGGAACTTACTTCTACCATAAGCTTGCCAAGCAATCAATCCTCATCCTTTTTAACTATATAGCTTTGTAAATATCAAGAGGACATTTGGGGTGAAGGGTTAGGCTTGGGTTAAAGGTAGGTGGTTGGGTTAGTGGTTAGTAGAAAAGGGCGAAAAGGCGTAAAAAGCGTCGGTTTTTGCAAAACATATTGTTTTTGTGACCTTTTATTCCAATGAAGTATTATTCAAACAAGCCTTTTTGATGAGCTTTGTTTGTTTATTTCAAACTTCATTTTTTTCAACATAAGAGAGTCACACAAAAACCGAGTTTTGTTACTAAAACAAAAGGGTTAAAAATAAAAAGGTTTTTGGTGGGTAAAAGGGGTGTTTGTT
Source organism: Helianthus tuberosus (assembly GCA_030545235.1). NCBI lineage: Eukaryota > Viridiplantae > Streptophyta > Magnoliopsida > Asterales > Asteraceae > Helianthus > Helianthus tuberosus. The sequence goes on along the minus strand of CM060426.1, from coordinate 53,432,912 downwards.
TTGGGTTAAGAAAGGAAAAGGTTTAGGCTCAAAGGGGTTAACTAGGGGGATTTTGGGTAGGTGGTATAAAAAAAAGAAAATAATGGTGTAGAAATAAAAAGGGTTAGTCCTAATGCCTCTGTCATTTACTTACTCGGGTTTAAGTTGGTAAGGACCGGGAATGTATCGTCGTGGCAAGTTCTAGAGTCGTAAGAACCAAGCGGCTATTCACACAAGAAACGAAAAATGAGCAATTTGTTTAAAGATATGTATTTATATGCTCAATAAAGGCTCAAAAATCACTTTTTGTGGGAATGGGTTTTTATGTGATCAAGTATATATAATCAATTTTTAACTAAACTTGTCATGTCGTTTCATAATTTTCTTATGTTGGTTCTTTTTATCACGACGCTATTGGTTGTAAATTTGTAAAAATATCACCTTTTTAGAACTTGAATTTCCCAACTTAAACCTAGACAAGTAAAAAAAATGAAAATTTTTGAAAAAATTTGGGGTGATTAGCGGTTCCAATAGAGTTTTGTGTAAGGCTTGTAATTAGGACTTGCAAGATTCAAGGTTTTAGCATCTCCCCACACTTAAATTACACATTGTCCTCAATGTGTCCCAAAAATAAGTTTTTAGGTTGATTGATTGTGTAAAAAGGTGTGTAAAAGCAAAATTTTATGTTACTGGGCGTCTGGACACGGCCCCGTGGTGTCCGGGCACGACCCCGTGTTCAAATCACCAGTAATAGAAAATAATATAAAGAAATAGAAGCCTGGACACGGGGGCGTGCTGGGTGAGCACGGCCCATGTCCAGTTACCTGAACTGGGCAATTTTCTGCAGATGGTTGAGCACGGGCCGTGTTGGGTGAGCACGGCCCCGTGCTGATCTTGCTGTAATGAAGAAAAATTTGTCGGATGGCCCTGTTTTTGTGCATGGGGTGCTGGTGCAAGTTTCCCTTAGTATCCTTCACCATCTCGAGTGTGTTTTATCCATTACAACATCATCCAAACGCCAAATTAATTAAAACCATCATTCATTAAAACTAACACATTACATAAGATCCTAGAAAATTTAAAGACAAGGCAGGAAAATAAAAAGCTAAAGGTCCTAAGATAGATGGGTCAAATGGTACACAAAATCATCCTAAGGGGTTCTACTTTTATCAAAATTTCTGGAAATAACTTTCCGGTATTTAAAAGATTTGTAGAACTTTAGACCGAGGGGCATTCCCTAGATATTACTAAAGCCATTCTTCTATTTCTCTTGGGAGAAAGAAGGCGGGATCGTTTTCTTCAACAACTTGCGGAGGGGGAGTGACACCAACCGGAACCCCTTGTAATACGTCCCGAGGTGGTTCCGGATATATGGCATACCATTCGGCCGGTATGATGACTTCAGGAACCACATTCCATGCCCTTTGGGTAACGATTGGAACCTAAAGAGGAGAAGCGAGAATGTTCAACCTTTGGTGCAAAAGGTTGACTTCTCGAAGACGTCCCTCTAGTCCCACCGTCAAATGATTGATACGGTCGACCAATGCTTTTTCCACTCCCGTCATCTCATCAATGGCTTCTCTTAAAGCGTAAACGTAGTTTACAAGAGAATCTTCAACCGTTGATGACCTTCTTCCTTGTCGATTGTTCCTGGAGTACGATGAAGATGTTCCGCTAGTTCTGCTTGCCATTCTGAGAAAACATACCGAAAAGAGCTCAATTTTATGATAACAGTACCTCGGACACGGCCCGTGCTCAATGAGCATGACCCCGTGTTCAGATTTCTGCAGACTTTTGGAACAAGGAATCTTGGTGTTTTAATTTGTTTTCGTGATTTTTAAAACATTTTTAAGCAGAAACAACTTAAAACATTATTGTAGAGCTTACTTTTAACAAGATTCCTTGAATAAAAAATCTAACAAACATCTCAAAAAGGCTTGGAATTATGGAGATTTTAAGCTCTAATGGAGGTGTCAAGAAAAATTGAAGAAGAAGGTAATGGATAAAAGTGGAAAAGACAAGATGGTTGTTGGGAACCTTCTTTAGAATATACCTAGGTTGGTATTGAGTGAAGATCCACCAGATCTTTGTCTTTGGAGTGGTCCATATGTGCAGGAATCCTGCTGCATTTATAGAAAACGACAACACGCTGCACAAGGCCCCGTGTCGGCTGGACACGGCCCCGTGTGCAGATGAAGTCCTGACACATTTTTTCAGTATTCTGACACGAAATCAGACGGGAATCTTTGGGTGGACACGGGGGCGTGCTGACCTGGACACGGCCCCGTGTCTAGAGGCTGTTTATTGAGTTTCTTTTATTTCTAAGGAATTTTTCCGGATCGAGTGGTTCCTTACTGGATGGAACAACCCCAAAGTGCCTGAGATACCTTAATTGCTCTAGACTAAAACGAGAACGCAAGAGGTTGTCGGTGAGGGTGATTCCTATGCTAAATGTAGCTGGACAAGTCCAACCCTTTCCCGGGCTCTCGTTAAAGAAGGTGTATGCCGAATCGCTCAGGTCTATGTATGCACCGAACGAAGTCGATGGAGTGTCCTTCACAGCACAATCGACACAGGGACGACTATCGCCCACGTCTTCGCTAGAGTCAGCGGTAATATCGGGAACAACGAAGTTGTTTTTATCCGAATGTGCTCCCAACAATTCTTCATAGGTATCGTCCTGAGATGAATTATTGAAATCCATCTTAAGTTCTTTTAACCAATTAAGAATTAGATCTTCTAATTGAAATAGTTCATCAAGAAGCATTTCTCCTAGAAGATCCGGTTGAGAGCATTCGAGGGAGAGATAAGGATTATTTTTACTTTCGCCCCTCTTATGGTTACAAGAAAACAATGGGTCTATATAATGGGGCTTAGAATTTAGAAAATAACATTCTAAATCTTTATGGGAGCCACCACATATTTGACACCACGTACCATAAGAGTGCCGAAAGTAAAAAATATCAGTATCTCTCATGTTTGTGTCAGAAATTGCCAACCGTCGGGCTCTTACGGTTCTGTTTTCAGTAACTGAAACTTGGGCACGGGGGCGTGTTGGGTGGGCACGGCCCCGTGTTCAGCTTACTGTCTGACTTAAAACAAGATTGCCAGTACCAAAGATTGGGCACGGGGATGTGTTCAGCGGGCACGCCCCGTGCTGAGTTCTGCAGAAGCTGAAAAATTAAGAAAATCCTAAAAAAAACAGAAAAATATGAAAAAACGATTAGGCCGTTGATTCCTAACTTTTTTTAAAATCCTTATGTCCCCGGCAACGGTGCCAAAAACTTGATGCGCGTGTGGTGTGATAGGTTTTTAATGTATCTTTTAAGCCCTTTTTACACGTTGGTCAAGTTTTAAATTTATAAAATACGATATTTTACTAACACCAAACACACATATGGGCAAGTGCACCCATCGTGAGCGTAGTATAGTGTTGGTAAGATACCGAGGTCGTCCAATGACACAAGAGATTTTAATACCGGTTTATCTTCAACGTCTAATCAAATCAAAAGTTTAGAAAAGGTTAAACTAGAAAAATAAAAGCTAACTAAAATGCTGAAAAATAAAAATAAAAACAGATAGACAAGATGAATCACTTGGATTCGACTCGAGTTTAGTGTAACCTTTGATTATTTCCGCACTTTTGCACTTTTTAAGAGATTATCTTAGTTATTGTAGTAGGCCCCTCTTTTGAAGGTAACGTTACCCTCAACCCAGTAGTTTGAGTCAGCGAGGATACAATCCTAAAGGGTCGGATTATTGAAAGATAATTAATTAAGTTATTAATGCATAATGTGGTAGGCCCCTCTTTTGAAGGTGACGTTACCCTCGGCTAAGTAGTCTGAGTCAGCAGGGATACAGTCCTAAGTAGCCGGGTTAAAGTTTTAATAGTAGCTTACATATGAGGGGATCAAAGAGTTTGGACCCCCACCATCCAATACCAGTGGGTATTGAAGGGGATCCTACTAAATTTGACCCAGGTCCTTGCAGGATCTATACACTGAACAAGGCAAGACTTTTACCAAACTGTTCCCTTAACCCCCGACCAGGTAGCCAACATATCTCCATATAGACTGTGGAGATATGAATGGTGAAAATCTTTTATTTTATATAGATAGTAAAATAATGCCAAGACACCACGGACAAACGATAAGGAAGAATCACCTTCAACATAAGAAACAAGTTATTAAAGTCATTAATACATAACCAAATAAAAAGTGAGAAAAGATTAAAAATAAAAAGTATTACACTAGACACTTGTCTTCACCAAGTGATGTAAGAGACTTAGGCAAACATGGCCTTTGATTGTCAAGAACTCTTACGATCAATCTTGGATCCCGAGACGACTCACACACTCTATGATGGAAGATGGATGATGGTGGTGGATGATGGTGTTGTGATGGTGGTGGGTGGTGGGTGAAGTGTGAGAGAGGTGGTGTGCCAAGGGATGGTTTACAAATGAGCCAAGCACCCTATTTATAGCCTAAACAGCAGCTCGGGCACGGCCCCGTGTCCGTCTTCCTTCTCTTTTTTCATTAATTGCAGTTTGTCTGCATTAGTTTACCACGCCCCCGTGTCCGCTGGGCACGACCTCGTCTGCAGAAGCGTATCTGTACTATCAAGATTTCCTCAGATTCTGCGAATCTTAGAGTTGACCACGGCCCTGTGTCCGCTGGGCACGCCCCCGTGGTGGGTGATAGAAGCTTCTACAGCTTTGTCTTTTCTGCAGACACTTGGGCACGCCCCCGTGCTCACTGAGCACGGGGCGTGTTCAGCCTTCTGTTCTCTTGTTTTTGCTTGGGAAGATGCTGTCGGGGGGTCGGGCATGCCACATTTGATCCTTTTCTTGTTTTTATGTTAGATTTAGCTGCCTTTTTGCTTCTTTTGTTCATTTGAGCTCATTTCATCCTGAAAATACAAAAGGAAGACAAAAACACACTTTTTCCAACATTAGTACTAAAAAAGGGTTAGTTTTATGCGACATTTGATGTAATTTATATGTTGCATTTTGCACACATCACCCGATTATTAACATAGTGATCCGATACTAGGTGCCACTAGATTCCTTGATTGCCAGAGCTTTGTAGTTCACTTAATCGAGGATACCTTGCAATCTCAAGTGAGTACATAGTTTCCCTATTTTACAGTCACACCCCGACCACGTAAAACAACAAATCGTTGCGGAAACGTCGGGGAGTGTTGTAACAGAATTATTGTTTCACAACCATGGATACAAAAGAGTTTCGTTTTATTTATTCATTAAGTAATTTACATTTTTTTAGCATGAAACAAACAAGTTATATATCGACTATCATTGTTATTATGTCACTAAGGCCTCGTCCAGATCCTACGTGACTCATGCATCCTAGCAATTAACATCAAGCAACATCACCAGAAACATATGTAAAAACAAAGTCAGCAAAGAAATGCTGGCGAGTACATAGGTTTTATAAGAGTATCGGATTCATGACTAGTTTACATGTTGCAATACCTTATTAAAAACCTTGTTTTGAAAAGAGTATAATATTGCAACATAATTAACTAACTCAAATCAAGCGGGTTATAATTTATAAAACCTCGTAGCCATGATTCTTAACCCAAAAAAACATTTGTTTTAGTAAACCAAATTGTAAAACATCTCGTATTAACTCGTTAATAAAACTCGTATGGTTTATATCCTTTCGAAAACATCGTTAAGTGACATCGTTTCAAAATCGTTAACTCGTTTAAGTCGTTTAAATCATCCTCGTTTTAATTGTGAAAACTATTTTTGGTCGTCTCGCTAATAACATTCAAAGCTTCGTGACTCGACTATCTCGCTTCTCGCATTAACAAACCACCAAAGGGTAAGTTAACAATCACAGATTCAGTCGTTACCCACCTAACCCACACATAACCATGGGTGCAGTCTGATAACGGGATTTGTCAGATCCTATGGTACCATAACCTAATACTAGTCGGTTCGGCCAAAATTAATGAATGTCATTCGTTATGTAACTACAACCAACAAGTTCGTTCACATTGTCGAAATCGTTATTAATTTAGTATAAACTATCTTAATCGTTTTTGAAATCATCGTTAAAATATCAAAATCGTTTTGATACATATGAATCACCCCAAAACAATAGAAAACAGTAAAATAGGGGAACTATGTAGTCACATAGTTACCACAAAACATGTAAAAGAGGGGATCTATGTACTCACCTTTGGGTGCGTTTTTATATGTTAACACAATCCCTCAAATTGTTTATTCGTCCTAAATTTAATAAGAATGATTTAATAATCAAAAACCCACAAAAATACACAAGTTCCTCCGATACTTAGAATTTTCACATAACTTTGGGATTTCTCGAAAAGTTATTATTTTTTATTATTTTGGTGTATTTATATATATAGGTTCATATATATATTTTAAAATTTTTGCGACTTGAACGATTTTATTGGTGACCCTTACCAGGCTATAGGCAATATATCTACGATTTGCACGTCGTAATATATATACTCAAATGTAACATACTAATAATAGCATAATACACATAATCTTGTCAAGTATTATCATGTCATCATACATATATTATAAAACACATAACACATTGTAACACATAAAATTTACCCATGAACAACCCATTATAGCGTATGTCGAAAAACACTTATTTTAGCGATTCGGTAACATTTTTGGGCGTCGGAAGTCACGTATGACTAACCAAACACCAAGTAAACTTAATATAAGTTAAAATACTTATTTTTATATCAAAAATATCAGTTTACTTACTGATCTAAAACAGTTTTATAAAAATCCTCCGAAAAGCCGATTTTTAACCGTTTTACCGCATAGTTTTGCATCAAACGTTACCCTAACCATCCCAAATCGAAACGACTTGATATTTTAACATAACCCATGTTATTTACTGAATAAAATAGTGGTTATACTCATGATAGTGCAGGTCTCACATAAAGCACATAAATCATGCAAATTTCACATATTTTACCACTTTTTAAGCTATATGTACAGCATAGAAAGCTATCAAACCTATGTCAAAGTTTCATGCCATTATAATATACCAAATAATGTTTTTTTAGTGTTTATAATCTGTTCTAAAACATTTTTGTCATACAATCATTTTTTTTATCATTTCTTGTGCTTTAAATCAACATGTATTCTCATGTACAAGTGTCTAAAGCACACTATCATATCATCATCTTTTCATATGAACTTAAATGCATCAAATATGTAATTTGTTCATGTTTACTTGCTGATTTAATTGAACATTTATCATATCATACACAAATCATAAAGCACTTGCATTTTAACTATCATTCAAGAACAAGCAACAACTTAAAATTTCTCAAATATGTCTAATAAATTTTTGGCCATTTACATATCAAAATACCAACATTACTTCAAATTTACAACTTGTGATTAAATCATTCCTTTATATCTCTACATATTTTCATATAATCTTGTTCATGCAAGCAAACACCCTAAACAAGTATTTATCAAAAACCAACTCAACTCAAAACTCATATACATACATATATATGTACGGTTATATACACACATATACATCACCATCTTTATTTTGTATCAAGACCCATTTCTTTTTAGATTTCAAGTTTGTGAAAAATTCTAAGATTCAAGAGAAACTTCAAATCATCAAGAATAACCAAGAATCAAGAGTATGATTTAAACATAAATTTTATACCTTCAAGATTCAAGTAAGTTGTTGATGAGATTTTGATGATATGGAGCTTGAAATCACTTGAAAACACCTTGGAAACTCCTTTGGATCTTCAAACCAACTTGAAATATGCTTGAAATGGAGTTGGATTCTCAAGAACAAGGTTGAAGAAGATGAAGATGGGATGGTGGTGAGGGTTACGGTTATGGGGAAAGAGAGAGTGAGGAGAGAGAGAGTGAGGAGATTGAGTGAAGATTGTGATCTTTGGAAGATTATATGTAGAGATTTATAAGAGATATGAAGGATATGGAGATGTAGCATACAACAACACTTAGCCAAAAGAAATCAAGCAAGATCTAGGAAATATTTAGGTAGGGGCCACCCCATTGTAACCGTGAATATGGAAGGGGGGGGGGGGTAAAGTGTATGTTTGAATAGGGATGAGCATATGAATACCAATACCGATCCCATACCGATCCCGTACCGATCGGTATCAGTATCGGTATCCCGATCGGTATCCACATTTTGGCGATTTCGGTATCGGTACGGTACGGTATCGGTATTATACCGATACCGACCCTCAAAATACGGTATAATACCGATACCGTACCGTACCGATACCTAACCGACATGTTTCGGTATCGGTATCGGTACCTAGTTTGGGTGAAAATCGGTATCGGTATCGGTACGGGACGGAATACCGACATGCTCATCCCTATGTTTGAATGGTAAAATAGATAAAAACAGGTATTAAACTGGATACCGGGTATTTTATCTAGCGTTTAAATCCCGGTTTATGGCGTTCTAAATTATTTTTATTATTCTATAAAAATAAAATCACCAAAATATTACTGAAATAAATTTCAGTTGTCGAGACTGGCTGTGTTGTCTGCGTTTTGTAGTATAAGCACTGTCTTGCGCAGTAACTCGCAGTACGCGCTTACACTTGAAAACTAACGTTTTTAAGCGTTTTAATTTATTTTTCAACACGAAACTGATTAAAATAAAATTTTAATCATAACAGAATATTTTTAGGATTTAAATATTATCCGGGTGGTCACCAACGTTCGTTTCGCAGTTTTGTCGTAAATAGTTCTAAAGTTCGAATAAACATGTTTTTGCCATACCGAATCCTTCGAAACTTATTTCTAAGTTATGTAAAGGGTATTTAGGGTATGTTTGGCTTATGTCACAGTTCCGGAGTGTACGTCGCGTTAAACTGATTATGTTTACAAAACGGTTTATGATTTCACTTACAGAACAGGTTTGAGAGTTTGGAATTGAACAATGATTGAAAACGTACTAATGTCACAAATAATTAAACAAATATTGAAATTAAAACACCATATTTTATTAAATACAAAGTTGTTCGGAACACTACAAGGGTTAAAATACACAGATGTCACAGTCTCCCCTACTTTAGGAAATTTCTCTCCTGAAATTTTTACTTAGAGGAAACTTGTGAAAACAAATGCAGATATTTCGTCTTCATCTGGTCCTCGCGTTCCCAAGTAAACTTGGGGCCACGTTTGGATTCCCAGCAAACTTTGACCAATCGAATCCGTTTGTTCTTCAACTGTTTGAATGTACGGTCCACTATCTCCACAGGTTTCTCGACAAAGTGCATCGTTTCATCGATTTGAATCTCGTCAAGAGGAATGTGAAGATCGTTATCCGCTAAAAACTTTTGCAAATTGGACACGTGAAAAGTCGGATGAATATTTCCAAGCTCTGGAGGTAGCTCTAGTCGATAGGCAACCTTTCCAATTCTTTCAACAATCTTAAATGGTCCAACATATCGGGGTGCAAGTTTTCCTTTCTTCCAAATCTCACCACTCCCTTCCAAGGTGACACCTTGAGTAGGACACGGTCTCTGATTTGAAATTCTAAGGGCTTGCGTCGCATATCCGCATAACTCTTTTGACGGCTTCGAGCTGTCACAAGATTATGGCGGATTTTCTTGATTTTGTCTGTTGTTTCCAGAATGAGATCAGGTCCAGTAAGCTGAGCTTCACCGATCTCATTCCAACAGACAGCTGAACGACATTTTCGACCGTAGAGAGCTTCGAATGGTGCCATATTAATACTAGCATGATAACTGTTGTTGTAAGAGAACTCGATCAGTGGAAGATGAGAATCCCAATTACCACCAAAGTCTATCACGCATGCCCTAAGCATATCCTCCAAAGTTTGAATCGTTCTCTCAGATTGTCCATCTGTTTGGGGATGATACGCAGTGCTTAGATTCAGTTGGGTTCCCAACGCAGATTGCATGGTCCTCCAAAAATGAGATGAAAACTGAGCATCACGATCAGAAATGATATCCAAAGGAACACCATGCCATGATACAATCTCATCAACATAAATCTTTGCAAGTTTATCAGCAGATAGATCCTCGCGAATCGGTATAAAATGAGCTGATTTCGTTAATCGATCGATAACAACCCAAATAGCATCATGAACTTTAGATGTACGCGGTAACTTAGTGATGAGATCCATTGCAATGTTCTCCCATTTCCAAACCGGTATCTCTGGTTGTACAAGCAAACCAGAAGGTCATTGATGTTCAGCCTTGACTTTGAGACAAGTTAGGCATTTCGATACATACAAGGCAACATCCTTCTTCATACCAGGCCACCAGAACTGAGTACGAAGATCCTTGTACATTTTATCAGCACCAGGATGGATAGAATATCGAGACTTGTGAGATTCGTCCATTTCCAAGGTGCGAAGATCATCTTGTTTCGGAATCCACAAACGATCCTTGAAATATAGCAACCTATCGTCCTTCGTTTCAAGTTTAAGTTCGAGTTGAAGCGGTAGCTCATATTTCAATAAGTCTTTGATCACACAAGAACGTTGAGCTTGAAGGACACGAGATTGAATATCAGCTAGAGTTCGAACAGCATGAAGCTTGACTCGTTCCTTTCGACTAAGAGCATCGGCTACGACATTCGCCTTACCAGGATGGTAGCGGATCTCGCAATCATAATCGTTTAAGAGTTCAACCCAACGTCGTTGCCTCATGTTCAGCTCATTCTGATTGAGAATATGCTGGAGACATTTGTGGTCTGTGAAAACCACACACTTCGTTCCATAGAGGTAGTGTGTCCAGATTTTGAGTGCGCAAACCACAGCTCCCAATTCAAGATCATGAGTCGTATAGTTCTTCTCGTGAATTTTCAGCTATCTAGACGCATAAGCTATGACTTTACCTCGTTGCATAAGAACGCAACCAAGTCCTAGATTTAACGAGTCACAATAGACAACAAAATCATCGTTTCCCTCAGGTAGAGATAAAACAGGAGCATCACAGAGCTTCCGTTTCAGCGTTTGGAATGCTTCTTCTTGCTTATGTCCCCACTCAAAAGGCTTATTTTTCTGAGTCAAAGAAGTGAGTGGAACCGCGATCTTTGAGAATTTAGAAATGAATCGGCGATAATAACCAGCAAGACCAAGAAATGATCGAATCTCTGTAGGTGTCGTCGATGTATTCCAATCCTTAATAGCAGTTATCTTGGATGGATCTACATGAATACTCTGCTCGTTGACTATATGACCCAAAAACTAAACTTCTCTAAGCCAAAATTCACACTTGGAGAATTTAGCAAAAAGTTGTTCCTTCTTCAGAAGTTCCAAGGTCAAACGAAGGTGTTGCTAGTGGTCGGCTCGAGACTTTGAATAAATGAGAATATCGTCGATGAACACAATGATGAACTTATCTAAATAAGGTTTACAAACCCTGTTCATTAAGTCCATGAAGATAGCTGGGGCATTTGTCAAACCAAAAGGCATGATAGTGAACTCGTAGTGCCCATATCTCGTACGGAATGCAGTTTTGGGAATATCTTCTTCGAGTACACGAAGTTGATGATACCCAGATCGCAGATCGATCTTGGAAAAGCATGAAGCACCTTGCAGCTGGTCGAAGAGATCATCAATTCTAGGTAGGGGATATCGATTCTTGATGGTAAGCTTATTAAGCTCACGATAATCGATACACTTTCGAAAAGATCCATCTTTCTATTTCACAAAGAGGACATGAGCTCCCCAAGGCGAAAAGCTCGGACGGATGAATCCTTTATCAGACAACTCTTGAAGCTGTTTCGATAACTCTTGCATCTCTGATGGTGCAAGACGATAAGGTGCTTTCGCATTCGGGTTGGCATTGGGTACAAGGTCAATATGAAACTCGACTTGACGAACTGGAGGCAAACCAGGCAGTTCATCGGGAAACACCTCTGGATAATCCCGAACAATCGGAATATCCTGAATACTCTTGCTCTTACCTTTCTCCTCGGTGACATGTGCCAGGAAAGCAACATATCCTTTTCACAAATAACTTTGGGCCTTTGTACACGACATAAGCTTCAAACCACCAGATGGCTTCTCGCCACGAACTTCCAGAACATCGCCAGACGGAAGAGGAATACGAACAATCTTATCGAAACAAACCACCTCAGCATGATGTTTGGTTAACCAATCCATCCCCACGATAATATCGAAACTCCCAAGTTGCATCGGTGTGAGGTCAATGAGAAAAAGATGGTTATCAAGGTTTAACTGACAATCACGAATAACAGAATCGAGAACAAGAGGTTTACCAGTAGCAACTTCGACAGATAAGGGTTTCCTCAGTTTAGTTCTAGGTATCGCAAGCAAAGGTTCAAAAGATAATGAAACAAAACTTCTATCGGCACCAGAATCAAAGAGAATAGATGCAGGTCGATTGTAACAAGAAACGTACCATTGACAACGAGGTTGTCAGCTCGAGCCTCGTTTGCATTCAGATTGAATGCTCTTCCACGAGCGGGATTTGCATTCGCGTTGACATTCACGTTCGGATTCGCATTTGCATTCGCCAACCTCAGACAGTTGTTGCGGAAGTGACCAAACTCTCCACAATTGAAACATGAACCCGGTGGGAATCTAGCAGCATTCCCCTGAACTGGAGCTTGATTCTGAACAATCTGATTCTGACCCAAACGACAGATGTTGGCCAGTTGCCCAAGCTTACCACATGTTGTGCATTGCTTACAAGCTTGTTGTGCAATATGATGACCGTTGCAGTGAGCACAATGAGGTGCGGTACCAGCATATGCTTTCTTCGCAGGCGGTTGAGCTGGTGGGTTTTGAGGGTTCTGAGTAGTAACTGCAAAGTTCTGAGCACCCTTTCGCTTTCTCGACTTCTTCGACGACTCACCTTTCTTACCCTTACCTTTTTCCTTGACGGATTCGGTCGACTTCTTCTTATCACCCTTGCAGGTAAGTTTACCCTTCCTGACTTGCGACTCAGTCAGGGTAGCAGATAACTCGATCACATGACAAACAGTAGTAGGATTAACGCCAGTCACAATATCCTGTATGGAATCGGGTAAACCATCGATATACCTCTCTATCGCTTTCTCCAACTGGGTAACCATAGAAGGACACAAAAGACTGAGTTCCTCAAATCGATCCATATACGCACGGTGTTCTCCCCCATCTTGCTTTAGATCATCAAACTCTCGTTCCAAAGCTCGAATTTCGTGACGGGGACAAAACTCTTTCATCATGAGAGCTCGAAGCTCTTCCCGTGTTTGTGCCAATGCCACTTCGGCACCCCTATCGCGCATCACTCCGTTCCACCACGTAAGAGCACGCTTCTCAAACACACTTGATGCAAATTCAACCTTATGCCCATCCGGACATTACACATGTCTGAATGTGCTCTCGATACTTTCGAACCATTGAAGGAGCGCAGTTGCTCCTTGCGACCTAGAAAACTTTAGCGGCTTAGCAGAATTGAAATTCTTGAAATTACATTGTGCATTGTTATTATTATTGTTGTTGTATAGCTCGTGGATTTGGGTCACAACGCCTGGAATCACAGCAGCCATTTGCTGAGAGACAAGGGCTGCGACTTCTTCAGCAGAAAAAGATTGTGCATCACGTCGAGGAGGCATTGTCAAACAAGGAAATATGAGAAACGAGTGAGGACGACAATTAGGAAAAACAAAAGAGGTATTGAAAATAGCGACGAAAAATAAGGAAGGCGATTATTTGTTCGTTACCTCGAACAAACAAACGACACACAGTGACTAATCAAAGTAATGAATCAAAATAATGTATCGCGAAGACATGCTCGCCTATAAGTTGTCACACCCCGACCACGTAAAACAACAAACCGTGGCGGAAACGTTGGGGAGTGTTGTAACAGCATTATTGTTTCAAACCATGGATACAAAGAGTTTCGTTTTAATAGATATTAAACATTGTCTTAGAGTTAAACAAGCAAATCAAACATAGACTATTAACGTTAATAAATCACTAAGGCCTCGTCCAGTCCTAAGTGAGCATATATCCGATTCGTAATCATCATTAAGCAACATCACCTGAAACATATGTAAAAACAAAGTCAGCAAGAAATGCTGGCGAGTACATAGGTTTTGTGAGAGTGTCAGATTCATGGCTCGTTTGCATGTCGAATAACTCGTACAACTTCGTTAATCGACATTAGAAAACCTTGTTTTGTAAAATGTTTGTATCGTAAAATGAATAACCAAATCAAAACAGTTTGGTTATAATTTATAAACCTCGATGTCATGAATCTTAACCCAAAACATTTGTTTTCGTAAACCAAATCGTAAATCATTCTCGTAATAAAACTCGTATGGTTTATATAGTTTCGTAAACATCGTTGTGTGACATCGTTTAACTCGTTCTCGTTATAGATCATCGTTCATTTGTTTAAATCGTTCATAATAGTTGAAAAATCGTACAATCGTTTAATATCGTTCTCGTTCCCAATCGTTCTTGTTTTAATTGTGAAAACTACTTTTGGTCGTCTCGCTAATAACATTCAAACGTTTGTGACTCGTTCATCGTTCAACTCGTTCTCGCATTAAGAAACCTCCAAAGGGTAAGTTAACAATCATCAGATTCAGTCATTACCCACTTAACCCACACATAACCATGGGTCTAGTTGATAACGGGATTTGTCGGATCCTATGGTACCATAACCTAATACTGGTCGGTTTGGCCGAAATTAATGAATGTCATTCGTTATGTAACTACAACCACAAGTTCGTTCACTTCATTGAAATCGTTCTTAGTTTTGTATAAACCATCTTACTCGTTTTGAAACCATCGTTAAAACATCGAAATCGTTTAGATACATATGAATCACCCCAAAACAATTGAAAATAGTAAAATAGGGGACTATGTAGTCACCTTCGGGTGCGTTTTTAAATGTTAACACAATCCCTCAAATTGTTTATCCGCCCTAAATTAAATAAGAATGATTTTAGTAATCAAAACCCACGCTTCGATATGCAAAATGCTACTACTTATGTCATTTCTGTTTTAATATATATGAAACTGGACTGTTTTCAGACATTTAAATAAATGGTTAACTTATTCCAAAAATTCCCATATTTTTACAGAACGTCTTAAACGATCCAAATATTATTGTGTAAAAATATCGGGGTCCAGTTCAATACCAATATTTTATAAAAATTCATTTTCCGGACTGAAATCAGATTTATCCTTTTCTGACTGCAGTCCACGGAATAATTTATTTAAAATTCATCGAGAGTCCGATTTACGAAATTCCAGTGAGATAATTACAAATACATCGGTGGTCATCTACAGTACGAATTTCAAGATCTAACTTCACACAGAAATCAAGTTATGACTGAAAACAAGACGCATATTTTCAGCAGCAAAAATTCAGCTCTAGCTGCTGTTACAAAATAGCACTTTAAAAGGAGTAAACGAAGTCTAAAAATTATGATTCCAGTGCCATTAGAACCGTATTTCACAATACTTAAATCTAGACTTCAGAAAATACATTTTTCGTTAAGTTACGGTCTGGTTACAGCCAACTGATGTTGGCTGTAATCACTAAACAGCTTTCTGTTTTCCGTCTTTTAACATTATAAAGTGTGTTCGATTGATTCCGTTAACATGTTTAGCGATCACAACAATACTTACAGCAGATTATCACTTATATATTTCAGATTTATCATGCATTATCATATTTCATCATCATTTTAATCACTACTTTATCATATGTTAGATGATGTTCAAGACTTGTTTAAGTACTTTAGACTTTCTATCTTTTTTATCTTTAAACGTCATTAACCACTCAACAATCATGTAAAATGCAAGGATCTAAGTGCTTACCACTAGCACAAGGCTAGGGGAGTTCGAGTGTAGAAAAGTGGTGGATAAAAGAAATCGAGAGCGGTCCTTGAGCTTCCGAGTACACCACGCTTACTTGTTCGGTCTCTAGCACCTTTGGGTATGTATAGAATGCTTGTATGGAAGTTGGATGGTGGTGATATGGTGGATGGTGATGGCTGCCGAAAGCAAGCAAGGAAGGAAGAGGAGAGTAAGTTTGTTGATGGTGTGTTGATGAAAGAGAATGTATAACCCTCATGCATACTTATAAACCAATTTAGTGCTTTAACCACCATGTAAAATGTTCTCTAGATATTTAGCAATAACAATATAATAATCGAAGAAATGGTAATGGTGTGTCCCACCCTTGGGACCGTCAAAATGAGGGAGGAGGGGGGGGGTAATGGTTAGATGGTGATGGAACTTGTTACTAATTAGTTAGATTCTAATGTGCTTAGTTGGTGTATATTAGTGTGTTAATTAATATAAAGTGTGTTAGGGTGTTCGGGGACCCTAACTAGTTCAGAAAAATAGGAACAATGTGTTTGACAATATTTTTGTGTTCCGGGTAATGTCCGGTTGTTTGGTTGGGTATCGTTTCGTTAAAGTGTTTAATTATGTACCGGGTATTTTATCTAGCGCTCAAATCCCGATTTATGGCGTTCTGAATTATTTTTATTATTCTATAAAAATAAACTCGTCAAAATTTTTCTGAAATAAATTTCAGTTGCCAAGACTGGCTACGTGGTCTGTGTTTCGCAGTAAAAGCACTGTGTCGCGCAGAAACATACGGTACGCGCTTAAACTTGAAAAATAACGTTTTTAAGCGTTTTAATTTATTTTTCAACACGAACCTGATTAAAATAAGATTTTAATCATAACAGAATATTTTTGGGATTTAAATATTATCCGGGCGGTCACCAACGTTCGTTTCGCAGTTTTGTCGTAATTAGTTCTTTAGTTCAAATAAACATGTTTTCGCCATACCGAATCCTTCGAAACTTATTTCTAAGTTATGTAAGGGATATTTAGGGTATGTTTGGCTTACATCACAGTTCCGGAGTGTATGTTGCGTTAAACTGATTGCGTTTAAGCACCAGTTTGCGTATAACCTTCCAGAAAGTGATTTAAAGCTTGAAATCGGAGTCGAATCAAATTGCAAAATTATTAAACACAATTGCACATACAATAATATCAAAACACATATAATAACACCAAAGCACATTGTTTTATTGATAATTTACATTGTTTTACATTATACGATGATTGCAGAACACAGTTGTCACAGTCTCCCCTACTTTAGGAAATTTCGTCCCGAAATTTTATTTAGAGCAATCTTGTGAAAACAAATGTGGATATTTCGCCTTCATCTGGTCCTTATGTTCCCAAGTAAACTCAGGGCCACGTTTGGATTCCCAGCGAACTTTGACCAAATGAATTCGTTTGTTCCTCAACTGTTTGTATGTACGGTCCACTATCTCCACAGGTTTCTCGACAAAGTGCATCGTTTCGTCAATTTGAATCTCGTCGAGAGTAATGTGAAGATCAGCGTCCGCTAAACACTTTCGCAAATTGGACACGTGAAAAGTCGGATGAACATTTCCAAGCTCTGGAGGTAGCTCTAGTCGATAGGAAACTTTTCCAATTCTTTCAACAATCTTAAATGGTCCAACAAATCGTGGTGCAAGTTTTCCCTTCTTTCCAAATCTCACCACTCCCTTCCAAGGTGACACCTTGAGTAGGACACGGTCTCCGATTTGAAATTCCATGGGCTTGCGTCCCAAATCTGCATAACTCTTTTGACGGCTTCTAGCTGTCACAAGATTATCGCGAATTTTCTTGATTTTGTCTGTTGTTTCCAGAATGAGCTCAGGTCCAGTAAGCTGAGGTTCACCGATCTCATTCCAACAGACAGGTGAACGACATTTTCGACCGTAGAGAGCTTCGAATGGTGCCATCTTAATGCTAGCATGATAACTATTATTGTATGAGAACTCGATCAATGGCAGATGAGAATCCCAGTTACCACCAAAGTCTATCACGCATGCTCTAAGCATATCCTCCAAAGTTTGAATCGTCCTCTCAGATTGACCATCTGTTTGGGGATGATAAGCAGTGCTTAGATTCAGTTGGGTTTCCAAAGCAGATTGCATGGTCTTCCAAAAATGAGATGAAAATCGAGCATCACGATCGGAAATGATATATAAAGGAACACCATGTCGTGATACAATCTCGTCTACATAGATCTTGGCAAGCTTTTCAGCAGAGAAATCCTCACAGATTGGTAAGAAGTGAGCAGATTTTGTCAAACGATCAACTACTACCCAAATAGCATCGTGACCTTTAGACGTACGCGGTAACTTAGTAACGAGATCCATTGCAATGTTCTCCCACTTCCAAACCGGTATCTCTGGTTGTACAAGCAAACCAGAAGGTCGTTGACGTTCGTCCTTGACTTTGAGACAAGTTAGGCATTTTGATACATACAAGGCAACATCCTTCTTCATACCAGGCCACCAATACCGAGTACGAAGATCCTTGTACATTTTATCAGCACCAGGATGGATAGAATATCGAGACTTGTGAGATTCGTCCATTACTAAGGTGCGAAGATCGTCCTGATTCGGAATCCACAAACGATTCTCAAAATAGAGTAAACCATCGTCTTTCCTTTCGAGTTTAAGCTCAAGTTGAAGTGGTAGCTCATATTTCAATAAGTCATTGATCACACAAGATCATTGAGTTTGAAGAACACGAGTTTGAATATCGGATAGAGTTCGAACAGAAAGAAGCTTGACTCGTTCCTTTCGACTAAGCGCATCGGCTACGACATTCGCCTTACCAGGATGGTAGTGGATCTCGCAATTATAATCGTTTAAGAGTTCAACCCAACGTCGTTGCCTCGTGTTCTGTTCCTTCTGATTGAGAATATGCTGGAGACTTTTGTGATCTGTGAAAACCACACACTTCGTTCCATAGAGGTAGTGTCTCCAGATTTTAAGCGCAAAAACCACAGCTCCTAACTCAAGATCATGAGTCGTATAGTTCTTCTCGTGAATTTTCAGCTGTCTAGACGCATAAGTTATAACTTTACCATGTTGCATAAGAACGCAACCAAGTCCTAGATTCGACGCGTCACAATAGACAACAAAATCATCGTTTCCCTCAGGTAGAGATAAAACAGGAGCATCACAGAGCTTTCGTTTCAGTGTTTGGAATACTTCTTCTTGCTTAGGTCCCCACTCAAAAGGCTTATTTTTCTGAGTCAAAGCAGTGAGTGGAACCGCGATCTTCGAGAAATTAGAAATAAACCGTCGATAATAACCAGCAACACAAAGAAATGATCGAATCTCTGTAGGTGTCGTCGGTGTATTCCAATCCTTAATTGCAACAATCTTGGATGGATCTACATGAATACCCTGCTCATTGACAATATGACCCAAGAACTGAACTTCTTTAAGCCAGAATTCACACTTGGAGAATTTAGCAAAAAGTTTTTCCTTCTTTAGGAGTTCCAATGTCAAACGAAGGTGTTGCTCGTGCCCGGCTCGAGACTTTGAATAAATGAGAATATCGTCGATAAACACAATGATGAACTTATCTAAATAAGGTTTACAAACCCTGTTCATTAAGTCCATGAAGATAGTTGGGGCATTCGTCAAACTAAAAGGCATGACAGTGAACTCGTAGTGCCCATATCTCGTTCGGAAAGCAAGTTTGGGAATATCTTCTTCGAACACGCGAAGTTGATGATACCCAGAACGCAGATCGATCTTGGAAAAGCATGAAGCACCTTGCAGCTGGTCGAAGAGATCATCAATTCTAGGTAGGGGATATCGATTCTTGATGGTAAGCTTATTAAGCTCACGATAATCGATACACATTCGAAAAGATCCATCTTTCTTTTTCACAAAGAGAACAGGAGCTCTCCAAGGCGAAAAGCTTGGACGGATTAATCCCTTATCAGACAATTCTTGAAGCTGTTTCGATAACTCTTGCATCTCCGAAGGTGCAAGACGATAAGGTACTTTCGCAATCGGGTTGGCATTGGGTACAAGGTCAATATGAAACTCGACTTGACGAGCTGGAGGCAAACCAGGCAGTTCATCGGGAAACACCTCTGGACAATCCCGAACAATCGGAATATCCTGAATACTCTTGCTCTTGCCTTTCTCCTCGGTGACATGTGCCAAGAAAGCAACATATCCTTTTCGCAAATAACTTTGGGCCCTTGTACATGTCATAAGCTTCAAACCACCTGATGGCTTCTCTCCACGAACTTCCAGAATATCGCCAGACGAAAGAGGAATACGAACAATCTTATCGAAACAAACTACCTCAGCATGATGTTTGGTTAACCAATCCATCCCCACGATAATATCGAAACTCCCAAGTTGCATCGGTGTGAGGTCAATGGGAAAAAGATGGTTATCAAGGTTTAACTGATAACCACGAATAATAGAATCGAGAACATGCGGTTTACCAGTAGCAACTTCGACAGATAAGGGTTTCCTCAGTTTAGTTCTAGGTATCGCAAGTAAAGGCTCAAAAGATAACGAATCAAAACTTCTATCGGCACCAGAATCAAAAAGAATGGATGCATGTCGATTGTTAACAAGAAACGTACCATTGACGACGAGGTTGTCAGCTCGAGCCTCGTTTGCATTCAGATTGAATACTCGTCCACGAGCAGGATTCGCATTCGCATTGACATTGACATTCACGTTCGGATTTGCATTTGCATTTGCCAACCTCGGACAGTTGTTGCGAAAGTGACCATACTCTCCCCAATTGAAGCATGAACCCGGTGGGAATCTAGCAGCATTCCCCTGAACTGGGGCTTGAACCTGAGCAGCTTGATTTTGAACAATCTGATTCTGACCCGAACGACAGACGTTGGCCAGATGCCCAAGCTTACCACACGTTGTGCATTGTCCACAAGCTTGTTGTGCAACATGATGACCGTTACAGCGAGCATAATGAGGTGCGGTACCAGCATACACTTTCTTCTCAGGAGGTTGAGCTGGTGGGTTCTGAGCAGTTTGTGCAGTTACTGCAAAATTCTGAGCACCGTTTCGCTTTCTCAATTTCTTCGAGGACTCACCCTTCATACCCTTACCCTTTTCCTTGTCTTTAGCAGAATCAGTTGACTTCTTCTTATCACCCTTGCAGGTAAGTTTACCCTTCCTGACTTGCGACTCAGTCAGGGTAGCAGATAACTCGATCGCTTGACGAACAGTAGCAGGATTAACGCCGGTCACAATATCTTGTATGGAATCGGGTAACCCATCGATATATCTTTCGATTGCTTTCTCTAGAGGGGTAACCATAGTAGGGCACAAAAGACTGAGCTCCTCAAATCGATCCGTATACGCACGGTGTTCTCCCCCGTCTTGTTTCAGATCGTCAAACTCTCGTTCCAAAGCTCGAATTTTCATGACGGGGACAGAACTCTCTCATCATGAGAGCTCAAAGCTCTTCCCATGTCTGTGCCAATGCCACTTCGGCACCCCTATCGCACATCACTCCGTTCCACCAAGTAATAGCACGCTTCTCGAACACACTTGATGCAAATTCAACCTTACGCCCATTCGGACATTGCACATGTCTGAATGTGTTCTCGATACTTTCAAACCATTGAAGGAGTGCAGTTGCTCCTTGCGACCCATAAAACTTTAGCGGCTTAGCAGAATTGAAATTCTTGAAGTTACACGGTGCATTGTTATTATTATTGTTGTTGTACAGCTCGTGGATTTGGGTCACAACGCCTGGAAGCACAGCAGCCATTTGTTGAGAGACAAGGGCTGCGAGTTCTTCAGCAGTAAAAGATTGTGCATCACGTCGAGGAGGCATTGTCTAACAAGGAAATATGAGAAATGAGTGAGGTCGACAATTAGGAAAAACAAGAGAGGTATTGAAAATATCGGCGAATCATAAGGAAGGCGATCATTTGTTCGTTACCTCGAACAAACAAACGACACGCAATGACTAATCAAAGTAATGCATCAAAACAATGTATCGCGAAGACATGCTCGCCTATAAGTGAACACTCACCCCAAGAGTTCCCAGGTAAGAGTGACTGGTCCGATTATGTGGATTTGTACGAACACTCTAGCCTTAGACAGAAAACTCAGGGTACATGCATTCACTCTTCTAGTTTGCACGTGTTCACATTATTTAGACCCAAACTCTGACGAGATTTTGAAAACTCAAAAGGCACTAAGCCAAAAAATGAGTCAAACTGGAAGGGTTCAAAACCTTACAACAGAGGGTTCAAAACCTAGTAATCAATCATCCTAGAACGGATGATTAATTTTCGAAGCAGATTCGGATTTTAAAAAAAATTCTAAACGCAAATAAACTTGCGTTGGGGTCCTAGAAAGTTATAGTCTAGGTCGAAATTTTACTAATAACCTAATTCTCTATAAACAAGCAAATCAAACATAGACTATTAACGTTAATAAATCACTAAGGCCTCGTCCAGTCCTAAGTGAGCATGCATCCTATTCGTAATCATCATTAAGCAACATCACCTGAAACATATGTAAAAACAAAGTCAGCAAGAAATGCTGGCGAGTACATAGGTTTTGTGAGAGTGTCAGATTCATGGCTCGTTTGTATGTCGAATAACTCGTACAACTTCGTTAATCGACATTAGAAAACCTTGTTTTGTAAAATGTTTATATCGTAAAATGAATAACCAAATCAAAACAGTTTGGTTATAATTTATAAACCTCGAAGCCATGAATCTTAACCCAAAACATTTGTTTTCGTAAACCAAATCGTAAATCGTTCTCGTAATAAAACTCGTATGGTTTATATAGTTTCGTAAACATCGTTGTGTGACATCGTTTAACTCGTTCTCGTTATAGATCATCATTCATTTGTTTAAATCGTTCATAATAGTTCAAAAATCGTACAATCGTTTAATATCGTTCTCGTTCCTAATCGTTCTCGTTTTAATTGTGAAAACTACTTTTGGTCGTCTCGCTAATAACATTCAAACCTTTGTGACTCGTTCATCGTTCAACTCGTTCTCGCATTAACAAACCTCCAAAGGGTAAGTTAACAATCATTAGATTCAGTCGTTACCCACTTAACCCACACATAACCATGGGTCTAGTTGATAACGGGATTTGTCGGATCCTATGGTACCATAACCTAATACTGGTCGGTTTGGCTGAAATTAATGAATGTCATTCGTTATGTAACTACAACCACAAGTTCGTTCACTTCATTGAAATCGTTCTTAGTTTGTATAAACCATCTTACTCGTTTTGAAACCATCGTTAAAACATCGAAATCGTTTAGATACATATGAATCACCCCAAAACAATTGAAAATAGTAAAATAGGGGACTATGTACTCACCTTCGGGTGCGTTTTTAAGTGTTAACACAATCCCTCAAATTGTTTATCTGTCCTAAATTAAATAAGAATGATTTTAATAATCAAAACCCACGCTTCGATATGCAAAATGCTACTTATGTCATTTCTGTTTTAATATATATGAAACTGGACTGTTTTCGGACATTTAAATAAAATGGTTAACTTATTCCAAAAATTCCCAAATTTTTACAAAACGTATTAAACGATCCAAATATTATTGTGGAAAAATATCAGAGTCCAGTTCGTTACCAATATTTTATAAAAATTCATTTTCCGGACTGAAATCAGATTTATCCTTTTCTGACTGCAGTCCACGGAATAATTTATTTAAAATTCATCGAGAGTCCGATTTACGAAATTCCAGTGAGATAATTACAAATACATCGTTGGTCATCTACAGTACGAATTTCATGATCTAACTTCACACAGAAATCAAGTTATGACTGAAAACAAGACGCATATTTTCAGCAGCAAAAATGCAGCTCTAGCTGCTGTTACAAAATAGCACTTTAAAAGTAGTAAACGAAGTCCAAAAATTATGATTCCAGTGCCATTAGAACCGTATTTCATAATACTTAAATCTAGACTTCAGAAAATACATTTTTCGTCAAGTTACGGTCTGGTTACAGCCAACTGAAGTTGGCTGTAATCACTAAACAACTTTCTGTTTTCCGTCTTTTAACATTATAAAGTGTGTTCGATTGATTCCGTTAACTTGTTTAGCGATCACAACAATACTTACAGCAGATTATCACTTATATATTTCAGATTTATCATGCATTATCATATTTCATCATCATTTTAATCACTATTTTATCATATGTTAGATGATGTTCAAGACTTGTTTAAGTACTTTAGACTTTCTATCTTTTTGATCTTTAAACATCATTAACCACTCAACAATCATGTAAAATGCAAGGATCTAAGTGCTTACCACTATCACAAGGCTAGGGGAGTTCGAGTGTAGAAAAGTGGTGGATAAAAGAAATCGAGAGCGGTCCTTGAGCTTCCAAGTACACCACGCTTACTTGTTCGATCTCTAACACCTTTGGGTATGTATAGAATGCTTGTATGGAAGTTGGATGGTGGTGATATGGTGGATGGTGATGGCTGCCGAAAGCAAGCAAGGAAGGAAGAGGAGAGCAAGTTTGTTGATGGTGTGTTGATGAAAGAGAATGTATAACCCTCATGCATACTTATAAACCAATTTAGTGCTTTAACCACCATGTAAAATGTTCTCTAGATATTTAGCAATAACAATATAATAATCAAAGAAATGGTAATGGTGTGTCCCACCCTTGGGACCGTCAAAATGAGAGGGGGGGGGGGTAATGGTTAGATGGTGATGGAACTTGTTACTAATTAGTTAGATTCTAAGGTGCTTAGTTGGTGTATATTAGGGTGTTAATTAATATAAAGTGTGTTAGGGTGTTCGGGGACCCTAACTAGTTCAGAAAAATAGGAACAATGTGTTTGACAATATTTTTGTGTTCCGGGTAATGTCCGGTTGTTTGGTTGGGTATCGTTTCGTTAAAGTGTTTAATTATGTACCGGGTATTTTATCTAGCGCTCAAATCCTGATTTATGGCGTTCTAAATTATTTTTATTATTCTATAAAAATAAACTCGTCAAAATATTACTGAAATAAATTTCAGTTGCCAAGACTGGCTACGTTGTCTGTGTTTCGCAGTAAAAGCACTGTGTCGCGCAGAAACACACGGTACGCGCTTAAACTTGAAAAATAACGTTTTTAAGCGTTTTAATTTATTTTTCAACACGAACCTGATTAAAATAAGATTTTAATCATAACAGAATATTTGTGGGATTTAAATATTATCCGGGCGGTCACCAACGTTCGTTTCGCAGTTTTGTCGTAATTAGTTCTTTAGTTCAAATAAACATGTTTTCGCCTTACCGAATCCTTCGAAACTTATTTCTAAGTTATGTAAGGGATATTTAGGGTATGTTTGGCTTACGTCACAGTTCCGGAGTGTATGTTGCGTCAAACTGATTGCGTTTAAGCACCGGTTTGCGTATAACCTTCCAGAAAGTGATTTTAAGCTTGAAATCGGAGTCGAATCAAATTGCAAAATTATTAAACACAATTGCACATACAATAATATCAAAACACATATAATAACACCAAAGCACATTATTTTATTGATAATTGACATTGTTTTACATTATACGATGATTACAGAACACAGTTGTCACATAAGTGAACACTCACCCCAAGAGTTCTCAGGTAAGAGTGACTGGTCCGATTATATGGATTTGTACGAACACTCTAGCCTTAGACAAAAAACTTAGGGTACAGGCATTCACTCTTCCAGTTTGCACGTGTTCACATTATTTAGACCCAAACTTTGACGAGATTTTGAAAACTCAGAAGGCACTAAGCCAAAAATGAGTCAAACTGGAAGGGTTCAAAACCTTATAACAGAGGGTTCAAAACCTAGTAATCAATCATCCTAGAACGGATGATTAATTTTCGAAGCAGATTCGGATTTTGTGTTCTCGTCGTGGTTATCACCTAAGGGTAGGTGACGGTTTTGTTTTTAAAAATCTAAACGCAAATCAACTTGCATTGGGGTCCTAGAAAGTTATAGTCTAAGTCAAAGCATTACTAATAACCTAATTCCCTATAACCATTGGCTCTGATACCAACTCTTCTGTCACACCCCGACCACGTAAAACAACAAATCGTGGCGGAAACGTCGGGGAGTGTTGTAACAGAATTATTGTTTCACAACCATGGATACAAAAGAGTTTCGTTTTATTTATTCATTAAGTAATTTACATTGTTTTAGCATGAAACAAACAAGTTATATATCGACTATCATTGTTATTATGTCACTAAGGCCTCGTCCAGATCCTATGTGACTCATGCATCCTAGCAATCAACATCAAGCAACATCACCTGAAGCATATGTAAAAACAAAGTCAGCAAAGAAATGTTGGCGAGTACATAGGTTTTATAAGAGTATCGGATTCATGACTAGTTTACATGTTGCAATACCTTATTAAAAACCTTGTTTTGATAAGAGTATAATATTGCAACATAATTAACTAACTCAAATCAAGCGGGTTATAATTTATAAAACCTCGTAGCCATGATTCTTAACCCAAAAAAACATTTGATTTAGTAAACCAAATTGTAAAACATCTCGTATTAACTCGTTAATAAAACTCGTATGGTTTATATCCTTTCGAAAACATCGTTAAGTGACATTGTTTCAAAATCGTTAACTCGTTTAAGTCGTTTAAATCATCCTCGTTTTAATTGTGAAAACTATTTTTGGTCATCTCGCTAATAACATTCAAACCTTCGTGACTCAAAAATCTCGCTTCTCGCATTAACAAACCACCAAAGGGTGAGTTAACAATCACAGATTCAGTCGTTACCCACCTAACCCACACATAACCATGGGTGCAGTCTGATAACGAGATTTGTCAGATCCTATGGTACCATAACCTAATACTGGTCGGTTCGGCCAAAATTAATGAATGTCATTCGTTATGTAACTACAACCAACAAGTTCGTTCACTATGTCGAAATCGTTATTAATTTAGTATAAACTATCTTAATCGTTTTTGAAATCATCGTTAAAATATCGAAATCGTTTTGATACATATGAATCACCCCAAAACAATCGAAAACAGTAAAATAGGGGAACTATGTACTCACATAGTTACCACAAAACATGTAAAAGAGGGGATATATGTACTCACCTTTAGGTGCATTTTTATATGTTAACATAATCCCTAAAATTATTTATTCGTCCTAAATTAAATAAGAATGATTTAATAATAAAAAACCCACAAAAATACATAAGTTTCTCCGATACTTAGAATTTTCACATAACTTTGGGATTTCTCGAAAAGTTATTATTTTTGATTATTTTGGTGTATTTATATATATGGGTTCATATATATATTTTAAAAACTTTGCGACTTGAACGATTTTATTGGTGACCCTTACCAGGCTATAGGCAATATATCTACGATTTGCGCGTAGTAATATATATACTCAAATGTAACATACTAATAATAGCGTAATACACATAATCTTGTCAAGTATTATCATGTCATCATACACATATTATAAAACACATAACACATTGTAACACATAAAATTTACCCATAAACAACCCATTATAGCGTATGTCGAAAAACACTTATTTTAGCGATTCGGTAACATTTTTGGGCGTCGAAAGTCACGTATGACTAACCAAACACCAAGTAAACTTAATATAAGTTAAAATACTTATTTTTATATAAAAAATACTAGTTTACTTACTGATCTAAAACAGTTTTATAAAAATCCTCCGAAAAGTCGATTTTTAACCGTTTCACCGCATAGTTTTGCATCAAACGTTACCCTAACCATCTCAAATCGAAACGACTTGATATTTTAACATAACCCATGCTATTTACTGAATAAAATAGTGGTTATACTCATGATAGTGCAGGTCTCACATAAAGCACATAAATCATGCAAATTTCACATATTTTACCACTTTTTAAGCTATATGTACAACATGCAAAGCTATCAAACCTATGTCAAAGTTTCATGCCATTATAATGTACCAAATAATGTTATTTTTAGTGTTTATAATCTTTTCTAAAACATTTTTGTCATACAATCATTTTTTTTATCATTCCTTGAACTTTAAATCAATATGTATTCTCAGGTACAAGTGTCTAAAGCACACTATCATATCATCATCTTTTCATATGAACTTAAATGCATCAATATGTAATTTGTTCATGTTTACTTGCTGATTTAATTGAACATTTATCATATCATACACAAATCATCGAACACTTGCATTTTAACTATCATTCAAGAACAAGCAACAACTTAAAATTTCTCAAATATGTCTAATAAATTTTTGGCCATTTACATATCAAAATACCAACATTACTTCAAATTTACAACTTGTGATTAAATCATTCCTTTATATCTCTACATATTTGCATATAATCTTGTTCATGCAAGCAAACACCCTAAACAAGTATTTATCAAAAACCAACTCAACTCAAAACTCATATACACACATATATATGTACGGTTATATACACACATATACATCACCATCTTTATTTTGTATCAAGACCCATTTCTTTTTAGATTTCAAGTTTGTGAAAAATTCCAAGATTCAAGAGAAACTTCAAATCATCAAGAACAACCAAGAATCAAGAGTATGATTTAAACATAAATTTTATACCTTCAAGATTCAAGTAAGTTGTTGATGAGATTTTGATGATATGGAGCTTGAAATCACTTGAAAACACCTTGGAAACTCCTTTGGATCTTCACAACAACTTGAAATATGCTTGAAATGGAGTGGGATTCTCAAGAACAAGGTTGAAGAAGATGAAGATGGGATGATGGTGAGGGTTACGGTTATGGGGAGAGAGAGAGTGAGGAGATTAAGTGAAGATTGTGATCTATGGAAGATTATATGTAGAGATTTATAAGAGATACGAAGGATATGGAGATGTAGCATGCAACAACACTTGGCCAAAAGAAATCAAGCAAGATCTAGGAAATATTTAGGTGGGAACCACCCCATTGTAACCGTGAATATGGAAGGGGGGGGGGGGTAAAGTGTAAGTTTGAATGGTAAAATAGATAAAAACAGGTATTAAACTAGATACCGGGTATTTTATCTAGCGTTTAAATCCCGGTTTATGGCGTTCTAAATTATTTTTTTTATTCTATAAAAATAAACTCGCCAAAATATTACTGAAATAAATTTCAGTTGCCGAGACTGGCTGTGTTGTCTGCGTTTTGTAGTATAAGCACTGTGTTGCGCAGTAACTCGCAGTACGCGCTTACACTTGAAAAATAACGTCTTTAAGCATTTTAATTTATGTTTCAACACGAACCTGATTAAAATAAAATTTTAATCATAACAGAATATTTTTAGGATTTAAATATTATCCGGGCGGTCACCAACGTTCGTTTCGCAGTTTTGTCGTAAATAGTTCTAAAGTTCGAATAAACATGTTTTTGCCATACCGAATCCTTCGAAACTTATTTCTAAGTTATGTAAAGGGTATTTAGGGTATGTTTGGCTTATGTCACAGTCCTAGAGTGTACGTCGCGTTAAACTGATTATGTTTACGAAACGGTTTATGATTTCACTTCCAGAACAGGTTTGAGAGTTCGGAGTTGAACAATGATTGAAAACGTACTAAAGTCACAAATAATTAAACAAATATTGAAATTAAAACGCCATATTTTATTAAATACAAAGTTGTTCGAAACAATACAAGGGTTAAAATACACAGATGTCACATTTACTGCCTTCAATTGTTTTGGGTTATTCATATGTGCTAAACGATTTCAAGTTTTCAAAACAAATGCTATGGCTTATATTAAACACAATGATTTCAATAATGTGAACGAACTTGTTGGTGCGTTGAAACATAACACACATGACATTCATTAGCTTTGGCCGAGCAGACCAGTAGTATGTTATGGTACCATAGGGTCTGACAAATCCCGTTATCGGACTATCGCCATAGTTATGGGGTAATGTGGGCAGCGACAGAACCTGATGATTTTAACAAACCCTTTGGTGGTTTGTTAGTCGATTAAAGATACCCTTTGGTGGTATAGACGAGTCAAAACATTGGTTTGAATGTGCTCAACGAGAATGACCAAAAGTTAGTTTTCACAATTAAAACACGAACGCTTGAACGATGGTTTATAACACGCACGAGTTGAACGATTGGTTTTGATAACACGAACGATTGAGAACAAGTACCATTGAACGATGGTTTATAGTAAGTGATTAGATAACGGGACGGGTGTAATGTGATAAAAGCATGGTAGATATGCCGTTGATACTTCTTATATATAAGTGCTTTTATCATATTACATTATGTGGCGTTTTTTAGTTCACTTGGACGAATGATTTCAAACGATGTCACGCAACGATGTTTACTAAATGATATAAATCATACGAGTTTTATTACAAGAACGATTTACTACTTGGTTTACAAAAGCAAATGTTTTTAGTCATGATTCATGGCAATGAGGTTTTCTTAAACATATAACCAACTTGTTTTAGTTGGTTAATCATATTGCAATACAAAACACATTTCAAAACAAGGATTTCAATTATCGACTCTAGTAGTCATACGAGGTATTGCAATATGTATACATGCGATGAATTTAACACACTCATAAAACCTATGTACCCGCCGGCATTTTTATGTTGACTTATTTTCACATATGTTTCAGGTGTTGTTGTTTGATGATGATTATGATGCATGCTCACATAGGAACGGACGAGGCCTTAGTCACTTAATAACAATGAAAGACAATATCTTTGTGTTTTGCTTTTAAATATCAAGACAATGTAATAAACTTAATTCAATAAAACGAAACTTCAATCCATGTGTTGTGAAACAATGATTCTGTTACGACACTCCCCGATGTTTCCGCCGTGGTTTTGTTATTTTAACGTGGTCGGGGTGTGACAAGTGGCCAATTGGCATTACCCTTTACTTTACATTTCGGGTTTTAAGTATTCCTTTTCATGAACTACCCTTTCTGGCATCCTTTACCATGTCTCATTCTCAATTTAAATTCAGGCTTTGGAGAATCCATAAATATAAAACTATGGCTCCTATACCAACTTCTAAGGACCCAAGCCGGAGAGTCCTTACAGTTGGATTTTAACATCAAACCATAGCTCTTAAACTAAAACATGTCATATAATGCAGCGAAATATATCAAAAATTCAAAATAAAGTCATATAAGGTCGATAGGATGACAATCTTTAAGGTAGGGTAGCATGCTCGTGCCGTGGACCCCTTATCATGCATCAAAATCCATTTAACCCGACATGCATGCTAACAAGTCAGGTACACTGAGTGAGTTCTAGTTTTAGGCTTAAATATTTAGTAAAAACCCATGTGATAAATCATACTATACATCAATAATGCATATCAACATCAATAGTTAATATAAACATCAAATTATGAAGCGAACTGCACCGTCAACTGCTTATCAAAAAGACAAGCAGGCTGTGACACCTGGGTCACTGCGGCCATCAAAAAAATACCAAACCAATGAAATATTGTATTTCATACTTGGGATTTGTACAAATATGTGTATCATTTGTACATATCAATTCTTGTTCGATTTCGGGCTCTAAATCGCTTTCTGGAAGGTTATACGCGCACTGATGCGTAAATATAACCAGTTTAATGCAACGAACACTAGGGAATAGTGAAATAGGCTTCACATACCTTAAATAACCTTTACATAACTTAGGAATAAGTTTTGAAGGCTTTGGTATGACAAAATCAAGTTTAATCGCTTACAGGGACTAAATTCGACAAACTGCGAAAGTATTCCAATTTGAACTGTAACAGATATTCCGGAACATGAACATAAGTTAAACACACCTTAAATATCCTTTACATAGCTTAGAAATAGGCTTTGAGGGGTTCGGTGTAAATAAACTTTTGGGTCATTCAGGGACTAAAAGCGTCAAAAAAGTGCACAAGTTTGCACTTTCGCGCATAACATATGTTCTGAATACATCCGGACATCCAAAAATTTATGTAAGCACTAAAATATTTTATTTTAGTGTTTGGCATGAGAAAAATCCATTCGTCACGCAATTTGGATCGTTTTTCGCACTTATGCGCATATCGTCGTAATTAAGCGAACGTCGCGATCGTACGACCAAACGAACCGACATCCGGGATATTTTTGAGCATGTTTCATGTCCACAATGTTTAGGCATCATTTTAGGGCCTTAAATTTGACTTAACGAGCCTTAAACATGTCAGAAATGGACTTAAAACACAACGGGGACTGAAATGGAAACTTTGGAAACTGTTGCTGATCAAAAGGACCTTAGCGTGACACCTAGCCCCCTTGGCGTCACGCGAGGCGATTTCAGATCAGAAAAAGTTGTTTAACAGCTGTTAACAGCCCTTATACACCCCAAAGGCCAATGCCACATGTTAATCCCTGATGTTGGGGGGCCAAACTTGGGTACCAAGGTGTGCAACAAGTGTAGGGGCAAGATCTAAGCACGATATTCGAAGAACGATCCTAACGGTGGTCCATTTCCTATAAATACCCACCTTATGTTTCACTTCTTCCTCACAAATCTGATCAAAAGTGCTCTAAGTTGAAGCCCTTGCTTCATACCTGAGTTATTTGGATCGAGATTACCTTTCGGGGACCCTTTGTAAGTGTTCCTTCGTTCTTTTATTCGTTTTAGCGTTAAAGTCAAACTTTGTTTGACTTTCTGCATTGACCAGTTTATGGTCAATGCGAAGTTCGTTTGAACTTCATAACGTGAGCGTAATCACGATGGTTATAGTCCTTAGTGACTATACCTACTGATTACCACGTTATCTAGGCTCAGTGACGAGTCGTAGTTTCGGCCAAAATGCGCATTTATGCGTATTTTGTAACCAAACTACTCTTAGGTATCAAAACCGTTTGTTTTGATACAAAACCTGTTTTCTAAACTTAGTTAAGCATGTTTTAACATGCTTAGCTCGTCACTTTTAGTTTAGTACTTATATAGGGTCGTAAGGTAAGCGATCTAAACAATCGCTTATACTTTCGAACCCGACCCGTTTGGTCGATCATTAGGATCCGACCAAACACATTTAGGTGACCATAGTTGTATAGGGAATAACCTTCCGAGGTTATACCTTATGGTCACGATGTTTAGTTAGTTGTATGATAGGTAGTATATATGCCTTAGGTAAATTACCAAAATACCCTTTTTACGCCAAAATTTATTTTAAGCATATGTAACATAACTTTTAGTATCTAAATTGATTTGGCAACAATATTAGACATGTTAAGGCATATATTACTTGTCATAGGACTAGTTAAGCGGTCCGAACGCGTTTTACACGAACGAGGCGTTAAAGTAGCATAAACTACCTAAACGGGTCGTAATGGGCCGTAAGCACTTAGGTTAGGTTTCATTTTAGTATGTGGGCTTTGTTAAACCATATTAAATGAGTTCCCATACTCATTTGGTTTACGAACCCTCATTCTATCCGATCCTCCGATTTAGGTCCGGTATATTAACATAGTTACCTATATTAGGTACTGTTTGATATCCGTGATCTCTAGCATTGTTTGGTTGTTACTCAAGGACTACTAAGAAATCTCAAGTGAGTACATAGACCCCTCTTTTACTGTTTTCCAAACGTTTTGGGGTGAAACACATGTGCCTGCTTGTTACTTTCATGCTTTCCTGTTTTCACATCATATACTTGCTATGTTCATTAGTACATTTATAGTACATGATTTCATTGTGTTTTATGCTATGTATGCCCATTGTGTGCATACTTAGTACATTGTTTTACATTACATTTTATGCTATGTATGCCCATTGTGTGCGTACTTAGTACATTGTTTTACATTACATTTTATGCTATGTATGCCCATTGTGTGCGTACTTAGTACATTGTTTTACATTACATTTTATGCTATGTATGCCCATTGTGTGCGTACTTAGTACATTGTTTTACATTACATTTTATGCTATGTATGCCCATTGTGTGCGTACTTAGTACATTGTTTTACATTACATTTTATGCTATGTATGCCCATTGTGTGCATACTTAGTACATTGTTTTACATTACATTTTATGCTATGTATGTCCTTTGTTGCATACTTAGTACATTTGTTATTCATCACATGCTTACATTTTGGTATGACATTTGGTTTGTTCAAATGAGACAATGTACATTCATTAACATTAGCTACGTCGCTCGTTAGTAGGTATGGTACCATAGGACTTGACAACTCCCGTTCCTGAACCCTAGGTTTGTTTGGGTGGAAGGAATGATCGAATTCGATAAACATAACAACAAGATAGACCTTTAAATTCGTTTAGGGGTTTATCACCACAGTCACAAGGCTTGGATGTATGCATTTTCACAATACCGCATAGATGTTTATATCAGTATAGCATGCATTTATTACACAAAACATAACTTTGATTTAAACCATGTTTTACTTCAATACCTTGTTTTGTGCATTTTACATATGGTTTAGTTGATATATTTCACTTACCATACATGATATTTTGGATACACATTACATGATTTGCATTATACATAAACTTTTTGACATTGACATACACAATTCATGATTTACATTAGATATGGTTTTCACACAAACATTTTGACATTTGATTATACATAAACATTTCACTTTGGTGGTTTGGTTTGAGTAAGTGATTTAAGTAACGAGGCGTGTGTAATATGATACAAGCATGGTGGATACGCCGCTGGTACTTCCTATATATAAGTGTTTGTATGGTATTACATATCGTAGCGTTATTTGAATCATTTCAATTTAGACATATAACATTTTATACAAATAACATACTTTTCACAATACATTGTTTTACAAACAACTTATCTAATACAAACTCATTTTACTTGGTTATTTACTTAACCATGTATTAATCTTTTATACATATATAACATTTGGTTTATTTATCACTTTTCAAATGATTTACAAGACAAAGCAAATTACAAGGTTCATGACTAAACATTTTCTTAAACATAAGTCATGAATTCTATTTTTACAAAACCTATGTATCTCACAGACATTTTTATGCTGACGTACCTATTTTCACATGTGTTTCAGGATATGATGCATAGGATTTATCAAGATACACTTAGGCGGACTTGGGCCTTAGTGACAATAAAAGATGCAAGACTAGTTATTTATGTTATGTTTCTTTGATTGTCAAGACATTGTAACTCTTTTAATCAATAAAACAATATTTCAAATTTCCATGTGTTATGAAACAATGATTCTGTTACAACACTCCCCGACGTTTCCGCCACGTTTTGTTGTTTTACGTGGTCGGGGTGTGACAGAGGCTTATACCAGCATAAAACTCTATCAATACCTGCTACGCCACCGTGCTCTATCAATACATTTCTAGAAACAAATGCTAGACATCAAGAACTTATCGTCAGTCAAGTTAAATCTGTTTACTTTTCCCATGTTACGTAACTTCAGTTATTGGAACATCAAATATGGGCACATAACATGCAACAGACACCTCAACTAACTTCAAGTATAAACCTATATAGTTTCATGTATGTCACCCAAAGAAGTAGCTTCTTTACTGATCACTGCGTATAGTCTGACCCTTGAACACTTAGCCAATTGGTCAAAGATTCAAATTGTGACACTTTCACGGTTAGTGACGTGCTATATTGTAATCTTAATCATTACCGTTAAATTTATACGTTTGTGATAACTCAATTAACTAAAATGTGTTGGGCCGCATGGGTATACATGAAATCACATCAGACTTATGATTAGGCCTAGAGCCCAACTGAACCTTAGAATTGAGCCCACTCCTCTTGGGCTTTGCACCTTGTTATTCGACCCACTCAATCACCTTTTCCAATTAGACTTCTTGTGTATACTTCACAAATTATACGCATAGCAAGACCCTATTCCTTTCCTATTTATACGATTGGGCTTGAGCCCATTATTTGCCTATCACTTCGGTTGTAACCTGAACCGCCCCAAACAACTTATTTATATGAATACGCATTATGGCGTTTAATTAAATAAAACTTAAAACACAAGAAAGGTTACATCCCCTACGTACGCACGGTAGCAGGAGACCCCCCCCCCTCGTGATCTGATCACCATCATTACATTCTCCATACAATATTGGTTAGTATTAATTCATGTTCTTTTAATTTGTGATTGCTTTGAATATATGTATTATTAGATAAAAAAAAAAGGGTCCTCTATTTTTGTATGTAGTAATCGGATAGGATTGTTTAACCTTGATTAATGGAATGACGGCTCATGTGAATTTATGATTTCTTGATTTCCATCAACCCATGTGCACATATAAGTAATGGACGGCCATGTGAAATTGTGTCTTTTATCTTCTTGACCCATGTGCACCTCTTGAATGTATTGTAAGTATTAATCAAAGGTGTAAACCTTATCAATTGTCTTAATTGCATGAAAAATTGTTTGTCATAAACTGTTGTTGATAAGGATGTGATGGCATGATTTAATAATTGCTGTTTTGATTAATTGTGTGAATCTTTGTATTCGGTCCAATCACATGAAAAATAATAACAGTTTTGTCGGCCCAGTGAGTAGCATGAATTGATTCAAATATCAAGATTTAAAGAAACCAACCCACAAACATTTGGTCCAATCAATTAGACCAAAATTGAGTGGCCCATGTGATAATTGTAGAAAGCATTTATGATATTAAATCAGTGATGTGCATATATTCATATTTGTTGCATGTTAGGGAATGTGCCATAATGATTCAACTATTCTGTTTGCATGTTAGGGAATTGCGGCCCAATAGGTTTGAGTTTAGAATTGTAGTGTCGGCCATTATGTGTATGAATGATACAAACATATTATTAAATGGGGTGTTTTTGAAGGGCCACCTATTTTAACTGCTGGGCTGCATGACCACGGGTCATCAGCTCAGCCCACATCGGGTGATTACTGTGTTGTGTTTGGGCCGTGATAAAAGTGAGCCGTGCATAATATAGGTTAATTGCACTGATCCATCTAGTTGTATGGACCACATAACTAAGGTTAACTCACGAATACATGAATCGCACACTGGCATTAGGCCACTAACTAAATTGGATTTCACACTGTGGATAGCTAATTGAACTCAATGTGCGGTATGTGTATGCCATGTTGATATGAATAAGTGATGTTTGTGTTACGTGTTGAAAACGTGTATATGTGCCGTTAACCGAATTCGAACCTAACGAAACATGGTAACTATAATAGGACATGATTGACTAAAGAATTTTAACAAGTGAAATACATGCCGAGCAAACCGAGGTGAGTTCACACTTTCTACAAGGCATGGGATTCCCGGTGGTTTGGGAATGGGTTAACAAACTAAAACGGAACCTACATATCCTCCTTGGGTAGGATATGTATGGCCATCCTCCTTGGGTAGGATGCCACCATAAATCCTGCGTATTCTCCTTGGGTAGAACTACGTACGTTCGTCCTCCTTGGGTAGGACAACAACCTTAAACTTACTAGACAAAACCCTATCATGAAGTCCCTCATTCTTATATCGACTTAATCGCCGAGGCCGATGGCGAGCGGGACATTAGTTAATAGCGCTATTAGGTTTGACAAACCTCACTCCGTGTCGTTCGAACGGGCGTGTACTAATGGACTATGGCAAACTGTCAGTGATGATAGACACTGATGTAGGGCACAACTTATTTTCGTTAGTAGTCGATATGGTACGGTCTATTGGTTCACATGGGAAGCCCCCACTGATTATGGTTATGGTTTGGGAAACAAAACTACTGGTTAACTTGTGGTTTACGAAAACAACTTATGATTTCAAAACAAACTGGTAAAACTAAACAATTCAACTGCGAACTCGCTCAACTTTCTTGTTGACTCGTTGTTACATGCCTTGCAGGTCGTTAGGTACTTCTGGAGCTTGCACGGGGAGGCGTTGATCGTTGTGGGATATGGACTGTTATGTCCTATGCTTAACATTTGAACTTTAAACTATGTTTTGGTTGTTTAAACATTACTATGCTTCCACTGATTTCTTAAACATGTTTGGTTTATTTTGAAACACCAATTATATTGGGTTTGGTTTTATTTACTTAATGGTATTGTTCAATATGATTGGTGGCTTGATCCTGATCAGTCACGCCTCCAAGCGGTGGTACTCCGCATGTGGATTTTGAGGGTGTGACACAAATAAACCACGCCAACTTTTCATTCCCCAAGACTCAGTA
The DNA here is from genome assembly GCA_030545235.1 of Helianthus tuberosus. Lineage (NCBI taxonomy): Eukaryota > Viridiplantae > Streptophyta > Magnoliopsida > Asterales > Asteraceae > Helianthus > Helianthus tuberosus. Next base: position 53,394,894 of record CM060426.1, on the reverse strand, counting down.
AACGTAGGACTTTTCATAGGTGAACATGTCATCGAAATGTAACTTTTCATTCTCAAACCATTTCATCATACATCCTACATTTCTTTACACTAACATTTCACTGACAATAAAGTTTTACTCATCAAGACATTTCGTTGTGCAAACTTTTCGTTATTTATAACTTCCATTGAGCATGTACATTTCATTGAGCATATACGCTTCGTTGACATATTTAGTGAAACGTACCAATTGATCAAAGTCAATTGATGTTGTATATTATTGTGAATATAATGAAGGGTACAAGAGTATATATAGAATACATAAATACACATTACTACCCTCTAATATGAAACAATGACTAATACTAATAATACTTGACTAATATCCCCCCGCAAGCTAAGCATGGGAAACAAGCTGTAGCTTGTCGCGTAATTTTATGAATCTGTCGGTAGGCAACGGCTTTGTGAAAACATCAGCAATCTGATCATGGGTAGAGCCATGGAGGAAGGTTGTGTGGTTGGAAGAAGCAGGTTGAAAGAAGAAGAAAAAAAAAAGAAGGAAGATGGGTGACGGCGGAAGAAAAAAAAATAGGGTTAGGGTTTTTTTGTTGTTTTGTGTTGTGTGGCTCTGTACCAAATTGATCAAAGTCAATTGATGTTGTATATTATTGTGAATATAATGAAGGGTACAAGAGTATATATAGAATACATAAATACACATTACTACCCTCTAATATGAAACAATGACTAATACTAATAATACTTGACTAATAGTACCTGAAAACCATAGGATGCTACGATGGCGTCTGTGATCAGATCCAACTTCGTTTGACGTTAAGATCCTAAATATTTCGTTGGAAATACAAACTTTAAGTTGATTTTCACCTCTTCTACGCGAAAACCCTCAAACCACCAATTTGAAAGATTCAAAACTTGTTAAGAGGATGTAATGAACATGCTGCCTTTAATCTTAGATGTAGAATCTTACTTGATAATGTGAATCTACAAGGTGAAACTCATGACCCGTGAGATCTAAGAATCGTTTCACTTTTTCTATGACTAGCTTCTCTTTCTACAATGAAGGTATGTGTAGTGAGAATGAGGAGGTTGAACATGCCCCTTTCCATAATAAGTTTTTATATATGCTTTTACCTTTTTGCCATCCATGGACCATGCTATAATAATCTCCCATATATGGGCTTTTAGTTATTATCCATATTACCCATTTAGTCCATTACTTAGGCTTTTATTCCATACTTTAAAGCCTGTGACTTTTACCATTTATTGAAAATTTGAGTGTTACATGATCGATGTCGTTTGGTCACTAAAAAATATATAAATAAGTAGTAAGTAGAAAGTCGAGTCGTCTACACGAGGAATTGGTGGTCAGTTCAATTTTGATTAAATTGCTAATTATTAAAAGAAACAAATTGATTTTTTAATTGAGTTGGTTTGAAAGCAGCAAACTTTAACTTTTGATATAAAAAAAATTGTGAGAAAACAATCTTCTCCAAGTTTCGGGTTTGGTGAAAACAATTAATTCAATTAACTAGCGGGAAGTCATTATGGGTGACTGCGTGCATGATTAATCTAGTGACAATTGAAGATCTAAACTTAAAGGGTTCAATACAACAACTATCAATTTAATAATATGAGCAAATCAACAAAATCAAATCTTTGACGTGAAAAACCACAAATGGATTTTATATAACTTAAAAGGTTAACAAATCCACTCCCAAAATCTAGTCAAAACAAAATATAAAAGTTCACTAGAACAAACCCTACACTCGGAGATGATCACGGGTAAATTAGCCGCACATAATTGTCTTGGTATCTTCAAAATTATTCATTGTTTCTCTTAAATTGTATCTCAAGCAACCAAAGTATTCTACTTTTTTCAGTGTCGTGCAACTCCAATTACCCAAACAAGTGCCTCTTTCGAACTCCCTCTCAATTGCCGTATATATCCCTCAATGTGAACTACCTCCCAAAACCTTTTCTTTTCGTATCTCCCTTAAAGAACGTGACCTCCAAGATTTTATGATAAGTTGGTTCTTTAGGGACCCGTAGAAGCCCACTGAATTAATTCATCCTTTCACTTCTAGCCCATGTCATCCAAATCTAAAACCCATCTTAATTTCTTGTATTGCTCGTTGGTTTGAGCAGCAGCAACATTTAATATCACAACAATTAGCATACAACAACATTAATTCAATTATAAATTAACTAGACCCGCCTCCTAGCTCAGTTGGTTTTCGGCCGGGGGTTTGCCAATGGCCACCCCGGTTCGAATCCCGGCGTCTACGGCTTGTGGGGCGGGTTGTCCCAATGATGGATCGTATCCTACCGAGGCATGGTGCGGTCTTGAGGACAACCCGGTTTTACCCAGCTGTTACCCCAGCGAGTCTCTCGTGTGGGGGCAGTATGGTTTTAGGGCGGAAGTCAGCTTGCGCGGCGGCCGAGGCCCGATCGAACAACGCGTCCGTAAGTGCGGGGCTGACGGGGGAATGTCTTCGACATAAACCCGGTGACCACTGGTCCAGTATATAGAAAGTCACCTTCCAAAAAAAAAATTATAAATTTACTAAATCAATTAATTTAAATAGTTGTAAAGTGACGAAACAATAATATTTTCCTTATAATTTGTTAATTACAATAATTAGTGAATGATAATCACTAATTTAATCAATTCTAATCACTTCATTTAATTTCCTTCATTCGCGAGTTCAAGCCAAAACAAATCTAACCCACAACATGATATTAACCGTCAACTATTATCTGAACATTCTTTTTAGCTTAATCATATCGTTTTAGCTCATATTCCTTTTAACTCGTATGATAATAAAACCACATCAAAGAATTATATTTCAGGGTAAATTACATTTTTCGTCCTTTATGTTTGTAGGAGGTTGCAATGGATAACCTTTAACTTCAATAATTAAACTCTACATTTTTCGTTCTTTATTTGGAAAAACTCATTAAACTCTACGTCCTTTGGCCCTAACCAGGTTATAATTATCTGTTAAATATGGCATGTGTATTGCATATGAGGCTACTTTAGTCATTTTACACATTAAATAAATATATTATAATAAAAATAATCTACTGTTTATAACACCTACCACAACTACAGCATCTCTCTCAACTCGCCGAAGCAAGCAACTCGCCGAGACTCTTCTGTTTTTCGTTTTTTTGGCATGAGCAGCATCATAAGCCCTAGCAGCTTTGGGACCACGAATGTTGGTGGCAACAGCATAATAAGCCCTAGCAGCTTCTTCAGGGGTGTTAAAAGTACCGAGCCAAACACGGGCTCCTTTTCTTCAGCAACCCACTTGCACTAGGGGCGTTGACGGATCCCTCTGTACTGGTTCTTCCTTTTCTTGGAACCATCAGATCTTGACCCTAAATGTATAATAATAAAGTCAAGTAATTTGTTGCAAGCAAGCAATCGACTTCAATTAAAAAGGGCGGGTGGGTTACTACCAGGAGGAGGGAGGGAGGGGTTTAGAGGTGGAGGAGAAAGAAAAGGGTTGATGATGAGTTTCGATGTTATCTTTGAATCCTTGAAAGTCAGCTTCGAAGTCATAGTCGTCAGATGGTGGTGACGACGACTTGGAGAAGTAATTGGCGGTGAGCCAGCGAGAGCGGGTAGCTGACGAGGCTATGATTTCGGACATAATTTCTCCTCCACACATTATTGTTGCTTTTATTCTTTTAGAGTTTGTAACAAAATGAAATTGATTTATCAAGGCAAGGAAGTCACTTCTTTATTATAGTTAGTTTCAAGGAAACAGAAAGTGATGTTAATGATGGGTATTGTTTACACATCACCCTTGTAAGTTGGTTGCCACTCTTGCGTTTTAGGTTTTTTGGCATGAGCAGCAGCAGCAGCAGGGTGAGTTTGTGATGAGAATACCTAAAACAGAAGAGATGGCTGTGGTTGTGGTAGGTGTTATAAACAGGGGATGATTTTTATTATAATATGTTTCTTTAATGTGTAAAATGACTAAAGTACCCTCATGTGCAATACACATGTCATATGTAACTGATAATTATAACCTGGTTAGGGCCAAAGGACGCAGAGTGTAATGAGTTTTCCAAACAAAGGACTGTGACTGTAATTATTTAAGTTAAAGGTCATCCATTACAACCTGCTATAAACAGAAATGACGAAAAGTGTAATTTACCCTATATTTTATAACAATATCACTGTATTTTTATCATAATTAATATCGTATAATGTGTACCTAAAATGCATCGATCATTACACAAACCCATGTCACCCCTAGTTGTTGAACACATCCGTTGTTTTACTAATCAAAGTTATTGAAGTTTATTGTTGTGCTTTTGATTATTTGAGCTCTTATGAGTCTTATATATGATCCTAACAGGCGATATTAGAGCAAGCTCCCGTCTTGATCTTTACTCGAACCATGCTTTTTATATTAGTTCCGCATGTATAGATGAAGAAATTTGAAGCATATTAAAAAAGAATAAGAAGAAAGATTAAGGCCAAGACAATCTACAAAAGGCATGAAGGTTTGAAGAACCCAAGAATTAGGGCTGGTTAGAATCTTCAAATGGTTTGAAGATCAATATATATATCCGCATGATTATATTGTATCCGCAAGATTAGATTGTGATGAATAAAAGATTGACAAGTAAGTTTATTCGTTTTTATAAAACATGAATAAATTTTGTTCCAGAAGCATGTTAAACAACTTATGACAAAAGCTAATATTTTTCGACTAGAAGAAAAGAAAATTGTATCCAACATTGTCTGATGCGAGGGGATTGGATATTGTGGGTGAGTGAGCGAGTAAAATTGAAAATTCATCCATTACAAGTTGTAGAGAAAAGTTAATTAAAAAGGTAATAAAATATTAATTGCATCCAAATCTCATGGATGAATTTTGTAGATAGTGTGGAGTGTGATGCAGCCAGCAAAAATATTCTGGTGGGCCTCGCAACAGGCCCAAGAGAGAGAATAGAAAGCCTGCAAAGCTCATGGACTAAATCAGTTGCTGCTGAATGGGTCAAAAGGAGATTTATTTTTAACATTTATCACATGTTTATTTCTGCACAGGTTTATTTCAGTTCAGTTATGCATTTAGTAGAGTAGTGGCATGTTTGTTTCTGTAAAAGAGTGAACCTATGCAGGTCAGTACTTCTACGGTGATGAATGGCAACACCTCGTCTTCTCCGCCTCATCTTAGACCTGCAAACAAGAAGAGAGAAACGTGGAGATGTAGAGACGGCCGATAGAAGAAGAATCCTCTATTTCCAGCTACAAAAAGTGTGTTTACCTCATATCTCATGCCCTAATGAGGAGGTGGAGACCTCCTTATATAGGAGACATAGGCAATCCTAACCTCAATAGGCTAGGCCCAGTTAGGGGTTGTCTCTACAAGCCCACAACCTAGTGTAGTATAAATTACAACGCGCTGGGCTTCGCGGGTTAGTACGCAACAATAATAATATTAATATACAAGGCGATAAATAATGTATAACCATTTAAGCCATGTAAAGTACCTTATCTCTACAAGTCCCCCAAGTCTAGTTTTGCTCCCGCGTGCAAGCGCTGGGAGTAGCACTGGACTTATTAGAAGCTCGGGAGTGAAGATTAATAATTTTAAGCTTACCTGTCATCTGGGTGCGGGAAAGTTGTCGGGTAGATTCTGTTCGCGTTGATTGGCAGCATGTTACTGTTATCTGTATTGGCACACTTTCATGGACCTTTCATAGTTGTGTGTATACGGGTAGGTTCCATAGAGGAGATTTGGGACCCGCTAAGTGTTTTAGCAGTTAAACGTCTTGCCTTCGGATGATTTTTCTGGGTGTGGCCCTGCTTTAGCAGTGCGCACTCGGTCGTGTGGGCTACTGTAAAATATTCACCCTTTGGTGTGACTTGCGTTGGTTAGCATATGGTGCTCTAACGGCGTTTAACCCATTGAAAGAGTTGATGTATATGTGACGACGATCCCTTCCACGCGTCCGTGTCACCAGAATCTCCGTTGTCGTAATGTGTAGCCCTTGGTGGTCGTAGACGCATATGCGGATGTTATGCCACCTTAGGCGAATGTAGAACTGCTGGCGGTTGTACTAGTCGTTGTTATCGATAATCCGGTTATAGCAATCACCATTGCAGTCGGCAAGAATGATATACAATGCACCCCTGCAGAAGTGCTTGCTATGCTTAGTGATCCCAGAAGGGTGCTTAGAGCGTAATTTATGTTCCCTAGTGGGACAATTACTTTGTTTTCCATTAGTGGTTGTGTGAATCTATTACCAAGATACGCACGGGAATAGTAGTGGTTGAATACATCTATTACCAAGATGCCCACTCTTAGCGTTGTATTTTGTAAGCAATACTATTTTGTATGTGTAGGTATTTGTGTTAACTACGTTACACTTAGTATTGTCGTTTTATCCTTTACCGTATTTTGCAGTATAAATGCAATGGTGAGTTGCATTGTTAGTGTTTACATGAACACTTGTTAACATAAGAAAGTGCTTTATAATGCATGTGGCATTAATGAACACTTGTTTAATTTATCATATTTATTTCCTGTTGCAAATCGACGTGTGGAATGTTTATTTAAATTTGGACAAGTAAGCCTCTCTGTCGCGCTATGGCGTTTGAGACACTTGCCCATAATAATAAAGTGTTTTACGCGGTTGGCGCGTATGAACACTTTATTTGAGTTATCACATATTTTTCCTATGACCGAGTAATATAATCCCTGTCGCCTATGGCGTGTGGGTTTACATATCCGAATACATTCTTTTTACTCCATGCCTAAGTATGCCTTCCAAATTTAGTGACATCATTTGCTTTAGTTGCTGATAACCGATGTGTCGCGTATCTAGTGAGTGATTTATGTGAGGACCATGAGTTCGGGTCTTCGAATGCTCAGACAGGATCTTAACACCTACTAACGTGTGCGGAATCCATGGTAGTAGTAGTAGTAGAGAGGATCACACATAAGACACCATTAAACACCTTTCTTATTGACATCAGAACAGTTACAAAACCTGGAGAAATTTTGACAGGGCTTCGCCTAGGTTGTACAAAGTTCATCTAAACTAAGACCCAAGCTACTCTATCTATAGAGGTAGCTCATCCGGATGAAACCTTCTATACCCCATCCGTCCGGATGGGGCCAGTCCATCCATCTGGATGGACTGTTACACATTACATTACCTATGTTTCATTCCGGATAACATACAAAACATATTATAAACATTACAAAGACACTAACAAGATAAACAAAGACTCAATATAGACGGAAGCTACATACATAGTGCATTCACAATTTAATCTGTAGCAAAACCTGCAAACGCTTAGGGTCGTCAAGTTGTATACAGAGTTGAACTCCATCATGGTTTGAACCGCCCATCCTTGTTTTAGTGTTTGTTAGACTTGAGTTGTAGCAATGCTGTACCCTGCTAGCCCCCTAGTTCTTTGCTGGTAAATAATGTTAGTAGCATTGAACTTAAATAAACGTGTTACATCCTTTTTGAAGACGAATATGGCTTATAAAATGCACCATCAAGTCATCTTAAGTGTGTGACTGAATTATAATAAATTGTCAGTATGATAGTAAGAGTTTACGACCTTATATAAGGATCATTAGTCATGTAGATTCGTCTAACAATTTTTCCAAATATAAACACATGTGAACATGTGTTAAGACTCCGTCTTACATTAAATGCGAGACAAGGTGGTGTGGAGGCACAAAATGTTGGCGTGCAAGATGCAAAGTGTGGGTGCTAAAGCGTGTTAAGTATAGAGGGTGGTGCGATTAGTGATGTGTAGGGTATATTCTATGCATGATGAAAACTTTAAGAAGTCTCATTTATATATTTTTCAAAGTCGAAGAAACCTCACTTATACATTTACTATATAAGAAAAAGGACAAGGTATTGTACACATATACTACTATACTAGGACTATGGAGGTCAAAAGCTATATTGTGTGGGTAAATTTTGTACTTCTATGAGACGCGCTGTAGACCAACCTTTAAAATATTTTTTTTCTAAAAGAAACAGTAGGACATGTGGTTGTTCACTCGTTCATTATGCACCCTCTTAATGTGTGCTTGTACCCCGGCCAATGACACGTGTATGTGCTGCGTACATTTACCATTCTTTTTTTTTATTAAAAGAGTTGTGATATAACAGTTTCACAAGAATCCAACACATCTATGCATGCATAAGATCAGAGTTTTATTACCAGATCTTGATATTTCGAGTCTTTTATTGTAGATGGTTAAGCATGGAACTCGGATCCATCAAACATAGCAACGTTTTTCTGAGCAGATTTAGTGGTGAATTTATGTACCTGTTTTGAAGGCTGACTGATAGGTAATGTCGCAACGCAGGACTCCCCGCAAAGTAGGTTGTGCGTCCAAGAGATCGCAGCGAGTAAGTGTGACCCGACAAAGATGCTGCGTAAATGTCGGCGATGTGAAGGGGGCGGCGTTAGACGCTGTCTTTAACCGACGTACTCCACCCGTTATGACCTGACCTTGTACAGTTATATAGTATTTTGATGGCATCTAAACTAAAGGTTCCCCCCATCATGTCGGAATGAAGATGCCTTATCAACACATTACCAGCATAATCATGTGCATGTCAGAATGCTCAGACCAAAATGACCGGGTTTGATGATTGTGTCTGGTGATGGGCCAATGGTCATTGTATTTGCCCATGTAAGCCCCTTGATTAAACGCGACCAGATAACTTCAGTGGTGTTGAGCTCGTAAAATGAGCAATTGGACAATTCTAAATAAGCATGATAAGTATATAAGGGGTCGTATCAAACCGTTGCGCGTTTTGATGTATATAATAATGTTTGGCCTAATCGATCAATTAGTTGATGTGCTTCATGTTTTGAAGCTGGTTTGTAGTTTGGTCCTTATTGCCAAAAATGTACGTCAAGTATTCGATTATACTTACTTGCCTGGCATTGTATTTATATCAAATATATTTTCTCGAAAAGGGAGAAAATATATGAAAATTTTACCGTATAAGGATGTTGAGTGTGATCGCCTTACTTCGTATGTCGTGGCTAAGCGTAAAATCATACATAAACCATGACCGATATTACGCGTTCTTAATTCATCAGTGTACTCGTTGAAATTAGATGTGCCATTGTAATGTCATGTTCAACAAACATTAATTATTGCACAAAACGTTTTAGCTATAAAGTCTTAATCAGTGTGGCTTGTGGGTATTGTGCCACTTATCCGTCACCCAAAAGGAATCCATTATATACACACATTCATATGTATATTTATTTTTCATTCATGAGTTATAGATGACTGTCCATCAGTAGGTGTCATCCGCTAGAGATGGTGTGACCAAGAAAGGTGTACGCCGAGATAGCGCGATGAGTAAAGGTTTCCGCCGGAGGTGGCACGAACAAAAAAGATGTCCGCCGGGGGTGGCGCGGCAAAGAAAGTTGTCCGCTAGGGGTGGCGGGACGAAGAAAGATGTTCGCCGGAGGTGGCGTGACGAATAGAGTTGTCCGCCAGGGGTGGCGCGACGAATAAAGATGATCGCCGGAGATGGCGTGACGAATAAAGATGTTCGCAGGAGGTGGCTCGACCAAGAAGGATGTCCACCGGCATGGAAGGCGTTAGATACCACATAAGAGGACATAGTCCTCTTAAAGTTTATGCATATTTGTTATACTAAAAAACATGGCGTACTTAGTACCGATATTTATACAATATTGCGCATGTATTTAAAAATGACAAGGCAAAAGTAGGTTGTATCGCGCCCCATTTTTGCTACAAAACTTGGTGAAAATGAAGCATCGTAGGTTTCACCATAAGGAAAAAGTAGGTTGTACATGTACCTTGCTATATACACGTTTCATAACTACGCTTAAAAATGTTTTGAAATGAAGTAGAGTATTAAGATCATGCTATCACTCCTCGGATTAAAACCTGGTCAAAATAGGAATACATGATGAGCACGCGAAAGATAAGTGGCGCAAAGTCAAGTTGCGTGAAGATAAGTGGTTAGCTGGGTTCACATACTAGCTTATAACCGACAAAAACACCAGGAAAAACAAATATTTATTTCGTAATGGTTGAATAACAATTTGGTAGTTGTAAAAATATAAGGGTAATGTGTTGGCTGATGTCAAGAATGATAGCAGTTTATAATAATGCATCATAATGACATAAATATGCACCATCACATGAAGCTGTAGTGCCTATCGGAGACTATTTTCTGTGTGTATCCATATATACGAAATACATAAATATATAACTTTTTTTAAATTACCAACGTCCTTCTTCGATTCGTTTAACTTTTATGATATGATTTGCAAAATCGGGGAGTCTGCACGAGCTGGCGGAACGTTAAAAGACGTCAGCCGGTAATGGCGAGATGAATGAAAGCTTCCGCTGTTGATGGTGGGTTGAGCAAAAAGCTTCCAGGAGAATGTTGGGTTTGATAAAAAGCTTCGCTCAGAGTGACAGGTTAGGCAGTACGCTTCGACCGGAATGGCGGGTTAAGCAAAAAGCTTCTGTCGGTGTGGCGGGCTAAGCAAAAAGCTTCAGCCGGTGTGGCGGGCTAAGAAAAAAGCTTTCGCCGGCGTGGCGGGCTAAGCAAAAAGCTTTCTTCGGCATGGCGGGCTAAGCAAAAAGCTTCCGCTGGAGGCGGGTTAAGCAAAAAGCTTCCGCCGGAGGAGGTGTTGATGGATAAAAGCTTCCATACTAGATTATTGTGACTCTTTGAGGTTTTTTTATAGATACGAGATATCTTGTTCTCTATAAGGGCCACGAAGTAATGATTTAACAGTCATGACGTATAGTCAGGCTATGTGATAAAATAAGCACAAATACATGCACACATAAGATAGATAATAATAATAATTAAGAGGCAACGGGTTTGACCTAGTTGACTGTCATTAGATTTTGTATAATCATTCCCCAATTTTGCAATGTGGTATGTGGTGGCACCATCTGCCGCTCCACTAGAAAGAATCTTCCATTGCCTTGTCTTGTACTAGGTATGAAAGTAATGTGTGGTTTCCACGCACAAATTACTCGTACTTCTTCTACTAACAATTAATAGTGACCGATGCTTCCACACATGTAGCGCAGATGGTTGGTGCAAACGAGCTAGTAGCCCGCTCGAGATGGCGCACCATAGAAGTACTCCGCCGATGGGAGCTTCACATATAAAGTTACCCTCCAAAGATAGTGCGACATTGAACATCGTTCCTCGGTAATAGCATGATAAAAATTAAGTTATATCCTGGAGATGGCAGAGCATAAAATGTCTCCTGCGGAAGGTTACATACCACTAGGGTTGCAAACGAACCGAACGAACACGAAAAAGACCTTGTTCATGTTCGTTTGTTAAGAACTATATGTGTTCACGAACCATTCACGAACACTTATCGAACCAGATTTTATGTTCGTGTTCATTTGTTAAGGACATGAACTTGTTAGTGTTTGTTTGTGTTTGTTTCTTAATTTTAGGCAACGGACATTGATGAATACAAATGAGCACAAACTAATGTTCATGAACACAAATGGAAACAAACGAACACAAACAATATAACAATCCTCAATAAAACCGACACCCTTATAATTTTTCCGACATCCTAATATATTTTAAAATATCCCAATATGTCCCAAAATACACCCCATCCGCGAAAACGGGCCTCAAATACATTAAATAGTATTAAAATCAATTAAAAACTGAATTTTTAAGTTGAGGCGGGCCGCGTAAGCCCCACCCCAACCTTCACGCGGGCCGCGTGAACTTAAAAGGTGGAGCAGCCCGGTGCGGCCACGTGGCCCAACACCCGGCGAACCCACCTGATGACCCGAATCACCTACGCATTGACCTGGGGTCAACGCGGGCCACGTAGTCCTTGCTCTTGTGTTACGCGGGCCACAAGAGAACCAGACTCAACAACTATATAAGCAGGCCATCGGATTTCATTCGAATTCGTTCAAAGTTTCTTTCTCAATCTCAATTTCTGATAATAGGCTTTATTGTCGGGTATTATACCCCCCTAAATAGCGAAGTTCTGCTCCGTTGTAAGTATTATAACCCCTGGATACGTATTAGATACGCTGCTCGATTGATCTAGGGTTCCGTAACGGTTGTCGTGGTTCTGCCCGACGTAGTCGTTGGAATGCCGTCTCGGGGAGGGTAATACTAATGTTAAAATGGGTTATTATACTAACGCGTGTGCATTTGTGTAAATTATAGATTGTCACCAGGAAACCCTTACGGAAAATCTAAGACAACAATGTGAGTTGATCCACTTTTTGTAAACCTTTTTGTTAACTGTTTTACAAAACTTTAAATACTTTTCCATGCGAATAACAGTTATTCAGTATTTGTAAGAATACAATTATCATGAGTATGTTGGGGTTTTGTATACAAAATTTGTTACCACCTGGTCAAGGAGTAACATTTCCACAAGTCGGGTCTGACAGTACCATGGATGTTAATTGATATGTCTTGGAAACAAATATAATTGTGGGGTCGCCCTCAATACTGTACACTGGGTTTTTATTAAACTTGATTAAACTCTGATTCACTCACCAGTATTTCCCACTGACAAATGTTTTTAAACCCCATTTCAGGTAACAAATTGTGAAAGCCAAATAGAAGCCAGCTGGACAGCACTGAAGGCTTGGAAAAGTGGCAATAAAGTTACCTAAAATAAAATAGATATTTTTATTAATAAAATAGGATTTATTCCTATGAAAACGTGTGTACTACGAACTTGGGTTTTAACCCATTTGTTTAATGTTATGAAAATGTGGCATTTTACTCTTATCAATGTTTCCTAACTACGGTCCTGATGAAAATTTCCGCTGCCAAATTAGACAATACGAGACACCACCAACACTGGCTCGCGGCCGCCCGTTCCCGGGGATGTGGGATCGGGGGTTGTGACAGAAGGTGGTATCAGAGCTAAGCCACTGATTCAGCCACAGAGGTGTTCTGCTGACTTCAAAATTCAATCAGTTAGGAATTAAATTACAGAAATACGTGCATAACTGTATTTTATTACTATGTGTTATTTGACTATTTGTTAGTTTACAGTATGAGCGACCAAGGACCATCTGACGCGTACCGTCAATTGTCTGGTTCGCCTAAAAGCGAAGGCACCTCCTCTTCTCAGCCTGCCCTCTCAGGGTACTCTGCTGATACAGAAAAAGGAATCTTTGTGTTTAAGGCTCAGTCAGAAGAGCCATTTCCTCAGAAAAAGAGGGGATGGTTCAGTCGAGGGGCACACGAGCGTAGAAAGCGTATGAAAAAGTTACAAGACCAGAGGGTACTAGCAGCAGCCAAGAGAGAGACAGATGCCTATGCCCAGGATATGATAAATAGGGGTATAACCAATATTCACATCCTAGCAACCACTGCAGCTGACCCTAATTTGGAGCAAATAATAGCACCCCAACCATAACTGCCAATCCCTGACCAACCCATGGAGATAGAAAACCCTGAAAACCAAGTAGAAATGCATGACTTCAATCCAGAAGAAATCCCTAGGGTACCAGCACCAAACCCCCTAGACCCAAATTACGACCCCTGGTGGGACGACGTTAGGGACTATGTGCAACGTTACCCGATACATGAAGACACACCCATGCAGAACGTAGGATCCTACCTAGGTTTGGATCCTTTAGATCCCTATTTCCATGATGAATACATTAGGGAGATCTTAGAAGATCCTTACCGATTCCAGGCACCTACACCCCCATACCAAGAACCCGCACCCCAGATTCTGAACCCAGTCCTTGAACCTGCACCCCCAATGAGTGCAGAAAACGTACAAGAACTTAGGACTTTTGGTGAGGAAATTTTAGAAAGTAGTGAACGGATGAGACAGGTGGGAGAGAGACTTGTATGGAAATACGACGAACACAATATGGATTTCTGGATGAATCCATATCCGTGAATGTGATGGTGAAACGGTAGTAGTAATAATAATAATAAAATAATAAAATAAAATATGTGTGTACGGATGCCTACTATTATTTATTTCAGTTGGTATTGTAATTTTATTCCAGTACTGGTGTGTAATAGATATATAGTAGATGAATAGAGTAAATTCGCAATGATCGACGCTTTTGGCTAAATTGCATGTCATGTGATTGACTATATTAGCTATTATTTTGTGATATTAATACGGGGTAAATGTTTAAAATTCAGATGGCCGACGAAGGAAATCAAGGAAATCTGAATAATGATAACCAAAGTAACATTAACGAGGTTAATGAGAATCCGAGCAACAATAACAATGGAAACCAAATGGATAATAGTGTCGTTTAACATATAGTGGCACAAGGAATCATAGATGCAATGCCATTTATTATTCAAACGATTCAAGAAGCGAATAATAAAAGTTAGCATAGCAGTAAGCGACCAATCAAACCAGAAAACAGCGTGAACAATGGACCCGTACTTCAAGTGCCCATTCCCAAAAGAAGAAGAACCATGCCTTATGGTTGTTCTTACAAAGAATTCTGGTCCTGTAAACCAATAGAATTCTCGGGCAATGAAGGACCCATTGCAGCCCTACGCTGGATAGAGAAAACTGAGGCTGTTTTAAAAATAAGTAAGTGTGCTGAAGAAGATAAAATAATGTTTGCTTCTAATCTATTTAAGAACTCAGCCTTAGAATGGTGGAACACTATCCTCCAGTCAAGAGGAAGTGATAGGGTATACAATATGGAATGGGAGGAATTTAAAAATACGGTAGAAAGGAAATTATGCCCTCCTAATGAAAAGGAATAGATAGCTAATAAGTTCCTAAACTTAAGAATGACCGGAGTAGTTAGTAAGGGTTATACTACTACATTATTTGAATATGCTAGAATAGTACCAACCCTTGCATCACCTGAACCGATGTTAATCTCCTGTTACATATGGGGATTAATTGGGGAAATTAGACATGTAGTCAAGGCAGCTAGACCTCAAACTATAGAAGAAGCTGTAGAACTAGCAAATACCTTGACAGATGAGTTAATCCGTACTAGGGAAGAAGACCAGAGGAGAAACCTAACCCAAAGGCTTACTCAAGAATTCCGTTCTGGGAATTACAACTGTAGGAATATGGGTTCTACCTCTACACCATTCTGCAAGCCCTGCAAGAAAAAAACATTCGGGAAAATGCTCCACCCTTTGCAATTTCTGCAAGATGCCAGGACACAAGGAATAAGATTGCAGGAGAAAATCCAGTAACAGACTATGCTACAACTGTGGAGAAAAATGTCACATCAAGCTGAATTTTCCAAAATTGGCTCCAGCTGTGAACAACAGGAACAATAAAAATGCTAGAGCATTCGTTCTGACTGTAGATGAAGCCAAGATGATTCCAGACATGATAGCTGGTACATTTTTAGTTAATGATGTTTTTGCTAAGGTATTATTTGACTCTGGTGCGAACCAAAGTTTTATTAATACTTCGTTTTGCAAACTTCTAAATCAGTCATTAACTAAACTACCACAAGAATGTCTCGTAGAGACAGCTAATGGAGAAACAGTTAAGATTTCGGAAATCTTGCAGGGAGCAAGAATAGAATTTTTAAAACAGAAGTTTATGGAAAACCTTTATCCTATGAATCTGGCAGGATTTGATATTGTTTTAGGAATGGATTGGTTAATAGCCAATAAAGCCAGTATTTTATGTGATCAAAAGTCAATTCAAGTAAATTCACCAAAAGGTGAAAAGATCACACTAAAAGGAGATAAACCCTCTAGGTCCACTAAATTTATCTCTATGATGAAAACTGCAAGCTATATAAGAAAAGGGTCTATAGTGTATTTGATTTCTATAATCACTAACACTAAAGGAAAAGAACTAAAAGACATTCCAGTAGTGTCTCAGTTTTCAGATGTATTTCCAGAAGAATTGCCAGGACTACCACCAGACAGAGAAGTTGAATTCAGAATCCATCTGCTGCCAGGAACAGCACCGATTGCCAAAGCACCCTACCGTTTGGCACCCGCCGAAATGAAAGAACTGAAGAAACAATTAGATGAATTGCTGGAAAAAGGATTTATACAACCAAGTTCGTCGCCATGGGGAGCGCCAATTTTATTCGTTAAAAAGAAGGACGGATCAATGCGTATGTGCATTGATTACCGTGAGTTAAACAAAGTCACGATCAAGAACCGGTACCCATTACCAAGGATCGATGATTTGTTCGATTAACTGCAAGGAGCTCGATTTTTCTCTAAAATCGATTTAAGGTCAGGATATCATCAATTAAAGGTACAGGAAGAGGACATTCCTAAGACCGCATTCAGAACAAGGTATGGTCATTATGAATTTACTGTCATGCCATTTGGTTTAACCAATGCCCCAGCCGCATTTATGGACATGATGAACCGAATATGTAAGCCATATTTGGATAAATTCATAATCGTCTTCATAGATGATATTCTCATTTATTCTAAAAATAGGGAAGATCATGCAAAGCATTTGCACGCACTTTTAAGTCTATTAAGAAAGGAAAAGCTTTATGGTAAATTTTCAAAGTGCGAGTTTTGGTTAGAACATGTACAATTTCTTGGACACTTAGTGAACTATGAAGGAATTCATGTGGATCCAACAAAGATGGAGGCGATTATCAAATGGAAAACCCCTGAGTCACCAACTGAGGTTAGAAGTTTCTTAGGATTGGCCGGTTATTATAGGAGATTTATTCAAGATTTTTCTAGAATAGCCATTCCTTTAACTAAGTTAACTTGTAAATCCATTAAGTTTGAATGGGGACCAAAACAAGAAGAAGCGTTTAGAATTCTTAAGCATAGATTAACTAATACACCCATATTAGCGTTACCAGAAGGAACTGAAGACTTTGTAGTCTATTGTGACGCTTCTAAATTAGGTTATGGATGTGTTTTAATGCAACGCCAAAAGGTTATAGCTTATGCATCTAGGCAACTTAAGAATCATGAAGAAAATTATTCAACCCATGACTTGGAATTAGGAGCTATAATTTTTGCCCTTAAGATTTGGAGACATTACCTTTATGGTAGTAAGTTTACCTTATTCACCGATCATAAGAGTTTAAGGTATGTTTTCGGGCAAAAGGAGTTGAATATGAGACAAAGACGCTGGATGGAGATGCTTAGTGACTATGATTGTGATATCCAGTATCATGAATGAAAAGCAAATGTAGTGGCAGATGCTTTAAGCCGAAAGTATCATGAAAAGCCAAAAAGGGTACGTTCTCTTAAATTAAATCTACAAGTAGATTTAAATGAACAAATCAGAAAAGCACAATTATCAGTAATCAAGGATGATACTGAAAAATTAAAAGGTATGCTAAAAGAATTAGAACAAGGAACAGATGGAATTTGGAGATTCCATATGAAGAGAATGTGGATACCTAAAAACCTACGTCATCGTATATTAGAAGAAGCCCATAAGTCTAAGTATACGATGCATCCAGGAAGTGATAAAATGTACCAGGATTTAAGAAAGAATTTCTGGTGGACATGATTGAAGAAGGACATAGCAGCCTATGTTTCTAAATGTTTAACCTGTTCACAAGTGAAAGCTGAACACCAGAAATCCTCAGGTCTATTGCAACAATTAGAAATGCAAGTGTGGAAATGGGAATTAATAACAATGGATTTTGTTACTAAATTACCCAAAACAAAGAAAGGAAATGATACAATCTGGGTGATTGTAGATAGGCTAACCAAGTCACCTCATTTCCTACCAATGAAGGAAACTTTCAGTATGGAACAGCTAGCTAAATTATATGTAAATGAAATTGTTTCATTACATGGAATTCCTTTATCAATCGTTTCTGATAGGGATAGCCGATTTACCTCTCATTTTTGGTCAAGTTTCCAAAAAGCAATGGGAACCAAGTTAAATATGAGCACAGCTTATCATCCTCAAACGGATGGACAAAGCGAAAGAACAATTCAGACAATGGAGGACATGCTTAGAGCTTGTGTAATTGATTTCGGAGGTAATTGGGACGATCACTTACCTTTAATAGAATTTTCTTATAATAATAGTTATCACACAAGTATCAATGCTGCACAATTCGAAGCACTTTATGGACGAAAGTGCCAAACCCCAGTCTGTTGGGCAGAAATTGGGGAAAAGCAACTATCTGGACCTGAGATAGTGCAAGAAACAACCGACAAGATCATTCAAGTCAAGGAACGACTGAAAGCAGCACGTGATCGACAGAAGAGTTATGCTGATAACCGACGCAAACCATTGGAATTTCAAGTAGGAGATAAAGTATTGTTGAAAGTCTCTCCTTGGAAAGGAGTAGTAAGATTCATCAAAAGAGGAAAGCTAAGTCCCAGGTATATTGGACCTTTTGAGATTATTAGAAAAATAGGATCTATAGCCTATCAGCTACAACTGCCAGAGGAAATGGCAGATGTATTTCATGTATCTAATCTCAAGAAATGCTTAGCTGATGAATCGCTAATGGTACCTCTTAAGGATATAGAGATAAATGAATAAACTCAAATTTATAGAAAGGCCTCTACAGATTGAAGACAGGAAAGTCAAGAATCTCAAACATAAGAGATTAGTTCTGGTCAAAGTGAAGTGGGACTCCAAAAGAGGACCTGAAATGCAAAGGAAATATCCACACTTGTTCCAGTAGATCTCGAGGACGAGCTCTAAAGCAAGGTGGGGAGGATATAACAATCCTCAATAAAACTGATACCCTAATATATTTTAAAATATCCCAATATGTCCCAAAATACACCCCATACGCGAAAACGGGCCTCAAATACATTAAATAGTATTAAAAATAATTAAAAACTGAATTTTTAAGTTGAGGCGGGCCGTGTAAGCCCCACCCCAACCTTCACGCGGGCCGCGTGAACTTAAAAGGTGGCGCAACCCGGTGCGGCCACGTGGCCCAACACCCGGCGAACCTACCTGATGACCCGGATCACCTACGCATTGACCTGGGGTCAACGCGGGCCGCGTAGGCCTTGCTCTTGTGTTACGCGGGCCACGAGAGAACCAAACTCAGCAACTATATAAGCAGGCCATCCGATTTCATTCGAATTCGTTCAAAGTTTCTTTCTCAATCTCAATTTCTGATAATAGGCTTTATAGTCGGGTATTATACCCCCCTAAATAACGAAGTTCTGCTCCGTTGTAAGTATTATAACCCATGGATACGTATTAGATACGCTGCCCGATTGATCTAGGGTTCCGTAACGGCTGTCGTGGTTCTGCCCGACGTAGTCGTTGGAATGCCATCTCGGGGAGGGTATTACTAATGTTAAAATGGGTTATTATACTAACGCGTGTGCATTTGTGTAAATTATAGATTGTCACCAGGAAACCCTTACGGAAAATCTAAGATAGCAATGTGAGTTGATCCACTTTTTGTAAACCTTTTTGTTAACTGTTTTACAAAACCTTAAATACTTTTCCATGCGAATAACAGTTATTGAGTATTTGTAAAAATACAAATATCATGAGTATGTTGGGGTTTTGTATACAAAATTTGTTACCACCTGGTCAAGGAGTAACATTTCTACAAGTCGGGTCTGACAGTACCATGGATGTTAATTGATATGTCTTAGAAACAAATATAATTGTGGGATCACCCTCAATACTGTACACTGGGTTTTTATTAAACTTGATTAAACTGGGATTCACTCACCAGTATTTCCCACTGACAAATGTTTTTAAACCCCATTTCAGGTAACAAATTGTGAAAGCCAAATAGAAGCCAGCTGGACAGCACTGAAGGCTTGGAAAAGTGGCAATAAAGTTACCTAAAATAAAATAGATGTTTTTATTAATAAAATAGGATTTATTCCTATGAAAACGTGTGTACTACGAACTTGGGTTTTAACCCATTTGTTTAATGTTATGAAAATGTGGTATTTTACTCTGATCAATGTTTCCTAACTACGGACCTGATGAAAATTTCCGCTGCCAAATTAGACAATACGAGATACCACCGAAACTGGCTCGCGGCCGCCCGTTGCCGGGGATGTGGGATCGGGGGTTTTGACAAACAATAATTCATGAACAGAATATATAATACGCTGAAACTTATTAAATATTTAATTTGTTGGAATTTTGAAGTATTTAATTAAATATAAAAACTAAAAACCCTAATGAAGTATCAAACACAAACGAACACGTTACAGAACATTCACGAACATAAACAACGAACACGACCTCTGTTCATGTTTGTTCATTTAAGTAAACGAACTTAATTTCTTGTTCGTGTTCGTTTGTTTAGTAAACGAACGAACACAAACGAACTTCCTGTCGAACGGTTCACGAACTGTTCACCAGACGTTTGGTTCGTTTGCAGCCCTACATACTACTGCGTGTTGCCCCGCATTCTGATACTCAGTTAGGAAGCAGAGCTAGGTATTTATTAAGAGATACGTTGGAGATAAAATCATGGATCCTTCGGTTTGGAAGGTTTTCGGTTGCTAGAATTAGATCTGTAACCGGAGTTGTAAAACTCGACAAGCCCAGACCCGCAGGTTGTATGTCTAAAGATTAGTGATGCATCCGCTGGCTCGAAAGGGGTAGTGCGAGGGCGGAAGGCATGTGGCGCGAGGGAGCGAAGACCCGCAACGCGATAATGTGATCCAAATTTGCAGAACTTCTCTGTATATGGTTTTGGCGGGTCATATTTACAAAGGGGACATGTATAGGCAAGAGTACTCCGCCGATGATGAGCGGTCTTCGCCGGTACTGACAAAGGGAAATAGGTTGTGGTTGGCTGGAATAACTTTCCTCCTGTCATAGGTTGCTTATTCCCCTTTTTGTCATGTTCCTAACTTAGTTTATGACTTCTGCAAAAAGTCAGACTAGCCTTTATAGTAAAAAAAAGTATAACATGCATTATGGGACATACCTTGTGTAACCTAGATTGTACTCTTTGGCTAAAAGCGTGTATTGGGTATGAAACCCCCATAAGCACATATTCGAGGGTTGTATATTACACATTGTGGATAGAAAATTATGCACAACATATGGCTCGAAGGAGCAACGATCCAGAGACCTTTGATCCAAGACACGGATATTGAGATTCAGTGGAGAAGAACGAAGTGCGGTTTGTTTTCAGTCCCACTGATGGCGCCAATGTAAAAGTGTGAACCTATGCAGGTTAGTACTTCTACGGTGATGAATGGCCACACCTCGTCTTCTCCGCCTCATCCTAGACCTGCAAACAAGAAGAGAGAAACGTGGAGATGTAGAGATGACCGGTATAGGAAGAATCCTTTATTTCCAGCTACAAAAAGTGTGTTTGCCTCATATCTCATGCCCTAATGAGGAGGTTGTCACACCCCGACCACGTTAAAACAACAAACCGTGGCGGAAACGTCGGGGAGTGTTGTAACAGAATCATCGTTTCAACAACCATGGTAATTAAAAGTTTTGTTTTATTGATTCATTAAGTAATTTACATTGTCTTAAAACCAAACAACAAATTAAACATCGTCTACTATCGTTTTTATGTCACTAAGGCCACGTCCAGATCCTAAGTGAACATGCTCCCTAGCAATCATCATGCAACATCACCTGAAACATATGTAAAAATAAAGTCAGCAACGAAATGCTGGCGAGCACATAGGTTTTGTGAGAGTATCGGAATTATGGCTCGTTTATGTATATGTTGCAATACCTCGAAAACCTTGTTTTGAACAGTATGTAATATTACAACATGATTAACCAACTCAAATCAAGATGGTTATAATTTATAAAATCTCGTAGCCATGATTCCTAACTCAAAGACTTTTGTTTTAGTAAACCAATTCGTAAAACATCTCATTAAAACTCGTTAATAAAACTCGTATGGTTTATATCATTTCGAAAACCTCGTTGTGTGACATCATTTCAAATCGTTTCCCAAGTGAACTAAATAATGACATGAAATGTAATATGATAAAAGCACTTATATATAAGATGTACCAGCGGCGTATCTACCATGCTTCTATCATGTTACACCCATCCCATTACCTAATCACAACCCAAACCAATTGTACGTTCAAATCGTTTTATCTCGTTTAAGTCGTTCCAAATCGTTTTAACTCGTCCCAAAATCGTATTCGTTTTAATTATGAAACTACTTTTGGTCGCCTCGTTAATAACATTCAAACCTTCGTGACTCGACTACCTCGCTTATCGTATAAACAAACCACCAAAGGGTAAGTTAACAATCATCAGATTTGGTCGTTACCTACATAAACCTCACACATAACCATGGGTGTAGTCTGATAATGGGATTTGTCAGATCCTATGGTACCATAACCTAATACTGGTCGGCTTGATCAATGCTAATGAATGTCATTCGTTATGTAGTTCTAACCAACAAGTTTCTTTTACATTATTGAAATCGTATTTAGTTTAATATAAACCATCTTAATCGTTTTTGAAATCATCGTTTAAACCTTGAAATCATTTTGTACATATGAATCACCCCAAAACAATTGAAAACAGTAAAATAGGGGAACTATGTACTCACATTGAATGATGGGGTATCCTTGATCTAAAGAACTTAGCGAAGCTCAGACAAACCAAGGAAATTCAAGTAGTACCTAGTAATCGGATCACTAGTAAATAAATCGACACCTAAATCGGAAGATCGGATAGAATGAGGTCTTGTAAACCAAATGAGTGTGGAACTCATGTGATATGGTTTAACAAAGCCTACATTCTAAATCGGAACCTAACCTAAGTGCTTTTGACCCGTTACGACCCATTAAGGTAGCTTATGCTACTTTAAGGCGTCGTTCGTGCAAAACTATGTTTGGATGGTTAACTATGTGCTATGTCAAGTCTTACATGCCCAATAATACCTAAACATGTTACTAAATCAGATTATATGTCAAAAACATGTTCACATATGTAAAATACGGATTTATGTTTCAAAAGGGCGTTTTGGTCATTTCTTATGGGCATACAAGCTACTTAACAAGTAACTAACCAATCGTATGTGATCATAAGGTATAACCTCAGTGGTTATTCCCTATGCAACTATGATCACTAATCAAGCTTGGTCGGATCCTAATGATCGACTAAACGGGTCGGGTTGTTTAGACCGCTTAACTTACGACCTTAAACAAGCACTAAACTAATAGTGACGAGTTAAACATGTCAAAACATGTTTAATCTACTTAGAAAACTGATTTGGTATCAAAACAATGGGTTTTGATACCCGAAAATAGTTCCGTTGCAAAATGTGTGCTAAAACGCATTTTGACCGAAACTTTGACTCGTTACTACGCCTAGTTAACATGGTAATCAGTAGGTATAATCGCTAAGGATTATAACCATCGTGATTACAATCACGTTGCAAAGTTCAATTGAACTTTGACTTGACCAATTGATGGTCAAAACCGAAAGTCAAACTGTTGGCCAAACTGTTTGACTTTCTGCTTAAACATAAAGAATAAGCATGAAAGAATACTTACAAAGGGTCCTAGCTATCTTTTCTACAAAGAATAATCAGATTAGAAAGCTCCAAACACTTGGGAGAGAGCCCCAAATCGGATGTAGAGAAGAGAATGAGGAAATGAGCAATGAATGAAGAAGAGAGCTTGGCTATTTATAGTTTTTGCAAAACCATTAAGATCATTTCTTGGTAAGTAGGGAATGATCTTAGCCATACAATTGTTAGGAGCTGATTAGAAGCCTTGGGGAGGTGTTAACTTGGTCCCCAAAACATGAAAATTGAGTACAAGGGCCTCAAGAATGAGCTGGGAATCTGCTGTGAAGTTTCTGCAAATTCTGATGTGCTGGGGACTGCTTACGGACCGTAAGCTTGTGGTCCATATGGTCCGTAAGGACCTTGCAGACCAGCAACTTTCAAAAATAGCAGATTTAGTCCCTGAAGTCCCAAACTTGATTTTCGATGCATTTTTGGCACGTTTAAGCCCCGTTAACCCCATTTCAAAGCTCTAAAATGAAGTTAAAGTATAGGGAACTTAAAATAAGCTCAAAAATATATCGGATGTCGGCTCGTTTGGTCGTACGGTTGCGTTGTTTGGTTAATTACGACGAAAGTCGTAACGAACGCAAAAACGATCCAAATTAAGTGACGAATAGAATTTTTGAATGCCGATCACTAAAATAAAAATATTTTAGTGTGTACACAAATTTTGGGTGTCCAGATGTGGTCAGAACGTAAGATATGCGCGAAAATGCAAACTTACACCGTTTTTGACACTTTTAGTCCCTGTAAGATCAAATAAGCATGTTTTCGCACACTGGACCTATCAAAGCTTATTTCTAAGCTATGTTTAGGCTATTTATGGTCTGTTTAGCTCATGATCAAGTTCTGGACTCTTCGATATCATACGAATCGGTATAGTTTCGCAGTTTGACACAAATAGTCCCTGCGATCGAATAGACTTGTTTTCAACACACCAAACCATCCAAAACTTATTTCTAAGTTATGTAAAGGTTATTTTAGGTATGTTAAGCCTATGTCACTATTCCGGAGTGTTTATCACGTTAAATTGACTGCGTTTACGCACCATTTTGTGTATAACTTTCCAGAAAGCGATTTAAAGCTTGAAATCGGAATCGAATCAAATCGTAAAATCATCAAATACAAATACACATATAATAACACCACAACACATTGTTTTATTGATAATTAACATTGCTTTGCATTGTTCATCGATTAAAGAGCACAGTTGTCACAGTCTCCCCTACTTTAGGAAATTTCGTCCCGAAATTTTAACTAGAGGAAACTTGTGAGAACAATTGCGGATATTTCGCCTTTATTTGGTCCTTACGTTCCCAAGTAAAATTTGGGCCACGTTTGGATTCCCAGCGAACCTTGACCAAATGAATTCGTTTGTTCTTCAACTGTTTGTATGTACGATCCACTATCTCCACAGGTTTCTCAACAAAGTGCATCGTTTCATCGATTTGAATCTCGTCGAGAGGAATGTGAAGATCAGCGTCAGCCAAACACATTCGCAGATTGGACACGTGAAAAGTCGGATGAATATTTCCAAGCTCTGGAGGTAGCTCTAGTCGATAGGCAACCTTTCCAACCCTTTCAACAATCTTAAATGGTCCAATATATCGTGGTGCAAGTTTTCCTTTCTTTCCAAATCTCACCACTCCCTTCCAAGGTGACACCTTGAGTAGGACATGGTCTCTGGCTTGAAATTCTAAGGGCTTGCGTCTTAAATCCGCATAACTCTTTTGACGGCATCTAGCTGTCACAAGATTATCGCGAATTTTCTTGATTTTGTCTGTTGTTTCCAGAACAAGATCCGGTCCAGTAAGCTGAGCTTCACCGGTCTCGTTCCAACAAACAGGTGAACGACATTTTCGACCGTAGAGAGCTTCGAATGGTGCCATATTAATGCTAGCATGATAACTATTGTTGTAAGAGAACTCGCTCAATGGAAGATGAGAGTCCCAATTACCACCAAAGTCTATCACGCATGCTCTAAGCATATCCTCCAAAGTTTGAATCGTTCTCTCAGATTGTCCATCTGTTTGGGGATGATAAGCAGTGCTTAGATTTAGTTGGGTTCCCATAGCAGATTGCATGGCCTTCCAAAAATGAGATGAAAATCGAGCATCACGATCGGATATGATGTCCAAAGGGACACCATGTCGAGATACAATCTCATCAACATAAATCTTTTCAAGTTTATCAGCAGGTAGATCCTTGGGAATCGTAATAATATGAGCTGACTTCGTCAATCGATCGATAACAACCTAAATAGTATCGTGACCTTTAGATGTACGCGGTAATTTAGTGATGAGATCCATCGCAATGTTCTCCCACTTCCAAACCGGTATCTCTGGTTGTACAAGCAAACCAGAAGGTAGTTGATGTTCAGCCTTGACTTTGAGGCAAGTTAGGCATTTCGACACATACAAGGCAACATCTTTCTTAAAACTAGGCCACCAGAACTTAGTACGAAGGTCCTTGTACATTTTATCAGCACCAGGATGGATAGAATATCGAGACTTATGAGATTCGTCCATCACTAAAGTGCGAAGATCGTTTTGTTTCGGAATCCACAAACGATCCTTGAAATAGAGTAGACCATCGTCCTTCGCTTCGAGTTTAAGCTCAAGCTGATATGGTAATTCCTTACCTATCAAATTTTGTGAAACACAAAATTGCTGAGCTTGAAGAACACGAGTTTGAAGATCAGATAGAGTTCGAACAGAATGAAGCTTGACTCGTTCCTTTCGACTAAGCGCATCGGCTACGACATTCGCCTTACCAGGATGGTAGCGAATCTCACAATCATAGTCGTTTAAGAGTTCAACCCAACGACGTTGCCTCATGTTGAGCTCTTTCTGATTAAGAATATGCTGGAGACTTTTGTGGTCTGTAAAAACCACACATTTCGTTCCATAGAGGTAGTGTCTCCAGATTTTGAGAGCAAAAACCACAGCACCCAACTCAAGAGCATGAGTGGTGTAGTTCTTCTCGTGAACTTTCAATTGTCTAGATGCATATGCAATAACTTTACCTTGTTGCATAAGAACACAACCAAGGCCTAAGTTGGACGCATCACAGTAGACAACGAAATCATCGTTTCCCTCGGGCAAAGATAAAACAGGAGCATTACAGAGCTTCCGTTTCAGCATTTGGAACGCTTCTTCTTGCTTGGGTCCCCACTCAAAAGGCTTATTCTTTTGAGTCAAAGCAGTGAGTGGAACCGCAATCTTTGAGAAATTATAAATGAATCGACGATAATATCCAGCGAGACCAAGAAAAGAACGAATTTCTGTAGGTGTCGTTGGTGTATTCCAATCCTTGATCGCAACAATCTTGGATGGATCCACATGAATACCTTGCTCGTTGACAATATGTCCCAAAAACTGAACTTCTTTAAGCCAAAATTCACACTTGGAGAATTTAGCAAAAAGTTGTTCCTTCTTAAGGAGTTCCAATGTCAAACGGAGGTGTTGCTCGTGATCGGCTCGAGACTTTGAATAAATAAGGATATCGTCGATGAACACAATGATGAACTTGTCTAAATAAGGTTTACAGACCCTATTCATTAAGTCCATGAAGATAGCTGGGGCATTTGTCAAACCAAAAGGCATGACAGTAAATTCGTAATGCCCATATCTTGTTCGGAAAGCAGTTTTGGGAATATCTTCTTCAAATACACGAAGTTGATGATACCCAGAACGCAGATCGATCTTGGATATCGATTCTTGATGGTAAGCTTATTAAGCTCACGATAATCGATACACATTCGAAAAGATCCATCTTTCTTTTTCACAAAGAGGACAGGAGCGCCCCAAGGTGAATAACTCGGATGGATGAATCCTTTATCAGATAACTCTTGAAGCTGTTTCGATAACTCTTGCATCTCGGATGGTGCAAGACGATAAGGTGCTTTCGCAATCGGGTTGGCATTGGGTACAAGATCAATATGAAACTCGACTTGACGAACTGGAGGCAAACCAGGCAGTTCATCAGGAAACACCTCTGGATAATCCCGAACAATCGGAATATCCTGAATACTCTTGCTCTTGCCTTTCTCCTCGGTGACATGTGCCAGAAACACAACATATCCCTTTCGTATGTAACTTTGGGCTTTCGTACACGACATGAGTTTCAATCCGCCAGTTGGTTTCTCGCCACGAACTTCCAGAACATCGCCAGATGAAAGAGGAATACGAATGATCTTATCGAAACAAACCACCTCAGCATGGTGTTTGGTTAACCAATCCATCCCCACGATAATGTCGAAACTCCCAAGTTGCATCGGTACGAGGTCAATGGGATAAAGATGGTTATCGAGGTTCAATTGACAACCATGAATAACAGAATCGAGAACAAGAGGTTTACCAGTAGCAACTTCAACAGATAAGGGTTTCCTCAGTTTAGTTCTAGGTATCGCAAGTAAAGGCTCAAAGGATAACGAAACAAAACTCCTATCGGCACCAGAATCGAAAAGAACAGATGCAAGTTGATTATTAACAAGGAACGTACCGTTAATAACCTCGTTGTCCGCCCTTGCCTTGTTCGCATTCAGATTGAATGCTCGTCCCCGAGCGGGATTCATATTCGCTATCGCGTTCGGGTTCGCATTCGCATTTACCAACCTCGGGCAGTTGTTGCGGAAATGACCCATTTCTCCGCAATTAAAACACGAACCAGGTGGGAATCTCGCAGCATTCCCTTGAGCTTGTGCTGGAACCTGAGCAGCTTGATTTTGGCCAAAACGAAAAATGTTGGCCAAATGCCTAAGTTGTCACACCCTGTCTTTTGCGGAAGCGTATGATGTGTGACTAGCTTGTTATCATTGCATTCAATCGTAATAAACAACTACATGGTCAAAACGATGTTCATCCATTCATGAAAATTTGAGTATTACAAACACTTGTTATTTAAGTTTTCAAAACACGACCTTTGACAAGGTTACAATTCAACAAGAGTGGATGACATCAAAAATTTTAGTCTACTTCTAGTTACGACACTTGCGCCCAAGATCCATCCTGTCACCTGAAATACATGTAATTTTGGAAAACATCAACATAAAGTTGAGCGAGTTCATGCGTTTTTGTATTTCACGTTTGTATACTTTGTATGAAAACATAGTGTGTGTCATGTATAATTCAAGTTTTTCTTGAGTACCCCACGTACTCAAGTATAATTCCCGTTTTCTTGAGTACCCCACGTACTCAAGTATCATTCAAGTTTTCTTGAGTACCCCACGTACTTCAAGTATAAATCAAGTTTTCTTGAGTACCCCACATATTAAATGATTGTTTATACAAGGACATTAAGGCACGTGAGGACATAGGGAGCATTAGTATATTCTCCTTCAAGGCATGTGAGGATATAGGGAGCATTAGTGTTTTCTCCCTCAAGGCATGTGAGGACATAGGGAGCATTAGTATTTTCTCCCTCCAGGCATGTGAGAATATAGGAAGCATTAGTATTGGCTCCTTTAACTGTGTCGATTACCCTCGACTGTGTCGATTAACCTCGACTGTGTCAATTTCCCTTGACTGCGTCGATTACCCTCGACTGTGTCGATTAACCTCGTCTGCTTCGATTTCCCTCGACTGGGACACCGAAGCACTCAAGAGGTCACATAAGGACCATGAGTGGGGCTCGGCCGTACCCGTTAGATCTAACCCTCGTCCCTAATTAAGTATTAATGACATCTCAATATCTAGTTTAAGCTCACATGATCTAGTATTTTCTAGGCATTTCTTAAAGCACATCATACTCGGTACTCATTCTCACCAAGAGTGCTTCTCGTATTTTTGTATTCTCTAATCATATTGCACTCGGTACTCGTTCTCACCAAGAGTGCTTCTCGTATTTTTACCATTTGTAAAAATTGTAATATGTGTAACATGTATTTCACCCCCGAGAGTTATAAAACCAAAAACAGTTAAAGAAAAGGGGGAGCATGAATTCACAACTTTGCGTTCCTTGCGTCGTAAACTTCACCGGATTTTGCTCATAGAGCGTCGTGACCTAAACGTGTTTTATTATCGTTAGTCACTAGACTTGTAACGCACAAGTACAAGTCACTATCTTTTATGTATGTATTTTTGTGTTAAAAATAATTTATATTTTTAACTAAGTGCCTTGTTTATATCATTTTCTTTAACATATAACACGTTAGATCGTTCTCAAATAACCTACCCGACATTTAGACACGCAAATTACTACTTATGTCGTTTCAGCTTTAATATATATGAACTGGGCTGTTTTCGGACATTTAAATAAAATGGTTAACTTATTCCAAAAATTCCCAAATTTTTACATAACGTCTTAAATGATCCAAAAAATATTGTGTAAAAATATCGGGGTCTAGTTCTTTACCAATATTTTATAAGAATTTATTTTCAGGACTGCAATCAGATTTGTCGCTTTCTGATTGCAGTTTATGAAATAATTCATTAAAAATTCATCGTGAGTCCGATTTACGAAATTCTAGTGGGTGAATTACAAATACATCAGTGGTCAACTATGGTATAAATTTCGTGATCAGACTCCACACATAATACAAGTTATGACAGAAAACACGACGCACATTTTCAGCAGCAAAAATGCAGCTCTAGCTGCTGTTACGAAAAGACACTTTAAAAATAGTAAACGGAGTCCACAAATTATGATTCCAGGGCCATTAGAACCGTATTTCATAATACATGAACCTAGACTTTAGAAAATACATTTTTCGTTTTGTTAAGTCCTGTTACAGCCAGTTAAAGTCGGCTGGAAATACAACTCAGCATGCTGTTTTTAGTTTAAAGGTTATTAAAACGCACACATACGATCACCATTTGTCCTAATAACGATTTATATCGTAACATATATTATTTACAGCCGATTAGTGTTTGTATTACTCAAATTTATCATGTTTTACACATATATCTTCTCTTTATCCACCTTTTAACATATCATGTCCAACATTTGTTCATGATCTTTAAAGTTTCTTAACTTTTATCATTCTTATCATCTATTAACCAACAAAATCATGAACAAGATGAAGATCTAAGGTACTTACTACTAGCACAAGGCTAGGGGAGTTCGAGTGAAGAAAAGTGGTGGTTAAAAGAAGATGGGAGTGGTCCTTCAACTTCCGAAAGCACCGAGCTTCCTTATACGGCTTCTAGCATCCTTGAGTATGTGTAAAATGGTTGAAGCAAGTTTGAATGATGATGATAGTGGTGTGGTTTGGGTTCAGCCGAAGCCAAGGAGAGAGAGAGGATAGGAAGTTTTGTGTTGAAGTTGTGAATGAGATTGGAAGTTAGAACTTGATGGGTTTACTTATAATCCATCTCAAAGCTTTAACCTATGTGCAATATGTTTCAAAAGGACTAGGCAAGATCACTTAAATAATTCAAATAAAATCATGGGGGTGTTCTTTGTGTCATAACCGGTTGGGGGGGGGGGGGGTTGGTTTAGTTGGATTTCAATTGTCTTGTTACCAATCTAGTTAGATATCAAGTGTTTAGTTAGTGGGTTTTGGTGTGTTATTAATTATATAGTGTGTTAGGGTGTTCGGGGGCCCTAACTAGCTTAGAAAAATAAAAACATTGCTTCTAGCAATATTTTGGTGTTCCGGGTAATGTCCGGTTGTTCGGTCAGATACCGATTCGTTAAAGTGCTAAATTACACTTTTTAGTGTCTTTTAAGTGTCCTTTTATAACACTTTCAATTCCCGACACTCAGGGAAGTATTCTGGATGATAAATCATAATTTCTGCATAATATTTATGTGCTAAAAGCTGATTTATGGCTGAATTATATATAATTCTGCACTTAAAGCGCGTTTCGGGTGCTTTTTAGTGCTTATTTTTTCTTCCGGAGAGTATATATATTAAACCCTTGTATGTACTCTCGGGTTTTAATGTATTCTTGTCGTTGGACCTACACCTAGGCTCCAATTCTAATGTCTGACTGCTTTCTGCAGTTCTGTTGACACGATGTGTCTTACCGGTGAGTTTACTAATATTTTTGACGCAACGCTATCATAAGGTAATACTTGTAGCATATATCATGCACGAATTCACTTGCATGGAATTCAGAAATTTTATTTGTCTAGTAAACCAGATCATGCACAGTCATTTAAGCACAAATTACTGTTCATTTCGTGTACGGAATGTACGGAAAAGTGACGGTTGTCATAGTCTCCCCCCGTTAAAAGAATTTCGTCCTGAAATTCAAGCGATGCCATCGGTCGTAGGGGAGTTGTGAAACCAATATGGTCACTTAGATTCATGATTTGTCTTTATGTTCCCATGAAATCTCTGGGTCATGTCATGAATTCTATCGTAATCAAGTAAGTCGATCATGACTTTTCTGTGTCTTGTGGACTCTTGGTCCTTAACCTCAACAGGTTTCTATAGTATTGCGGACTCTTGGTCCAAAACCTCAACAGGTTTCTATAGTATCACGGACTCTTGGTACAAAACCTCAACTTGTTTCTATAGTATCACGGACTCTTGGTCCAAAACCTCAACAGGTTTCTATAGTATCACGGACTCTTGGTCCAAAACCTCAACAGGTTTCTATAGTATCACGGACTCTTGGTCAAAAACCTCAACAGGTTTCTATAGTATCACGGACTCTTGGTCCAAAACCTCAACAGGTTTCTATAGTATTACGGACTCTTGGTCCAAAACCTCAACAGGTTTCTATAGTATTTCTTGTCGTTTGTTTTGACGTGAATCTTATTTGTGGGAACAACGACTGTTCCTTAAGTCAGACTCCTCTTCAGACTAGACACATGAATGTGTCGCGATCACTACTGATCTTTTTCTAGGAGCTTCATCTTGTGAGCAATGGTTCTGATCCCTACACCGGGGATTCAACCTTTTCGTTTTCCAAAACACACTACGCCTTCTCTAGGCGAGGCTCTCATTTTAGTCATACTTCATGTCTCAAATTCTTACGATTTCTGCCGCTCATCGGCGTAATCTTTCTGTATTCTGCGGGCTGTCCTGATATGATCACATATCTGAACGATCTTGCCTCTAGTTTTCCTGGACCAACTCGGGCCAGTAGATTGTTTATCTCCGGTCTCCGTTCCACATGACGGGAATTGACTCATTATGTCACGTCTAAAGCTTTACAAGAAGCGGTTTAGATGGCGGTGTGATAAATACTGTTGTTGGAAGACTCCACTAAGGGCAATTGAGTGTTCCGACTTTTCATTAAACTTTATCACACAAGCACGTATTGTGTTCACACAGTCTGCATCGTTCAGCAGCTCAGTCCGTCTACGTTAACATTCAAGTTCTTACGATCAACGGTGCGCTGCAACCCTTGTGTTCAGTAAAGGTCGTGCAGCG
The DNA here is from genome assembly GCA_030545235.1 of Helianthus tuberosus. NCBI lineage: Eukaryota > Viridiplantae > Streptophyta > Magnoliopsida > Asterales > Asteraceae > Helianthus > Helianthus tuberosus. The sequence continues at coordinate 53,362,123 of CM060426.1, read as the reverse complement.
TTTTCCATTAGGTAGTGACGTCAAGTTTGTGGCGTGCAATCACTGTATGTAGCTCAAGGCTTCTTCTCATGATTCCTTGATCAATGTGCCGCGTATGCAATGTTGTGGTCTCGTTGCATTGACTTACAATCGAGACTTTGTCGAGAAGCGTCACTTATTTGCAATTCTAGCTCCTTAGCTCTGGGTTGCAAGGTTGGCATGAATCTCGTTCTTATGCACCATGCATCTTAAAGTTCTCATTTCGCGAATTCAAAATCCGCTTTTCGTCATCTTAGCACATAATTGTTCTTTCTCTAGAGGTTGCAAGTTAAATTGCAGCTGTTGCTTATGACCTTCCTTGGTCGTTGGCCATATAAGCATGTAGTCAATAAGTATGATCGTAATTTATCCAGGCATGGCTTACACGTTCGATTCATGAGGTCCATGAATATTGTCGATGCATGAGTTACGCCAAATGGTACGACAAGGAACTCGTAATGTTCGAAGCGAGTCCTAAAGGTCGTTTTAGGGATATTTCCTTCTTGTATTCACTGTTGGGAACATCCTGTCCTCAAGCCGATCTTGAGTGGTATCTAGTACCTTACGATTTGTCTATTCGTGTTATCCGCCCTTGGCAAAGGACTCTGATTCTCAATTCCTTGGAATTTATTGTAAAATGGGAAATTGTCAGCTTTCCCCTCATGTCCTTAACTAAGGATGTCATGTCCTTAATTCCTTTGTCTAGCAGCTCTGGCAGTTACCTCGGAGGCTCATGCTTCGCAGACGAAGCTAGTCGGTAAGGCGTCATTCGACACTGGTACCGCTCCTGGCACGAGGGCTATCCCAAGCTCCTCTTGGCGCTGTGGAGGTATTCCTGACAAGTCTTCAGAAAAGGCTACTGGAACTTCTTCCATAACGGGGATGTTCTCAGGCTCTATACTTGGATATCCAATCCATGCTGACTATCATATTATGACTTCGCAAGTCAATGGTAACAGAAGGTTCCGACCTTCTGAGTCCCCAAATGCAATCCTTAATTGCCTCGACTGTTTAAACTAGCCTTCTATATGCCCATTTCTAAAGAATACGGGACGTCTATTCTACTTGGAACTAGGCCAAGTTGTTTCTTAGGTTTTAAGCATGCAAGGTTAAAATTGATGCCAGTATTAATGAAAAGTAGATGCATAGGGTTGGTTAATAGGGGATGTACCCGTAATCGCATCTGGATCCTGGCGTGCTTCACGAGTTTCGATCGTGAAAACCCTTCCTTGCTTGCTTCTTCCTAGGGCAATCTTTCCTAGTGTGCCCTGCTTCACCACATTTGTAGCAGCCTGGTATTCTCTTATTCCTTCCATCTGGGTCCTTCGCCCAACAGGCGTCCTTGCTGTGCCCTTCTTTTCCACACTTTCCACACCTAGGCTTCAGACATCGACCTTTATGGTGAAAAGTGCATTCCTCGCACCTCGGCTTAGCTCCCGAGTAAATCTTATCACCAACCTTATTAGTGGTTCCAGAAGCTTCCCTGTCATGCGGAGGTTTCACTTTCTTTCTTTTGTTTGCTTTAGAGCTTCCATAGCTGGCTTGGGTGCTTATCTTTAGGTTCGAAGACTTCCTCTTCTTATTGCCTGATGACTCCACATGAGTCTCTTTCTTGTTATCCTCGGGTTCCGAAAATTTTCCCGCACGTAGAGCTTCTTCAGTAAGTTTAACGCTTAAATCGATAGCCTCTGCGATGGTTGGAGGCCTTGAGGTAGTAACCAAGCTCCTAATTTGAGGTGCAAGTCCCCAAATGAATCGTTCAATCCTTTTGAATTCCGGTTTGACTAAGTAGGGGACGACTCTAGACAAGTCGTGAAATCGCTGGACGTATTCAGGAATCTTTGGTCCATCCATTTTCAAATTCCAGAACTCCACCTTAAGCTTCTGGATTTCAGCCCTAGAACAGTATTTCTTTTCCATCATTTCCTTGAGCTCGTCCCAGCTTAGTGCATAAGCAGCATCTGCACCAAGGGTTTGAACCTGAAGGTTCCACCAGGAGAGTGCGCCATCTACGAATAACCCTGAGATATAGGTAACACTCTGTTGGGGTGAACCGTTACTCATCCTTAGAACTGAGTCAGTCTTTTCTGCCCAACGAACAAATGCAACGGCACCTCTTGTGCCATCAAAATTTAATGGTTTGCAGTCCAGGAATTGTTTATAGGTGCAGCCAGTTGGAGGGTTATTTCTGGTAGTGCCACCGCTGTGTTCGGAGCGGAGGGCTTCATATCGAGCAATTGCCTGTGAGATTCGCTCTTGAAGCTCAGCTTCTGTTCTTGGCAATGTACTGGTGTTTATGTCTCGTCTGGACGTCATTCCTTTTCTGCTAAGAGTATGGGATGGGTTAGAAAACATTCCATAATTGTCTATGAGGTACATAGTACCATGAGCCATCATGATATCACCCAATTTCACATGTATATATACTCAATGTATGAGCGAGGAAATAACTTCTGAGCCATCACATAGGCTTGCCAACTTGGCTTATTGTTTGTAATAGAATGAACTCGAGGCTACATCGCCTTGGTCATTCAAGTTTTAGTTATTTCCTGCTACATTAGTTTTCTTAGGTCTTTAGCTTTACTGGTGCGTATATTTTCCCTTAGATGGGGTTTTTCGTGTAGAGGTGATAGAGAGTGTATCGTCACTGATTTCTTTCTGAATGTTACTCATCTTCACTTGCTTTAATGTTGTTTTCTCAACGTCTCGTATACAGGTAGACACGGAGTAGGCAAGACAGGTTTCCTACTTTATAAAGTGCTAAAGCACTGATCTATGTGTTGTTCTACCAGAGGAAGGTGAGGACACCTATAGATTAATTTTGTGCGATTTTTATTAGCTTGACCCGCAGAGTCCACCAGGATTTCTGTGCACTACAAGTCGTTATTACGTGGGCCCCCGTAATAATAAATTGTCTTGCACAGTTACCCCAAATTTTCTCTCGTCCAAGCAGATGATCAATCAAGGAGGGGACACTACTGTCCTTATACCTCTTGTCATGGAAAGGACCATTGCAGTGGTCCACGCGCTAACACTTGTTGTTGTTATGCGCGAATAGGCACGATGATTAGATGAAGTAGGAATAAAGAGGATTCCCAGTAGTTGGAGGGGCACCTTCGTGATGAATACTTCATCTTCCTTCTCTGGTCAAGTATGTCGTCAATCTTGCTTCACATAAGCCGCAGGGATCTCGTCCCGTTGATTAAGAATTTGTTCAAGGTTGCCGCCTCTGCCTCGTCATCATCACCGTAGTTAGGCACCTTCACGATCGAGAGGGAAGAGCAGCCATCTCCTACGGAAGCAAGCTCAGCATCTTGTTTGGTAATCACTCCCAGCCATGAGCTTTGCAAAGGACACGAGGTCGGTAGCTTCATCGTGCGAGTCACGTACAGTAATAGGAGTCGGAGTTGAAAGTATCTTATTCACGTCAATAATCATTCCGTACACTTATTTGTATGTATGTATATCAATGACAAATATGCTACTTAGCATAAACAAGCAATTTGATGCATTATATCACGTATAACTCTCGTTTTTGGGGGGTCATTTTGTTTTTGCAAAGTCTAACTCGTGTAGACTATGCTTTGGTTAGCACCTTATTTTAAAGGTATTCCTCACTAATGTCCTTGCCTTGTCTCTTTTTGAAAAGTGTTTGACTCGTGGATCTTGGCGTTTTCGTGAATGCAATGAAAACCTTTTTGTAAATTGTTTTCGTGAGAGAACTCTAGTGATTGTAGTCTAGACTCGAGAAAGAATCCTAGTTCACTACAATCGAAGCTCTGATACCAAACTGTCACACCCTGTCTTTTGCGGAAGCGTATGATGTGCGACTAGCTTGTTATCATTGCATTCAATCGTAATAAACAACTACATGGTCAAAACGATGTTCATCCATTCATGAAAATTTGAGTATTACAAACACTTGTTATTTAAGTTTTCAAAACACGACCTTTGACAAGGTTACAATTCAACAAGAGTGGATGACATCTAAACTTGTAGTCTACTTCTAGTTACGACACTTGCGCCCAAGATCCATCCTGTCACCTGAAATACATCTAATTTTGGAAAACATCAACATAAAGTTGAGCGAGTTCATGCGTTTTTGTATTTCACGTTTGTATACTTTGTTTGAAAACATAGTGTGTGTCATGTATAATTCAAGTTTTTCTTGAGTACCCCACGTACTCAAGTATAATTCCCGTTTTCTTGAGTACCCCACGTACTCAAGTATCATTCAAGTTTTCTTGAGTACCCCACGTACTTCAAGTATAAATCAAGTTTTCTTGAGTACCCCACGTATTAAATGATTGTTTATACAAGGACATTAAGGCACGTGAGGACATAGGGAGCATTAGTATATTCTCCTTCAAGGCATGTGAGGATATAGGGAGCATTAGTGTTTTCTCCCTCAAGGCATGTGAGGACATAGGGAGCATTAGTATTTTCTCCCTCCAGGCATGTGAGAATATAGGAAGCATTAGTATTGGCTCCTTTAACTGTGTCGATTACCCTCGACTGTGTCGATTAACCTCGACTGTGTCGATTAACCTCGACTGTGTCAATTTCCCTCGACTGTGTCGATTACCCTCGACTGTGTCGATTAACCTCGACTGCGTCGATTTCCCTCGACTGGGACACCGAAGCACTCAAGAGGTCACATAAGGACCATGAGTGAGGCTCGGCCGTACCCGTTAGATCTAACCCTCGTCCCTAATTAAGTATTAATGGCATCTCAATATCTAGTTTAAGCTCACATGATCTAGTATTTTCTAGGCATTTCTTAAAGCACATCATACTCGGTACTCATTCTCACCAAGAGTGCTTCTCGTATTTTTGTATTCTCTAATCATATTGCACTCGGTACTCGTTCTCACCAAGTGCGCTTCTCGTATTTTTCCCATTTGTAAAAATTGTAATATGTGTAACATGTATTTCACCCCCGAGAGTTATAAAACCAAAAACAGTTAAAGAAAAGGGGGAGCATGATCTCACAACTTTGCGTTCCTTGCGTCGTAAACTTCACCGGATTTTGCTCATAGAGCGTCGTGACCTAAACGTGTTTTATTATCGTTAGTCACTAGACTTGTAACGCACAAGTACAAGTCACTATCTTTTATGTATGTATTTTTGTGTTAAAAATAATTTATATTTTTAACTAAGTGCCTTGTTTATATCATTTTCTTTAACATATAACACGTTAGATCGTTCTCAAATAACCTACCCGACATTTAGACACGCAAATTACTACTTATGTCGTTTCAGCTTTAATATATATGAACTGGGCTGTTTTCGGACATTTAAATAAAATGGTTAACTTATTTCAAAAATTCCCAAATTTTTACATAACGTCTAAAATGATCCAAAAATTATTGTGTAAAAATATCAGGGTCCAGTTCATTACCAATATTTTATAAGAATTTATTTTCCGGACTGCAATCAGATTTGCCGCTTTCTGATTGCAGTTTACGAAATAATTCATTAAAAATTCATCGTGAGTCCGATTTACGAAATTCCAGTGGGTGAATTACAAATACATCAGTGGACAACAATGGTATAAATTTCGTGATCAGACTCCACACAGAATATAAGTTATGACAGAAAACACGACGCACATTTTCGGCAACAAAAATGCAGCTCTAGCTGCTGTTACGAAAAGACACTTTAAAAATAGTAAACGAAGTCCAAAAATTATGATTCTGGTGCCATTAGAACCGTATTTCTTAATACATGAATCTAGAGTTTAGAAAATATATTTTTCGTTTTGTTAAGGTCCTGTTACAGCCAGTTAAAGTCGGCTGAAAATACAACTCAGCATGCTTTTTTAGTTTAAAGGTTATTAAAACGCACACATACGATCACTATTTGTCCTAATAACGATTTATATCGTAACATATATTATTTACAGCCGATTAGTGTTTGTATTACTCAGATTTATCATGTTTTACACATATATCTTCTCTTTATCCACCTTTTAACACATCATGTTCAACATTTGTTCATGATCTTTAAAGTTTCTTAACTTTTATCTTTCTTATCATCTATTAACCAACAAAATCATGAACAAGATGAAGATCTAAGGCACTTACTACTAGCACAAGGCTAGGGGAGTTCGAGTGAAGAAAAGTGGTGGTTAAAAGAAGATGGGAGTGGTCCTTCAACTTCCGAAAGCACCGAGCTTCCTTATACGACTTCTAGCATCCTTGAGTATGTGTAAAATGGTTGAAGCAAGTTTGAATGATGATGATAGTGGTGTGGTTTGGGTTCAGCCGAAGCCAAGGAGAGAGAGGAGAGGAAGTTTTGTGTTGAAGTTGTGAATGAGATTGGAAGTTAGAACTTGATGGGTTTACTTATAAACCATCTCAAAGCTTTAACCTATGTGCAATATGTTTCAAAAGGACTAGGCAAGATCACTTAAATAATTCAAATAAAATCATGGGGGTGTTCTTTGTGTCATAACCGGTTGGGGGGGGGGGGGTTGGTTTAGTTGGATTTCAATTGTCTTGTTACCAATTTAGTTAGATATCAAGTGTTTAGTTAGTGGGTTTTGGTGTGTTATTAATTATATAGTGTGTTAGGGTGTTCGGGGGCCCTAACTAGCTTAGAAAAATAAAAACATTGCTTCTAGCAATATTTTGGTGTTCCGGGTAATGTCCGGTTGTTCGGTCAGATACCGATTCGTTAAAGCGCTAAATTACACTTTTTAGTGTCTTTTAAGTGTCCTTTTATAACACTTTCAATTCCCGACACTCAGGGAAGTATTCTGGATGATAAATCATAATTTCTGCATAATATTTATGTGCTAAAAGCTGATTTATGGCTGAATTATATATAATTCTGCACTTAAAGAGCGTTTCGGGTGCTTTTTAGTGCTTATTTTTTCTTCCGGAGAGTATATATATTAAACCCTTGTATGTACTCTCGGGTTTTAATGTATTCTTGTCGTTGGACCTACACCTAGGCTCCAATTCTAATGTCTGACTGCTTTCTGCAGTTCTGTTGACACGATGTGTCTTACCGGTGAGTTTACTAATATTTTTGACGCAACGCTATCATAAGGTAATACTTGTAGCATATATCATGCATGAATTCACTTGCATGGAATTCAGAAATTTTATTTGTCTGGTAAACCAGATCATGCACAGTCATTTAAGCACAAATTACTGTTCATTTCGTGTACGGAATGTACGGAAAAGTGACGGTTGTCACATAAGTCTACCACACGTAGCACACTGTTTATAGGCCTGTTGGGCAACATGATGACCGTTACATCGAGCACAGTGGGGTGCGGTACCAGCATTTGCTTTCTTTGCAGGAGGTTGAGTCGGTGGGTTCTGAGCAGCTTGTGCTGTAACAGCAAAGTTCTGGGAAGCCTTGCGCTTCCTTGACTTTTTAGAAGACTCACCCTGCTTCTTTCCCTTACCCTTTTCCTTGTCAGAATCGGTCGACTTCTTTTTATCACCCTTGCGGGTGAGTTTACCCTTCCTAACTTGGGACTCAGTCAGGGTAGCCGATAACTCGATCGCATGACGGATGGTAGTAGGATTAACACCGGTCACAATATCCTGAATGGAATCGGGTAAACCATCGATATATCTCTCGATTGCTTTCTCCAGTGGGGTAACCATAGTGGGACACAACAAACTAAGCTCCTCAAATCGATCCGTATAAGCACGGTGTTCTCCCCCGACTTGTTTCAAATCATCGAATTCTCGTTCCAAAGCTCGAATCTCGTGACGGGGACAGAACTCTCTCATCATGAGAGCTCGGAGCTCTTCCCAAGTTTGTGCTAATGCCACTTCGGCACCCCTATCACGCATCACTCCGTTCGACCATGTAAGAGCTCGCTTCTCAAACACCCTTGAAGCAAATTCAACCTTACGCGCATTCGGACACTCCACATGTCTAAATTTGCTCTAGATACTCTTAAACCACTGCAGGAGTGCAGTTGCTCCTTGTGACCCAGAAAACTTAAGCGGCTTCGCGGAATAGAAATTTTTGAAATTACACGGTGCATTATTGTTGTTATTATTGTTGTTGTATAACTCGTGGATTTGGGTCACAACGCCTGGAAGTACACCAGCCATTTGCTGAGAGACAAGGGCTGCGACTTCTTCAGCAGTAAAAGTTTGAGCATTGCATCGAGGAGGCATTGTCTAAAAAGGAGACATGGGAAACGAGTGAGGTTGATAATTGGAGAAACAAAGAAGGCATTGACAACATCGACAAAACACAAGGAGTGCGATCATTTGTTCGTTACCTCAAACAAACAAACGACACGCAGTGACTAATCAAAGTAAATGGGTCATAATAATGTATCACTGAAGACATGCTCGCCTATAAGTGAACACTCACCCCAAGAGTTCCCAGGTAAGAGTGACTGGTCCGATACTGCGGATTTGTACGAACACTCTAGCCTTAGACAGAAAACTCAGGGTACAGGCATTCACTCTTCCAGTTTGCACGTGTTCACATTATTTAGACCCAAACTTTGACAAGATTTTGAAAATTCAGAGGGCATAAAGCCGAAAATGAATCAAACTGAAAGGGTTTAAAACCTTACAATCAATTATCCAAGAGTGGACGATTAATTTTCGAAGCGGATTTGTTATTGTGTTCTCGTTGTGGTTATCACCTAAGGATAGGTGACGGTATTGTTTTAAAATCTAAACACAAGTAAACTTGCGTTGGGGTCCTAGAAAGTTATAGTCTAGGTCAAAGCATTACTAATAACCTAATTTCTTATAACCATTGGCTCTGATACCAACTCTTCTGTCACACCCCGACCACGTTAAAACAACAAACCGTGGCGGAAACGTCGGGGAGTGTTGTAACAGAATCATCGTTTCAACAACCATGGTAATTAAAAGTTTCGTTTTATTGATTCATTGAGTAATTTACATTGTCTTAAAACCAAACAACAAATTAAACATCGTATAGTATCGTTTTTATGTCACTAAGGCCACGTCCAGATCCTAAGTGAACATGCTCCCTAGCAATCATCACGCAACATCACCTGAAACATATGTAAAAATAAAGTCAGCAAAGAAATGCTGGCGAGCACATAGGTTTTGTGAGAGTATCGGAATTATGGCTCGTTTATGTATATGTTGCAATACCTCGAAAACCTTGTTTTGAATAGTATGTAATATTACAACATGATTAACCAACTCAAATCAAGAAGGTTATAATTTATAAAATCTCGTAGCCATGATTCCTAACTCAAAGACTTTTGTTTTAGTAAACCAATTCGTAAAACATCTCGTTAAAACTCGTTAATAAAACTCGTATGGTTTATATCATTTCGAAAACCTCGTTGTGTGACATAGTTTCAAATCGTTTCCCAAGTGAACTAAATAATGACATGAAATGTAATATGATAAAAGCACTTATATATAAGATGTACCAGCGACGTATCTACCATGCTTCTATCATGTTACACCCATCCCATTACCTAATCACAACCCAAACCAATTGTTCGTTCAAATCGTTTTATCTCGTTTAAGTCGTTCCAAATCATTTTAACTCGTCCCAAAATCGTATTCGTTTTAATTGTGAAACTACTTTTGGTCGCCTCGTTAATAACATTCAAACCTTCGTGACTCGACTACCTCGTTTATCATATTAACAAACCACCAAAGGGTAAGTTAACAATCATCAGATTCGGTCGTTACCTACATAACCCCCACACATAACCATGGGTGTAGTCTGATAACGGGATTTTTCAGATCCTATAGTACCATAACCTAATACTGGTCGGTTTGATCAATGCTAATGAATGTCATTCGTTATATAGTTACAACCAACAAGTTTCGTTCACATTATCCAAATCGTATTTAGTTTAATATAAACCATCTTAATCGTTTTTGAAATCATCGTTTAAACCTTGAAATCACTTTGTACATATGAATCACCCCAAAACAATTGAAAACAGTAAAATAGGGGAACTATGTACTCACATTGAATGATGGGGTATCCTAGATCTAAAGAACTTAGCGAAGCTCAGACAAACCAAGGAAATTCAAGTAGTACCTAGTAATCGAAATCACTAGTAAATAAATCGACACCTAAATCGGAAGATCGGATAGAATGAGGTCTTGTAAACCAAATGAGTGTGGAACTCATGTGATATGGTTTAACAAAGCCTACATTCTAAATTGGAACCTAACCTAAGTGCTTTTGACCCGTTACGACCCATTAAGGTAGCTTATGCTACTTTAACGCGTCGTTCGTGCAAAACTATGTTCAGATGGTTCTATGTGCTATGTCAAGTCTTAAATGCCCAATAATACCTAAACATGTTACTAAATTAGATTATATGTCAAAAACATGTTCACATATGTAAAATACGGATTTATGTTTCAAAAGGGCGTTTTGGTCATTTCTTATGGGCATACAAGCTACTTAACAAATAACTAACCAATCGTATGTGATCATAAGGTATAACCTCAGTGGTTATTCCCTATGCAACTATGATCACTAATCAAGCTTGGTCAGATCCTAATGATCGACTAAACGGGTCGGGTTTGAAAGTCTAAGCGGTTGTTTAGACCGCTTAACTTACGACCTTAAACAAGCACTAAACTAATAGTGACGAGTTAAACATGTCAAAACATGTTTAATCTACTTAGAAAACTGATTTGGTATCAAAACAATGGGTTTTGATACCCGGAAATAGTTCCGTTGCAAAATGCGTGCTAAAACGCATTTTGACCGAAACTTTGACTTGTCACTACGCCTAGTTAACATGGTAATCAGTAGGTATAATCACTAAGGATTATAACCATCGTGATTACAATCACGTTGCAAAGTTCAATTGAACTTTGACTTGACCAATTGATGGTCAAAACCGAAAGTCAAACTGTTGGCCAAACTGTTTGACTTTCTGCTTAAACATAAAGAATAAGCATGAAAGAATACTTACAAAGGGTCCTAGCTATCTTTTCTACAAAGAATAATCAGATTAGAAAGCTCCAAACACTTGGGAGAGAGCTCCAAATCAGATGTAGAGAAGAGAATGAGGAAATGAGCAATGAATGAAGAAGAGAGCTTGGCTATTTATAGTTTTTGCAAAACCATTAAGATCATTTCTTGGTAAGGAGGGAATGATCTTAGCCATACAATTGTTAGGAGCTGATTAGAAGCCTTGGGGAGGTGTTAACTTGGTCCCCAAAACATGAAAATTGCGTACAAGGGCCTCAAGAATGAGCTGGGAATCTGCTGTGAAGTTTCTGCAAATTCTGATGTGATGGGGACTGCTTACGGACCGTAAGCTTGTGGTCCATACGGTCCGTAAGGACCTTGCAGACCAGCAACTTTCAAAAATGGCAGATTTAGTCCCTGAAGTCCCAAACTTGATTTTCGATGCATTTTTGGCAAGTTTAAGACCCGTTAACCCCATTTCAAAGCTCTAAAATAAAGTTAAAGTATAGGGAACTTAAAATAAGCTCAAAAATATCTCGGATGTCGGCTCGTTTGGTCGTACGGTTGCGTTGTTTGGTTAATTACGACGAAAGTCGTAACGAACGCAAAAACGATCCAAATTAAGCGACGAATAGAATTTTTGCATGCCGATCACTAAAATAAAATATTTTAGTGTGTGCAAAAATTTTGGGTGTCCAGATGTGGTCAGAACGTAAGATATGCACGAAAATGCAAACTTACACCGTTTTTGACACTTTTCGTCCCTGTAAGATCAAATAAGCATGTTTTCGCACACCGAACCTATCAAAGCTTATTTCTAAGCTATGTTTAGCTTATGATCAAGTTCCAGACTCTTCGATATCATACGAATCGGTATAGTTTCGCAGTTTGACACAAATAGTCTCTGCGATCAAATAGACTTGTTTTCAACACACCAAACCATCCAAAACTTATTTCTAAGTTATGTAAAGGTTATTTTAGGTATGTTAAGCCTATGTCACTATTCCGGAGTGTTTATCACGTTAAATTGACTGCGTTTACGCACCATTTTGTGTATAACTTTCCAGAAAGCGATTTAAAGCTTGAAATCGGAATCGAATCAAATCGTAAAATCATCAAATACAAATACACATATAATAACACCACAACACATTGTTTTATTGATAATTAACATTGCTTTGCATTGTTCATCGATTAAAGAGCACAGTTGTCACAGAGGTGGAGACCTTCTTATATAGGAGACATGGGCAATCCTAACCTCAATGGGCCATGCCTAGTTAGGGGTTGTCTCTATAAGCCCACAACCTAGTGTAGTATAAAGTATAATGCGCTGGGCTTCGCGGGTTAGTACGCAACAATAATAATATTAATATACAAGGTGATACATAATGTATAACCATTTAAGTCAGGTCAAGTAGCTTACCTCTACAATCATCATTATCAAATAAGTTTAAAAGAAATAAAAGTTTTATACCTTTCAAGAACAAAAGTGGGTTTTATGATGAGATTATTGATGAAAACAAGCTTGTTCCTCTTTGAAATCACCGTGGAATCACCTTTAAATTTTCAAACCGACTTGAAACTAACTTGAAATAGCCATGATCTTCAAAGAAATGAGTTTGAAAATTTTGAATGTGTGTAAGTGTGTCTTCGGTCGTGAGTTTCAAATGAGAAGAAGAAATGGATTTGTAAAGTTTGATTCTTGAAAATTGGTTTAAGTTAAGTGTAGAAGAAAGGTTGAAATGATTAGTTCTTCCAACACTCCAACACATGACACATAAGGGGTTTGGTGTGCACCTTGTGTGCCACCACCTTAGCCCCCTCTCACACTTTCTCTCTCTTAAATAGATATACATACACATATATATGCAAGAAACTTGTATTTAACTGACTACCGAGTATTTTATTTCGCGTTTTATCTGCGTTTTAAATCGTTTAAAATTATTTTTATCATTCTATAAAAATTAACTCATCATGATATTGCTAAACAATATTTTATTCACCTAGGCTGGCTGCGTTGTCTGCATTTTGCAGTTTACGCGCTGTATTGCGTCGCAAAATTAGAATTTTAACCGTTTTAAGTAATTTTTCTTCACGAATATGATTATAAATAGGATTTTAATTATAACGGAATACTTTTAGGATTTTAACATTATCCGGACAGCCACCGACATTCGTTTCGCATTTCGTTCGTTACGCGATAAGCGATTATCTTATTGTTGCCAACGTAATTTTTAACAAAGTTTGGGTTTATCAATACTTCAAATAACTCATATTAACATCATATTTAATAATTTAGTGCCTTCATATAATCATAACACGTGTCACACTAGTACAGTACAAGCTCAGAATAGCCGGGTGTCACATCAAGTCCTCCGGATTATCAAGTAATGATTAATTATAGAAATAAGTTAAAACTTAATTGGAGTTTTTCCCAAACTAGTGTTTGGGGAAAAATATTTACTAAAATGATGTTCTTTATAAAGTATTTACTAACATGGTGTTTTTCATTTGTTTTGTATTTATCTTTTATTTTCTAACGAGCATATAAGACCCTTTTATATTCTTTTTATTCAGTTAATCTATTATCTATTATTTATTTATTTATTTATTTATTATTATTATTATTATTATTATTATTATTATTATTATTATTATAGTTTTTATGTTTTTTATTTGATCAATTCAATACTATTATTAATATTTTTTCTTAAACAATAAACTGTTACCAATATTTTTTCTTAAAGTTCAAGATGATACAAAAAGAACTTCATATAAGTACTTTTGTTAAAATAAACTTCTATATTGAAAAAACCCCTCAAAATGAAAACTTCTCAAAAAAGTTCGATTACACAACGACAGAGCAATTGAAGATGAACTCACAAAAACAACTTATTTTTGTTTAGGAACTAACGGAAAAGTTTTCACAAAGAAAACTTCATAAAAGGAAGTAAAGATTCAATTTCACAAAGATAAAACAATTCAAGATGAAAACATAAGGAAAACTTAATACTTTTGCTGGAATTCTTCAGTATGGAAAGACCAGAAGTATAATTCAATTATGCCAAAGACAATCTAAAATTATTGTTCTTTCATTTGACCTTATAAGTTATAATTGTATTTTCTGAAATCTAAAAGAGATTAGTTATAATTAGTTGGTACAAAAACCATCATGAATCGATGGAAGAAAAAAAATATTGAATTAATTGAATAAAACCATAAAATGTATGATAAAATAAAAAAATAAAAAATAGATAGTAGATTAACTGAATGAAAAGAATATAAAAGGGTTTTTTATGCCGGTTTGAAAATATAAGATAAATACAAAATAAATGAAAAACACCAAATTAGTAAATACTTTTCAAGTAACACCATTTTGGTAAATACTTTTTACGCCAACACTAATTTGGGAAAAACTCAACTTAATTGCACATTTAGACGAGAAACGTTGGCCTTTCAGTTGAATTGAGCATAACGTGCTCACAGATTGACATGCATGCATGGTCATGTATAATATAATTAAGTTCATAATTTACCTAATAATGTATATGTTATATATCTGTAGGTATAATGTCATGCTTTGTTTGAACGTTAGATTATACTTCCAAAAGTGATTGATGGCTTTTAATTTTATATTTGATTGGTCAAGTTGGTATATATTAACTTCCTTGTGTGCGAAACCTTATCAACTTGTGGGGCTCAACTTAATGGCTAAGAATTTTGAAAGCTCTATGTTGAATAGGATTTTTCTAACATTACTGAATTTCGATCTTGAAATCTTCGAGGATATTTCTTGCTTGAATAAACGTGGTCGCCATTCTGGGGAGGAAACACGCTTTGTGGTTCAGGGTGAAGCGACCTCATAATTTTTTTTAATTCGTATTTTTTAACCTACCATTCCAATGTGGACGCCCTGAAAATTTTATAACTACCATTGCAATGCGAATGGGAGTTTTCGGTATACCTTAGTTATTAGATAGTTTTTGGTATACCTCATTAGATAGATACATCTGGATTCAGTGAAAGGCTACAATTATATGATTGTAATACATTACATGTTTATTTTACTATATGTATCTACATAATAACTGCAATGTTGAAATATTGTTACATAGGTTATGATGATAATAACAATCTTAAAAACAACATATACACAGGGATGACTTAACTACAACATAGAGAGATTTGATCTTCCAAAATACCCTATCTCTTCCATTTCTTTATTGTCTTTCATTGTGTTCAAAAGACTCAACCACAGAAGTTAATTCCTGATCATTATTCTTCAAAAGGATACCACCATTACCATCCATGTTGTGTTTATACTGAATCATGGGGTCTTTATTGATATCCAGCAAATACAAAACTATCACTGTAGCTACTGAACCAACCAACATAGGAATCGGACCAAAAATCCATAGAAGCAAAGTAGCTGCAACGTAAAGTGCTCGCAATCCGACTATCCAGAAGTTGTTTCCTCTTAACACCGCCTTTTGGATGCAATCCACTGGAACATCGCCAGTGGGCATGCTTATGAGGAAACACCCATGCACAAAGTGTCTTGTAGTTTGTACAAAACAAGCAAAGGCCAGTAAAAAGAAAGATAAAATAGCTATGTGTTTGATGGTGCTGATGGAGTCACTTGAGTTCCCTAAGATAAATCTGCTTGTAAGAAAGTTATCAGATGACTCTCCAAGTAATGCTCCTATAAAAGAGCATAGCACTAGAGAAATTGAGCTCATCGTAGTCGAGGCCGATAAATGGCCGCTAAGAACTGACTGCGCAAGTCCTCTATCTTTAACATCAATCTGCGAGCATTAGTTCAAATCGATCAATTATCAAATGGATTACAAACAAACGTACCCAAAATCTCACTCATAAAAGAGCGATTTGTAAGGTCCACAGTGGGTGAGATGAGGGTAAACCTCTCTTTTATCCTAGGGATAGAGAGGCTGCGCCATTGAGTCGGTGACTCCCAACTTTTATTTTAGACATACTGAATATAGTAACCTAGATAACACAGAGAAATAACTTAGAGAATATGAATACAAGTGGTTTGAGTTTTACGAATAGCATTTTCTCAACCCAGGCCTTCTTGTTGTGGTTCTCGTAGCCGATTGCGGTGAGATTAGGTTGTTTGCGGTACCTGTAGAGCAGAAAGAGATGATAGAGGCACATGATCAAGAACCCTAATGGCACCAGGATCATATCCAGGTATTCTTCCTTCCACTTCCAAGCCATATTCTTTGTTTTTGATATTCTCAACAATGTTTCTTTCTTGGTGGGATTCGTAAGGAGGTTAATGAATCATGATTATGGCCTATAAAAGGGTCGGGTGTGTGAAACGTGGGTCTGATTGATTATTCAACGAGATTTGATGGAAAATTTGCATGGTGTAGATGCTGTCATGCACGTGAAGTCATTTTCGCAAGTTGCACAAGTTTTTCAGCCTCATTAGACTGCAGTTGGTTCTTTCCAAACATCATTAAATAGGTTTAATTTCTTGTGGACACCAATATAGGGCATCTATATAACCTTAAATGTACGTTTCAAAAAATATATATATATAGAGAGAGAGAAAGTATAATGTACAAAACGCCTAAACGTACGTTAATATACGCGACAAGAATACAACGTGCGTGATTAACATATAAGGTGCGTGATTTGTATGATAAAGGCTCCCATGCGTGATTATAAGGGCTCCCATGCGTGATTTTTTGACTCCCATGCGTGATTATCACAAAACCAACGGATCCATGCGAGATTATATCTCTGATCTGATGGTTACGGGCGTCGCGTACGTGAAGTAGGATAAGGCTTTTTGTACGTTAACCACTCCCTATATATATATATGTATATATATATATATATAGGGTAGGAGTTAGCTACAAAGTCCATTTTTCCTACAAAGTGTAAAAAGTCATAAAACACCATAATATCAACCATAAAACACACTCAAAACCCACAAATAACATAGTGGAGTTTACTAAAACACCATATTTGTGGGTTTTGTATTGTGTTTTGAATGATAAGGCTTTAATTATCGAATGTCTAATATTAGTGTGTTTTATGTTGATTATCATATTGTGTTTTATATTCATAGTTGTACAATCGTGTGTTTGAAGTTTTTAAGGACTGTTAGGGTTTGGATATTGTGTTTTAGTGATTTTCATTATGTTATTTGTGGGTTTTGAGTGTGTTTTATTCTTGAAATTGTGGTGTTTTATGACTTTGTACACTTTGTAGAAAAAATGGACTTTGTAGCCAAACCTCACCCTATATATATATATATATATATAGGGTAAGGCTCATGCGAGAACCACCTTTATTGCGAGAACCGCGAGAACCAATGTGAACACAACCTAAAATAGCTAAAAAAACCTAAAAAAACCTAACCCACCCCCCCAAGCTAAATGCTAAAAACTAAAACCCCTAAAAGACCTAAAAAAAACCTAACCTCCCCCCCCCCCCCCCCCAATTTTGTGTGTGTTTTTTAGCTATTTTTATGCATTTTTGGTTATGTTCACATTGGTTCTCGCGGTTCTCGCAATAAGGTGTGGTTTCTAACGGATCTTTGTCCTATATATATATATATATATAGGGTAAGGTTCATGCGAGAACCACCTTTATTGCGAGAACCGCGAGAACCAATGTGAACACAACCTAAAATTTTTTGTGTGATTTTTAGCTATTTTTAGCTATTTTTCACATTACCCCATGCTAGCCATTTTTTCACATGCGATTTTCAATCTTCCACATGCGATTCTACACACCACATGCCATTTTTCACATTACCACATGCCATTTTTTCACATGCGATATTCAAATCTTCCACATGCGATTTTATCCATCTACACACCCCATGCCATTTTTCACACTACCCCATGCTAACCATTTTTTCATATGCGATATGTATTGAATTCGCACCAGATCTGCACCTGATCGAACGGCTGGGATAATCGCGTACGTATCGTACGATAAGCGCATTTGTATTTTACTCTTTACCTATATATATATATATGTATATATATATATAACCTTTAAATGCATCAACGATAATACTTACCCACAAGAGTTTATGCTTAGATGATATATATTGTGATGCAGTCACAAAGGAAGGCAATGAGCACTTAATACTAAAAGTTGAAATTTTTAGTCGTACCAATAACTTGAGCTTACCACCTAATCAGATTCTTATTTTTTGTATGCTTTTCCTAATCACAAAGGAAGGCAATGAACACGTAAAAAAACAGTCTGCCGTAACATGTGGGTGATTTCACAAATTTTTAATTCATTTTCGTACATTTAAAACTTTTTTGTATATTCCGTTTAAAAATTTATATTTTAAGGGCCCGTATTTATCTTCGCACAAGACCCGAAATTTTTGAAAATTTTCGAAGAGGGCCCTGTAAAGAACAAAGGGGTTTTAGCTACAGATGTATCCGTCGGAAATTCTTGGAAAACGTGAGTCCCCTCAGGAGTCCAGAATACTAGGTTAGAAAATATTGTGTGGGTAAATCACTCATCGATAGTATCACAGACAAATTACCGATAATTACGTTGAATTTGAAAATGAGACGCTTTCCAACAAATTACTAATGACCATTTATAGACTCATTACTAATGGTAATTTAACATGGGTTACCAACAACTACTTTGGTCATCCACCAAGTGATTTTGTATTGGAAATCTTTCAGAACTTTTGTTAAAAAGTAATATTAAATATATTTGTTTAGTTTATGGAAACATACATATAAAATAAATTATGGATATTAAAAATTTACGAAATCGGCAATAATTCTCTATAAAACAAGTAATAATTATTAGCCGAATATATTTATATTTAGCAAATATATTATTGTATTTACTATAAATTGATTTAGTAATATCCTTTTGGCTAAATTACAGATTTCATTCTTTATGTTTGTACCGAATTGCAATGGATGACATTTAATTTCAATAATTACAGTCACGGTACTTTATTTGGAAAAATCATAACACCCTAGGTCCTTTAGCACTAACTAGGTTAAAATTTTGTGTTAAGTAGGGGATGTGCATTACACATAAGGGCAATTTAATCATTTTACCGGATTGCAATGAATGACCTTTAACTTCAATAATTACAGCCACTCTGAACAACCTCTCCGACACTCCCACCACCTCATTGTCACCGATCAACCGAACCACTCTCAACAGCACCTCCGACACTCCCCGGTAACGTATTCGAGCCCTAAATTTTGTGCCGAAATTGAACTTGTTTGGTTAAATATTTGAGTAAATGAAGCCGGAATGATGGTTGTCAAGAATCAAAGCGATGGATGATGGTGGTGTTTTCTCTAAATAAAAAACCCATGGCAGGGTTCGGTGGGGAGGTTTTAGGGTTTTCCAATTTGGCAAAGCAAATTGATTGGTTGGATTGACGGTGGCGGTGTACATGTTTGCAAGCCTTCTTCTTCCGAAGTTCGTCACCGGCATTTGACTACAGGCTAATAAGGAGGGGTGATTTTGATTAAGCGGTTGTGATGACTTAGTTCAGGAGGGTTGCTTGGTTAAGTCACGAACTAGATGGAGGTTGTGGTGTGATGGATCTGGTGTTGGTGGCGGCTGATTTGGTGGTGGTGGTTATGGTGAAAGAAGAAAGGGGAAGTGAAAGAATGTAAGAAAGTAAGAGATAAGTGGGTTTTTAATCTTTTCTTTAATTTAGTTGGTAAAATGACTAAACTACCCTTGACTGATCAGACTTAACTTAAAATTATAACATAGTGCTAAAGAACCTAGGGTGTAATGAGTTTTCCAAATAAAGTATTTTAGCTGTAATTATTGAAGTTAAAGGTCATCCATTGTAATTCGGTACATTCATAAAGGATGAAAACTGTAATTTACCCTATCCTTTTCTTAGTTTATTGATTGACAGTTAGGATTATTTTATAAACTTATATATATATATATATATATATATATATATATATATATATATATATATATATATATGAGTTAAATGCCATTTTAGTCCCTGTGGTTTGGGCCATTTTGCCAGTTTAGTCCAAATGTTTCATTTTTAACCTGTGGGTCCAAAAAGGTTTCACAGTTGCCATTTTAGTCCATTGGGTTAACTTCATCCATTTTTTCTGTTAACGAGAAGGCCAGTTCGGTCATTTTATATGGTTGAATTGCCCTTTTAGTTAATAGAATTACATACAAAATGACCAAATTGGCCTTCTCGTTAACAGAAAAAATGGATGAAGCTAACCAAGTGGACTAAAATAGCAACTGTGAAACCTTTTTGGACCCACATGTTAAAAATGAAACCTTTGGACTAAACTGGCAAAATGCCCAAACCACAGGGACTAAAATGGCATTTAACTATATATATATATATATATATATATATATGTATGTATGTATGTATATATATATGTATGTATATAGGTTGTTTTTGAATAATGAAAGGCATGGAGATTTCATAGAATTACATGGTATTAGAGCCCACTGCTCTATACCCTAGATTCGCCGCCGCCTTCTAATCCATCTCCGATCCCACCTTTTCTTACTATTTTTCCCATTTTTACCGGACGTGCAAATGGCTAATGACAATGACATGAAGCCCGCTATAACATTTGCAAAATTCAACTGTCGTACATTTTCGATCGTTTTCATATTTAATAAAATTTTATATTTTATTTATGAAATACGTAAACGTACGATCGAGAAAAGCGGTATTCACGATATTTTCGGAATAAAATCCAAGTCACTTATGCCTTTACACAACTTAAATTACAAGTTAGAAGTGTTAAAAATAGCAAACAAATGAAAATACAAGTCCAGTGGCTAAAACTGTCAAAAAGTGAAACTTTTGTTTTCAGAGAGCCTTACGGACCATAAGACCCTAACCCATATGGTCCGTAAGGGTACCCAGTGACAATAGAATGACAGCTATTATTTCCAGCTGCATTCCTTGGCCTCTAAGCTCGCGAATTTGCCACCATTCTTCTCCTTTGAATACATGGGGTGACACGAAGCATGTCCTTAACACCTGGGTGGACACTTGTCTTGATTTGGTGACCTCTTGATCATTATAAATAACCATGATCAAGCTCATTCAAGACTTGCACCTTCATTCTTTCTTTCTCTCTTCTATTGGTGTGCGTTTGTACTTATAGAGGACTCCTACTGAAGTTCTAATCCTTCCTAGAACACAAGTAAGTGTTCTTCCTTTGTCTTTTTCATTATTTTGGCTAATTATGGGAAAAAAGTCAAACAAATTGACTTTTGTTTGACTTTTGGTTCTTACGATTTTGGTCAAGTCAAAGTTCAAATTGAACTTTGGAACGTAATCATAATAATGAAGGTGTTAATCACTCGCGATTACACCCTCTGATCATCATTTTTAGTAAGCGAAATGACGAGTCAATCTTTTACGATAAAAGTAAACAAATGTATAAAATGAGCATTTTACGACCAAAGAGTTTCCGGGTATTAAAACTTAAAGTTTTGACACCAAATCAGTTTTATAACATTATTAGACATGTTCTAACATGTCTAACTTGTCATTTCTAGTTTAGTGCTTATTCCTTAGTCGAAAGTCGAGCGGTTTGACTTCCGCTTTGACTTTCGAATCTAACCCATTTGGTCAACCTTAGGATCCGACCAGGCCCATTTATATGACCACTGTAATATAGGGAATAACCCTCTGAGGTTATATGTAACACCACGTAAAAACGTGTCCAATTATATATAGACACGTGTCCTAAACTCTAAAGGTGCGAAAGATTTAGTTTGAAGGACCAAAGTTATCGAACAGTGAAACTATGAAACCACAGGGAGTAAAAGTGTCAACATGCCAAACTTGTGCCTCTGAATGACCTTCCATGATGAATATATTCTTAAACGAGTGATTGATGGGATATAAGAAGCCGCTTATGAAAATAATCGGAAGATTATTAAATTACAAGGGTTAAACGTGTCAACATGTCGATTCTGACCTCTGAGTGACCTTTTAACGAAATCGAGGCTTCGAAACATTCAAATATACTCTTAAGAATAAGTGGTATAAATTTCACGTGGTTTCGATATCGTTAAGTATGTTTTCAAGACTTTGGGCCAAAAGTGTCAACTTGATGAAACTTGCTTTCATAGTGACATTTAACGAACCCGAGCCTAACGAGGTTTGTTTATACATCCTTGGGCCCCAAGAAATTAGTTACAAGGGTCTCTATTGCCAAAAACCATGTTAAAAAGGGTTTAGAACGACCAGGGACTGAAGCTGCCAAGATTGAAACTTGTTACACCTGAACAGCCGGTCCAAGCGGTCCGCGTAAGCACACCCCCATACCTTACGCGGCCCGCCTCAGCACACCCAGATCAGAATAATGCAGCCAGGTGCGGGTTTTGGCTGTTCCACCGCCTTAACCTAGTTTGTAACGACCTAGGGAGCTCTTGTGTTCTTGGCATATTATTTGCAACAACTTCAAAAGGACTTGCTTTGGAGCTTCCATCAGTAAGAAGAGGATTATCAAGTGTAGAAAAGTTTGCTAGGACCTTAAGTAAGCCTCTAATTACTTGTTTAGTTGTTTTAATTAGCTTAATTACTCTAAAGTCAAACTTGTCGTAAAATTAGTTTGACTTTCGTTTTAATTACATGTGGCTTAACCACTGATCAAATTGAAAGTGGTTATAGAACCACATTAGTGTAGGTGATTAACCCTTAAAAGGGCACCTCCTAATTATCTCGTTTGACTGGTCAATTGTCGGGTCAAAGTAGTTTGACCAAAAGTCAAACTGGACATAAATTACAAAAATAATTCTAATTAATAAACCAGAGGTTCTAAATTATATTTTAACAATCTAATGACTTGGTAATCAATATTAAAACATGTTTTATCTGTCCTAACCCGACAATTTATAGTCTAAGGTCAGTTTATAACCGAAAGTCGCAAAAGCTTGACTTTTGCTTTGACTTTCAGTTCTGACCCGTTTAAGCTTAATTCTCCCATGTTTTAAGCTTCCATTAGGACCACATTACTTAGTAGTATAACCCCCTGGAGTTATATTGCATGGTGACTAGTGGTTTGAATTATATGCACTTAATCGTAATTATGCTTAATAATGCCATAAACGCCCTTTTGACATACAACTGAGATTTTTAGCAATATGAATGGACTAAACTCTTTGCTACTGATATTTAGACATGTCCTTTAAGTTTAACATCAATTGGAGGTCTAGAATGGGAGTTATGCTCAATAGCGTAATTAAGGAACTTTTTAGTAATTAAATGGCGTAATTAGTATGAAGCCTATCTAAACCCAATTTTTGACACCAAGCTTCATACCTACTAATGTAAAATAATATTTTAGGATTTTTAAATATTTTTAATTATTTTTAGGCTGAGCATAACATAGGATTAGAGCTTGATTTCGACAAATGTCGGTTTTACCCTTTTCATGCATAAAATGAGTTTTACATAACTTTTTCGTGTCAAACCTTTTGCTACTGATTTCATATGATAAATAAAGTATTTTTAACTTTATAAACTGATCAAAAACTCAGATTTACTATTTTAACCCGAATAACCCTTTAAACCGACTTTTAAGCGTTTTTAGTACATAGTATGGGTCAAAACTATAATTGACATATAAAACTTATTACCCACTGATGTTTTAAGTTAATTTATGTAATTAAACAGTAATTCAAAGTTTTTAAACTCAGAAGCCTATTTTTACCTTTAAAGCATATGTAAAATTTACCAAAATGCCCCTACAGACATAGTTTGGCTATATAAGATAATTTTCACACATATAAAGTATCCTAATGTTATAACATATAAAAATACATATTTTTACTTATTTAATCAGACCTGAAACTTGTTGGTGCACTACATCTGTCGACTTCGTCTTGTATCGAGTCTTGCTAGTTAGAATAGATCAGGGCACGTAGATCGAGAAAATGTGAGAGAGTAATTAGATTTCGCTTGAAAGTATAATGTGTTTGAGTTTTCGCTTGAAGCAGCTCAAGCGAAATCAACATGTTCAGATTTCGCTTGAGACATGCTGTTGTTCATCCCAAGCGAAATCTCCAAGTCTATATATAGGGGTTCAAGGTCAAGCGAAATAGAGAGTTCGAAGTTGTGATTTCCATACCGAGGTGCTGCCGGTGTGAGAACTGATTGTAATTGCATTCATATCAATACAAATCAGTGTTAAAGTGAAGATTCAGTTGCTTACACGTCAAATACTTGTTTTCCGCACCTGTATTTGATGGAATTCCTCTGAACCGACTCGTTTAGGTCGCGAACACGGTCCTACAAAACTCAGTTGCACAATTAAACTCTTTTATGGGCATTAAAATTTCCAAAATGCCCTTATGGGACTTATTTTGGTTTAAATTACTTTTTGGGCATATATGTTAACATCTTACTGATGTATTAACGTATTTTAAGCATAATAATGATTAAGACCTGTATATAATTTATTTGGTTACCCGTTACTTGTTTACGCGTTCAGATCGGCTTATGTGACTAGTTTACATAAAATAGTCGAAACGGGTCAAACCTTATCATTAAGTTCTCAATTTCCAGAATATGTTTAGTTTACCCATATTATACAAGTATCCAAGCTTGTCGGGTCTAAACCACATTCTGTTCCGGTCTCCGCTTAATCTAGCGTTTAGAACCGTAAAGTTTCTTTCTAGCTAGCCGGTCTAAGTCCTTGACTTAATTAAAGACCCATTAGCATCCTAATAGGTTAATAAACCTTCTATACAGATTAAATAGCTTCCGGTAGAAGGTGCCTTCGAAAAGCTTTAAGATTTTTACTGCTAGCATCAGGTAAATACTTTTAACTTATTTTTCCTATACGGGCTTGGGATATGGTATTATAATAATACCACTTGGTCGGGTATGAAATCATTTAATCGGATTGTGATTAATAAATTGCATAACCCGTTTTAATCTGTCTTGTTTGATAACATAAGCATTGGGGGTTAACGACCGTGTCCTGGATATCCTCAGCTCATTTTATTTGAAAATGGCCACGACCTATGCACGGGGTGTAGGCATACACCTGACATATGCAAATGCTAAATATAAACCCACATGTTGGGGATAACTCCTTTGTGGGTTCTATAAGTGGTGAGTCGGTTAATCACGACCGGCTTCCAACCGGCCCCAATTGTATGACAAACATATAAATCTGTATACAAGATTATATTTAAATAATTGTCCCAAGTTATAAAAGATTTATGCCTTGTGCACCTAAATCAATTTTCTTAAATATTTTCAAAAGAGTCAGTTAATTGTATTTATCAGTGTAAACTGACGTATTTTCTTAAAGACTGATTTGACAGGTACCTCTCGAAATAGGTTGGAGCTATAGGGTGTCTTTAGAGGATCTTGCAAATCCATAAGATGCCTGCAGTCTGTTATTTTGTTTCTTTGTATTTGTTTATGATCCGCCTGTGGATCTTATTACATTCCAGTCTGTACATTCATAAACTCGAACACTCAAACGATATGGTTTGTAATAGTTTATTCACCAAGCCTTCCGCTGTGCTATTATATTGTGTGTGTTGAAGTTTTGATGAAGTTATTTTGATTTTTAAATATATATATAACTATATTATGCTACTTCATTTCAAATTTTATTTAATCTGCCTAAGAAACTCTTAGAGGTATAACCTAGTCAAAAATATTAAATGGCTATGATGGTATAACCTTTTTAAGATAAGGACTCTCTGTTAACATCTGAAAACATGTTAACAATCCTGAATTGTGCGATATGCAAAACTACACAACCTTTTTAATATACTTGGATCTTTCCAAGCCACTATTTTAGCCTATATGATCAACATAAATCATGGCTAATAAACATCAATATGATGTATACACCATAACATCCATTAGAGATGTATGCTTACAAGCAAAGGTGTAATAATGACAATGAAAGTTCTATTTATAAACTTCTTGTCAAAAAGGCGATGAACTTTGTTCGACCCTTAAATGATCACTAATCCAAAAGGATCATTGATTATATTTTAATCGTCCCTGTGACAAGCTTCCTAAGCTATTTAAATGTCCTTCGAGACGAACTTTGTATAATATGATTTTCTCTTTGAGTATTATTATTTTTATGGTCTATATGGTTTAATAATACCATGACCATCTACTCATCAATACGATGATCAAATATGTAAATTAAATATATCATTTTATGTTTGATATAGTATTCAGAAATGGCTGGCTCAGATGAAGTAAACAGTCATCCTACAGAAGGCAACAATGCCATGATTAATATCACTGGTGCCGAACTGCAGGCAATGATCATCGCAGCAGTTTCTCAAGCGGTAGATGCTAAGTTTAAAGAGCCTAGTATTGTTAGGTCTCAAACTCATTCAAAATCCCAATCTCAACCTCACACTAATAGGAAAAGTGAGTCTCAGCACTCATCTAACCAGGGTAGTGAACCCAAGAGGCAGATAGTCCTCAAGCCGAATCCTAGGTACACCAAGGGTTGTACCTACAAGTACTTTGTCTCCTGTAAGCCTAGGGGTTTTACTGGAGAAAAAGGAGCGATTGATTGTATGAAATGGTTAGATGAGATGGAAACTGTAATAGACATCAGCGGATGTGCTAAGGAGGATGTAGTTATGTTTGTATCACAATCCTTCAAGGGTGATGCCCTCACATGGTGGAAAGCTTTAGTGCAGTCTACAGGGAAGGTTCACTTGTATAATCTTTCTTGGGAGAAGTTTGTAGATCTGGTAAAGGACACTTACTGCCCTCAACACGAGGTTGAGAGGATTGAATCAGATTTCCTCACCCTAGTGATGAAGGATCTGGATTGTAGATCCTATGTGACTAGTTTCAATTCAATGTCAAGGCTTGTGCCATATCTAGTCACTATTGAACCCAAACGCATTGCGCGTTTCATCGGTGGTTTGGCCCCCGAAGTAAAAGGGAATGTTCAGGCTTCAAAGCCAGCCACTTATAGGTTCGCTGTGGATCTATCTTTCTCCCTCACTCTCGATGTTGTGAGGAATAGGGCAAAGAAAACCACTGATGAGGGGAAAAGGAAAAGAGAGGAAGATAAGTCTTCACAGTCGAACAAAAAGGGCAAAGGGAACTCTGGTTCCAAAAAGGGGCAGTCAAGTGACAAGCCCAGATGTAAGACTTGCAACAAAAGGCATTTTGGGAAATGCAACCAAGACCCACAGGCCAAACCATGTGGGATCTGTAAAAAGAAGGGGTACAAGTCTGTTGAGTGTCGGAATATAAAGGATGCAACCTGCTATGGTTGCAATGAAAAGGGGCACATAAAAACCAATTGCCCCAAGAATGCCAAGAAGCCCGAGGAGGCAAAGAAGAACAACGCAGGAGTTTTTCAGATGCAAGCGAGGGAAGCGGTGAATGACGAGAACGTCATAACAGGTACCTTCCTCATCAATAACAATTATGCTAGAGTCTTATTTGATTCCGGTGCGGATAAGTCCTTTGTAGACCATAAGTTCTGTAAGTTGTTGAATTTTCCTATTAAGACTCTAGACATAAAATATGAGGTAGAGCTTGCCGACGGTACCTTAGAAACAGCTTCAACTCTTCTTGATGGATGCTCTATATCCATCAAGAATCATTCTATCCCGCTTTCCCTCTTGCCAATGAAATTGGCTGGGTTTGATATAGTTTTAGGCATGGATTGGTTGTCGTATAACCAAGCCCAAATTGCCTGTGATAAAAAGCTAATTATTATCAAAACCCCTTCTGGTGAATCCGTCACTATTCAAGGAGATACACATTATGGATTTCCTAGCAATGTGTCTATTGTCAAATTAGCGCAGTGTATGAAAAATGGATGTGTCATTTACATGGCACAAGTGACTGTGAATGATCCTAAGCCTAAAATTGAAGATATTCCGATTATCTCTGAGTATCCTGATGTCTTTCCTGACGAGTTACCTGGATTACCTCCTTAGAGGCAAGTAGAGTTCAGGATAGACATTCTTCCAGGAGCTGCACCTATTGCACGAGCTCCTTATCGTCTAGCGCCTACTGAAATGAAGGAACTCAGAACTCAATTAGATGATTTATTGGAAAAAGGTTTTATACAACCTAGCTCTTCGCCTTGGGGAGCTCCAATATTATTTGTGAAGAAGAAGGACGGATCAATGCGTGTATGCATTGATTATCGAGAGCTAAACAAAGTAACGATAAAGAATCGTTATCCTTTACCCAGGATCGATGATTTATTTGATCAGCTCCAAGGGGCGAGTTATTTCTCAAAGATTGATTTGAGATCTGGGTATCATCAACTTAAAGTAAGAACTGAAGATGTACCTAAGACGGCTTTCAGGACGAGGTATGGACATTTTGAGTTTTTAGTGATGCCTTTTGGGTTCACTAATGCTCCAGCGGCATTCATGGACCTCATGAATAGAGTCTGCAAACCATACTTAGATAAGTTCGTCATCGTCTTCATAGATGACATACTTATCTATTCTCGTAACCAAGTTGATCATGAGAAGCATCTTCGATGTATCTTAGGATTGCTTCAACAGGAGAAGTTGTATGCTAAATTCTCCAAATGCGAATTCTGGCTTCGCGAAGTCCAATTCCTTGGACATGTTGTCAGTGAGCGAGGTATCCAAGTAGATCCCGCTAAGGTAGAAGCTGTAATGAATTGGGAAGCACCCAAGACTCCAACCGAAATACGTAGCTTTCAGGGTTTAGCTGGATATTATAGAAGATTCATTGAGAACTTCTCAAGAATAGCAGCGCCATTAACATCCTTGACCCGTAAGAATATTAAGTTTGATTGGGGTCCAAAACAACAAGAATCCTTTGAGATTCTTAAGAAGAAATTGAGCAATGCTCCGGTGCTAACCTTACCTGATGGAATCGAAGAGTTTGTCGTATACTGTGATGCTTCACACACTGGTATGGGTTGTGTGCTCATGCAGCGAGGCAAGGTGATTGCCTATGCATCACGACAACTAAAAGTGCATGAGAAAAATTACACCACCCACGATCTGGAATTGGGTGCCATTGTATTCGCACTTAAGTTGTGGAGACATTATTTATATGGAACTAAATGTGTGATCTACTCGGATCACAAAAGTCTTCAACATTTGTTCAATAAAAAAGAGCTCAATATGAGACAGCGCTGTTGGATGGAAACCTTAAATGATTATGATTGCGAAATTCGCTACCATCCTGGTAAAGCGAATGTAGTCGCAGATGCTCTAAGCCGAAAGGAAAGAGTCAAGCCAATTAGGATTAATGCTAAGAGCATCGAACTAAAGAATAGTCTAAACGAAAGACTATTAGCTACACAGAAAGATGCTGTTTTGGAAGTCAACCTTCCAAATGAAAAATTAGGAATAATCTTTGACCAGTTAAAACCTGGGAAGGATGGAATTCTCAGAATGAACGGAAGGATTTAGGTTCCTACTCAAGGAGGACTGCGTGATATAATCCTCCAGGAAGCCCACAACTCCAAGTACTCAGTTCACCCGGGAGGTGACAAGATGTATCAAGATTTGAAGCCTAATTATTGGTGGATAGGTTTGAAGAAATCTATTGCCACCCATGTAGCTAAGTGCCTGACTTGTGCTCAGATTAAAGCTGAACATCGAAAGCCATCAGGTCTACTACAACAACCGGAACTTCCCACATGGAAGTGGGAAATGGTAACCATGGACTTCATAACCAAGTTACCTAAGACATGGCACGGAAATGATACTATATGGGTTATTGTTGATAGACTGACTAAGTCAGCACATTTCTTACCCATTAAGGAGACTCATAGCTCCGATAAGTTAGCCCGGTTGTATGTAGATAAGATTGTGGCTCTACATGGCATACCAGTGGCTATTATCTCTGATAGGGATACTAGATACACCTCTCATTTTTGGAAAAGTTTCCAACAATCTTTGGGCACACACTTGAATTTTAGTACCGCTTACCATCCTCAGACTGATGGACTGAGTGAGCATACAATTCAAACGTTAGAAGACATGCTTCGTGCATGTGTTATTGATTTAGGTGGTAGTTGGGATGACCACCTACCATTGATCGAGTCCTCCTATAACAATAGCTATCATACAAGCATTAAGGCTGCACCTTTTGAGGCATTATATGGTAGGAAATGCAGAACGCCTGTCTGTTGGGCAGAAGTAGGAGAAGCTCAGTTGTCAGGGCCTGATATAGTCCTTGAAACAACAGACAAGATTGTCCAGATTCGGGATCGCCTGAAAGCTGCCAGGGATAGGCAGAAAAGTTATGCTGATAAAGGGCGAAAACCTCGAAAGTTTGAAGTAGGTGATAAAGTTCTATTAAAAGTGTCACCCTGGAAAGGTGTGATGCGTTTTGGTAAAAAGGGCAAGTTAAGCCCTAGGTATATAGGACCATTCGAGATTATCGAATGTGTCGGCAGTGTAGCTTATAAGCTAAACCTGCCTGAGGAGCTGAGTGGAATTCATAATGTCTTTCACATTTGTAATCTCAAGAAATGCCTAGCTGATGAATCGCTAGCTATGTCCCATAAAGACGTACAGATTGATGAAAGCTTCAGATTCGTTGAAAGACCTATATCGATCGAGGATCGACAAGTTAAAAAGCTCCGAAGAAAGCATGTACCTATAGTAAAGGTTAAATGGGAAGCCCGTAGAGGTCCCGAGTATACGTGGGAAGTCGAGTCCACTATGAAACAGAAATACCCTCATTTATTTCAGTAAATCTCGGGGTCGAGATTTCTTTTAAGGGGGTGAGGATGTAACACCAAGTAAAAACGTGTCCAATTATATATAGACACGTGTCCTAAACTCTAAAGGTGCGAAAGATTAGTTTGAAGGACCAAAGTTATCGAACAGTGAAACTATGAAACCACAGGGACTAAAAGTGTCAACATGCCAAACTTGTGCCTCTGAATGACCTTCCATGATGAATATATTCTTAAACGGGTGATTGATGGGATATAAGAAGCCGTTTATGAAAATAATCGGAAGATTATTAAATTACAAGGGTTAAACGTGTCAACATGTCAATTCTGACCTCTGAGTGACCTTTTAACGAAATCGAGGCTTCGAAACATTCAAATATACTCTTAAGAATAAGTGGTATAAATTTCACGTGGTTTCGATATCGTTAAGTATGTTTTCAAGACTTTGGGCCAAAAGTGTCAACTTGATGAAACTTACTTTCATAGTGACATTTAACAAACCCGAGCCTAACGAGGTTTGTTTATACATCCTTGGGCCCCAAGAAATTAGTTACAAGGGTCTCTATTGCCAAAAACCATGTTAAAAAGGGCTTAGAACGACCAGGGACTGAAGCTGCCAAGATTGAAACATGTTTTACCTGAACAGCCGGTCCAAGCGGCCCGCGTAAGCACACCCCCATACCTTACGCGGCCCGCCTCAGCACGCCCAGATTAGAATAATGCTGCCAGGTGCAGGTTTTGGCTGTTCCACCGTCTTAACCTAGTTTGTAACTACCTAGGGAGCTGTAAGTCGGTTAAATTTAGTAGCTTGGACACCAGAGTCGATCTTAGAGCCTCCAATTACACCTGGAAGTGATCTAGCTTCAAGGAATTTACTATATAAGGAGAGCTACTCTTGTGTTCTTGGCACATTATTTGCAACAACTTCAAAAGGACTTGCTCTGGAGCTTCCATCAGTAAGAAGAGGATTATCAAGTGTAGAAAAGTTTGCTAGGACCTTAAGTAAGCCTCTAATTACTTGTATAGTTGTTTTAATTAGCTTAATTACTCTAAAGTCAAACTTGTCGTAAAATTAGTTTGACTTTCGTTTTAATTACATGTGGCTTAACCACTGATCAAATTGAAAGTGGTTATAGACCCACATTAGTGTAAGGTGATTAACCCTTAAAAGGGCACCTCCTAATTATCTCGTTTGACTGGTCAATTGTCGGGTCAAAGTAGTTTGACAAAAAGTCAAACTGGACATAAATTACAAAAATAATTCTAATTAATAAACCAGAGGTTCTAAATTATATTTTAACAATCTAATGACTTGGTAATCAATATTAAAACATGTTTTATCAGTCCTAACCCGACAATTTATAGTCTAAGGTCAGTTTATAACCGAAAGTCGCAAAAGCTTGACTTTTGCTTTGACTTTCAGTTCTGACCCGTTTAAGCTTAATTCTCCCATGTTTTAAGCTTCCATTAGGACCACATTACTTAGTAGTATAACCCCCTGGAGTTATATTGCATGGTGACTAGTGGTTTGAATTATATGCACTTAATCGTAATTATGCTTAATAATGCCATAAACGCCCTTTTGACATACAACTGAGATTTTTAGCAATATGAATGGGCTAAACTCTTTGCTACTGATATTTAGACATGTCCTTTAAGTTTAACATCAATTGGAGGTCTAGAATGGGAGTTATGCTCAATAGCGTAATTAAGGAACTTTTTAGTAATTAAATGGCGTAATTAGTATGAAGCCTATCTAAACCCAATTTTTGACACCAAGCTTCATACCTACTGATGTAAAATAATATTTTAGGATTTTTAATTATTTTTAGGCTGAGCATAACATAGGATTATAGCTTGATTTCGGTAAATGTCGGTTTTACCCTTTTCATGCATAAAATGAGTTTTACATAACTTTTTCGTGTCAAACCTTTTGCTACTGATTTCATATGATAAATAAAGTATTTTGAACTTTATAAACTGATCAAAAACTCAGATTTACTATTTTAACCCGAATAACCCTTTAAACCGACTTTTAAGCGTTTTTAGTACATAGTATGGGTCAAAACTATAATTGACATATAAAACTTATTACCCACTGATGTTTTAAGTTAATTTATGTAATTAAACAGTAAGTCAAAGGTTTTAAACTCAGAAGCCTATTTTTACCTTTAAAGCATATGTAAAATTTACCAAAATGCCCCTAGGACATAGTTTGGCTATATAAGATAATTTTCACATATATAAAGTATCCTACTGTTATAACTTATAAAAATACATATTTTTACTGATTTAATCAGACATGAAACTCAGTTGCACAATTAAACTCTTTTATGGGCATTAAAATTACCAAAATGCCCTTATGGGACTTATTTTGGTTTAAATTACTTTTTGGGCATATATGTTAACATCTTACTGATGTATTAACATATTTTAAGCATAATAATGATTAAGACCTGTATATAATTTATTTGGTTACCCGTTACGCGTTTACGCGTTCGGATCGGCTTATGTGACTAGTTTACATAAAATAATCGAAACGGGTCAAACCTTATTAAGTTCTCAATTTCCAGAATATGTTTAGTTTACCCATATTATACAAGTATCCAAGCTTGTCGGGTCTAAACCACATTCTGTTCCGGTCTCCGCTTAATCTAGCGTTTAGAACCGTAAGGTTTCTTTCTAGCTAGCCGGTCTAAGTCCTTGACTTAATTAAAGACCCGTTAGCATCCTAATAGGTTAATAAACCTTCTATACAGATTAAATAGCTTCCGATAGAAGGTGCCTTCGAAAAGCTTTAAGATTTTTACTGCTAGCATCAGGTAAATACTTTTAACTTATTTTTCCTATACGGGCTTGGGATATGGTATTATAATAATACCACTTGGTCGGGTATGAAATCATTTAATCGGATTGTGATTAATAAATTGCATAACCCGTTTTAATCTGTCTTGTTTGATAACATAAGCATTGGGGGTTAACGACCGTGTCCTGGATATCCTCGGCTCATTTTATTTGAAAATGGTCACGACCTATGCACGGGGTGTAGGCATACACTTGACATATGCAAATGCTAAATATAAACCCACATGTTGGGGATAACTCCTTTGCGGGTTCTATAAGTGGTGAGTCGGTTAATCACGACCGGCTTCCAACCGGCCCCAATTGTATGACAAACATATAAATCTGTATACAAGATTATATTTAAATAATTGTCCAAGTTATAAAAGATTTATGCCTTGTGCACCTAAATCAATTTTCTTAAATATTTTCAAAAGAGTCAGTTAATTGTATTTAACAGTGTAAACTGACGTATTTTCTTAAAGACTGATTTGACAGGTACCTCTCGAAATAGGCTGGAGCTATAGGGTGTCTTTAGAGGATCTTGCAAATCCATAAGATGCCTGCAGTCTGTTATTTTGTTTCTTTGTATTTGTTTATGATTCGCCTGTGGATCTTATTACATTCCAGTCTGTACATTCATAAACTCGAACACTCAGACGATATGGTTTGTAATAGTTTATTCACCAAGCCTTCTGCTGTGCTATTATATTGTGTGTGTTGACTATGATGATATCAACTACGTCACGATACTCCCCGCCGGGCCCACCGGTAATATGTGGAAATATCGGGGTGTGACATTATACCTTATGGTCATAATGTTTGATAGATCAAATGACGAGTCAACTATATATACTTTTAAAATGTCGAAAATGCTCTTTTGGCACAAAAATTGGTGTTAAACATATATGATCATTGTTTTGACTTATAAAATGATCATACAAAATAAATAAACTTGTTTTGAAACATGTTAGACTCGTCATAGATCCCATTCGACCATCCGAAACTGTAGTTATGCATACAACCCGTTAAAGTGGCGTAAACCACTTTAACAAGTCGTAACGGGTCAAAACACCTAGAAACCCTTTCCAAATCAGAATGTAAGGTTAATAAACCATATTATACGAGCTCATACGCTCGTATGGTTAATGAACCACATTCTATCTAATCTTCTGTTTAAGCCTCGTTACACACTAACTAAATAACAATTCAACATAATTAGGACACACACACTTGAGCTTTGCATACACGTTTGGACAAGACATCTACGCAAACTTGTGAGTACATAGTTCCCCTCTTTTATGCTTTCTAAATGTTTTGGGGTGATTCATATGTGCATAAAATTATTTTCAAGATTTCAAAACATAATAATATATGGTTTATATAAACACACAAAAACGACTTTTCACTTCGTATGAAACTTAATGGTGTGTTGAAACTCGATAATGATACATTCATTAACTTTAGCCAAGCCAAGCGGTAGTATGTTATGGTACCATAGGACTGAAAATCCTGTTTCCAAATTTCCCGGGGCTGGTGGGGAAGTTTGGGGAATGACAGAAACTCGAAAACACACTCTTTAGTTAAAACCTTTTCCAAGTCATCACAGGTTTGAATGTATTCGCCAACAAACCATAATTTGAGTTTTATATAAGATACGACAATTTTATTTTTAGACATGACAAGACAATTTGGTTTACACATGACACAGACAATTTGGTTTACACATGACACAGACAATTTGGTTTACACATGATACTGACAATTTGGTTTACACAAAACAAGGGCATTTGGGTTAGACAAATGACAAATGGTTTTCAAGTTAAAGATATATAAACCATACACAGTTTTCTGATTACATTCATAATTTTTACAAAACAAACATTTTTGTCAAGGATCAAGGCTACAAACATTCACTTATAAAATCAACTTGTGTAGTTGGTTAAACCATTTTCAACAGAAAACTTGTAGTCATGAACTTGACCACAAAACATATGTTACTCACCAGCATTCAATGTTGAATTTATTTTCACATATGTTTCAGGTGTTAATACATGCGAAGATTATTCAAGTATGCTACAAATAGCAATGGACTCGGGCCTTAGACTCTTCAATTAAAAAAAATACTTGTATTCTGTGTATTGTAAAATAATGTAATGTAATGAAACTTTAGTACCATGTGTTATTAGCAATTTGTAACGTGACTCCCCGACGATTCTGCCGCAGGTTGTTTTATACGCGGTCGGGGTGTTACAGATTGGTATCAGAGCCATGGTTATAGGGAATTATGTTATTAGTAATGCTTTTGACCTAGACTATGGATGATCGTGTCAAGCCTGATGATACTGCTCTCGGTGATCGAGGTAAACCTCCATTACCGGTTAAGGGTTTGGCTAGTCGAGTAGTAAACATTGATGGTAATCCGATTCTTCCCAGAAGAGGTACAGTGCAATCTGATGTTAAGAAGTTTAATTTTATTGATGAATTAACCAAAATCACGAAACCGGTTTCTTTGCAATAATCGGAAGGTGAGGGATCAGGGATTAACTTGGCAGATACTGATGGGAACACATCCAAACCTAGGTCATACGCTGACTTGGTAGTTGCTAATAATACTAAGAAGGTAAACTTTCGTGCACTTGCTAGCTCAGTGGTACAGGATGGGTGTGATGTTGTTCTTCCAAGGGAATCGGTGCGTGCTATGCAAGATAAGTTGGCAAACACATTGTATGGATATTTTTTAGGAGAACGTGTTGCGTTTCCAATTGTTGATTATTTTGTGCGGACGAACTGGAAGAAGTATGGGTTGCAAAAAACTATGATGAACGCGAATGGCTTTTTCTTTTTTAAGTTTAATGATGAACTTGGTATGATGAATGTTCTTAAGGATGGTCCATGGATTATTAGATCCCAACCGATGTTTCTTAATGGCTGGACTCCTACCACTAAACTTGAAAAGAAAGAGGTTAAAAAGATTCAAGTTTGGGTTAAAATACATGAGGTTCCTATTGCGGCTTATACGGAAGATGGGCTTAGCCTGATTGCAACGACGATTGGGGAACCAAAGATGCTGGATTCTTTCACTACTTCTATGTGCACGGATTCATGGGGGCGTAGTAGCTATGCTAGAGCGTTGATAGAGGTATCTGCTGATAAAGAATTGCGAGAAGAGGTCACAATGGCTATTCCTGAACCAGAGGGGGATGGATTTATTAAAGAGACTATGTATGTGGAGTATGAATGGAACCCGTATCGATGTGCCACATGTTGTGTCTTCGGTCACTCTAATGAGATGTGTCCGAAGCAACCGTTGAAACCAGCTAAAACAAAGTATGAGGATCACAAGCGTAACCCTAATTCTCAACAAAATAAGCCAGTAAAGAAGATGCCTACGGTTGATCAGGATGGATATACAGAAGTGTATGGTAAGAAAGCTGCTAGAAAGGTTGGAATTCCTGTAAACAAACAAAAGTCTAAATTTGAGTATCGACCAGTGGGGCTTAAACCTAAGGGTGGCGGCAACATTGCTTCAACATCAAACACAATCAGGTCGAATAATCCGTTTGATATTCTTAATGAAGTGGGTGCGGAATCAGGTCCAAGTAAGAGTGCTTCGGCTTCGGGTAAGGGCCGTGAGGATTTAGACGAAGATGAGGTAGAGGAGGTTTATATTGAAATGGATGAATTTATAATGAATGGGACTTTAAAAATACATAGTAAACAAGGGGCAAGCACTCCTTCTTCAGATGTTACTGATGGTTAGTATTGCTACATGGAATATAAGGGGGTTGAACCACCCTCTTAAGCAATCAGAGGTTCGTCAGGCGGTGAAGGAGTATAATATGAGTTTATGTGCTATTTTGGAATCTCACGTTGATATTGGGAAACTGGATAAAGTTTGTAAATCTGTTTTTCGTTCTTGGGAATGGACGTCCAATGGAGCCAGGTGTGATAAAGGTACTAGAATTATTATTGGCTGGAACCCAGCAATTTTTGATGTCATGGTTTTGGCTCAATCTGATCAGGTGATGCATATCCAGCTTGTTTTTAAGTTGGAAAAAAGGATGGTTTTTTGTTCTATTGTGTATGCGGCTAATTATTATGTTGCGCGTAGAGATTTATGGCAAAGTCTTTCCATGCATAAAGTTCTGGTGGGTAATGATCCTTGGTTCGTTATGGGAGATTTTAACTCTGCTTTGCATCTGGAAGACAAATCTATGGGTGTTTCATCTATATCGAATAGCATGAAGGAATTTCAATCTTATGTGGATGATATTGAGATGTTCGACATTAATCGTTCGGGATTCCACTTTACGTGGAACCAAAAACCAAAGAAGGGCGTTGGATTACTAAAGAAAATTGATCGTGTCTTAGGGAATACCCAATTTGTTACTTTATTCCCATGTGCGGTTGCGCTTTTCCATCCGTATAGACTTTCGGACCATTGTCCGTGTATTTTAAAAATCCCTGAAGCTGGTAAGATGAAACCGAAATATTTTAAATTTGCTAACTTTTTGGTTCATAAACCTGAGTTTCCAGAGATTGTCAAGCGTGTTTGGGATACTAGAATTAATGGAGTGCACCAATTTTAAATTTACTTTTTAAACAAGGTAACCTTCATAATAAAACTCAAGTTCTTCGTGATAAACTTGATACTCTCCAGAAGTCTATTGATCAGGACCCTATGAATGCTGATCTTCGAGCCGAAGAAGCTAGCATCACGAATTCTTATCAGGAAGCTTTGCTAGATGAGGAACGTTTTCTGAAACAGAAGTCCAAGGTGGACTGGTTGTGCGCTGGTGATATGAATACTGCTTTTTCCACTCTTCGTTGAAAAATAGGAACCATCGTAGCCGCATTGATGTTATTCAGGATTCTGGTGGTAATGTGTTTGAAGGTGATTTGGTTCATAAAGCTTTTGTTAACGATTATGAGAATTTCTTGGGTTGTCAAGGAGATGTGTCTCTTAGCCCGGCTCCAGATTTATTTTCTAAAACGTTGAACCCGGATGTTGCTGAGCATATGATTCGTCGGGTAACTGTTGAGGTGGTTAAAGCGGCTATGTTTTCTATTGGTATTGATAAAGCGCCTGGTCCTGATGGGTACACTGCTGCTTTTTTCAAGAGTGCATGGAATATTATTGGGGTTGATATCTCTAATGCTGTCATTGATTTTTTTGATACCGGGAACTTGTTACGCGAATTGAACCATACCCTTATTGTGCTTGTTCCAAAGGTCCCTACTCCTTCGGTTGTTACTGATTATCGGCCTATAGCTTGTTGCAATGTCCTATACAAATGCATTTCCAAGATTGTTGCAGACAGAATCAAAGGATCGTTGAATGATATTGTTAGTGTTAACCAATCTGCCTTTGTGCCTGGTAGGCGAATTTCTGATAATATTTTGTTAACTCAAGAGCTTATGCACAACTACCATAGGAATGTTGGTCCTCCACGGTGCGCGTTTAAAGTTGATATTCAAAAAGCCTATGACACTGTTGACTGGAGTTTTCTAAAGAGTATTCTGCTTGGATTTGGATTTAATATCAAGATGGTCAATTGGATTATGGTATGTGTTTCTACTACCTCCTATTCTGTGTGTGTTAATGGAAATATTCATGGTTATTTCAAGGGTAATCGAGGTCTAAGGCAAGGGGATCCGCTGTCCCCGTATCTTTTTACTCTTGTTATGGAGATACTGACATCCATTTTGCAACATTCGTTAAGGATTGATTCTTCGTTTAAGTTTCACAATAGATGTGAGAAGCAGCAAATTATAAACTTATGTTTTGCAGACGATTTGTTTCTTTTTGCTCGAGGTGAAATTGCTTCGGCCAAGTTTATTATGTCTTCTCTTAATACTTTTACTAAGATGTCAGGGTTGGTTCCTAGTGTTCAAAAAAGCACGGTTTTCTTTTGCAACGTTCCCAGTTACATTAAGAGTGCTATTTTGAGAATTATGCCGTTTGTGGAAGGTTTGCTGCCCGTGAGGTAATTGGGGGTGCCCCTCATATCTACGCGGCTTTTATATAAAGATTGCAATGTTCTTGTGGAAAAGCTTGAGAAACGTATCATGCATTGGAGGAATAGGATGCTTTCTTTCGCGGGTAGGGTTCAACTTATCATCTCAGTTTTGTCTTCTATGCATATTTACTGGTCTTCTGTCTTTATTTTGCCGATGAGGGTTGTTAACGACTTGGAAGCTAGGAAGCGGAATTTTTTATGGTCCCAAGACTGTTCTTTTCATAAAGGTAAGGTGAAGGTGTCATGGAAATCTATTTGTATTCCGAAGTATGAGGGTGGGTTAGGCATTAGACGCATTGGTGATGTAAATAAAGCTCTAATGACTTTTCACATTTGGAGCATTATCACCAAACGGCAATCTTTGTGGGTTGACTGGATTCATTCTTATAGACTAAAAGGTAAAAGTTTTTGGAGTTGCACTGTGCCGACGAATTGTTGCTGGTCTTGGCGCAAGCTGTTACAAATTCGGCCTCTAATGAGAAATCATTTTTGGTCCGAGTTAGGCAATGGTGCTAGAACTTCTGTATGGTATGATAGCTGGTGTTCGTTGGGGCCGTTGGGAAACTTTTTGACTCCTAGGACGATCACTAATGCGGGATTCAGTTTGGAAGCGACAGTGGCTGATTTAAGGTCGAATGGGGCGTGGATTTGGCCGGTGGCTTGGAGGGATCTGTTTCCACTTCTTATTCAGTTGGACCAGGTGAACATTGATACAAATAAATGTGATAGGATTGTATGGCGAGATGGTGATCAAGTTAGTAACATTTCTGCTTCGTATGTCTGGAATTCGATTCGGTATGCTGAACCAGAAATTGATTGGTGCTCTATTGTTTGGTTCCCTCAGTGTATCCCGAAGCATGCGTTCTTTATGTGGTTAATCATGAGGGGTAAGTTGCTCACACAGGATAAAATCTTGAGTTGGGATTTGTCGCTCAGAAAAAATATGAACATGATGTGTTGCCTTTTATGCTACGAGAATTATGACTCTCATAGTCATTTATTCTTTGAATGTAAATTCTCCTCTCAAGTTTGGCATATGGTTCGTCAAAAGGTGGGCATGGATACGGTTCAACCTATATGGGGGGATATTGTGGATTGGCTTTTAGCTCGTGCTCGGTCGAAGACAGCGGCTAATCTTGTTACTAGAGTTGCAGTTGTGGCTAGTGCTTATGTGATTTGGCAGGAGCGGAATGCTAGGTTGTTTAAGAATCAGTTTAGACCACCAGAGATTATTAGTGCGACTATCTTTCAAATGGTTCGGTACAAACTGATGGGAGTGAAGCTAAAGAACACTGCTGGCGTCTAGAGGCTTCTTGGAGATTGGGAGATCTATAGAGATCACAGGGATGAGGATGGTGGTTGAGTAGTTGAATGTTTTTTATGGTTTGTTGCTAGATTAGAGTCTAGTGGTTGGATTTTTGTGTTGATTTTGATGTTTTTGTTTACTTTCATGGGGCATGTCTCATGATTGAACTAGTGTAGGGTTTCTACACTACTTGTTTTGTTTTGGTTGTGAATATATAGAATAACCGGGGTAACCCTTTACCCAAAAAAAAAGACTATAACCTTCCTAGGACCCAAACGTGAGGTAACTCGTGTAAAGATTCTTAATACAAAACGTCACTTATCCTTAAGTGATTACAAAACAATACAAAGCATGATTCATTCTTAAAAGTCAAATTTTCCCAAGGCTTTTTACAAGAAATCATCATCTATCCTTAGATGATTTGTTTTTTTGGCTTTAAGCCTTCGAAGTTTTCAAACTCTCATCAAAGTTTGGGTTTTAATAATGTTGGTGTGTGTTGGGTGTGATATGTTTTTGTTAATATTTTAAGCCCTTTTTAACACATTAGTCAAGTTTTAAATTTATAAAACATGATATTCTACTAACACTAAACACACACATGGGCAAGTGCACCCATCGTGAGCGTAGTATAGCGTTGGTAAGATACCGAGGTCGTCCAAGGACACAAGAGCTTTTAGTACTGGTTTATCCTCAACATCTAATCAAATCGAAATTTTTAGAAAAGGTTTTGAACATGAAAATAAAAACTAAAAATGCTGAAAATAAAAATAAAAATAAAACAGATAGACAAGATGAATCACTTGGATCCGACTCGCCTTTAATGTAACCTTTGATAATTTCCGCGCTTTTGCAATTTTTAAGAGATTATCTTAGTTATAGTAGTAGGCCCCTCTTTTGAAGGTGACGTTACCCTCAACCCGGTGGTATGAGTCAGCAAGGATACAATCCCAAAGGGTCAGAATATTGGAAGATAATTAATTAAGTTATTAATGCGAAAAGTGGTAGGCCCCTCTTTTGAAGGTGACGTTACCCTCGGCTAAGTGGTTTGAGTCAGCAGGGATACAATCCCAAGTAGCCAGTTTAATGTATTAATAGTAGTTTACATATGAGGGGATCAAGCCATTCGCACCCCCGCCATCCAATACCAGTGGGTATTGAAGGAGGTCCTAGTAAGCTTGACCCAGGTCCTTTGCAGGATCTATACACTGAACAAGGCAAGAACCTTACCAAACCATTCCCTTAACCCCTGACCAGGTAGCCAACATATCTCTATATAGACGGTAGAGATATGAATGGTGAAAATATTTTACTTTATATAGACAGTAAAGTAATGCCAAGACACCACGGACAAATGATAAGGAAGTTTCACCTTCAACATAAGAAACTAGTTATTAAAGTCATTAATATAAAACCAAATAAAAAGTGCGAAAAGATTAAAAATCAAAAGTATTACATTAAAGACTTGTCTTCACCAAGTGATGTAAGAGAATTAGCCAAACATGGCCTTTGATTGACAAGAACTCTTACGATCAATCTTGGATCCTGAGACTACTTCACACACTCTAAGGTGGATGATGGATGATGGTGGTGGATGTGGGTGTTGTAGTGGTGGTGGAGTGGTGGTGAAGTGGGAGAGAAGTGGTTTGCCAAGGGATGCCTTTGAAGTGAACCAAGCACCTCTATTTATAGCCTGAACAGAAGCCCGGCCACGGCCCCGTGTCCGCTGGACACGGCCCCGTGGCCATCCTCTTTCTCTTCCTTCATTAATTGCTCTTGTCCGTATTAGGCTCCACACGGCCCCGTGTTCGCTAGGCACGACCCCGTGTGCCGAAGCGTATCTGTACTACCAAGATTTGCTAGATTTTGCGAATATTAGCATTGACCATGCCTCGTGCTCAGTGGGCACCTCCCCGTGGTGAGCAATAGAAGCTTCTATAGCTTTGTCTTTTCTGCAGACATCTGGCCACGCCCCCGTGCTCAGTGTGCATGGGGCCGTGGTTAGCTTTCTGTTTCCTGTTTTTGCTTGGGAAGATGCTGTCGAGGGGTCGGGCATGCCACGTTTATTCCTTTTCTTTGTATTTATGTTAGTTTGTGCTGCATATTTGTTCCTTTTATTCATTTAATCTCATTTGGTCATGAAAATACAAAAGGAAGACAAAAGCACACTTTTTCCAACATTAGTACTAAAAAAGGGTTAGTTTTATGCATCATTTGATGAAATTTATATGTTGCATTTTGCACACATCAAATACCCCCACACTTGAATCTTTGCTTGTCCTCAAGAAAAACTCTTTATTTTGTGGCTTACACACCCAAATGGAATGGGTAGAAGAGAAGTTTTGGGCTTGTCTTGAGTCTCGGGAATCCAAGATCTTTATTGGGTTTTATTTTTATATTATTTACAATCCTATTCAATATGATTTATTTAGAACGTTTCATAAGCGAAATCACTTATTTCCCCATAACATGCCTTTTTAAAATTCCATTTATATACAAGCTCACATACCTCACGGGAGATCACTCAATAGTCAACACTCGGCCGAAGATGTATTTTAGTGAAACACTCGAGACCAGCATGGAACTTACCTCTACCATATGCTTGCCAAGTAATCAATCCTCCTCCTTTTTAACTATAAACCTTTGTAAATATCAAGAGAACTTTTGGAAGGGTTAGGCTTGGGCTAAAGGTAGGTGGTTTTGGGTTAGTGGTTAGTAAAAAGGGCTAAAAGTGTAAAAAGCGTCGGTTGTCGTAAAAATTTTTGTTTTTGTGACTTTTATTCAAACTAAGCATTTTCAAACAAAGTTTCTTTGAGGACTTTGTGTGTTTATTGCAAGACTTCATTTTTTTTTGATGAAAGGTTGAAAAGAAAAAGGGTTTTGGTGGGTAAAGGGTGTTTGTTTTGTGGGTTTAGAAATGAAAAGGTTTAGGCTCAAAGGGGTTAACTAGGGGGATTTTGGGTAGGTGATAAAAGAAAATGAAAAAGAATGGTGTTGAAAAGAAAATGGGTTAGTCCTAATGCCTCCATCATTTACTTACTTGGGTTTGAGTAGGTAAGGACCGGGAATGTAACGTCGTGGCAAGTTCTAGAGTCATAAGAACCGGGCAGCTATTCACACAAGAAATGAAAAATGAGCATTTAATTTAAAGATATATGCTTGTATGCTCAATAAAGGCTCAAAACTCACTTGTTGTGGGAATGGGTTTATAATGTGATCAAGTATATATAATCAAATTTTAACTAGATTTGTTATGCAGTTTCATAATTTTCTTATGTTGGTTCTTTTTATCACGACGCTATCGGTTGTAAATT
The DNA here is from genome assembly GCA_030545235.1 of Helianthus tuberosus. Classification (NCBI taxonomy): domain Eukaryota; kingdom Viridiplantae; phylum Streptophyta; class Magnoliopsida; order Asterales; family Asteraceae; genus Helianthus; species Helianthus tuberosus. The sequence goes on along the minus strand of CM060426.1, from coordinate 53,318,001 downwards.
TGTAAAAATATAACCTTTTGGAACTTGTTATTCCCAAATTAAACCAAGACAAGTAAAAAAAATGAAAAGTTTTTGAAAATTTTTTTGGGGTGATTAGCGGTTCCAATAGACTTTTGTGTAAGGCTTGTTATTAGGACTTGCAAAATTCAAGGTTTTAGCATCCCCTCACACTTAAATTACACATTGTCCTCAATGTGTCCCAAAAATAAGTTTTTAGGTTGATTGAATGTGTAAAAAGGTGTTTAAAAACAAATTTTATCTTACTGGGTGTCTGGACACGGGCCCGTGTTGGTCCGGGCACAGCGCCATGCTCAGATTGCCAGTAACATATTTAACAGAAGGCTGGGCATGGGGGCGTGTTTAGTGAGCACGGCCCCGTGTCCAGTTACCTGAACTGGGTGATTTCTGCAGATCCTTGGGCACGGGGGCGTGTTGGGCTGAGCACGGCTCCGTGCTGAACTTACTGTAATGAAGGAAAATTGTCGGGAGCTCTGTTTTTGTGCATTGGGTGTGGGTTCAAGGGTCCCTTAGTAACATCCACCATTTAGAGTGTGTTTTATTCCTGAAAAGTAAAGCTAAACTAGAAAACATAAAAATTAATCTAAATTAAAACTAAGGATAGTTCCGCGGAATGCCTCTGTTATGCGCCACGTTTATAAGGGTCCTTGGCTAGACCCCGAGTCAGTCATATGATACCCAAGTGGGATGTTTTACATCCCATGTTGCACCGTCGGAGAGCATCATCCAAGCTTGAGTCTATGACGTCCATGTATTTGACCGGGTCGTCGTCTTCTACTCTTTTCCCAACCCCGAACTCCATCTCTTTGTCTCCGACCCTCAATGTTTACTTCCCTCCACTCATATCCACCGTTGCGTGAGCGGTGGCCAGGAATGGTCTTCCTAGAATAAGTGGTACTTTGGTGTCCTCCTCCATATCGAGTATGACAAAGTCGGCCGGAAGACAAAGTCTCCGACTTTCACCAATAGATTTTCAGCGATACCTTATGGATATTTGATAGACCTATCGGCGAGTTGTATGCTCATTTTTGTGGGGCTTGTTTTACCTAGTCCGAGTCAGTCGAACATTGATACGGGCATGAGATTGATGCTAGCCCCGAGATCGGCTAGCGCATTACGTATAGGTGATCCCCCAATGGAGCAAAGGATGATGAAACTTCCGGGGTCGATTTTCTTTTGTGGGAGTTTGTTGAGTAGTAAGGCGGAGCATTCTTCACTTAAATTAACTAATTCCAATGTATCAATTTTCCTTTTGTGAGTGAGAAAGTCTCTAATAAATTTTGAATATTTAGGCATTTAAGTGAGGACTTCCACAAATGGAAGATTGATGTGCAATTGTTTTAGTAAGTTTACGAATTTTGTGAATTGCTCATTGGTCTTTTAGGGAAGTAACCGTCCGGGGTAGGGTACCATGGGATTCTTGGTAGGCTCGTGATTTGGTGGAGGAGTCGCTTCCTTTTGGGGTGTTGGTGAAGTTGTGGGTTGACTGGATAGACTCTTGTCGGATGGAGGTAGCGGAGCCTCCTCGGGACCTATGGTATGGTTTCTCAATGTGATGAGATTTACTTTTGACTTTGGGTTGGTTTCGGTATTGCTGGGTAATGCGCCTTGTGGTCACTCAGAGAAATTTTAAGCTAGTTGATTTAGTTGTTTTTCAATGTTTTGAATACTAGCTTGTTGTTTTCTAAAGCTCGATTCCATTTGTTGGAATCGATCCGAGTTTTTCTTTTTGGTGTCGGAGATGAGGCGTGAGATAATATCTTCAAGCATCTCTCGTCCCCCTTGTTGTTGTTGAGAGAAATTTTGTGACTCATTTCTTGGTTGTTGAATGTTTGTTCGTTGGTTTTGGTTTTGTTGGTTACTACTATTGCCGGGTTCTCTCCAACCAAGGTTAGGGTGGTTACACCATCCTTGGTTGTAGGTACCCGTTGGAGGACCTGACGGCCTAGGTCTATTATCAATGTAGTTTACCATTTCCGTTTGATTATCCATTTCTTTCATACAACTCCAATTTTCATGTGGCCCACCACACCCTTCGCAAGCCATAACGGAGGCCGTTTTCACCATTTCTAACTTTTTATTTTTGAAGAGAGGGCCTCGATTTGGGCTTGTAAAGAGGTGTTCTCATCTACCTTATGGGCGCCTGGGGCAACAGATTTTGTGCCTCGGGGAGTGTGCCATTGAAAATTGTTTTTAGCAATTTCCTCAATTTGATTATAAATTTCATTTGAGCGACGATTACCTAAAGGTCCCCCGGAGCTAGAGTCGAGTGTTTGTCTTGTGTGCGGCAACAATCCATTGTACAAAGTGGATACTTGTTGCCATATTGCAAGACCATGATGAGGGCATTTTCTTAATAGCCCCTTGAATCGTTCCCAAGTTTCATATAAGGATTCCCCGTCCTCTTGTGAGTATGTATTAATTTCAGTCATTAATTTAACCGTTTTAGAAGGAGGGAAATACTTATATAGAAACTTTTGGTCTAGTTCATCCCAAGTGTTTACCGAACCACTTGGGAGGGTGTTAAGCCAAGCATTAGCTCGGTCTTTTAGTGAAAATGGGAACATTCGGAGGCGGATGGCTTCGTTTGATGCCCCGTTGATCCGAAAGGTATCACATATTTCCAAAAAGTTGGTAATATGTAAATGGGGATCTTCGTCCGCAAGCCCATGAAAGGATGCAGAGTTTTAGAGCATTTGTATCAAATGCGGCCGAAGTTCGAAGTTGTTGGCATCGACATTCGGTGCATTGATAGCGGCGCCGAGATTACCTACTGTGGGCCGTAGGTAGGGCTGTAAACGAACCGAACGTTCAACAAACAGTTCGTGAACCGTTCGGCGGGAAGTTCATTTATGTTCGTTCGATTAGCTTAACGAATGAACATGAACAAACAATTTTGTTCGATTAGCTTAGCGAACGAACACGAACACAGGTCTCGTTCGTTCGACTGCGTTCGTGAACGTTCAGTAATATGTTCGTTTAAAAAAAAAATAATAAACATTTTATCTAAACATATTGAAGACTTAAAACCGTATTTTTTATAAGTTGGCTGAAATTTGGACATTCTAAGACATTTTTGGGGATAATTATGTCTAAGTTAGTTAAACTTTATTCATGGTGTGGTAGACTTCTAGTGTTTTGATTTATCATTTAATGGTTGTATTTAACTACTTATATCCAATGGTTAAGGATAACAATGTTTTCATTTTTTTATTTTCAAGTTAAATGTCTGTTTACGTTCATTTTTATTTGCTTATGTTCGTTTGTGTTCGAGACTAGTGTTCACGAACTGTTCGTGAACAACTGAATTTCCTTAACGAATGAACACGGACATAAACTTATATTCGGTATGCGTTCGTGAACAGTTCGCGAACATGTTAATTTCCTTAACGAATGAACACGAACATGACCGTGTTCGTGTTCGTTCGGTTCGTTTACAACCCTAACCGTAGGTAATCCATTAGGGTACATTGTTCCCCCATTGGAAGTAGGTCACCCGAAGCTTTCTCTTGGATTTTAGCTTTATGTCTTTTTCTTAGAAAACGTTTGGGTTCGTCTAGAGGTTCTTTTATGTCTTTATTGGAACTGGAGCTCATGCACTGAGTAGGAAGTGTAGGTGCTGCGCCTGGGTCCCAAGTCCTGCAATAAAAACAGAAAAGATTTGGGGTCAGAAGTCTCACCACGGCCCCGTGGTCGCTGACCACGGCCCGTGGTCGTGGTTACAGTATTTGTTTTCTGGATCCCGGATCCCTGTTACTGGAAAGTTCAACACAGCCCCATGTTGCACTGGCAGGGCCCCGTGGTCACCTCTCTGTAACTCAGAAAACAAAAACTGCCAGTAAGGATACTTGGCACAGGCCTTGTCCGACCCGGCAAGGCCCCATGCTGAGCTCTGCAGAAGCTGGAAAAACTATAAAAATCCTAAAAAAAATTAAAAATAAGAAAACGATTAGCCGTTGATTCCTAACATTCTTAAAATCCTTGTGTCCCCGGCGACAGCGCAAAAACTTGGTGTGTGTTGGGTGTGATATGTTTTATTAATATTTTAAGCCCCTTTAACACATTAGTCAATTTTTAAATTTATAAAACACGATATTCTACTAACACTAAACACACACATGGCAAGTGCACCCATCGTGAGCGTAGTATAGCGTTGGTAAGATACCGTGGTCGTCCAAGGCCACAAGAGCTTTTAGTACCGGTTTATCCTCAACGTCTAATCAAATCAAAATTTTTAGAAAAGGTTTTGAACATGAAAATAAAAGCTAAAAATGCTAAAAATAAAAATAAAAATAAAACAGATAGACAAGATGAATCACTTGGATCCGACTCGCCTTTAATGTAACCTTGATGATTTCCGCACTTTTGTACTTTTTAAGAGATTATCTTAGTTATAGAAGTAGGCCCCTCTTTTGAAGGTGACATTGTCACACCCCAAAAACGTCGCAGCGGAATATATAACGTAGTGGTGACGGAAGTTGGTGCACATTAATATCTTGTTGAACGATACATTAAATTGTTGGACATATTGACTTATTTAAAACATAAGTTATTAAACATAGCGTTTTAAAACATGACACAACCACCACTTAGTTAAGTTGTCTTTGATCCTCGCGGATCTTACTACATTCGTCCCATAAAGTTTAAAAAGTTAGTCCAACATTTTAAGTAACAAAACATTCATCAACAAACACAAGATACACCATGATTCCCGAAGTCGAACTCAAGTACCTGTAGAACACGTTTAAAATCAAGTGTCAACAAATCTAAAACAATTTGATCCTAAGGAAAAGCTTTCTAATTATGTGTTTAAAATGAAACATCCATATAATTTTAGAAAGACCATTTATTTCCTTAATAAAATCCATGGGTCATCCGTCGTAAATTTGAAAACCCGACATCAGGGCATCATCCCATGTTTTGTATATTAAATTTATAGCGTCAACGTTCAGACTCGCATGTTAGCTAGACATTACGAACTATATATTTACCATGTAGGGATAATCAAGGCTGGACTATAAACAGAATATCAATTCGTCGTTTGACTTGACACCGGGCGACCGGTCACGACGGGGTTGTCAACCCGATTGATCTACCAATTATTCATCTCGTGCAATACTTAAATGATTAAACAACATCATTGGCGCATGGTCAATATTGAGACCCTTTATGATGTCTGCCTCACGTACAATATATATATCCTACTAATATGACAAATTTAATATAATGGTTGTACGGAATTTAATGAAATTCCCCTGGACTAAATAAACCTGTCCCAACCATACGGTCGGTTTTTCCTTGGAAATACCGTATCATCCTAGTTTCTTCTCGAAACATATATTTATTAAAAACGTTTTATCTCAAAAACGTATAATTTATCAAAACTCCATATATTTTCAATAAAAATATATGATTTACATTAAAAGGTATGTTTTAATTTAAAAACATTATTAAACCCTTTTAGGCTTGTTCTTTCCCCCAAAACATATACAAAATAGTAAAAAGAGAGGGTTTAGTGACACTCACCTTTGGGTGCGTATTTTAAATAGCGCAATCTCACAGATTGATTTCTACACGTCCTATTATATGTAGGAACGATTTTAAAATCAATATATAACATGAAATCCCTAAGTTTCTCCCTTTCTTAGAATTGTCACATAACTTTGAGATTTTCTCGAAAAGTTATCGTTTTTGATTATGTTGGCACGTTAATATATATATATGAGTTCATATATATATATATATATATATATGTTTTTAAGGTTTTGCGACTTGAACGATTTTATTGGTGACCGTTATCATGTAAATCCGTTAACACACCCGTTTATACGTAATATATCTATGATTTGCGCGCCATAATATATATACATAAACGTTCATATAAATTATTATCGAAAAACGCGTAATCTCGTTAACTTACCTATTTTGCCATTTTTAAGCCAAATATACATAAAATATCTTATATGTATCAAATTTCATGCTCAACAAACAAGTTACACATTTAACGCGATTTTACCGTTTCTACCACATAAGACGCACAAGTATACATTCATAATCTAAATCATGTTAAAACTTAACATATTTTCATATTCACATGTTTAAATTACATAACATATCTTAACACATAAGGTTCACCCAAAAATTTACCCATACTAGTGTTCATCGAAAAATGCGTATTTTAGCGATCCGGTAACGTTTTCGGGAGTCGGAAGTCACGTATGACTAACCAAACACCAAGTAAACTTAAAATTAGTTAAAATACTTATTTTTAAACTAAAAATATCAGTTTACTTACTGATCTAAATCAGTTTCATAAAAATCGTTTGAAAAGCCGATTTTTGACCATTTTAACGCATAGTTTTGCGTTAAACGATACTATAAGCATCCCTACTCGGAATGACTTGATATTTTAACACAATACATGTTATTTACTGATTAAAATAGTGGTTATAATCAGGTTAGTGCAGTTTTTGTATAAGTCACATAAATCATATGATTTCACGTATTTTACAACTCCTAAAGCACCAAGTACGACATGCAAGGCTAGTAAACATTATGAAAAAGTTTTATATCATTGAAAACTTCAAAATAACCTTATTTTAGTGTTTGTAATCTGATCAAAATGGATTTTTATTAAATCATACTCATATAATCATTTCATGCCTTCACTTCATCATATATGTTCACATTTGAGATTATTTGACAACTTTTACATGCATGCATACATTTATACATATATATATATACGAAATATATATACATATATAAACTTTCAAAAATTTACATTTCAACATATCACTTTCAAATCTTAGATTACTTTTTAGAACATTCTTTTGTAACACATAGTGATTCATTCATGCATCCTATTTTTCAAGAAATCAAATAAATCAAGAAATCTTTCAACAAACATCAAAAACATAAACATCTACACATACACACACACATTCACGGCTATACATACATATACACCCATTTTTATTTCATTCAAAAACCCATTTCTTTTTAGTTTTAAGTTAGTGTTTAGATTCAAGAACAAGAGAAACTTTCACTGTCATCTTCATCACCATGAATCAAGAACAAGATTTAAAAGAAAATATGTTATACCTTCATGATTATTAGTGGGTTTTAAGATTTATGATGATGTGAAGCCTTGTTCTTGCTCAAACCTCCTTGAAATCACTTCTAAACCTTCATGTAAGCTTGAGAACACCTTGGAATGGACATGATTCTTCAAGATTTGAGTTTGAAAATGAAAATGGAAGTGTAATAGGGGGTGTTCGGCCGAGAATGTTCAACAGAGAGAGAGAGAGAATGATTTTGAAAAGTTTCCTTGGAAGTATGAAAGAGTATGGAAGGTTTTACAAGTATTAATCATCACCACCATCTTTCTAGATATAACAACTGTGCTTGTAATCACTATGAACAGTTCTGTTATCAATAAAACAATGTTATTTGATCCCAATGTTTGTTTGATTGTGTTTTACATTTTTCATGTTTTGACTTTTATGTAATTTCAAACTCTACATCGCTTTCTGGAGAGTTATACGCAAACTAGTGCGTAAACGTACTCAGTTTAATGCGAGAAATACTCCGGAACATCAACAAATACTCAACATACCTTAAATAACCTTTACATAACTTAGAAATAAGTTTTGAAGGCTTTGGTATGGCAAAAATAAGTTAATTCGCTTACAGGGACTAAATATGACAAACTGCGAAAGTATGTCAATTTGAACTGTAACGAACATTCCGGAACATAACCATAAGTTAAACACACCTTAAATATCCTTGACATAGCTTAGAAATAGGCTTTGAGGGGTTCGGTGTGCTAAAATAAACTTTTGGGACATTCAGGGACTAAAAGTGTCAAAAAGTGCACAGGTTTGCATTTTCGCGCATAACTTACGTTCTGAATACATCTGGACATCCAAAAATTTATGTAAGCATGACTACATTATATTTTAGTGTTCGCCATAAGAAAAATCCATTCGTCGCGTCATTTGGTTCGTTTTTCGCGCTTGTGCGCATTCCGTCGTAATTAAGCGAACATCGCGTTCGTACGACCAAACGAACCAACACCCGGCATATTTTTGAACATGTTTCATGTCCACAATGTTTAGGCATCATTTTAGGGCCTTAAAGTTGGCTTGACGGGCCTTAGAAGTGACGTTACGCAACGAAACGATGTGCAGGGACCATTTCTGCAAAATCTGCCAAAACAGGGGCCTAGCGTGACGCGAGGGTCCTTAGCGTCACGCGACCCCCTTCTGGACCAGATTAAGTGTATTTGACAGCTGGTTGCAGCTGTTTTGCACTCCCTAACCCCTTGCCAAGTGTTGATTCCTTATGGTGGTGAGCATTTTGAGGCACCACAACTTTCCGACAAGTGTACGCACGAGATTAAGGCACGATAATCGACAAACGATCCTAACGGTGGACCGAATACTATAAATACCCATCCACCCTCAACCCCAAAACCCACAAATCTGATTAAGAAAGCTCTAAGTTGGAACCTTCGTTTCATACCTGAGCTATTTTGATCTGGGTTAGCATTCGGGGACCCTTAGTAAGTATTCTTTCGTTCTTTTCCTTATATTTTTACTGCTTTTCGAGTCAGAAAGTCAAACTTTGTTTGACTTTCAGCGTTGACCAGTGATGGTCAATGCGAAGTTCGTTAGAACTTCGCAACGTGATTGTAATCACGATGGTTATAGTCCCTTGGGACTATGCCTACTGAATTACCACGTTGTCTGGGGTCGTAGGGTAGGCGATCTAATAAATCGCCTATACCTTCGAACCCGACCCAGTTTGGTCGATCATTAGGATCCGACCAAATACATTAGGTGACCATAGTGTAGGGAATAACCTTCCGAGGTTATACCTTATGGTCACGACGTTTAAGTAGTTGTATGATAGGAAGTTTATATGCCTTAGGTAAATTACCAGAATACCCTTTTCATACATAATTGGTAATTTAGCATATGTAACCTAAACTTTTGTCACGTAACTGATTATGTAACATGTTTAGGCATATAATACTTGTCATAGGACTAGTTAGGCGGTCCGAACGCGTTTCACGCGCACGACACGTTAAAGTAGCATAAGCTTCCTAAACGGGTCGTAATGGGTCGTAAACAATTATGTTAAGTTTCATTTAGCATGTAGGCTTTGTTAAACCATATCACGTGAGTTCCGACACTCATTTGGTTTACAAACCCTAATGCTACCCAGTCTTCCGATTTAGGTCCGGTTTATTAACATAGTTACCTATACTAGGTGCCGTTTGATTCCGAGATCTCTTGCATTGCTTGGTGGTTATCTTTATACAACTGAGCAATCTCAAGTGAGTACATAGACCCCTCTTTTACTGTTTTCCAAACTATTTTGGGGTGGAACACATGTGCCTACTTGTTACTTTCATGCTTTCCTGTTTTCACATCATATACCGACTATGTTTGTTAGTACATTATAGTACATGATTTCATTACATTCCATGCTATGTATGTCCATTGTGTGCATACTTAGTACATTGTTTTACATTACTTTTCTGCTATGTATGTTGACTGATAACATGCTAGCACATTGATTTACAAGACTTTTCTGCTTTGTATGTTAACTTAGCATACTTAGTACATTGTTTTCTTATGACATGTATACAACTGCTATGACATTTGGTTTGCACAAACGGGTCTTTATAACGTTCATTAACATTTGCTACGCCGCTCGGGAGTAAGTAGTGGTACCATAGGACTTGACAAATCCCATTCCTGACATCCCGGGTTTGTTTGGATGTAAGGAATGACTGAATCCGAATACAATTCTTTTGATAACCTTGACTGAAAGGGTTATCCGACTGTCTCAAGGCTTGAATGTATGCGTTAACTTACCACATAAATGTTTGTATCAATGTATCATGCATCACTTTGCAAAACATAACTTTTTGATATATTCAAAATACTTTGTTTTGTACATTTTTACTTATGGTTTAAGTAGTCTTATTTTACTTACCATACATAACATTTGCTACACAATTACTTGACTACTATTGGACATGGATATTTGACATAGACATTTGACATGGATATTTGACATAGACATTTGACATGATTTACATCTTGACATATTATTCAATACATTTGACAATTGGTTTAAACATAGACTTCTTACATTGGTTGGTTTGGTTTGATTAAGTGATTGAGTTAACGATGCGTGTGTAATATGATACAAGCATGGTGGATACGCCGCTGGTACTTCCTATATATAAGTGTTTGTATGGTATTACACGGCGTAACGTTATTTGAATCATTTCAATATTGATACATAGAACATTTTATATAAATAACATATTTTTCACAAGACATTGATTTACAAACAACTTATCTTATACAAACACATTTTTACATGATTATTTATTTAACCTGACAATTACTTATACATATCATCTGATCTTATTGTTTTCAAATGATTTACAAGACAAAGCAAAGTACGGGGTTCATGATTAAACATTTTCTTAAACTCAAGTCATGAATCCTATTTTCACAAAACCTATGTATCTCACAGGCATTTTTATGCTGACGTACCTATTTTCACATGTGTTTTCAGGTGCTTTTCCATAGGATGCCATCATGATACTAGGGCGGACCTGTGCCTTAGAGACTTTAAAAGATGATAGACTATGTTTAATTATGTTCTGAACTCTTTAATTTCCTGTGTTAAGACAATGTGACTCTTGTTTAATAAATAAAATACAACTTTGTTTGCCATGGATTTGAAACAATTAATTCTGTCGCAACACGCCCCGATGTTTCCGCCGCGATTTGTTGTTTTACGCGGTCGGGGTGTGACAGAAGAGTTGGTATCAGAGCCAATGGTTATAGGGAATTAGGTTATTAGTAATGCTTTGACCTAGACTATAACTTTTCTAGGAACCTAACACAAGTTATCTTGTGTTTAGATCTTAAAACATGTACATCACCTATCCTTAGGTGATTAACAAAACAAGGAACCAAAATTTTTCTGAAACGATTTTTGAAAAACAATCATCTGTTTTTGAATAAATTTTTACAAGGTTTTGAACCCTCAATTGTAAGGTTTTGAACCCTCTGTTTTATGGTTTTGAACCCTTTTCAAGTTTGGTTTATGGCCTTGTGCCTTCTAATTTTCAAAAATCCCGTCAAACGTTTTGGGTTTTAAATAATGTGAACATGTGCAAACTGGAAGGGTGAATGCCTGTATTCTGGGTTTTCTGTCTAGGCAAGCACTTCGTATACATCTCAACCAGACGCGAGACCAGTTGTGCTTACCTGGGAATTCTTGGAGTGAGTGTTCACTTATAGGCGAGCATGTCTTCATTATACATTATTTTTGACCCATTTACTTTGATTAGTCACTGTGAGTCGTTTGTTTGCTTTGTGATACGGACGAATGACCACCATCTATGCTGTTTGCAATTCTTGTTTTTATCATCTCATTCTTTTCATCAAATCATCTCACTCGTTTCTTTTCATGTTTTCCTCTTTTAGAATGCCTCCTCGACGCGAGAACCAGATAGCTACTGCCGAGCTGGCAGAAATTATTGCGCAGCAGATGGCTGCCCAATTCCCAAATCTCTTTGCTCAATGGCAACAAGCCAACAACAACAACAATGGTCCGTGCAAATACAAGGATTTTAACTCAGCAAAACCACTCAAGTTTAGTGGTTTTGAGGGAGCGACTGGGCTTCTTCAGTGGTTCGAGAGCATAGAGAATACTTTTCGCCATGTGCAGTGTCCGGATAATCGCAAGGTCGAGTTCTCCTCGAGCGTATTTCAGAAGAGGGCTTTGACATGGTGGAACGGGGTTATGAGAGACCAAGGTGCTGAAGTTGCTCTCGCACAGACATGGGCTGAACTTAGAGCCCTTATGATGAGGGAATTCTGTCCTCGCCATGAACAGCGAGCGTTGGAGAAAGAGTTTGATGTTTTGAAGCAAGATAGTGGAGAGCACAGGGCATATACTGACAGGTTCGAGGAGTTGAGTCTGCTTTGCCCGACTATGGTCACCCCACTCGACAAGGCTATCGAGAGATACATCGATGGCCTACCTGACTCGGTACAAGACATTCTTACTGGTAGTAACCCTGCCACACTCCGTCAGGCGATCGAGTTATCAGCGACACTGACAGAGTCGCAGGTGCGTAAGGGAAAGCTGCATAAGAAAGGTGACAAGGGTAAGAAGCTGGCATCTGAGAAAGGGGATGGTAAGAAAGGTGAAAACAAGAATGGGAAGAATTCTGGTTCTTCAAAGAATGCTAGGAAGCGAAAGGCTTCCCAAAACTTTGCCATTACTGCACAGGCTCAAGCTGCACCAAACCAGCCTGCGCAGCCAATAGCCAAGAAGCCTTATTTTGGCAATGCACCTTTGTGCAACAGATGTAACGGTCATCATCAACCGCACCTCCAGTGTCGTCAGTGTACCAACTGCGGAAGATCTGGTCATCTTGCTGTGAACTGCCGCATTCCTGTCAATCAGAACCAAGCAGTTCAAAATCAGGCCCAACAGGTTGCTCAGCCTCTTGCTCAGCAACAAGGTCAAGCTGCACGACCTCATTTTCCTCCTGGTTCGTGCTACAATTGTGGGGATCTGACCCACTACAGGAACCGGTGCCCAAGGCTAGCCAACCAGAACCAGAACCAGAACCAGAATCAGGCTCCGGCTCGAGGCCGAGTTTTTAACATGAATGCCCAAGAGGCACAGGCTGACGATAATGTGGTGAACGGTACGTTCTTTATTAATAATCAGCCTGCATCTGTTCTTTTCGATTCTGGTGCCGATAAGAGTTTCGTGTCATTATCTTTTGAGCAAATGCTTCGCGTGTCTAGAACGAAACTAGGCAAATCTTTGACCGTAGAGGTTGCAAATGGTGAACCCATTATTCTTGATTCTGTTCTTCACAACTGCCAGTTGAATCTTAACGACCATATTTTTCCTATTGACCTCGCGCCTATGCAACTTGGAAGCTTCGACGTTATTGTGGGAATGGATTGGTTATCCAAGCATCACGCAGAAATAGTTTGTTCTAAGAAGATTGTTCGTGTGCCACTTTCGACAGGCGAGGTCCTGCAGGTTCAAGGTGAGAAGCCTATCGGTGGTCTCAGACTCATGTCTTGTTTTAAAGCTCGGAAGTATCTGCAGAAGAACTATGTGGCTTTCTTAGCACATGTTACAGAAAATAAAGGCAAGGGTAAGTCTATTTCAGATATTCCTGTCGTACGGGATTATTCTGAAGTGTTCCCTGAAGATTTACCTGGTCTACCTCTAGCACGCCAAGTCGAGTTCCGCATTGATCTCGTACCTGGTGCAAATCCCATTGCCAGAGCTCCATATCGTCTTGCACCATCTGAGATGCAAGAGTTGTCTAAACAGCTTTAGGAGCTCTCTGATAAAGGTTTTATACGTCCTAGTTTTTCACCTTGGGGTGCTCCCGTTCTTTTTGTCAAGAAGAAGGATGGATCCTTTAGGATGTGTATCGATTATCGTGAGCTTAACAAGCTTACCATCAAAAATCGATATCCTCTACCTCGCATAGATGACCTCTTTGATCAGTTACAAGGCGCTTCTTATTTTTCGAAGATCGATCTGCGTTCCGGATATCATCAACTTCGGGTGCAAGAAGAAGACATTCCGAAGACAGCATTCCGTACTCGTTATGGACATTACGAGTTCACCGTCATGCCATTCGGTTTGACTAATGCTCCTACTGTTTTCATGGACTTAATGAATAGGGTCTGCAAACCTTATTTGGATCAGTTCGTCATTGTTTTTATTGACGATATCTTGATTTACTCTAAGACGCGAGCTGATCACGAGCAGCATCTTCGTCTTACTCTGGAACTCCTGAAGAAAGAACAACTCTTCGCCAAATTCTCCAAGTGCGAATTTTCGCTTAAAGAAGTTCAATTTTTGGGGCACATTATCAACGAACGAGGTGTTCATGTAGATCCCTCCAAGATCAGTGCGATTAAGGATTGGGATACACCTTCTACTCCTACTGAAGTTCGTTCATTTCTTGGTCTAGCGGGTTATTATCGCCGCTTCATTGAAAACTTCTCTAAGATTGCAGTTCCTCTAACTGCTCTAACTCAGAAGAAAATGCCCTTTTACTGGGGATTCAGACAAGAGGAAGCTTTTCAACACTTGAAGCAGAAGCTATGCGATGCGCCTGTTCTATCATTGCCTGAGGGTGATGATGATTTTGTTGTGTATTGTGATGCATCTAAATTAGGTCTTGGCTGTGTTCTGATGCAAAGGAACAAAGTCATAGCCTATGCATCAAGACAATTGAAGATACATGAGAAGAACTACACCACTCATGATCTTGAGTTGGGTGCAGTTGTTTTCGCTCTCAAGATCTGGAGACACTATTTGTACGGTACAAAATGTGTGGTTTTCACTGACCACAAAAGTCTTCAGCATATCTTCAACCAGAAAGAACTCAACATGAGACAGCGACGTTGGGTTGAGCTTTTAAACGACTATGATTGCGAAATTCGCTACCATCCTGGTAAGGCGAATGTCGTAGCTGATGCATTGAGTCGCAAGGAACGTACTAAGCTTCATTGTGTACGTGTTCAATCTGTTATTCAAGCTCGATCCGATATTCAAGAACGCATTTCTCAAGCTCAACAATCTTGTGTTTCACAAGGTTTGATGGATAAGGAATTTCCCTATCACATAACACCTGCTCTTGAACTGAAGGACAATGGGTCATATTACTTCATGGACCGTTTGTGGGTCCCAAGCCAGGATGATCTTCGTACCTTGCTTATGGATGAAGCCCATAAGTCTCGTTATTCTATTCACCCGGGCTCAGATAAGATGTATAAGGATCTTCGTATTCACTATTGGTGGCCTGGTATGAAGAAAGACATTGCCTTATACGTGTCAAAATGCCTTACTTGTCTAAAGGTTAAGGCTGAACATCAACGTCCTTCTGGTTTATTGGAGCAACCAGAGATACCAGTTTGGAAATGGGAAAACATTACTATGGATCTTGTTACCAAACTCCCGCGCACAAAGAAAGGTCATGATGCCATCTGGGTAGTCGTTGATCGTCTTACAAAGTCAGCACATTTCTTGCCAATCCGCGAGGATTTTCCTACTGACAGACTTGCTCAAATCTATGTAGATGAAATTGTGGCTCGACATGGTGTTCCTTTGAACATCATTTCTGACAGAGATGCTCGTTTCACTTCTCACTTTTGGAGAACCATGCAATCTGCTATGGGGACCCAACTTAATCTGAGCACAGCTTATCATCCGCAAACGGATGGTCAATCTGAGAGAACAATCCAGACTCTGGAGGATATGCTAAGAGCTTGTGTGATCGATTTTGGGGGTAGCTGGGATTCACATCTTAAATTGATTGAATTCTCCTACAACAACAGTTATCACACTAGCATCGGAATGGCTCCTTTCGAAGCTCTCTATGGTCGAAAATGTCGTTCACCAGTCTGCTGGAATGAGATTGGCGAGGCTCAACTTACTGGACCTGCCCTCATTTTAGAGACAACTGACAAGGTCAAGAAAGTTCGTGATAACCTTCAGGCAGCTAGAAGCCGTCAGAAGATTTACGCGGACCCAAAACGCAAAGCCTTAGAATTTCAAATCGGTGATCGAGTATTACTTAAGGTCTCACCTTGGAAAGGTGTGATCAGATTTGGAAAGAAAGGAAAACTTGCACCTAGATACGTTGGACCATTCAAGATCGTCGAAAGAATCGGAAAGGTAGCCTACAGACTTGAGTTACCTCCTGAACTGGGAAATGTTCATCCAACTTTTCACATATCAAATCTCAAGAAGTGTACAGCTGATGAGAACTACTCCATACCGCTTGACGAAATTCGTGTTGGCAAAACACTGAAATTTGTTGAGAAACCAGTGGAAATCATGGAACGTGAAGTCAAGTGGCTTAAACGCAAGCGCATTCCTTTGGTTAAAGTTCGCTGGGAAGCTAAACGTGGACCTGAGTTTACTTGGGAATGCGAAGATCAAATGAAGGCGAAATATCCACATCTTTTTCCACGAGTTTCCTCTAAATAAATTTCGGGACGAAATTTCCACAAGTAGGGGAGACTGTAACAACTGTGCTTGTAATCACTATGAACAGTTCTGTTATCAATAAAACAATTTTATTTGATCCCAATGTTTGTTTGATTGTGTTTTACATTTTTCATGTTTTGACTTTTATGTAATTTCAAACTCTACATCGCTTTCTGGAGAGTTATACGCAAACTAGTGCGTAAACGTACTCAGTTTAATGCGATAAATACTCCGGAACATCAAAAAATACTCAACATACCTTAAATAACCTTTACATAACTTAGAAATAAGTTTTGAAGGCTTTGGTATGGCAAAAATAAGTTAATTCGCTTACAGGGACTAAATATGACAAACTGCGAAAGTATGTCAATTTGAACTGTAACGAACATTCCGAAACATAACCATAAGTTAAACACACCTTAAATATCCTTGACATAGCTTAGAAATAGGCTTTGAGGGGTTCGGTGTGCTAAAATAAACTTTTGGGACATTCAGGGACTAAAAGTGTCAAAAAGTGCACAAGTTTGCATTTTCGCGCATAACTTACGTTCTGAATACATCTGGACATCCAAAAAATTATGTAAGCATGACTACATTATATTTTAGTGTTCGCCATAAGAAAAATCCATTCGTCGCGTCATTTGGTTCGTTTTTCGCGCTTGTGCGCATTCCGTCGTAATTAAGCGAACATCGCGTTCGTACGACCAAACGAACCAACACCCGGCATATTTTTGAACATGTTTCATGTCCACAATGTTTAGGCATCATTTTAGGGCCTTAAAGTTGGCTTGACGGGCCTTAGAAGTGACGTTACGCAACGAAACGATGTGCAGGGACCATTTCTGCAAAATCTGCCAAAACAGGGGCCTAGCGTGACGCGAGGGTCCTTAGCGTCACGCGACCCCCTTCTGGACCAGATTAAGTGTATTTGACAGCTGGTTGCAGCTGTTTTGCACTCCCTAACCCCTTGCCAAGTGTTGATTCCTTATGGTGGTGAGCATTTTGAGGCACCACAACTTTCCGACAAGTGTACGCACGAGATTAAGGCACGATAATCGACAAACGATCCTAACGGTGGACCGAATACTATAAATACCCATCCACCCTCAACCCCAAAACCCACAAATCTGATTAAGAAAGCTCTAAGTTGGAACCTTCGTTTCATACCTGAGCTATTTTGATCTGGGTTAGCATTCGGGGACCCTTAGTAAGTATTCTTTCGTTCTTTTCCTTATATTTTTACTGCTTTTCGAGTCAGAAAGTCAAACTTTGTTTGACTTTCAGCGTTGACCAGTGATGGTCAATGCGAAGTTCGTTAGAACTTCGCAACGTGATTGTAATCACGATGGTTATAGTCCCTTGGGACTATGCCTACTGAATTACCACGTTGTCTGGGGTCGTAGGGTAGGCGATCTAATAAATCGCCTATACCTTCGAACCCGACCCAGTTTGGTCGATCATTAGGATCCGACCAAATACATTAGGTGACCATAGTGTAGGGAATAACCTTCCGAGGTTATACCTTATGGTCACGACGTTTAAGTAGTTGTATGATAGGAAGTTTATATGCCTTAGGTAAATTACCAGAATACCCTTTTCATACATAATTGGTAATTTAGCATATGTAACCTAAACTTTTGTCACGTAACTGATTATGTAACATGTTTAGGCATATAATACTTGTCATAGGACTAGTTAGGCGGTCCGAACGCGTTTCACGCGCACGACACGTTAAAGTACCATAAGCTTCCTAAACGGGTCGTAATGGGTCGTAAACAATTATGTTAAGTTTCATTTAGCATGTAGGCTTTGTTAAACCATATCACGTGAGTTCCGACACTCATTTGGTTTACAAACCCTAATGCTACCCAGTCTTCCGATTTAGGTCCGGTTTATTAACATAGTTACCTATACTAGGTGCTGTTTGATTCCGATATCTCTTGCATTGCTTGGTGGTTATCTTTATACAACTGAGCAATCTCAAGTGAGTACATAGACCCCTCTTTTACTGTTTTCCAAACTATTTTGGGGTGGAACACATGTGCCTACTTGTTACTTTCATGCTTTCCTGTTTTCACATCATATACCGACTATGTTTGTTAGTACATTATAGTACATGATTTCATTACATTCCATGCTATGTATGTCCATTGTGTGCATACTTAGTACATTGTTTTACATTACTTTTCTGCTATGTATGTTGACTGATAACATGCTAGCACATTGATTTACAAGACTTTTCTGCTTTGTATGTTAACTTAGCATACTTAGTACATTGTTTTCTTATGACATGTATACAACTGCTATGACATTTGGTTTGCACAAACGGGTCTTTATAACGTTCATTAACATTTGCTACGCCGCTCGGGAGTAAGTAGTGGTACCATAGGACTTGACAAATCCCATTCCTGACATCCCGGGTTTGTTTGGATGTAAGGAATGACTGAATCCGAATACAATTCTTTTGATAACCTTGACTGAAAGGGTATCCGACTGTCTCAAGGCTTGAATGTATGCGTTAACTTACCACATAAATGTTTGTATCAATGTATCATGCATCACTTTGCAAAACATAACTTTTTGATATATTCAAAATACTTTGTTTTGTACATTTTTACTTATGGTTTAAGTAGTCTTATTTTACTTACCATACATAACATTTGCTACACAATTACTTGACTACTATTGGACATGGATATTTGACATAGACATTTGACATGGATATTTGACATAGACATTTGACATGATTTACATCTTGACATATTATTCAATACATTTGACAATTGGTTTAAACATAGACTTCTTACATTGGTTGGTTTGGTTTGATTAAGTGATTGAGTTAACGATGCGTGTGTAATATGATACAAGCATGGTGGATACGCCGCTGGTACTTCCTATATATAAGTGTTTGTATGGTATTACACGGCGTAACGTTATTTGAATCATTTCAATATTGATACATAGAACATTTTATATAAATAACATATTTTTCACAAGACATTGATTTACAAACAACTTATCTTATACACACACATTTTTACATGATTATTTATTTAACCTGACAATTACTTATACATATCATCTGATCTTATTGTTTTCAAATGATTTACAAGACAAAGCAAAGTACGGGGTTCATGATTAAACATTTTCTTAAACTCAAGTCATGAATCCTATTTTCACAAAACCTATGTATCTCACAGGCATTTTTATGCTGACGTACCTATTTTCACATGTGTTTTCAGGTGCTTTTCCATAGGATGCCATCATGATACTAGGGCGGACCTGTGCCTTAGAGACTTTAAAAGATGATAGACTATGTTTAATTATGTTCTGAACTCTTTAATTTCCTGTGTTAAGACAATGTGACTCTTGTTTAATAAATAAAATACAACTTTGTTTGCCATGGATTTGAAACAATTAATTCTGTCGCAACACGCCCCGATGTTTCCGCCGCGATTTGTTGTTTTACGCGGTCGGGGTGTGACACTAGATATTACAGGTGTCAAATTGAGGGAATCAAGAGAATGTGGGCAGCCCACAATGCCGCCACATACCCCTCTCACACACACATTTTACTGAATACCAGGTATTTTATCTAGCGTTTTAACCCCGTTTTAGTGCGTTTTAAATTATTTTTATCATTCTATAAAAATAATCACAATAAATTATTACTAAAATAATTACCAGTTGCCTTGACTGGCTACGTTGACAGTATTTTGTCTAATACGCGTGGTATCGCGCGGTACGCGCTCAAACTCGAAAAATAGAGTTTCTTTGCGTTTTAATTTATTTTTCCTCACGGATATGATTAAAATTACTATTCTAATCATAACGGACTATTTTTTAGGATTTTAACACTGATCGGGTAGTCATCGACGTTCGTTTCGCATTCTAATCGTTACACGATAAGCGTTTATTTTGTCGTTGCCAACATAATTTTTATAAACGTTTGGACTCACCAATACATTAAATATCATATATAAATATCATAATCAGTCACATACAACCTTTTTATAAATTCACTACACGTGTTACAATCGTACGGTACGGTCTGAAAAGCCGGGTGTCACAGTCTTCCCCTGTTTAGGGAATTTCGTCCCTGAAATTCTACTTTACAGGTTTCGTTTTCGTACTCGGTGGGAAGAGATGAGGATATTTCTATTGCATTTGGTCCTGTCGCTCCCAATTGAACTCGGGTCCATGTTTAGAATTCCAGTGGACCTTGACCAACTTAATCCTACTCCTCATGAGTTTCTGGGTTTTCCTATCCAGAACCTCCACTGGTTCCTCGATAAACCTCAGTTTATCGTCCACTTGAATCTCTCCAGGGGGTATAATTAGTGTCTCCTCGGACATACACTTTTTCAGGTTGGAGATATGAAATACATCATGAACTCCACTGAATTCCTGCGGCAGCTTAAGCCTATACGCGACTGGTCCAACTCGAGATGCGATTTCGAAAGGACCTATATAACGCGGACTTAGCTTCCTCCCCTTCCTAAACCTCACAACGCCCTTCCATGGCGATACCTTTAACATAACTCGATCACCGACCTGAAACTCCAACGGCTTCCTCCGGTTATCCGCATAACTCTTCTGTCAATCCGCGGCAACCATCAACCTATTCTTAATCTGGACAACTTTGTATGTGGTCTCCTGGATAAGATCGGGTCTAGTCAAATGCTTCTCGCCGATTTCAGCCCAACAAAGTGGTGATCGACACTTCCTTCCATACAGGGCTTCGAACGGAGCAGCCTTAATACTAGCGTGGTAACTATTGTTGTAGGAAAACTCTGCCAAAGGCAAGTGAGTATCCCAAATTCCACCAAAATCAATCGCACATGGTCTCAATATATCCTCTAACGTCTGAATGGTCCTCTCGCTCTGAGCAACCGTTTGAGGATGATATGCAGTACTCATATCCAAACGAGAACCCAATGATTCTTGAAGAGATCGCCAAAATCTGGAGTCAATTCGTCCATCTCTATCCGAAATGATTGACACTGGTACTCCATGACGGGCTACAATCTCGTTGAGGTATAGCTGCGATATCTTCTCTGTGCTGTCTGTTTCCTTAAGCGCTAAGAAATGAGCAGACTTCGTCAATCGATCCACGATTACCCAGATCATATTATGTCCACGTGACGTACGGGGTAACTTGGTGATAAAGTCCATCGTGAGATGTTCCCATTTCCACTTAGGAACCTCTGGTTGCTGCAGAAGCCCAGATGGCTTCTGATGTTCAGCCTTAACCTTAGAGTACGTCAGACATTTACTCACGTAGATCGCAATATCTCTCTTCATCTTCGGCCACCAGTAAAACTCCTTGATGTCCTGATACATCTTGGTAGAACCTAGGTGAATGGAATATCTGGATTTATGAGCTTTGTTCATAACCAGTTCATACCTCTAAGCGGAACCCAGACTCGGTTCATGAAGTACATTACTTCATCCGCTTTTGGTATCAGTTTACATTCTAAACCCTTCAAACATTCTCTTCTAAGGTTTTCATCCTTCAAAGCATCTCGTTGTGCATTACGAATTCGATCAGTCAGACTCGTCTGTATGGTCAAACCCAAAGCGCACACACGTAGAGGCTTTTTCGTTCTTTTCTGCTGAGCGCATCTGCAACAATGTTTGCTTTTCCTGGGTGATAACATATATCAAACTCGTAATCATTGAGTAACTTTACCCAACACCGTTGTCGCATGTTGAGCTCATTCTGATCGAGAATGTGCTGGAGGCTCTTAAGGTCTGTGTATATCGTACACTTCATGCCATACAAATAGTGTCTCCAGATCTTCAGGGAAAACACAACAGCTCCAAGCTCCAAATCATGCATCGTGTAGTTCTTCTCGTGCACTTTCAATTTTCTGGATGCATAGGCTATCATTTTGTCTCTCTACATTAGAACGCATCCAAGGCCCAAATATGAAGCATCACAGTACAATGAAATCATCACTTCCCTCAGGAAGGGAAAGAATAGGTGCACTACACAATCTTTCCTTCAACGTCTGAAAAGCTTCCTCCTACTTCTTCGTCCAATCAAACTTCCTCTCCTTCTGGGTTAATAGCGTCAATGGCTGCGCTATTCTGGAGAAATTCTCAATGAATCTCCGGTAGTACCCAGCAAGCCCTAAGAATTGTCGCACCTCCGACGGAGTCTTTGGCGCTTCCCAATTCTTGATCGCTTCGATCTCAGACGGATCCACATGTATACCTTTCTCGTTTATGATGTGTCTGAGAAAATGAACTTCTCGAATCCAGAATTCACATTTAGAGAATTTGGCATACAACTTTTCTTCCTTCAATAACTCCAATATCAACTTCAAATGATCCTCATGATCCTCTTTGGTTCGCGAGTAGATAAGTATATCGTCGATGAATACTATCACGAATTTATCCAAGTAGGGTTTACATACCCTGTTCATGAGATCCATGAACACAGTTGGCGCATTAGTTAGGCCAAAAAGCATGACTAGAAACTCGTAATGGTCATATCGTGTTCGAAAAGCTGTCTTTGGAATATCTTCGTTAGCAACCTTCAACTGATGATACCCTGAACGTAGGTCAATCTTCGAGTAGTAGCTGGATCCCTGTAGTTGATCGAACAAATCGTCAATCCTCGGTAAAGGGTACCGATTTTTGATAGTCAACTTGTTTAGCTCTCTCTAATCAATATACATTCCGAAGGATCCATCCTTTTTCTTCACGAACAAGACAGGTGCACCCCAAGGCGAATAACTCGGTCGAATGAAACCTTTGTCTACTAGCTCTTGAAGCTGATTCGACATTTCCTTCATTTCTGAAGGTGCTAATCTATAAGAAGATTTTGCAATTGGTGCAGCAACGGGTACCAGATCGATTCGGAATTCGATCTGTCTCGCAGGGGGCAATCCAGGTAAGTCTTCAGGAAAATCTTCTGGATAATCGCGAACAACAGGAATCTCTTCGATCTTCCTACATTTGGCTTTCGTATCCAGCACGTTAACTAAGAACGCATGATAACCTTTTCGCAACATCTTGAACATCTTCATAATACTGACGACACTCGACACTCGACTCGATCGATCTCCGTGAACGACTATCGCTTCACCACCATCAGGACGAGGTATCCTCACTTGCTTTTCCGAGCAAATAATCTCCGCTTTATTCTTGGATAGCCAATCCATTCCCACAACTACATTGAAGCTCCCAAGCTCCACCTGTAATAAATCGATATTAAAACTATGATCGTCTAACTGAATACTACAATTGCGGACGACTTCGCTAGCTTCTATCAGTTTACTATTCGCTACTTCTATCGAGTACTTCTTACTTAGCTTACTTGTTGATGAACATAAAAATGGTTCAAAGTTTTTCAAAACAAAACTCAAGTCAGCTCCGGTATCGAAAAGTACGAACGCAGAATGGTTGTTGATCAAGAACATACCAGTGACAATAGCAGGATCGTCATGTGCCTTCCCAGTGTTTAGCTCGAATGCTCTTCCCCTGGCATTCTGACTCTTTGCCTTAGGACAATCCTTCTTGAAATGTCCCTGTTCCCCTCACTGGAAGCATCCCTCAAGCTTCGTTCCTTCCAAGGTACTTTTAGCATAGCACTCGCGGGTAACATGCCCATTTTATCCGCATCTGGCGCACTTCCTCTACTCATCCTCGTGAGTCTTCCTCTCAGAACTACTTCTGCCATCTCTGGTGTTATCCTTTCTAGTGCTGCTAGAACTGGCTACGTATGCCTTCCTCGAACTGCGCTTCCAGTCAAGCTTCTCATTAGTTTCTTTCCTCTAGCTCTCGGACTTGCGCTTCTTCGAATCTTCTGACTTAGACTCAAAACACCCCGACCGTTCAGGTTTCGCGTCTGCTTTGACCTTGCCCAATGACTTTCCGGTTTCCTCCTTCTTATCAAGACCGCTTTTGCGTGCAGCGTCGTCTGCTAACGACTTTGCCAAAGTATTAGCCTCTAGGTAGGTAGTGGGTTTCGCTGATGTAACCATGCTGCGAATTCGTGGCGACAATCCCCAGATATACCTCTCTACCTTTACATAATCAGGAGTAACCATTCATGGAACTAACCTCGCCAAATCGTTAAAACGAGTAGTGTAAGCTCTGACGTTCAGACCTTCCATGGTTAGGTTTCAGAAGTCGGTCTCGATTTTCGGAATTTCGCTGCACGGGCAGTATTCCTTCAGGAGCATCTCTTTAAGTTCATTCCAGGTTAGACCATAGGCAGCGTCTTCACCCAAAATTTGAACTTGCGAGTTCCACCAGGACAGTGCTTCATCAAGAAAAGAACAAGAAGCATATCTCACCCGTTGATCAGCAGCACAACTACTGATTGCCATGACAGATTCCATCTTTGTGACAACCCTCACTAAACCAGGTATCCGTACGACTTAATTAATAATTAATTACTGCTTAATTACTATGCTTGCTTGAACTTGTGGATAAACTGCTACTTGAATACTGATACATATACTTACTTGCATCATACTTTACTTGCTGTCACTCCATGTTTTGCTTACAGCACCTTTGTGACAACCTTGATGCACCAAAAGCACAGTAGCATAATGAACGGATAACCTATTAAACGTGTTGTCATAACTAGCACCAGGCAGGTACTGCCTCTAAGGCCTGTAAGAGCCTGAGATAGTTTGCTACACTAGTAGAGAGTGTAGGGATATAAGGGTTGTAGAACTTCGTCACTAGGGATAAGTTACAGTGACCGGATGTGCCTAAAACGTACTCTAAGTACAAAATTCAGCACTTTAATTAAAATTCAGCATTTGGCTAACTAATAAAGTGCCAAAACATGAGGAAAATATTCCCGACACTTTGGAGGGATAAGTTGTGTCACTAAAAATAATAATAACGACACTTTAAAGCTTTGTTAAGCACTTTAACGGATCTCTATCCAACCGAACAACCGGACTTTACCCGGAACATAAAAATATTGCCAATAACATTGTTTATCTTTTTCTGAGCCAGTTAGGGTCCCCGAATACCCTAACACCCGCTATAACGCATAACATACTAATAACCGAGTTAACCTCCACACTTAACTAACTAATACTTAGTGTTTAGTTGAAATGGAACCGGATTACCCCCCCCCCCCCCAAACCAAGTTCGGTCACAATGTGACCCCCATCGTACTTCTCTTTTGCCTTTAAGTACTAAGCTTAAACCAACATGATCATCACAACACTCAAACTCACAACACAACTCTCCTATCCATCCATCAATTTTTCGATTTTTGTTCAAGCTATTCCAAGATCACACAAGTGTTAAGGATCACCTACAAGGAAGCTTGGTGCATTCGGAACGCGAAGGACCTCTTCTCATTGCTTTTATCCACTCATTTTGCGTCTAGATTCTTCCCTAGCCTCGAGCTAGTAGTAAGTTGCTTGAATCACACTCTCAAACTATTTTGAAGTGGTTAAAATGTTATGTAACGGCTAAAACTCGTAAACATACAAGTTGATACATAAAAGTCTACTAAAAATGCTAGTAATGGTGGTTAAAAGCTTGAATGTTGTGTAAATCTTGTAGTACTTGATTTGTGTGGTTATTTAGGCCCGATCTATGTTGTGGTAGCTCGGATCATCGTTTAACCCGGATTGGTCATGATCATGGATTATGACATAAAGCTTGTTTAAGTGTAACAAGGGTTAAGTGCTGAAACTCTACCACACATCAAACTTGAACTTGTGTAAAAATGATTTTACTTACGAAATAGTGTTTAAAACTAGTAGATCTACGAAACTACAAGCGGTATTTTCAAAGGACCGAGTGTCAAAGAAACCATATTTTTCTAAAAATGGATTTTACATGAGCAAGAATGATTTTTAGAACACACAAGTGTGTAAACACTTGTGTAGCACTAAGTTTCGACAAAATAACTATCTTTGTAAAAATTGATAAGAAGTTGTAAAGATGGAATTTCTTTAAAAACGGGGTTTTTACGAAACCGGATTGATTTATATAAAGATCCACTAAAAGTAATGGAATTTACTTTATATTCTTGGATAAAACGCAAGTTCATGTAACTTATGCGATATACATATTTATTTACTAGTTTGTTGTTTTGGACATTGTTTTGATTGAATGAAAAGAATGTTGGTTTGATTTATGAAAGAAAATGATACGCTTAAAAGCGTGGCCACCTCCAGTTACAGGGGAAACTCTGGCGAAATTTTTCCAAAAACCTAACACTTAGAAATATTTTCACTATAAGTGTTAGAAATACTTTTCGACTTGTTTTCAAATTATAGATTTCGCCACGAATTTATTTACAAAACATCGGAGGTGGAATTTCACAAAATAAAACTTGGTAAATATATATTTAGTATATATTTTTCATAAAGTCACTTGATATGTGCTTATGATTATTTTGTGAAAATACTAGTATTATTTTTAGGGTAAAAATAATACTATCGAATGTTAATGGATCCAAAATAATACGAACGTCTCTACGATAAATATATAAGTTACACAGGTAATTATTATTACCACTCGATCATTAAAACGTAACTTACGCATTTTAAGAAAATATGACTTAACGCGTATTTTTGTCAAGGTATTATTTTGGGAAAATTTATGTAATAGAAAATATAATATTTTTGAGAAGAATATTTATATTTTGGAGTTAGAAATAAAATATATTTTAAGTGAGACTTAATAATATATTTCGAACACACATGTATTAAATCCCCCATCCTTGGGAAGGAAAATGATTACCAAGTATTTACTAAATGTAAACACGAAATAGTTGTCTAACTATTTCCCAAAAACTTAAACCATAAAGCTAAGGCACGGCCATCCGTCTAATAGAATTAGTACGTGTAGGTCGTCACACAGCTGCTTGATCAGGAGACATACTTGGTAGAGACGCACCACTGTGAGTTCATGTCCCCCTTTTCTCTTAACTGTTTTCAGTTTTCTAAACCGCGGGGGTGAAATACATGTTACTATGATTACGAGTACTTTATACATGGTATGGTTAGCGTAGGGAGGGTTACTACTTAGATCATGTGAGTGGGTAGGCGGGAACTGGAGGCCATTAATCCTCATTGTAGGACCGAGGGACGTAAGCGGTAGATCTATCTGGGTGTAGCGAGCCCAACTCCAGGTCCAACAGTACGGACCTCGGGGTGACTTTGTGCCCAACGCAAAATCCGCTAGGTTTGAGTCTTCCTACTTGCACTTCACACATATCAATGGCCTTGCAAACCATTGGTGATCTCTTTTTCCTTATTTGCTACATACCAGGATTTTTATATATACAAAGGTTTATTTACTCACTTACACATGAACTCGCTCAACATTATTGTTTATTTTTCAACTTACATGTATTTCAGGGAATTAAAGGATCTGGCGCGGTATGGCACATTTTCCCGCTGCACTAGTTACGAGGTCATCCGGGTTTGGGGAATGTGACTCTTTCCTGGACAAGTCACAGTACTTAAACTGTGTTTATGTCATGTTGATGTTTGTGTTTGTTGAACAATGCCGTTAGGATGTGTTTCCGTTGAGACAATGTTGTTGTATTTGGTTTTTAAAACTTAATTAAATGGATGATCTTGCATGGTTTTATTTCATATAGCTTTGTTATGGTTAAGCTATGGTATTAAGAAGTCACACCAAAATAACCACGCTTCCGCAAAGCCAGGGTGTGACAGCTTGGTATCAGAGCTCTGATCATAGCGAACTAGGATTCCTTCTCGAGTCTAGACTATGATCACTAGGGCTCTCACGAAAACATTTTTTTTATTGCATACCACTTAAGTCCAGATCCAAAACTTTTTACAAACAAATGTTGAGCACATTTATTTATTATTTATAGGCTCAGTCTGGGAGGCTGAGGCTCGGTCTGGGAGGCCGAGGTAGTTGGCTAGTGGGACTAGGAGAATTGGCTAGTGGGACTAGGAAGAGCAGTCTGGGAGGCTAGGAGGCTAGTGGGACTAGGAGAATTATTTGATTGCTTACTTGGTGACTAATGTACTTATCTGATTGTAGATTATTTGTGCACATTTGTGTTTATGTTACAGACACATGGACTCGACCGGCACTGGTGATTAAGACACCACAGGCCCTAGACCTATAGTATCAGACGACCTAGAGTCTTCAGAGCGCGAGGTTCACACATCCGACGTTACTAGCACAGACGAGGATGACTTTCAACCCTTTGCGTTACCTGATGGTGCTGATGAGCTCGCTGATGGCCCTTTGGCCGGGGACCTACCACTTGTAGAGATCCGTGCTCCCATACCACTTGCTTCATATCCTGCTTACGATTTGCTTCCCGACGTCGATCTGTTTGATGACGAGCCCTTAGAGGATGAGGTTCAGGGCGAGGCCCTTCTTGCTGCTGGAGATCTTTTGTTGATCGCAGATGCTCCCGCTGAGGAGTCACCTGCTCACTCTCTGGTCCCAGACTCTTTCGAGTCTGTGGCTTCCGCACCTTCACACACTCAGAGTGCGCAACACTTTTCTCACAGTTCAGATCCAGATAGAGCATCCTCTGTTGCCCCTGCTTCTAGCTTTGCTTTCGACCACGACGTTGAGGAGGACTCCGATCCTTTCTTTCCCCCAGGATTCGACCCAGATGAGGATATAGAGTTTATACCCATGGATCAGCCTATGGAGGATCCGGTCGACCCAGTTGACCCAGTTGATCCCATCGACCTTGAGTTTGATTTTGAGATAGCCTTTGATGATCCCGAGCCTGCCATGGCCCTTGAGCCAGTGGCTGCTCCTGACCCAGTGCTTGAGCATGACCCTGCTCATGCTGGCATACCTATTGATCCTGTGATTGCAGACCCGCCCATTGATGATCACCCTGCTGATGCACCACTACTGGAGGGTGACCATGTTATTGCTGCTGATCATGTTGATCCCCCACTTATCGCTGATATACCTGTTGACCCTCTTGTTGCACCCCACCTTGACCCTATGCCTGTGCAGATTGATCGAGCACTTTTTGATGCACAGATTGACCCACGAGATGAGCACGCCCAGCATGGGTGGATTCCTGCTAACGATGAGGTTCCACCTATTCCCCCTCAGATCATTGATACCCGTCACGTTGATACCTCTTTTACTTTCCCTCAGTACACACCTCCAGCTCGACCTGGAGAGGGTTCCTCGGCTCATCCCTTTGGACATGTGCCGACATATATTCCAGTTATGCCACAGTCTTCATCTGCTATTCCCCCTGTACCACCATTCTTTGTGCCACCTTTTGATCCATCCAGCGAGCCGTTTCTCTGGACGTCACCTTCTGTTATGCCACCGACCGACCCCTACCATTCTTTCCATATGGGGTATTCTATTCAGGACGTTCTGATGTCGTTTGTTGTCCACCAGGAGGTGCTCACACGGCGTATTCAGGAGCTCGAGAGAGTTCAGCCACCGCCGTGCCAGTGTCAGGGTCAGACCCACCCTGTTTCTTCGCAGTACTCTCGACCATTGTTACCTGACTATGCTGCACGCCTTTTGGCACTTGAGCAGCAAGTTGCTTCTTGGTTGCGTACCCAGAGAGCCATGGTGGAGGACTGGCTCCAGTTGCGTCGTTTGTTCTACACTCACTTTCCCCCTCCTCCACCGCCATCTGTGTAGGGCTCTTCAGTACCGTATGGGTAGACGTTGGTGAGAAGACGGCAAATGCTTTAGAGTGCACAACATTTTTGGAGACTACATTTTGATTCTGACTTTTGTTGATCATGTATATGGGATGTATTGAAACTGATTTGATATAGTTTTTGGACTAGGGTAATGTAGCCCTTAGTCGACTGATGTTGTATGACACTGTGATGTACTTGTACGCTTACTATGTGGTCTCAATATATGGAAATCGCAGTATTCTCATCATATTTGATGCTTGATTTGGTTATTTATATTCTATGACATGGGATGTTGTGTGATTGATGTTTGTGACATGGGATGTTGTGTGATTGATATGATTATAACATGAGATGTTATGTACTATTACTATCATAATAAAGCGTATGTATTATAACATGGGATCTTTACTATGGCCTGACCGACGTAAACACATCTTTTAGAAGATGCCGCCGAGACGTCAAACGCAGATGCCTACCAATGAGGCAGAACTCCAACAAGTCATCGCTGCCGCCATCGCGCAATACGCCGCCTCGCAAGGAGGACCCAGCGGAAGCAGCTCAAGCAACAATGGCAACAACAATCCACCTCATGGTAATACTAAGTCATTAAGACATACCATGACCTAATTGGATATCTATAGCAATGATGCTAATGCCGATCACATGTTATAATGTATGTGCAGGGTGCACCTACAAGCAGTTTCTAGACTGCAAGCCTATCAACTTTGATGGCACTGGAGGTGCTGTCGCCTTTGTTCGTTGGGCAGAGAAAACTGAATCTGTTCTTCGCATGAGCAAAAGTGCACCAGACCAGCAAGTCACCTACATTTCTGGGCTATTTTTGGATGGAGCCCTATCTTGGTGGAATTTGCAAGTGCAGACACTTGGTGAAGCTGCTGCCTACGCACTAACATGGACCGAACTGAAGGAACTAATGCGCAAAAAGTACTGCTCTCGCGCGGAAATCCAAAGATTGGAAACTGAGTTCTGGCATTTGAAGATGGAAGGTCCGAAAATTGCGGAATATGTTCAAAGGTTTCACGACCTGTCACAGGTGGTACCCTATATGGTCACTCCAGAATTCAAGCGGATTGAACGCTTTATTTGGGGTTTAGCTCCTCAAATCATTAGTATGGTAACCTCTTCAAAACCGGCAACAATCACTGAGGCGATCGATCTAAGCGTAGCTCTCACTGAGGAGGCGATCCGCCTAAACAAGTTTTCTGATGTTGAGCAAAGGAAGAAGGAGGCTCATGTAGAGTCGTCCGGGGATAACAAAAGGAAATTCTCGAATTTCAAACAAGGCACAAGCAGTGATGGCAGGAAAGGAGAACCAAGCGCACCGGTTCAAGCTATGACTGGTACTAGAAGGAAAGGAAAAGGGATATATGGGTGCACATCCCAAGTGTGACTCTTGCCAACGCCATCACCCTGGCCGATGCGGGCCAAAAGTATGTGAAGCTTGTGGAAAGACTGGTCACTTGAAGGATTCTTGCTGGGCTAGTGCTGGCCGGGGAGGCCAATGAGGACTTGGGAATAGAAATAATAATCGTGGTGGTATTGGGAATCGCCCACAGGGGAACAATGGAGGAAACGGGAATCGAGGCAACAATGTGAATCAAGCTGGTAATGCGAACCAAAACAACAATCAAGCTGGGAATGGAGCAGGAAATGGTCAAAGAATGGGTTGTTTTAACTGTGGTGACATTGGGCATTTTAAAAGGAACTGCCCAGAATTGAACCGAGCACGTGGAAGGGTTTTCAATATCGAAGCGAGGGAAGCGCGCCAGGACCCCAATGTCGTTACTGGTACGTTCCCTGTGAACCAACGCTATGCATCCGTTTTATTTGATACTGGTGCCGACTATAGCTTCGTATCGTTAGAATTTAAGAATATGCTTGGTTTAACCGCTAGTAAGTTAGATATTCCCTACTCAATCGAATTGGCCAATGGGAAGTTAGTAGAAGCCAATGAAGTTGTCAGAGGCTGTGTGATCGAATTGGGAGAGCGTGAGTTTGCTCTAGATCTACTACCAGTCCAGTTGGGAATCTTCGACGTGGTGGTAGGAATGGATTGGTTATCAAGCAACAAGGCAGAAATTGTTTGTCACGAAAAGGTCGTTCGTATCCCGACCGAAGATGGCAAAACAATTGTGGTACATGGCGAAAAGCGCGATACGCCGTTAAGAATTATCAGCTGCCTGAAAGCGCGAAAGTGTTTGCAGAAAGGATGTGCTGCCTTCCTGGCACACATTGTAGACAAGAAAGCTGCAGAACCGAAGATCGAAGACATCCCTGTCGTGAGGGAGTATCCGGAAGTGTTCCCGGAGGACTTTCCTGGACTGCCACCTCAGTGGCAAGTGGAGTTTCACATCGATTTAGTCCCAGGCGCCGCGCCTGTGGCTAAGGCACCTTATAGACTTGCCCCGTCTGAGATGCAAGAATTGTCGACACAACTTCAAGAGTTGTTAGACAAGGGATTTATCCGATCAAGCTTCTCGCCTTGGGGAGCTCCGCTCCTGTTTGTCAAGAAGAAGGACGGTAGTTTTCGTATGTGCATCGACTACAGAGAATTGAACAAGCTGACGATCAAGAATAGATATCCTCTGCCAAGAATCGATGATCTATTCGACCAACTGCAAGGTTCAAGCTTTTATTCAAAGATCGATCTTCGATCTGGATACCATCAGTTAAGGATACAAGAGGAGAGTATCCCGAAGACAGCCTTCAGAACTCGATATGGACACTACGAGTTCCTTGTTATGCCGTTTGGATTGACAAGCGCACCTGCGGTCTTTATGGACTTGATGAATAGAGTTTGCAAGCCGTACTTGGACAAGTTCGTGATTGTGTTTATCGACGACATCTTGATTTATTCAAGAACAAAGGCTGAGCACGAACAGCATTTAAGAGCTATTTTGGAGTTGCTGAAGAAGGAACAGTTGTATGCCAAGTTCTCTAAGTGCGAGTTTTGGCTACGTGAAGTACAATTTCTTGGACACGTGGTGAACGGAGATGGAATCCATGTGGATCCAACCAAGATCGAAGCGATCAAGAATTGGGAAACGCTAAAGACGCCAACCGAAATTCGGCAATTCTTAGGTTTGGCTGGTTACTACCGAAGATTCATTGAGAATTTTTCAAAAATTGTTCAACCATTGACGCTCCTCACGCAGAAAGATAAGAAGTTTGATTGGGGAATCAAACAGGAAGAAGCGTTCCAGATATTGAAGGATAAGCTCTGCAATGCGCCAATCCTAGCACTACCGGAAGGTACTGATGATTTCGTGGTATACTGTGACACCTCGCGCCAAGGATTGGGTTGCGTGTTGATGCAACGCCAGAAGGTTATTGCTTACGCATCACGTCAGTTGAAGGTACATGAGAAGAACTATACCACGCACGATTTGGAGCTAGGCGCAGTGATATTTGCTTTAAAGATCTGGAGACACTACCTTTATGGTACGAAATGTACAATCTTCACAGATCACAAGAGCCTACAACACATATTCAATCAGAAGGAGCTGAATATGAGGCAGAGACGATGGGTTGAGTTGTTGAATGATTACGACTACGAGATAAAGTACCACCCAGGGAAGGCGAATGTGGTCGCCGATGCCCTAAGTCGAAAGGAGAGGATCAAGCCCATAAGGGTTAGGGCTTTAGAAATGATTATCCAAACCGATCTTTCCTTGCGCATTCGTTCCGCACAGAAAGAAGCTCTTAAGGAAAGAAATCTTGAAGAAGAATATCTCTGTGGGATGGAGAAGCTTTTGGTGCCAAACGAGGAAGGAACGTTTTGTTTTGAGAAAAGGATTTGGGTTCCTCTGTTTGGTGGTTTAAGGAAAGTTATTTTTGATGAAGCTCACAAATCCCGGTACTCTATCCATCCAGGAGCGGATAAGATGTACCAAGATCTCAAGGATTACTATTGGTGGCCTAGGATGAAAGGCGATGTTGCTGTTTATGTGAGCAAATGTCTAACGTGTGCTAAGGTGAAAGTGGAATACCAGAAGCCTTCAGGACTTCTGCAACAACCTGAGATTCCCAAGTGGAAATGGGAACAAATCTCAATGGATTTTATTACAAAGTTGCCAAGAACGCCAAGAGGTCATGACACTATCTGGGTGATAGTTGACCGCCTAACAAAGTCCGCACACTTTCTGCCAATCAAAGAGAAGGATAACACTAGCAAATTGGCTGAAATTTACATGAGAGAGATCGTCGCACGTCATGGAGTGCCTCTCTCGATCATCTCTTATAGAGACGAAAGGTTTGTGTCAAGGATGTGGCAATCCTTCCAAGAAGCTTTTGGCTCACAATTAAATCTGAGCACTGCGTTTCATCCGCAAACTGACGGTCAAAGCGAGCGAACGATTCAGACGTTAGAAGATATGCTGAGAGCATGTGTAATGGATTTGGGCGGTAGTTGGGACAAGCATTTGCCTTTGGTCGAATTTTCATACAACAACAGCTACCACACCAGTATTGGAGCCGCGCCATTCGAAGCTCTTTACGGACGCAAGTGCCGATCACCCCTATGCTGGGCTGACGCAGGTGATAGGCAGCTTGTTGGTCCCGAAATCGTCCAAGAGACGACAGACAAGATTGCACAGATTCGAAAACGCATCGAAGCAGCTCGCGAAAGACAGAAAGCCTATGCAGATCCAAATCGGAAACATTCTGAATTCCAAGTTGGAGATATGGTTTTATTGAAAGTTTCACCCTGGAAGGGTGTGGCACGCTTCGAAAAGCGTGGGAAGTTAAATCCGCGTTACATTGGCCCTTTCAGAATTTTGGAAAGAATAGGGCTAGTAGCATACAAGCTGGACTTACCTGCCGAGCTAAATGGAGTTCACAATACATTTCATGTATCCAACCTGAAGAAAAGTCCAACTCAAGATACCATTGCCATTCCCACCGACGAGATTCATGTTGACGACACGCTCCATTTCGTTGAAGAACCAGTTAGACCATAGGCAGCGTCTTCACCCAAAATTTGAACTTGCGAGTTCCACCAGGACAGTGCTTCATCAAGAAAATAACAAGAAGCATATCTCACCCATTGATCAGCAGCACAACTACTGATTACCATGACAGATTCCATCTTTGTGACAACCCTCACTAAACCAGGTATCCGTACGACTCAATTAATAATTAATTACTGCACAATTACTGTGCTTGCTTGAACTTGTGGATAAACTGCTACTTGAATACTGATACATGTACTTACTTGCATCATACTTACTTGCTGTCACTCCATGTTTTGCTTACAGCACCTTTCTGACAACCTTGATGCACCAAAAGAACAGTAGCACAATGAACGGATAACCTATTAAACGTGCTGTCATAACTAGCACCAGGCAGGTACTGCCTCTAAAGCCTGTAAGAGCCTGAGATAGTTGCTACACTAGTGGTGAGTGTAGGAATAAATCGATATTAAAAATATGATCGTCTAACTGAATACTACAATTGCGGACGACTTCGCTAGCTTCTATCAGTTTACTATTCGCTACTTCTATCGAGTACTTCTTACTTAGCTTACTTGTTGATGAACATAAAAATGGTTCAAAGTTTTTCAAAACAAAACTCAAGTCAGGTCCGGTATCGAAAATTACGAACGCAGAATGGTTGTTGATCAAGAACATACCAGTGACAATAGCAGGATCGTCATGTGCCTTCCCAGCGTTTAGCTCGAATGCTCTTCCCCTGTCATTCTGACTCTTTGCCTTAGGACAATCCTTCTTGAAATGTCCCTGTTCCCCTCACTGGAAGCATCCCTCAAGCTTCGTTCCTTCCAAGGTACTTTTAGCATAGCACTCGCGGGTAACATGCCCATTTTATCCGCATCTGGCGCACTTCCTCTACTCATCCTCGTGAGTCTTCCTCTCAGAACTACTTCTGCCATCTCTGGTGTTATCCTTTCTAGAGCTGCTAGAACTGGCTACGTATGCCTTCCTCGAACTGCGCTTCCAGTCACGCTTCTCATTAGTTTCTTTCCTCTAGCTCTCGGACTTGCGCTTCTTCGAATCTTCTGACTTAGACTCAAAACATCCCGACCGTTCAGGTTTCGCGTCTGCTTTGACCTTGCCCAATGACTTTCCGGTTTCCTCCTTCTTATCAAGACCGCTTTTGCGTGCAGCGTCGTCTACTAACGACTTTGCCAAAGTATTAGCCTCTAGGTAGGTAGTGGGTTTCGCTGATGTAACCATGCTGCGAATTCGTGGCGACAATCCCCAGATATACCTCTCTACCTTTACATAATCAGGAGTAACCATTCATGGAACTAACCTCGCCAAATCGTTAAAACGAGTAGTGTAAGCTCTGACGTTCAGACCTTCCATGGTTAGGTTTCAGAAGTCGGTCTCGATTTTCGGAATTTCGCTGCACGGGCAGTATTCCTTCAGGAGCGTCTCTTTAAGTTCATTCCAGGTTAGACCATAGGCAGCGTCTTCATCCAAAATTTGAACTTGCGAGTTCCACCAGGACAGTGCTTCATCAAGAAAAGAACAAGAAGCATATCTCACCCGTTGATCAGCAGCACAACTACTGATTGCCATGACAGATTCCATCTTTGTGACAACCCTCACTAAACCAGGTATCCGTACGACTTAATTAATAATTAATTACTGCTTAATTACTGTGCTTGCTTGAACTTGTGGATAAACTGCTACTTGAATACTGATACATATACTTACTTACATCATACTTTACTTGCTGTCACTCCATGTTTTGCTTACAGCACCTTTGTGACAACCTTGATGCACCAAAAGCACAATAGCACAATGAACGGATAACCTATTAAACGTGCTGTCATAACTAGCACCAGGCAGGTACTGCCTCTAAGGCCTGTAAGAGCCTGAGATAGTTTGCTACACTAGTAGAGAGTGTAGGGATATAAGGGTTGTAGAACTGCGTCACTAGGGATAAGTTACAGTGACCGGATGTGCCTAAAACGTACTCTAAGTACAAAATTCAGCACTTTAATTAAAATTCAGCATTTGGCTAACTAATAAAGTGCCAAAACATGAGGAAAATATTCCCGACACTTTGGAGGAATAAGTTGTGTCACTAAAAATAATAATAACGACACTTTAAAGCTTTGTTAAGCACTTTAACGGATCTCTATCCAACCGAACAACCGGACTTTACCCGGAACATAAAAATATTGGCAATAACATTGTTTATCTTTTTCTGAGCCAGTTAGGGTCCCCGAATACCCTAACACCCGCTATAACACATAACATACTAATAACCGAGTTAACCTCCACACTTAACTAACTAATACTTAGTGTTTAGTTGAAATGGAACCGGATTACCCCCCCCCCCCCCAAACCGAGTTCGGTCACAATGTGACCCCCATCGTACTTCTCTTGATTATTTAAATCAAACATGCCTAATATCTTGAAGACATGAGGACCTTTGGTTATTAATCTTGGATTTTGCCTTTAAGTACTAAGCTTAAACCAACATGATCATCACAACACTCAAACTCACAACACAACTCTCCTATCCATCCATCAATTTTTCGATTTTTGTTCAAGCTATTCCAAGATCATACAAGTGTTAAGGATCACCTACAAGGAAGCTTGGTGCATTCGGAACGCGAAGGACCTCTTCTCATTGCTTTTATCCACTCATTTTGCGTCTAGATTCTTCCCTAGCCTCGAGCTAGTAGTAAGTTGCTTGAATCACACTCTCGAACTATTTTGAAGTGGTTAAAATGTTATGTAATGGCTAAAACTCGTAAACATACAAGTTGATACATAAAAGTCTACTAAAAATGCTAGTAATGGTGGTTAAAAGCTTGAATGTTGTGTAAATCTTGTAGTACTTGATTTGTGTGGTTATTTAGGCCCGATCTATGTTGTGGTAGCTCGGATCATCGTTTAACCCGGATTGGTCATGATCATGGATTATGACATAAAGCTTGTTTAAGTGTAACAAGGGTTAAGTGATGAAACTCTACCACACATCAAACTTGAACTTGTGTAAAAATGATTTTACTTACGAAATAGTGTTTAAAACTAGTAGATCTACGAAACTACAAGCGGTATTTTTAAAGGACCGAGTGTCAAAGAAACCATATTTTTCTAAAAATGGATTTTACATGAGCAAGAATGATTTTTAGAACACACAAGTGTGTAAACACTTGTGTAGCACTAAGTTTCGACAAAATAACTATCTTTGTAAAAATTGATAAGAAGTTGTAAAGATGGAATTTCTTTAAAAACGGGGTTTTTACGAAACCGGATTGATTTATATAAAGATCCACTAAAAGTAATGGAATTTACTTTATATTCTTGGATAAAACGCAAGTTCATGTAACTTATGCGATATACATATTTATTTACTAGTTTGTTGTTTTGGACATTGTTTTGATTGAATGAAAAGAATGTTGGTTTGATTTATGAAAGAAAATGATACGCTTAAAAGCGTGGCCACCTCCAGTTACAGGGGAAACTCTGGCGAAATTTTTCCAAAAACCTAACACTTAGAAATATTTTCACTATAAGTGTTAGAAATACTTTTCGACTTGTTTTCAAATTATAGATGTCGCCACGACTTTATTTACAAAACATCGGAGGTGGAATTTCACAAAATAAAACTTGGTAAATATATATTTAGTATATATTTTTCATAAAGTCACTTGATATGTGCTTATGATTATTTTGTGAAATACTAGTATTATTTTTAGGGTAAAAATAATACTATCGAATGTTAATGGATCCAAAATAATACGAACGTCTCTACGATAAATATATAAGTTACACAGGTAATTATTATTACCACTCGATCATTAAAACGTAACTTACGCATTTTAAGAAAATATGACTTAACGCGTATTTTTGTCAAGGTATTATTTTGGGAAAATTTATGTAATAGAAAATATAATATTTTTGAGAAGAATATTTATATTTTGGAGTTAGAAATAAAATATATTTTAAGTGAGACTTAATAATATATTTCGAACACACATGTATTAAATCCCCCATCCTTGGGAAGGAAAATGATTACCAAGTATTTACTAAATGTAAACACGAAATAGTTGTCTAACTATTTCCCAAAAACTTAAACCATAAAGCTAAGGCACGGCCATCTGTCTAATAGAATTAGTACGTGTAGGTCGTCACACAGCTGCTTGATCAGGAGACATACTTGGTAGAGACGCACCACTGTGAGTTCATGTCCCCCTTTTCTCTTAAATGTTTTCAGTTTTCTAAACCGCGGGGGTGAAATACATGTTACTATGATTACGAGTACTTTATACATGGTATGGTTAGCGTAAGGAGGGTTACTACTTAGATCATGTGAGTGGGTAGGCGGGAACTGGAGGCCATTAATCCTCATTGTAGGACCGAGGGACGTAAGCGGTTGATCTATCTGGGTGTAGCGAGCCCAACTCCAGGTCCAACAGTACGGACCTCGGGGTGACTTTGTGCCCAACGCAAAATCCGCTAGGTTTGAGTCTTCCTACTTGCACTTCACACATATCAATGGCCTTGCAAACCATTGGTGATCTCTTTTTCCTTATTTGCTACATACCAGGATTTTTATATATACAAAGGTTTATTTACTCACTTACACATGAACTTCGCTCAACATTATTGTTGATTTTTCAACTTACATGTATTTCAGGGAATTAAAGGATCTGGCGCGGTATGGCACGTTTTCCCGCTGCACTAGTTACGAGGTCATCCGGGTTTGGGGAATGTGACTCTTTCCTGGACAAGTCACAGTCCTTAAACTGTGTTTATGTCATGTTGATGTTTGTGTTTGTTGAACAATGTCGTTAGGATGTGTTTCCGTTGAGACAATGTTGTTGTATTTGGTTTTTAAAACTTAATTAAATGGATGATCTTGCATGGTTTTATTTCATATAGCTTTGTTATGGTTAAGCTATGGTATTAAGAAGTCACACCAAAATAACCACGCTTCCGCAAAGCCAGGGTGTGGCAATCTTCTCAATCCATCGGGTGATATCTAAGGGTCCTTCGGCACCGGTAAATGATCGTGGGTTACAGCCCTGGAATGTTTTATAAGTACATCCATGCACTGTTCATAAAGTTAATGAAAATCAGGAATACGTTCCAATGATATCGTAACACATGAACTACAAAAACTTTCCGATCATATTTTTCCTGGAGGGTTTCCAATCTGTGCCCCACCAAAACCATGCCCGTGAGCACCACGTCCACGTCCCTGACCATTGTTTTGGTTAGCATTGAGCTGTTCCATGGCGGTATTAACGTGTTGGGCTATGAGTTGAGCCAACTCTTCCGGTGTGGTAGGCAATCATTAAATGTTAGTGGACCAAACATTGCGTATGTATTATATCCACATATTAAAGAGAACAACTTTTAAACCAACAGTAAATCATTGATATTCATTATAGAAATTAATTAAACTCGTTTCCAGTACAAACCGACTATCCTTGGCATGTCTACGTCAACACCCATAACAAGTTCACGCAAAATTTCCATGTAATATCCAAAAAATGAAACTGGCATGCAGGCCCCAAACCAAATAGTATCAAAATGTATTAATAATACAACCCATCAAAACAAACAACAAACAAGCATCAACGCTTCAAACCTAGGAATTCTAACATCTCCCTGACAAGTTTATCCAGATCTACTATCCTCCAATGCATCTGGTCTCTTGCAATATCATCTAAAACCTTTAACTCCTCGTGCCCATCCATCTGTCCCTCGAGGTCCTTCGCCTTACCCTTGGCTGAGTTCAAATCTCTGCGCAGAGTGGCGAGCTGTTGATCGCATTGGCAATATCGGTCTACTTTATCTCCTTTCTGCTTCTTGGAAGCAGATGCCGTCTCAGCGCATGACGTAGATGTGATATCCCCAGCAGGCCTAGTCCTCTTTCTACGATGGTAGTAGACTAATAGTGGCATAGTAGGAGCGCGTGACTCTATGACAGGTAAGGATAACTCAGATAAAACAGGTGGACGGATCTTAGCGACAGGCTTGATCACAGCAGCAAGTGGGACGACTGATGGATCTAACGGTTGAGCTGTGATAATAGTGTCATCCATCACTGGTGCGATACTGAGAGATCCTCCGACAATAAGGATACCTCTATTCACGTCATCTACAGCTGGTACAATGCCTAATGATTGTCCCGTCTCATGAATCGAGAGAGGAACATCATCATCATCATCATCAATCCACCCGTTACTAGTGAAAGCGTATCGGGGGTCTACCTGGCTTGCAAAAGCATCAGGGTTGATGTGGAAATATGAGGTAAGCTCGGCAGTACCAACCATCTGTGGTGTCCTGATAGGTATCTCTGGTATGATGGATCTGGGTGAAGTCTCGAAATCTGGCTCGTAACCTGAGTCATGGA
The DNA here is from genome assembly GCA_030545235.1 of Helianthus tuberosus. Lineage (NCBI taxonomy): Eukaryota > Viridiplantae > Streptophyta > Magnoliopsida > Asterales > Asteraceae > Helianthus > Helianthus tuberosus. The sequence goes on along the minus strand of CM060426.1, from coordinate 53,276,920 downwards.
TCTCGATGACCTCGTGTTCGTGCGACATCTGTGACACATATAACCGTACAAGTAAGTGCGTGATTAAAATGAATAGTAACACATAAGACCCAAATAAACAGAAAATCACGTATGCACATAAACACGTAGTGGTTTTCATACATGATAAAATTTTTCTATATTTATTCAAAAATTTTGGCTTCAAGAATTTTGGACTTTAAATCTCAAAATTCTTCGGTTGAAGTCAAGTGTTTTCTCCCGAAAACATCTAGTTCGTTAACATCCATTGGCTCTGATACCAACTTCTGTCACACCCCAAAAACGTCGCAGCGGAATATATAACGTAGTGGAGACGGAAGTTGGTGCCCATTAATATCTTGTTGAAGATGCATTAAATTGTTGGACATATTGACTTATTTAAAACATAAGTTATTAAACATAGCGTTTTAAAACATGACACAACCACCACTTAGTTAAGTTGTCTTTGATCCTCGCGGATCTTATTACATTCGTCCCATAAAGTTTAAAAAGTTAGTCCAACATTTTAAGTAACAAAACATGCATCAACAAAAACAAGATACACCATGATTCCCGAAGCCGAACTCAAGTACCTGTAGAACACGTTTAAAATCAAGTGTCAACACAAAGGAAGGTGAGTTTACATATTCAAATCTAAAACAATTTAATCCTAAGGAAAAGCTTTCTAATTATGTGTTTAAAATGAAACATCCATATAATTTTTGAAAGACCATTTATTTCCTTAATAAAATCCATGGGTCATCCGTCGTAAATTTGAAAACCCGACATCAGGGCATCTTCCCATGTTTTGTATATTAAATTTATAGCGTCAACGCTCAGACTAGCATGTTAGCTAGACATTACGAACTATATATTTACTATGTAGGGATAATCAAGGCTAGACTATAAACAAAATATCAATTCGTCGTTTGACTTGACACGGGGTGATCGGTTACGACGGGGTTGTCAACCCGATAGATCTACCAACTATTCATCGCGTGCAATACTTAAATGATTAAACGACATCATTGGCGCATGGTCAATATTGAGACCCTTTATGATGTCTGCCTCACGTACAATATATATATATATATATATCCTACTAATATGACAAATTTAATATAATGGTTGTACGGAATTTAACGAAACTCCCCTGGACTAAATAAACTTGTCCCAACCACACGGTCGGTTTTTCATTGGAAATACCGTACCATCCCAGTTTCTTCTCGAAACATATATTTATCAAAAACGTTTTATCTCGAAAGCGTATAATTTATCAAAACTCCATATATTTTCAATGAAAATATATGATTTATATTGAAAGATATGTTTTAATTTAAAAACATTAATAAAACCTTTTAGGTGTCTTCTTTCCCCCAAAACATATACAAAACAGTAAAAAGAGGGGGTTTAGTGACACTCACCTTTGGGTGCGTATTTTAAATAGCGCAATCCCACAGATTGATTTCTACACGTCCTATTATTTGTAGGAACGATTTTTAAATCAATATATATCATAAAATCCCTATGTTTCTCCGTTTCTTAGAATTGTCACATAAATTTGAGATTTTCTCGAAAAGTTATCGTTTTTTATTATGTTCGCATGTTAATATATATATATATATATGAGTTCGTATATATATATATATATATATATATTTAAGGTTTTGCGACTTGAACGATTTTATTGGTGACCATTATCATGTAAATCCGTTAACACACCCATTTATACGTAATATATCTACGATTTGCGCGTCATAATACATATACATAAACGTTCATATAAATTATTATTGAAAAACGTGTAATCTCGTTAACTTACCTATTTTTCAATTTTTAAGCCAAATATACATAAAATATCTTATATGTATCAAATTTCATGCTCAACAAACAAGTTACACATTTAACGCGATTTTACCGTTTCTACCACATAAGACGCACAAGTATACATGCATTATCTAAATCATGTTAAAACTTAACATATTTTCATATTCACATGTTTAAATCACATAACATATCTTAACACATAAGGTTCACCCAAAAATTTACCCATACTAGTGTTCATTGAAAAATGCGTATTTTAGTGATTCAGTAACGTTTTCGGGAGTCGGAAGTCACGTATGACTATCCAAACACCAAGTAAACTTAAAATTAGTTAAAATACTTATTTTTAAACTAAAAATATCAGTTTACTTAATGATCTAAATCAGTTTCATAAAAATGGTTCGAAAAGCCGATTTTTGACCATTTTAACGCATAGTTTTGCGTTAAACGATACTATACGCATCCCTACTCGGAATGACTTGATATTTTAACACAATACATGTTATTTACTGATTAAAATAGTGGTTATAATCAGGTTAGTGCAGTTTGTGTATAAGTCACATAAATCATACGATTTCACGTATTTTACAACTCCTAAAGCACCAAGTACAACATGCAAGGCTAGTAAACATTATGACAAAGTTTTATATCATTGAACACTTCAAAATAACCTTATTTTAGTGTTTGTAATCTGATCAAAATGGATTTTTATTAAATCATACTCATATAATCATTTCATGGATTCACTTCATCATATATGTTCACATTTGAGATTATTTGACAACTTTCACATGCATGCATACATTTATACATATATATATATATAGTGGAGAGTTCAAATGAGAAGAAAATTTTTGTAAGAAGAAAAAAGAAGAAATTTCAACCAATAAGAATGCTTTATTTTACTTCATTTAATATAAGTATTTAATGTTATTATAAGGGTACATTGGTAAATCTACATAGGTTATTAATTTGTAGTATTCCTCTTTAATAGCTAACTACATTAAATAATTTGTAACTTATCTTCAAAATATATATTTTTTTCAAAAAAATAAAATAAAATAATTTAGTGTGTAGGATAAATTACGAGTTGTGTAGGGTAAATTTCAACGTGTAGGATGAATTTCAAAATATGTAGGATAACTTTTAATGTGTGTAGGCAAAAAAAAAAGTTAGTGTGGAGGATAATAGTCTTTATGACTAATTAATTAGTCAAAAATGATAATAAATGAGATAAGTAAATAAACTATTTAATGTTTTACAAAATTACCCTTTGTTCTTTTTCTTCTTAATTAAATTTTCTTCTCAAATGAACCTTCCCCTATATATATATATATATATATATATATATATATATATATATTTATATATACAAAATATATATATATACATATATAAACTTCCAAAAATTTACTTTTCAACATATCACTTTCAAATCTTAGATTACTTTTTAGAACATTCTTTTGTAACACATAGTGATTCCTTCATGCATCCTATTTTTCAAGAAATCAAATAAATCAAGAAATCTTTCAACAACATAAACATCTACACATACACACACACATTCACGGCCATACATACATATATGCATACACCCATTTCTATTTCATTCAAAAACCCATTTGTTTTTAGTTTTAAGTTAGTGTTTAGATTCAAGAACAAGAGAAACTTTCACTATCATCTTCATCACCATGAATCAAGAAAAAGATTTAAAAGAAAATATGTTATGCCTTCAAGATTCTTAGTGGGTTTTAAGATTTATGATGATGTGAAGCCTTGTTCTTGCTCAAACCTCCTTGAGGTCACTTCTAAACCTTCATGTAAGCTTGAGAACACCTTGGAATGGACATGATTCTTCAAGATTATAGTTTGAAAATGAAAATGGAAGTGTTACAGGGGGTGTTTGGCCGAGAATGTTCAAGAGAGAGAGAGAGTTAATGATTTTGAAAAGTTTCCTTGGAAGTATGAAAGAGTATGGAAGGTTTTACAAGTGTTAATCATCAAAACCATCTTTCTAGATATTGCAAGTGTCTAATTGAGGGAATCAAGAGAATGTGGGCGGCCCACAATGCCGCCACATACCCCTCTCACACACACATTTTATATACATACATATATTATATGTAAATTAGTGCAAAAAAAGGTATTTTACTGAATAACGGGTATTTTATCTAGCGTTTTATACCCGTTTTAGTGTGTTTTAAATTAGTTTTATCACTCTATAAAAATAATCACATAAAATTATTACTGAAATAATTACCAGTTGCCTTGACTGGCTACGTTGACAGTATTTTGTCTAATACGCGCAGTATCACGCGGTACGCGCTCAAACTCGAAAAATAGAGTTTCTTTGCGTTTTAATATATTTTTCCTCACGGATATGATTAAAATTACTATTCTAATCATAACAGACTATTTTTATAATTTTAACACTGATCGGGTGGTCACCGACATTCTTTTCGCATTTTAATTGTTACGCGATAAGCGTTTATTTTATCATTGCCAACATAACTTTTATAAACGTTTGGACTCACATACACATTAAGTGTCATATATAAACATCGTAATCAGTTACATACAACCTTTTTATACATTCACTACACGTGTTACAATCGTACGGTACCGTCTGAAAAGCCGGGTGTCACAGTCGTTACCATCAACCTAGTGGTTTGAGTCAGCATGGATACAATCCCAAAGGGTCGGATTATTGGAAGATCATTAATTAAGTTATTAATGCGAAAAGTGGTAGGCCCCTCTTTTGAAGGTGACGTTACCCTTGGCTAAGTGGTTTGAGTCAGCAGGGATACAATCCCAAGTAGCCGGTTTAATGTATTAATAGTAGTTTACATATGAGGGGATCAAGCCATTCGCACCCCCGCCATCCAATACCAGTGGGTATTGAAGAAGGTCCAAGTAAGCTTGACCCAGGTCGTGCAGGATCTATACACTGAACAAGGCAAGAACCTTACCAAACCATTTACTTAACCCCCGACCAGGTAGCCAACATATCTCTACATAGACCGTAGAGATACGAATGGTGAAAATCTTTTACTTTAAATAGACAGTAAAGTAATGTCAAGACACCATGGACAAATGATAAGGAACTTTCACCTTCAATATAAGAAACTAGTTATTAAATTCATTAATACAAAACCAAATAAAAAGTGCAAAAAGATTAAAAATCAAAAGTATTACATTAAAGACTTGTCTTCACCAAGTGATGTAAGAGACTTTGCCAAACATGGCCTTTGATTGACAAGAACTCTTACGATCAATCTTGGATCCTGAGACTACTACACACACTCTAAGGTGGATGATGGATGATGGTGGTGGATGTGGGTGTTGTAGTAGTGGTGGAGTGGTGGTGAAGTGGGATAGAGGTGGTTTGCCAAGGGATGCCTTTGAAGTGAACCAAGCATCTCTATTTATAGCCTGAACAGAAGCCCAGCCATGGCCCCGTGTCCGCTGGATACGTCCCCGTGGCCATCCTCTTTCTCTTCCTTCATCAATTGCTCTTGTCTGCATTAGGCTCCACACGGCCCCGTGTTCGCATGGCACGGCCCCGTGTGAAGAAGCGTATCTGTACTACCAAGATTTGCTAGATTTTGCAAATCTTAGGGTTGACCACGCCCCGTACTCAGTGGGCACGCCCCAGTGGTGCGCAATAGAAGCTTCTATAGCTTTGTCTTTTCAGCAGACATCTGGCCACGCCCCCGTGCTCAATGGGCATGGGGCCGTGGTCAGCCTTCTGTTTCCTGTTTTTGCTTGGGAACATGCTATCGAGGGGTCGGGCATGCCACGTTTATTCCTTTTCTTTGTATTTATGTTAGTTTTTCTTGCATATTTGTTCCTTTTGTTCATTTAAGCTCATTCGGTCCTGAAAATACAAAAGGAAGACAAAAGCACACTTTTTCCAACATTAGTACTAAAAAGGGTTAGTTTTATGCCTCATTTGATGAAATTTATATGTTGCATTTTGCATACATCAATGTGAACACGTGCAATCTGGAAGGGTGGATGCCTGTATCCTGAGTTTTCTGTCTAAGGCTAGAGTGTTCGTGTAAATCCTTATAATCAGACCGGTCACTCTTACCTGGGAACTCTTGGGGTGGGTGTCCACTTATAGGCTAAAGCATGTCTTCACGATACATTATAAAGGCCCATTTACTTTGATTAGTCACAATGTCATTTATTCATTTTAAGCAACGAATAAATGATCACAATCCTTATGCTTCGTCGATATTTTTAACTTTTCATTTAGACTATCCTGTATCAATCTCACTCGTTTTCCCTCATGATTCCTTTCTCTTTTAGAATGCCTCCTCGACGCAACACTACCCAAGACGCCGAAATGGTGGCCTTGATCGCTCAACAAATGGTTTCAATACTTCCAAACCTTGTGACCCAACTCAATCAAGCTAACAATAACAACAAAAATATACCCCCACTGTGTAACTTCAAGTAGTTCAATTCGGCTAAACCACTCAAGTTCTATGGGTTTAAATGTGCTACTGGGCTCCTACAATGGTTTGAAAGTATCGAGAGCACTTTCCGCCATTGTCAATTTTCTAATGAGTGCAAGGAAGAGTTTGCTTCAAGTGTATTCCAAAAGAGAGCGCTCATGTGGTGGAATGGAATTATGAGAGATCGAGGAGCGAATGTAGCTATGGTACAAACGTGGGAAGAACTTAGAGCTCTTATGATGAAATAGTTCGGCCCACGCAATGAGATGAGGGCACTCGAGAATGGAATCCGTGATCTTAAGAAAGATAGTAGTGAACATCGTGCGTATACCGACCGATATGAGGAGTTAAAATTTCTTTGTTCCACCATGCTCACGCATTTGGATAAGGTCATTGAGAAATACATCGATGGTTTACCTGATCTAGTTCAAGACATAGTCACCGGTAGTAACCCAGCTATTATAAGGGAGGCTATCGAACTAGCCGCTACCCTAACCGACTCCCAAGTCAGGAAAGGGAAACTTTTTTGAAAAGGTGACAAGAAACAAATTGCTGAAACTACTCAGGAGAAACCAAAGGAAATAGAAGCCGAACCCTCTAAGAAATCAAGGAAGTATAAGGCTTCAAAGAATTTTGCGGTTGTTACCCCCAATCAACCAAGTCGCTCCCAACCATCAAGCTCAACCTCCTACTAGGAAACCGTACGCTGGTACTGCACCTTTGTGCAACCGATGCAATGGTCAGCACCAGAACCAATTACCCTGTCGTTAATGTACCTCATGTGGATGATTCGGTCATTTGGCTAATGTTTGTCGATCTATTCCAAACTAAGCAATCCCAGATTTGGTTCGACCATAAGCAAATCTTACTCGACCTCACTTTCCACCTGGATCTTGTTACAACTGTGGCGAGATGGGCCATTTCAAAAACAATTTCCCAAAGCTTGTTAACGCTAATCCAGCCCGAGGACGTATATTTAACATAAATGAGGCTTGCGCCGATGTCAGTGCACTCATAAACACTTAAACTTTTACGTTTTCTGTTTGTCAACAAAGGATCATGATACATTATGGCTGTTTTAAAAATAACCATATTTCATTTACAAGTCCAATATGATTACACGTATGTGTGATACACCTCTACAATACCGACAGTGAGGATTATATTCCTTACAAATTGAACTACTCTTGTAGTTTTTCCCATTATTGGGATCACACTTAGTACGGTCATACAATCTCTGCAAAAATGCTATATTGATGTGCGTTAGGTGTGATATGTTTTTATGTATATTTTAAGCTCTTTTTAACACTTTAGTCAAGTTTTAAATTTATAAAACACGATATTCTACTAACACTAAACACACATATGGGCAAATGCACCCATCGTGAGCATAGTATAGCGTTGGAAAGATACCGAGGTCGTCCACGGACACAAGAGCTTTTAATACCGGTTTATCCTCAACGTCTAATCAAATCAAAAGTTTAGAAAAGGTTTTAAACATGAAAATTAAAAACTAAAAATGCTAAAAATAAAATTAAAAATAAAACAGACAGACAGACAAGATGAATCACTTGGATCCAACTCGCCTTTAGTGTAACCTTTGATGATTTCCGCCCTTTTGCACTTTTTAAGAGATTACCTCAGTTATAGTAGTAGGCCCCTCTTTTGAAGGTGACGTTACCCTCAACCCAGTGGTTTGAGTCAGCAAGGATACAATCCCAAAGGGTCGGAATATTGAAAGATAATTAATTAAGTTATCAATGCGTAATGTGGTAGGCCCCTCTTTTGAAGGTGACGTTACCCTCGGCTAAGTGGTTTGAGTCAGTAGGGATTCAATCCCAAGTAGCCGGGTTAATGTATTAATAGTAGTTTACATATGAGAGGATCAAGCGATTCGCACCCCCGCCATCCAATACCAGTGGGTATTGAAGGAGGTCCTAGTAAGCTTGACCCAGGTCCTTGTAGGATCTATACACTGAACAAGGCAAGAACCTTACCAAACCATTCCATTAACCCTCGACCAGGTAGCCAACATATCTTTATATAGACCATAGAGATATGAATGGTGAAAATCTTTTATTTTATATAGACAGTAAAATAACACCAAGACACCACGGACAAATGATAAGGAAGTTTCACCATCAACATAAGAAACTAACTAGTTATTAAAGCCATTAATACAAAACCAAATAAAAAGTGTGAAAAGATTAAAAATCAAAAGTATTACACTAAATGCTTGTCTTCACCAAGTGATGTAAGAGACTTAGGTAAACATGGCCTTTGATTGTCAAGAACTCTTACTATCAATATTGGATCCCGAGACTACTAAACACACTATAAGATGGATGATGGTAGTGGATGTGGGTTGTAGTGGTGGTGGAGTGTGGGTGAAGTGGGAGAAAGGTGGTTTGCTAAGGGATGCCTTTGAATTGAACCAAGCACCCCTATTTATAGCCTGCATAGAAGCCCGGACACGGCCCCGTGTCCGCTGGACAGGGCCCCGTGGCCATCCTTTTTCTCTTTCTTCATTAATTGCAATTTGTCTGCATTAGCTCCACACGCCCCCGTGTTCACTGGGCACGGCCCTGTGTGCAGAAGCGAATAAGTACTATCAAGATTTGCAAGATTTTGCGAATCTTAGCGTTGACCATGGCCCGTGTTGAGCTGGGCACGCCCCCATGCTGGGAATAGAAGCTTCTATGATTTTGTCTTTTCTGCAGGTGCCTGGCCACGCCCCCGTGTCCGCTAGGCACGGGGCCATGGTCAGCCTTCTGTTCCTTTGTTTTTGCTTGGGAAGATGTTGTCGACGGGTCGGGCATGCCACGTTTATTCCTTTTTCTTGTATTTATGTTAGATTTGGCTGCATATTTGCTCCTTTTGTTAAATTATGCTCATTTAGTCCTAAAAATATAAAAGGAAGACAAAAACACACTTTTTCCAACATTAGTACAAAAAGGGTTAGTTTTATGCCTTATTTTATGTAATTTATGTGTTGCATTTTACACACATCAAATACCCCCACACTTGAATCTTTGCTTGTCCTTAAGCAAAACTCTTTATAGTGTGGCTTACACGCCCAAATGGAATGGGTAGAAGAGAAGTTTTGGGCTTGTCTTGAGTGTCGGAAATCCAAGATCTTTATTGGGTTTTATTTTTATGCTATTTACAATCCTATTCATTATGATTTATTTAGAACGTTTCATAAGAAAAATTACTATTTTGGGCATAGCATGCCTCTTTAAAATTCCATTTATATACAAGTTCACATACCTCACGGGAGATCACTCAACACTCGGCCGAATATGTATTTTTGTGAAACACTCAAGATCGACAAGGAACTTACTCCTACCATAAGCTTGCCAAACAATCGATCCTCCTCCTTTTTAACGATAAACCTTTGTAAATATCAAGAGGACTTTGGGTAGGGTTAGGCTTGGGTTAAAGGAAGGTGTTTTTACGTTAGTGGTTAGTAAAATGGCTAAAAGCGTAAAAAGCGTTGGTCGTCGTAAAACTTTTTGTTTTTATGACATTTTATTCGAACAAAGCACTTTCAAACAAAGTTTCTTTGAGGAACTTGTTTGTTTATTGATAGACTTCTTTTTTTTTAAAGGAATCATCACAAGAAAACCGAGCTTTTTACTAAAACAAAAGGGTTTAAAAGAAAAAGGTTTTGGTGGGTAAAGGGTGTTTCTTTTGTGAGTTTAGAAATGAAAAGGTTTAGGCTCAAAGGGGTTAACTAGGGGGATTTTTGGGTAGGTTAAAAGAATAAGAAAAATAATGGTGTTGAAAAGAAAAAGGGGCTAGTCCTAATGCCTCCGTCATTTACTTACTTCGGTTTAAGTTGGTAAGGACCGGGAATGTATTGTCGTGGCAAGTTCTAGAGTCGTAAGAAACCAAGCGGCTATTCTCACAAGAAACGAAAGATGAGCATTTAGTTTAAAGATGTATATTTGTATGCTCAATAAAGGCTCAAAACTCACTTTTTGTGGGAATGGGTTTATAATGTGATCAAGTATATATAATCAAATTTTAAATAGATTTGTTGTAACACCCCAAATTTCGTATGACGTATTATAATGTTTAATCACCGTATTATTAATTTTTTTTTATAAAATTAGCAAATCTAAAGTCATATGTATGCATGAATGTTTACTAGATTAGTATGGAAATATGAGGAAGGTGTCATGTTCTAAAAGATGAGGGGGTTAAAATGAAAGATATGAAATTAAAACATTTAACAAAAAAAAAGTCTACTGCTTCTATGTGTGTGTATGTGCAATCGTGAGATGGGCCACGGGGAGCCTTCCCCTCAAAAACCCTAACATCCTAAAAATCCCTCAATTGAAAGTGAAATCAGTGAGTAATCGAATGCATGAGCTAGGAACTTCGATTATCTAAGTGTTCTTGACCTCAAGTAAGTTTAATTTCATGATTTGGTGATGTTTGATTTAGTGGGTTTAGTGTAATTCGTGAATGCAATGCTAAATCTAGTATGAATGATGGTTGCTATGGTTGTGTAGACATCAAGATATGTTAAATTTTGAATATGATGATGAATTGGGGGAAAACCCACTTATACACCATGAATGACTTGAATATTATGAAATTCTATATTTTTGTTAGATTAATGTTGATGATATTATGATGAATAGGTGATTTAGAACAATGTGTATATGCTCATAATGGTAAATTGTGAAGTTAGGAAATGCTATGTTAATCAATGGATGAACTATGGAGAAAAACATGCTTTAAGTACTTGTTCTCTATGCTTATTTGTTAGTATGCACGCCAGGTGTTTGAAGAAATGCCATAGAATGATTTAGTTGTGCTATGATATGGAATTTTGATAAAATGATGTTATTGAATGAAAATGAATGTATGCTTAGTCATATAACGCCATGATCAATGAATAAAATGCATAAGTAGTAAAGCATACAAAGGCTAAAAGTGTAAAGTTATGTTATATAGGCACGAAGAAAGAAGAAAGAAGAAGGCGCGAGTCATGTAAAGTCACAAGCGTCACAAGATCGCGGTAAGTTCACTTAAACTTAAATTCTCCTTTAAGTAGTTCTACTGATGTTAGTTTAGTCAATTAAATCTTAGTGTTGAGTTGTATGTTCGCTTATGGTAGAATTATGATATGTTGTATGTTGGAAAACGGATATGTAATCTAATAGTATTGGATATGTAATGACCACTCAAGTGGGTCATAAATCATTTAGAAAGTAGAATGGAAAGTAACTAGAAATTGACTTGTTGATAACGGGTCAAGATGATGAAAGCATGTTAAATGAATGGCATGTATCGAACCATTACGGATGGGTCAGATAGACTATATGTTGAACATTTCTGAATGAAATGTTGAAGAGCATAAAGAAATTTATGCTAATGGAAAAAGAATGAATTGAAATTATGGTCGTGGACAAAAGGTTAATAATTTTGTTAACGGGTCGAATAATGGTAGTTAAGTAAAATAATTGTTATTGCATATGTATATGTCGAACTAATAAATGTTTGGTTTTATGAATGATAGGTAAATCTCATGATTGATGTCGGCGAGCTCGGACCGAACACACCACATTACCCTTTATACGCTTCCGATTAATGTTGTCTTTTGTAAAAGGATCAAAATAGTTTTTGTTAAGTAAATGTAAAGCGTATGTCTAGGATGTTCGTAACTAGTTTGGATTTTAAACTCTTTTGGGTAGTTTGGATAAAATACTCATGATGAACCTTGTTTGGTCATAACTTTGACATATTTTGAAAAGTGTCGTAGGGCTTAATTTGAATGATGTTGTTAAAACAGGGGGAAAGTTCTTATTATAAACGGGTCATGCCAAATTTTTGTAAAATTGTATGAAGTTTATGTTATTTATTGAATGTCGAAAATTGGGCGTTCCAAGTTGGTATTAGAGCCGAGGTTTGAGAGATTCAAGTATTAGAGAAAATGCTTGAACTCAAACCCAAAAGCTCGTATGACGATGTGTTCGTTCCGCGGCGCTATGCAAGTAAGTAAATAGTTCATACGTTTATAGTTAGAAATGAAAAGAAATTTATAGGTTATTTGTTATAAAACTGAGATTTAAGGTAAATAACGATGTTAAATGGGTCCGTGTTTGAATTACGGACCCGTAGGAAAAAGAATTAAGTAAACCGGACTAGTAGAACTAAAGATATGAAGTTTTAAAGATTGAATGTTGGAAAATTTGGAGCTGGGTATCTGCAGCTGTAAAAGAACGAACAGTCTGTGAAAAAGGGGGCGTCGTGATGCGCGACACCCAACGTGAATCAGCGTCGCGTTACGCGACATCGGTCGTGGGCTGCGACAGATAGCTCTCAAGCTATCGCGGGCCGCGACGACCCCTAATGCTGGCAAAATTTTTTATTTCGTTTGTTTTGAATACGGGACTTGTTTTAAACGGTTTTTAAAGCCTGCAATCAACGTTTAAGGGAAATTTTGATATTAAGAAAGATGAGGGAAAGAATATATGTATATGAAAGGATGAAAAGGTAAATCGTTATGATCAAAGGTCTTGATCTACGAGATACGGCATGATCGTCAAGGACGATAATATATAAAGTATGCATTGTAAATTGACTGAAATATGCTAAAATGAGTTCAAATACGGTGAAGAGATGTATGAAAAGAAAATCTAATGAATGAGATAAATGTTTTATGTAGATGGCGGATAATGTAAACGCGAATGATGATATAGCGGCACAACATGAAGCAATAAATGAAAGAATTGTGGAAGAAGTAGGAAGGGCAATAGAGGCTAGTATTCCTCGGCTAGCTCAAAAAGTTGAAGGTCAAGTGTTGGGAATAGTCAACACATTAGTGATGTCCAAAGTTGAAGAGCTAAAGGAAATGATCAATGAACTGCAAACGAAGAAAAGCACTCGAAGGTGCACGTACAAGGAATTTATGGCATGTAACCCCTTGCCATATAAAGGGGAAATTGATCCGATAACCTGTCAAAGATGGATTTCAAGCACCGAGGCCGTGTTTGTGAGAAGTAGATGCGAAGTGGAGGATCAGGTAATGTTTGCTACGGGTCTCCTACAACTCCAAGCAAAGGATTGGTGGGACGAGTATTCGAAGGAATTGGGAGATGATAAAGTACAAACATTAACATGGCAAGAGTTCAAGGAACCATTTCTGAAATATCATTGCCCACAATCTGCAATTGATAAGATTCAAGAAGACTTCTTACGTCTTTGACAAAAGGATGAAATGATTGACGAGATAACGAATAAGTTCCTTAACAAGGTGAAGTTTTGTGGGGAGATAGCGGGGACCGAGAGGCTGAGGATTTTACGTTATCATGCTATGTTAAAGACTGAATATCGTGAGTTCGTAAATCCCTCCAAGTGTGAAACGTTGAATGACTTAATCGACTGGGCAAGAGATATGGAGATCGAATTAAGAAGGCAGGTTGAACGGGGAGAGAAAAGGGTGGCGGAGAAGCCTACCAACCCAAACCCATCAAAAAAGGCAAGATATCAAGATCAAAATAGGAAAGGGAAGACAAGTAGTGGAATCCCGAATTGTAAGACGTGCGGGAAACATCATTCGGGTGAATGTTTGCTGGGAAAGAAAGGGTGCTACAAATGTGGGCAAGAGGGACATCTGTATTATAAGTGCCCCGAGAATTCAAAAACGTGCTATAATTCTCATCAAACAGTGCACATTAAAGCAGAATGACCGAAACTCCAACAAGGGGCAAAGAAACATGGAAAGAAGGATGAGCCTTCCAAGGCTCGTGGAAGGATGTTCCAGTTAACCTTGGATGAAGCTAAGACTAGCCCGGATGTGGTTTCAGGTATATTCTTAGTTAATTCTATGCTTATGAATGTTTTATTTGATTCCACGGCTAGTAGATGGTTCATTTCGAATGAATTATTAGTTCATCCATCGTTTAAACTTGAAAAGATGTTAGTACCCTTTGAAGTGGAAGATGCTGATAGTAAAAGCTATTTGTTACATGATATCTGTAGAAACTGTAAGATCTTAATCGAAGATGAGGAATTTAGTATAGATCTTGTCCCGATGTACATGGGGGAATTTAAAGTAGTTGTAGGAATGGATTGGCTAGCCTAAAACCACGCTGAAATTCAATGCGTAAAGAAAGTCATTCATGTAGTAACCTCGGGGGGGGGGGGGGGGGGGGAACGGGTAACTGTTCAAGGAGATAGGATCATCAAGTCGAAATTGTGTTCTATAATCAAAGCCGTCAAACATGTGAGGAATGGGGGTAGGGCGTATCTATCTTACATGATTGACTCCAATCGAGGTGTTCCAAAGCTGGAAGATGTGAATGTAGTGAACGAATATTCGGATGTGTTTCCGGAAGATTTACGGGGCTCCCGCCTGAGCGGGAAGTAGAATTTAAAATAGAGCTTAACTCGGGTGCAAAGCCGGTAGCTAAAGCACCATATTGGTTGGCCCCGACCGAAATGAAAGAATTGATGACGCAACTCCAAGAGTTGCTCAATAGAGGTTTTATTAAACCAAGTGTTTCACCATGGGGAGCGCCCGTATATGGTTCGATGCGAATGTGCATCGACTATTGAGAGTTGAACAAGTTAACGGTGAAGAATCGTTACCGTTGCCCAGAGTTGATGACCTATTTGACCAGCTTCAAGGGGCAAGTTGGTTTTCGAGGATCGATCTGCGGTCGGGTTATCACCAACTGCGTGTACGAGAAGAAGATGTGCCGAAGACTGCGTTTCGAACACGGTACGAACATTACGAGTTTTTAGTAATGTCCTTTGGGTTAACGAACGCACCAGCTGCATTTATGGATTTAATGAATCGGGTGTGCCGGCCTATGCTTGATAAGTATGTAATCGTTTTCATTGATGATATACTAGTATACTCCCGAAGTGAAGCAGAGCATGCTTCACACTTGCGTGATGTATTAGAAACGCTTCGCAAGGAAAAGTTATATGCGAAGTTCTCAAAGTGTGCCTTCTGGCTTAGAGAGTTACAATTTTTGGGTCACGTAATCGATGTTGATGGTGTCCATGTGGACCCGTCCAAAGTAGATGCAGTGATGAATTGGGTATCCCCGAAGAATCCAAGCGAAATAAAAAGTTTTCTAGGTTTGGCTAGGTACTACAGGAGATTTATCCAGGATTTCTCCAAGATAGCCTCGCCCATGAAGAAGTTAACAAAGAAGAGTGAGAGGTTTTTATGGGGCGAAGAACAAGAAAAAGCATTTCAAACGTTGAAGGAAAAGCTCTCGAATTCCCCGGTATTGACATTACCGGATGGAACAGATGACTTGGTAGTATATACTGATGCCTCCCACCAAGGTTTAGGTTGTGTGTTAATGCAAAGGGGTAAAGTCGTTGCTTATGCTTCAAGACAACTCAAGCAACATGAAAACAATTACCCAACTCATGATCTAGAGTTGGCGGCAGTCGTATTCGCTTTAAAGATATGGAGACACTACTTATATGGGGTGAAATGTACAATCTACTTGGATCACAAAAGCCTCAAGTACTTTTTCGAGCAGAAAGATCTTAATATGTGGCAACAAAGATGGTTGGAGCTCATCAAGGATTACGATTGTGATATTCATTATCACCCCGGGACGACTAACGTAGTGGCGGATGCTCTAAGCCGAAAAGAGTACCCACATCTGATTCAGGTAAAATCGATGAGGATGGTAGTTACTTCTAAACTCCTTGAAGAAATACGGGAAGCTCAAATAAAATCCTTGAATGCCGATGACTCAAAGAAGGAAAGAACAAAAGGATTTATTCAGGACTTGAAAGAAAATGTGAATGGTATGAAAACGAGGTATGACCAAATCAAGATACCTCGGGAATGTAATGTGAAGGAATTACTTTTAAATGAGGCTCACAAGTCTCGATACTCGGTAAATCCGGGTGCTACAAAGATGTATCAAGACTTGAGGATGAATTATTGGTGGCCGAGAATGAAAAGAGACATTGTCAAGTACGTTGCTAAATGTTTGACGTGTTCTCAAGTAAAAGCCGAACACCAAAAGCCATATGGAAAGTTGCAAAAGTTGGAGATACCGATGTGGAAGTGGAAGCATGTAACGATGGATTTGGTGACTAAACTTCCTAAGACAAGGAAAGCGCAAATGCTATCTGGGTAGTCGTTGATCGACTAACCAAAAGTGCACATTTCTTACCCATTCGGGAAACTTATAATTCAAAAAAGATGGCGAAAGTTTACATGAATGAGACTATATCTCGACATGGGGTTCCGGTGTCTATAGTATCCGATCGGGACACCCGTTTCACGTCTCGTTATTGGAGGCAGTTTCATGAAGAATTGGGGACACAGTTACATATAAGCACTGCCTACCATCCACAAACCGATGGTCAGTCGGAACGAACTATCCAAACATTAGTTGATA
Source organism: Helianthus tuberosus (assembly GCA_030545235.1). Taxonomy (NCBI): domain Eukaryota; kingdom Viridiplantae; phylum Streptophyta; class Magnoliopsida; order Asterales; family Asteraceae; genus Helianthus; species Helianthus tuberosus. The sequence goes on along the minus strand of CM060426.1, from coordinate 53,260,239 downwards.
TGCTAAGGGCGTGTGTTATGGATTTCGGAGGAAGCTGGGATGATCATCTACCTTTGGTATAGTTTTCATATAATAATAGTTATCATAACAGCATAAAAATGGCCCCTTACGAAATGCTCTATGGAAGGAAATGTAGAACCCCGGTTTGTTGGGGGGGGGGGGGAGTGGGTCAGCGCGAACTCGCGTCAAAGGATGTCGTAGCCGAAACGAATGAGAAGATTGATATGGTTAGATCAAGAATAAAATCAGCCGAAGATAGACAAAAGTCTTACGCGGATCGGCGAAGGCGAACAATTGAGTTTCAAGTAGGGGATTTCGTGTTGCTAAAGGTCTCTCCATGGAAAGGGATAATTCGTTTTCGTAAACGCGAGAAGTTAGGTTCTCGATATATTGGACCATTCAAAATACTTGCTCGGGTTGGGTCGGTAGCGTATTAGCTAGAACTACCACCCGCGTTGGATGGAATTCATAACACTTTTCATGTGTCGCAACTGCAAAAGTGCCTCGCGGATGAAACGGCGTACGTGCCTTTAGATGATATTGAAGTGGATGAGAAGTTGAATTATGTCGAAAATCCTGTCACAATAAAAGATTTTAAAGTGAAGCAACTCCGCAACAAATCCGTTCGACAAGTGTTGGTCCAATGGCAACACCGAAAAGGATCGGATCTTACGTGGGAAGCAGAGGAAGACATGCGAAAGCACTACCCAGAGTTATTCGGTATGTATTCTGGTTTCGGGGATGAAACCTTCTTAAGGTGGTAGACTTGTAACACCCCAAAGTTCGTATGACGTATTATAATGTTTAATCACCATATTATTATAATTTTTTTTATAAAATTAGCAAATCTAAAGTCATATGTATGCATGAATGTTTACTAGATTAGTATGGAAATATTAGGAAGGTGTCATGTTCTAAAAGATGAGGGGGTTAAAATGAAAGATATGAAATTAAAACATTTAACAAAAAAAAGGTCCAGTGCTTCTATGTGTGTGTATGTGCGATCGTGAGAAGGGCCAGGAGGAGCCTTCCCCTCAAAAACCCTAACATCCTAAAAATCCCTCAATTGAAAGTGAAATCAGTGAGTAATCGAATGCATGAGCCAGGAACTTCGATTATCTAAGTGTTCTTGACCTCAAGTAAGTTTACTTTCCTGATTTGGTGATGTTTGATTTAGTGGGTTTAGTGTAATTCGAGAATGCAATGCTAAATCTAGTATGAATGATGGTTGCTATGGTTGTGTAGACATCAAGATATGTTAAATTTTGAATATGATGATGAATTGGGGGAAAACCCACTTTGAATATTATGAAATTCTATATTTTTGTTAGATTAATGTTGATGATATTATGATGAATAGGTGATTTAGAACAATGTATATATGCTCATAATGGTAAATTGTGAAGTTAGGATATGATATGTTAATCAATGGATGAACTATGGAGAAAAACATGCTTTAAGTACTTGTACTCTATGCTTATTTGTTATTATGCACGCCAGGTGTTTGAAGAAATGCCATAGAATGATTTAGTTGTGCTATGATATGGAATTTTGATAAAATGATGTTATTGAATGAAAATGAATGTATGCTTAGTCATATAATGCCATGATCAATGAATAAAATGCATAAGTAATGTAAGCATACAAAGGCTAAAAGTGTAAAGTTATGGCATATAGGCACGAAGAAAGAAGAAGGCGCGATTCACGTAAAGTCGCAAGCGTCACAAGATCACGGTAAGTTCACTTGAACTTAAATTATCCTTTAAGTAGTTCTATGGATGTTAGTTTAGTCAATTAAATCTTAGTGTTGAGTTGTATGTTCGCTTATGGTAGAATTATGATATGTTGTATGTTGAAAAACGGATAAGTAATCTAATAGTATTGGATATGTAATGACCACTCAAGTGGGTCATAAATCGTTTAGAAAGTAGAATGGAAAGTAACTAGAAATTGACTTGTTGATAACGGGTCAAGATGATGAAAGCATGTTAAATGAATGGCATGTATCGGACCATTACGGATGGGTCGGATAGACTATATGTTGAACATTTCTGAATGAAATGTTGAAGAGCATAAAGAAATTTATGCTAAAGGAAAAAAGAAAGAATTGAATTATGGTCGTAGACAAAAGGTTAAGAATTTTGTTAATGGGTCGAATAATGGTAGTTAAGTAAAATAATTGTTATTGCATATGTATATGTCGAACTAATAAATGTTTGGTTTTATGAATGATAGGTAAATCTCATGATTGATGTCGGCGAACTCGGATCGAACACACCACATCGCCCTTTATACGCTTCCGATTAATGTTGTCTTTTGTAAATGGGTCAAAATAGTTTTTGTTAAGTAAATGTAAAGCTTATGTCTAGGATGTTCGTAACTTGTTTGGATTTTAAACTCTTTTGAGTAGTTTGGATAAAATACTCATGATGAACCTTGTTTGGTCATAACTTTGACATATTTTGAAAAGTGTCGTATGGCCTAATTTGAATGATGTTGTTAAAACAGGGGGAAAGTTCTTATTATAAATGGGTCATGCCAAATTTTTGTAAAATTGTATGAAGTTTATGTTATTTATTGAATGTCGAAAATTGGGCGTTCCATTTGTCATGTCGTTTCATAATTTTCTTTTGTTGGTTCTTTTTATCACGACGCTATCGGTTGTAAATTTGTAAAAATATAACCTTTTTAGAACTTGTTATTCCCAAATTAAACCAAGACAAGAAAAAAAACGAATTTTTTTTGAAAAAAATTGGGTGATTGGCGGTTCTAATAGAGTTTTGTGTAAGGCTTGTTATTAGGCTTGTAAAATTTAAGGTTTTAGCATCCCCCCACACTTAAATTACACATTGTCCTCAATGTGTCCCAAAAATTAGTTTTTAGGTTGATTGAATGTGTAAAAAGGTGTTTAAAAACAAAATTTTATGTTACTGGGCGTCTGGACACGGGCTCGTGTTCAGATTGCCATTATCATAATTAATAGAAGGCTGGGCACGAGGGCGTGTTCAGTGAGCACGGCCCCGTGTCAAGTTACCTGAACTGGGCGTTTTCTGCAGAACCTCGGGCACGGGGCGTGTTAGGCTGAGCACGGCCCCGTGCTGAACTTGCTGTAATGAAGAAAAATTGTCGGGAGGCTCTGTTTTTGTGCATGGGGTGCGGGTTCAAGTTTACCTTAGTAACCTCCACCATTTAGAGTGTGTTTTATTCCTGAAAAGTAAAACTAAGCTAGAAAATATAAAAGTCAATCTAAACTAAAACTAAGGATAGTTCCGCGGAATGCCTCCGTGGTGCGCCACGTTTATAAAGGTCCTTGGCTAGACCCAAAGTCGGTCATATATTACCCAAGTGGGATGTCTTGCATCCCATGTTGCACCGTCGGAGAGCATCATCCAAACTTGAGTCTGTGACCTTCATGTAATTGACCGGGTCCTCGTCTTCTACTCTTTTCCCAACCCTGAACTCCATCTCTTTGTCCCCAACCCTCAATGTTAATTTCCCACCATTCATATTCACCATTGTGTGGGCAGTGGCTAGGAATGGTCTTCCTAAGATAAGCGGTTCCTCGGTATCTTCCTCCATATCTAGTATGACAAAGTCGGCCATGAAGACAAAGTCTCCGACTTTTACCAACAGATTTTCGGCGAAACCTTGTGGATATTTAATGGACCTATCGGCGAGTTGTATGCTCATCTTTGTAGGGCTTGTTTTCCCTACTCTGAGTCGGTCAAACATTGTTGCGGGCATGAGGTTGATGCTAGCCCCAAGATCGGCTAGTGCATTGCGTATGGGTGATCCCCCAATGGAACAAGGGATGGTGAAGCTTCCGGGGTCGATCTTCTTTTGTGGGAGTTTGTTGAGTAGAAAGGCGGAACATTCTTCGCTTAAATTAACGAATTGCAATGATTCAATTTTCCTTTTGTGAGTGAGAAAGTCTCTCATAAATTTTGAATATTTAGGCATTTGAGTGAGGACTTCTACAAATGGAATATTGACATGCAATTGTTTTAGTAAGTTTATGAATTTTGTGAATTGCTCATCGGTCTTTTGGCGAAGTAACCATCCGAGGTAGGGTACCGCTGGATTCTTGGCGAGCTCGTGATTTGATGGAGGAGTCGTTTCCTTTTGGGGTGTTGGCGAAGTTGCGAATTGATTGGATGGACTCTTGTCGGATGGGGGTAACGGAGCCTCCTCAGGACCTACGGGTTGGTTTTGGTATTGCTGGGTAACGTGCCTTGTTGTTTCTCGGAGAAATTTTGAGCTAGTTGATTTAGTTGTTTTTCAATATTTTGAATACTAGCTTGTTGATTTCTATAGTTCGAACCCAATTGTTGGAACCGATCCGATTTTTTCTTTTCGGTATCGGAGATGAGGCGTCAGATAGTGTCCTCAAGCCTCTCTCGTCCCCCTTGAGAGAAATTTTGTGACTCATTTCTTGGTGGTTGAAAGTTTGTTCGTTGGTTTTGGTTTTGTTGGTTAATACTATTACCGGGCTCTCTCCAGCCAAGGTTAGGGGGGTTACGCCATCCTTGGTTGTGGGTACCCGTTGGAGGACCTGACGGCCTAGGTCTATTATCAACGTAGTTTACCATTTCCGTTTGATTATCCATTTCTTTCATACAACTCCAATTTTCATGTGGCCCACAACACCCTTCACAAGCCATAACCGAGGTTGTTTTTGCCATTTCTAACTTTTTGATTTTTGAAGAAAGGGCCTCGATTTGGGCTTGTAAAGAAGTGCTTTCGTCTACCTTATGGGCGCCTGGGGCAATAGATTTTGTGCCTCGGGGAGTGTGCCACTGAAAATTGTTTTGAGCAATTTCCTCAATTTGATTATAAATTTCATTTGTGCGACGATTACCTAGAAGTCCCCCGGAGCTAGATTCAAGTGTCTGTCTTGTGTGTGGCAACAACCCATTATAGAAAGTGGATACTTGTTGCCATACCGCAAGACCATAATGGGGACACTTTCTTAGTAGCTCCTTGAACCTTTCCCAAGTTTCATATAAGGATTCCCCATCCTCTTGTGAGTATGTATTAATTTCAGTCATTAATTTAGCCGTTTTTTAAGGAGGGAAATACTAATACAAAAACATTTGGGCTAGTTCATCCCAGGTGTTTACCAATCCACCTGGGAGGGTGTTAAGCCAAGACTTAGCTCGGTCTTTTAGCGAAAATGGAAACATTCGGAGGCGGATGGCGTCCTTTGATGCTCCGTTGATCCGAAAAGTATCACATATTTCCAAAAAGGTTGTAATATGTAAATGGGGATCTTCGTCTGCAAGCCCATGGAAAGTTGTAGAGTTTTGGAGCATTTAAATCAAATGCGGCCGAAGTTCGAAGTTGTTGGCATCGACAACCGGTGCATTGATAGCGGCGCCGAGATTACCTACCATGGGTCGTAGGTACTCCATTAGGGTACGTTGGTCCGCCATTGGAAGTGGGTCCCCTGAAACTTTCTCTTGGATTTTAGCTTTAAGTCTTTTTCTTAGAAAGCGTTCGGGTTCGTCTAGAGGTTCTTTTATGTCCTTATTGGAACTGGAGCTCATGCACAGCGTAGGAAGTTCAGGCGCGGTGCCTGGGTACCAAGTCCTGTGATAAAAACAAAAAAGGTTGTTGGTCAGAAGTCTCACCACGACCCCGTGCTCAGCCGAACACGGCCCCGTGGTCTTGGTTACAGTTATTGTTTTTCAGATCCCTGTTACTGGGGAGTTCGACACGGCCCCGTGCTGCACCAACACGGCCCCGTGTCCAGCTCTCTGTAACTCGGAAAATAAAAACTGCCAGTAAGGATGCTGAGCACGGCCCCGTGTCCGACCAGGCACGGCCCCGTGCTGCAGTCTGCAGAAGCTGAAAATGTAGAAAAAAATCCGAAAAAACAGAAAAATAAGAAAAATGATTAGGCCGTTAATTCCTAACTTTCGTAAAATCCTTGTGTCCCCGGCAACGGCGCCAAAAACTTGATGTGCGTTAGGTGTGATATGTTTTTATGTATATTTTAAGCCCTTTTTAACACTTTCGTCAAGTTTTAAATTTATAAAACACGATATTCTACTAACACTAAACACACATATGGGCAAGTGCACCCATCGTGAGCGTAGTATAGCGTTGGTAAGATACCGAGGTCCTCCAAGGACACAAGAGCTTTTAATACCGGTTTATCATCAACGTCTAATCAAATCAAAAGTTTAGAAAAGGTTTTAAACATGAAAATTAAAAACTAAAAACGCTGAAAATAAAAATAAAAATAAAACAGATAGAAAAGATGAAACACTTGGATCCGACTCGCCTTTAGTGTAACCTTTGATGATTTCCGCACTTTTACACTTTTTAAGAGATTATCTTAGTCATAGTAGCAGGCCCCTCTTTTGAAAGTGACGTTACCCTCAACCCAGTGGTTTGAGTCAGCAAGGATACAATCCCAAAGGGTCGGAATATTGAAAGATAATTAATTAAGTTATTTATTGCGTAATGTGTTAGGCCCCTCTTTTGAAGGTGATGTTACACTCGGCTAAGTGGTTTAAGTCAGCAGTGATACAATCCCAAGTAGCCGGGTTAATGTATTAATAGTAGTTTACATATGAGGGGATCAAGCCATTAGCACCCCCTCCATCCAATACCAGTGGGTATTGAAGGATGTCCTAGTAATCTTGACCCAGGTCCTTGCAGGATCTATACACTGAACAAGGCAAGAACCTTACCAAACCATTCCCTTAATCCCTGACCAGGTAGCCAACATATCTCTATATAGACCGTAGAGATATGAATGGTGAAAATCTTTTATTTTATATAGACAGTAAAATAACACCAAGACACCACGGACAAATGATAAGGAAGTTTCACCTTCAACATAAGAAACTAGTTATTAAAGTCATTAATACAAAACCAAATAAAAAGTACGAAAAGATTAAAAATCAAAAGTAATACACTAAACGCTTGTCTTCACCAAGTGATGTAAGAGACTTAGGCAAACATGGCCTTTGATTGTCAAGAACTCTTACTATCAATATTGGATCCCGAGACTACTACACACACTATAAGATGGATGATGGTAGTGGATGTGGGTTGTAGTGGTGGTGGAGTGTGGGTGAAGTGGGAGAAAGGTGGTTTCCTAAGGGATGCCTTTGAATTGAACCAAGCACCCCTATTTATAGCCTGCATAGAAGCCCGGACACGGCCCCGTGTCCGCTGGACAGGGCCCCGTGGCCATCCTTTTTCTCTTTCTTCATTAATTGCAATTTGTCTGCATTAGCTCCACACGCCCCTGTGTTCACTAGGCACGGACCCGTATGTAGAAACGAATATGTACTATCAATATTTGTAATATTTTGCGAATCTTAGCGTTGACCATGGCCAGTGTTGAGTTGGGCACGCCCCCATGCTGGGAATAGAAGTTTCTATGATTTTGTCTTTTCTGCAGGTGCCTGGCCACGCCCCCGTGTCCGCTGGGCACGGGGCCGTGGTCAGCCTTCTGTTCCTTTGTTTTTGCTTGGGAAGGTTTTGTCGAGGGGTCGGGCATGCCACGTTTATTCATTTTCTTGTATTTATGTTAGATTTGGCTGCATATTTGTTCCTTTTGTTCAATTACGCTCATTTAGTCCTGAAAATACAAAAGGAATACAAAAGCACACTTTTTCCAACATTAGTACTTAAAAGGGTTAGTTTTATGCCTTATTTGATGTAATTTATATGTTGGATTTTACACACATAAATATACTCGTTTTTCTAAGAAACAAAAGTACAAATGCCAAATCCTTGTAGGATCTTCCTATATTAATAGTTAGATTCTTAAAGGATACTCAAAGTACTACTATAAATCCTCGATTGGATTCTAAGAGTACTTTTCTACGTATGAGACAGAACAAAGAATAAGTAGTCATGTGAAGAGTTGTGTAAGTAATTTAGATAACGAAACGAGTGTAATACAATAAGAGAATGGTGGATACTGTGACACTTGTGCTCCGTAAACACACACGATGTAGGACACTATCTTTTATCAAAGAAACAATGTGTTTTGGTCTCAAAAATTTGTTTATTTTGGTTTTACAATTTTACATTTTGATTCTAGTTCATTTTCAAGTATAAATCACTTTCTGGAAAGTTATACGCGAACTGATACGTAAATGTAATCAGTATAATGCGGCAAACACTCCGGAACAGTGACATAGGCTAAAAATACCTTAAATAACTTTTATATAACTTAGAAATAGGTTTTGAAAGCTTTGGTGTGTCAAAAACAAGTTTATTCACACTCAGGGACTATTTGCGTCAAACTGTGAAAGTCTGTTGATTCACATAGTATCGAGCATTCCGAAACTTGATCATAAGTTAAACATGCCCTAAATATCCTTTGCATAGCTTAGAAATAGGCTTTTGAGGTGTTTGGTGCGCAAAAATAAACTTATATGATCAATAGGGACTAAAAGCGTCAAAAAGTGCATAAGTTTGCATTTTCGCGCATAACTTACGTTCTGAAATATCCGGACATCCAAAAATTTATGTAATAATTAAAATATTTTATTTTAGTTGTCACACCCTGACCACGTTAAAACATCAAACCGTGGCGGAAACGTCAGGGAGTGTCGTGGAAGAATTATCGTTTCATAACCATGGATACAAAAAGAGTTTCGTTTTATTGATAATATTAAACATTTACATTGTCTTAACACACAACAACCAAGTACACATCGTCTATCATTATTATTATGTCACTAAGGCCTCGTCCAGAATTGAACTTCTTCAAGCCAGAATTCACACTTGGAGAATTTAGCAAAAAGTTGTTCCTTCTTCAGGAGTTCCAATGTTAAGCGAAGGTGTTGCTCGTGCTCGGTTCAAGACTTCGAATAAATGAGAATATCGTCGATGAACACAATAATGAACTTGTCTAAATAAGGTTTGCAGACCCTATTCATTAAGTCCATAACGATAGCTGGGGCATTTGTTAAACCAAAAGGCATGACTGTAAACTCGTAATGCCCATATCTTGTGCGGAAAGCAGTTTTGGGAATATCTTCTTCGAGAACACGAAGTTGATGATACCCAGAATGCAGATCGATCTTGGAAAAATAGGTAGCACCTTGCAGCTGTTCAAAGAGATCATCAATTCGAGGTAGGGGATATCGATTCTTGATGGTAAGCTTGTTAAGCTCGCGACAATCGATACACATTCGAAAAGATCCATCTTTCTTTTTCACAAAGAGGACAGGAGCTCCCCAAGGTGAATGACTCGGACGGATGAATCCTTTATCAGATAACTCTTGAAGCTGTTTCGATAACTCTTGCATCTCAGACGGTGCAAGACGATAAGGCGCTTTCGCAATCGGGTTGGCATTGGGTACAAGGTCAATATGAAACTCGACTTAACGAACTGGAGGCAAACCAGGAAGTTCATCAGGAAACACCTCTGGATAATCCTGAACAATCAGAATATCCTGAATACTCTTGCTCTTGCCTTTCTCCTTGGTGACATGTGCTAGAAAAGCAACATATCCTTTTCGTAAACACCTTTGGGCTTCCATACACGACATAAGCTTCAATCCACCTGAAGGTTTCTTGCCACGAACTTCTAAAACTTCACCAGAAGAAAGAGGAATACGAACAATCTTATCGAAACAAACCACCTCAGCATGGTGTTTGGTCAACCATTCCATCCCAACGATAATGTCGAAACTCCCAAGTTGCATCGGGGTGAGGTCAATAGGAAAAAGATGGTCATCAAGGTTTAACTGACAATCACGAATAACTGAATCGAGAACAAGAGGTTTACCAGTAGCAACTTCGACAGACAAGGGTTTCCTTAGTTTAGTTCTAGGTAACGCAAGCAAAGGTTCAAAAGATAAAGAAACGAAACTTCTATCGGCACCAGAATCAAAAAGAATAGACGCAGGTCGATTGTTAACAAGAAACGTACCAATAACCACCTCGTTGTCGGCCCTCGCTTCGTTTGCATTCAAATTGTACGCTCGTCCACAAGCGAGATTCACGTTTGCGTTGACATTCGCATTCTGATTCGCATTAGCATTCACGTTCACCAACCTCGGACAATTGTTGCAGAAGTGACCAAACTCTCCATAATTAAAACATGAACCGGGTGGGAATCTCGCAGCATTCCCCTGAACCGGAGCTTAAACCTAGGCAACCTGATTCTGTCCCAGACGACAAATATTGGCCAAATGCCCAAGTTTACCACACGTTGTGCATTGCTTGCAAGCTTGTTGTGCAACATGATGACCGTTGCAGCGAGCACAGTGAGGTGCGGTACCAGCATACACCTTCTTCGCAGACAGTTGAGCCGGTGGGTTCTGCAGTTTCTGAGCAGTCTGTGCTGTAACAGCAAAATTCTGAGCACCCTTTCGCTTCCTTGACTTCTTCGACGACTCACCTTTCTTACCCTTACCCTTTTCCTTGTCAGAATCGGTCGACTTCTTTTTGTCACCCTTACGGGCAAGTTTACCCTTCCTGACTTGAGACTCAGTCAGGGTAGCAGACAACTCGATCGCGTGACGAACGGTAGGAGGATTAACACCGATCACAATATCCTGTATGGAATCGGGTAAACCATCGATATATCTCTCGATTGCTTTCTCCAGTGGGGTAACCATAGTGGGACACAACAGACTGAGTTCTTCAAAACGATCCGTATACGCACGGTGTTCACCCCCATCTTGCTTTAAATCGTCAAACTCTCATTCCAAAGCTCGAATTTCGTGACGGGGACAAAAATCTTTCATCATGAGAGCTTGAAGCTCTTCCCATGTTTGTGCCAATGCCACTTCGGCAGCCCTATCGCGCATAATACCGTTCCACCTAATAAGAGCTCGCTTCTCAAACACGCTTGATGCGAATTCAACCTTACGCGCATTCGGACACTGCACATGTCTGAATGTGCTCTCGATACTCTCAAACCACTACAGGAGCGCAGTTGCTCCTTGCGACCCAGAAAACTTTAGCGGCTTAGCAGAATTAAAATTCTTGAAATTACACTGTGCGTTATTGTTGTTATTATTGTTGTTGTTATATAGCTCGTGGATTTGGGTCACAACGCCTGGAAGTACAACAGCCATTTGCTGAGAGACAAGGGCTGTGACTTCTTTAGCAGTAAAAGTTTGAGCATCGCGTCGAGGAGGCATAGTCTAACAAGGAAACAGGAGAATCGAGTGAGGTCGAAAATTTGGAAAAACAAAAGAGGTATTGAAAATATCGACAAAACACAAGGAAGGCGATCATTTGTTCGTTACCTCGAACAAACAAACGACACGCAGTGACTAATCAAAGTAAATAGGTCAAAAATAATGTATCGCGAAGACATGCTCGCCTATAAGTGAACACTCACCCCAAGAGTTCCCAGGTAAGAGTGACTGGTCCGATTATGTGGATTTGTACGAACACTCTAGCCTTAGACAGAAAACTCAGAGTACAGGCACTCACTCTTCAAGTTTGCACGTGTTCACACTATTTAGACCCAAACATTGACGAGATTTTTAAAACTTAAAGGGTTCAAAACCTTATAACAGAGGTTTCAAAACCTAGTAATCAATCATCCTAGGACAGATGATTGGTTTTCAAGGCGGATTCAAAAATTGTGTTCTCGTTGTGGTTATCACCTAAGGGTAGGTGACGGTATTGCTTTTTTTTTAAATCTAAACGCAAGAAAACTCGCGTTGGGGTCCTAGAAGTTATAGTCTAGGTCAAAGCATTACTAATAACCTAATTCGCTATAACCATTGGCTCTGATACCAACTCTTCTGTCACACCTCGACCACGTTAAAACATCAAACCGTGGCGGAAACGTCGGGGAGTGTCGTGGCAGAATTATCGTTTCATAACCATGGATACAAAAAGAGTTTCGTTTTATTGATAATATTAAACATTTACATTGTCTTAACACACAACACCCAAGTACACATCGTCTATCATTTTTATTATGTCACTAAGGCCTCGTCCAGATCCTATGTGACGCATGCATCTTAGAAATCAATCAAGCAACAACACCAGAAACATATGTAAAAACAAAGTCAGCAAAGAAATGCTGACGAGTACATAGGTTTTATAAGAGTATCGGAATCATGGCTTCGTTTACATGTTGCAGTACTTTATTAGACTACAAGAGTCAAAATACAAACCTCGTTTTGAAAAGTGTATTGCAACATAGCTAACCAACTCAAATCAAGTTGGTTATAGTTCATACAATCTCGTAGCCATGATTCTTAATCCAAAAACATTTGTTTTAGAAAGCCAATTTGTAAAACATCTCGTAAAAACGCGTTAATAAAACTCGTATGGTTCATATCTTTTAGAAAACATCGTTGTGTGACATCGTTTCAAAATCGTTTACCCAAGTGAACTAAATAACGCCACGGTATGTAATATGTTGAAAACACTTATATATAAGAAGTACTAGCGGCGTATCTACCATGCTTTCACCACATTACACCCGTCCCGTTATCTAAACACATAACCAAAAACCAATCGTTTATCCAATTCGTTTAACTTGTTCAAATCGTTTCCAAATCGTTAACTTGTTTAAATCGTTTAAATCATCCTCGTTTTAATTGTGAAAACTATTTATGGTCGTCTCGCTAATAACATTCAAACCTTCATGACTCGACTATCTCGTTTCTTGCTTCTCGCATTAACGAACCACCAAAGGGTAAGTTAACAATCATAGATTCAGTCGTTACGCACATAACCCACACATAACCATGGGTGCATTATGATAAAGGGATTCGTCAGATCCTATGCTACCATAACCTAATACTGGTCGGTTCGGCCAAAATTAATGAATGTCATTCGTTATGCAACTACAACCAATAAGTTCATTCACATTATTAAAATCGTTAATAGTTTAGTATAAACCATCTTAATCGTTTTTGAAACCATTGTTAAAATATCGAACATCGTTTTGATACATATGAATCACCCCAAAACAATTGAAAATAGTAAAATAGGGGAACTATATACTCACATGAAGTGCAAAGTATCCTCAATCAATAGAACTTCAACAACTCAAGCAAACTAGAGAAATCAAGCAGCACCTAGTAATCGAATCACTAGTCAAACAATAGACGCCTAAATCAGGAGATCGGACAGAATGAGGTCTTGTAAACCAAATGAGTGTTGGAACTCATGTGATATGGTTTAACAAAGCCTACATTCTAAATCGGAACCTAACCTAAGTGCTTTCGACCCATCGCGGCCCATTAAGGTAGCTTACGCTACTTTAACGCGTCGTGCGCGCAAATGCGTGTTCGAGACGTCTAACTAGTCCTATGACAAGCATTATGTGCCAAAATATGTTTAAATATGTTACATAATCAGTTACGTGAAAAAATTTTAGGTTACATATGCTTAATTACCAATTACGCATGAAAAGGGCATTTTGGTAATTTACCTAAGGCATATAAACTACCTATCATACAACTACATAAACTAGGTGACCATAAGGTATAACCTCGGAAGGTTATTCCCTATGAAACTATGGTCACTAAACATGTTTGGTCGGATCCTAATGATCGACCAAACGGGTCGTGTTCGAAAGTCTAAGCGGGTGTTTAGTCCGCTTTGACTTACGACTCTACACAAGCACTAAACTAAAAAGTGACGAGCTAAAGATGCTAAAACATGTTTAGTTAAGTTAGAAAACAGGTTTGGTATCAAAACAAACGGTTTTGATACCTAAAAGTAGTTTGGTTACAAAATACGCGAGAAAACGCATTTTGGCCGAAACTACGACTCGTCACTGAGCCTAGATAACGTGGTAATCAGTAGGTATAGTCACTAGGGACTATAACCATCGTGATTACGCTCACGTTATGAAGTTCAAACGAACTTCGCATTGACCATAAACTGGTTAATGCAGAAAGTCAAACACAGTTTGCCTTTTACGATAAAAACGAATGAAAAGAAAGATGGAATACTTACAAAGGGTCCCCGCAAGCTTTAATCCGATTTACCCTCAGGTATGAAGTGTAAACTCCAACTTAGAGGGCCAAACTCAGATCAATGTGGGTTTTGCAAGTGAATGGGGTGGGCTATATATAGGAATTCTAGAACCGTTAGGATCGTTCCTTGAAAAACGTGCTTTAATCTCAGTCGTACACCTCATGCCCACTAATTTATAAGACCATGGGAGCCCATAGATTCGAAAATTTTATGTACAAGAGTGCCCAACAGCTGGAACAGCTGGAAACAGCAAGAAAATTTTGCTAATCTGGGTGTCTCAGGCGGCCCGCGTAGAAGACAAGCAACTCTTAAGCGGCCTGTGTGGGCTGAGTTTCCAGAATTTGCAATTTGGTCCCTACACTTCAGAATCTTGCATTTCGGCTCATTTTTGGCACGTTTAAGCCCCGTTAACCTCATTTCAAGGCTCTAAAATGAGGTTAAAGTATAGGGAACTCAAAACATGCTAAAAAATATCTCGGATGTCGGTTCGTTTGGTCGTATGATCGCGTTATTCGCTTAATTACGACGGAAGTCGTAACGAACGCAAAAACGATCCAAATTAAGCGACGAATCGAATTTTCTTATGCTAAACACTAAAATAAAATATTTTAATGCTTACATAAATTTTTGGGTGTCCGGATATATTCAGAACGTAAGATATGCGCGAAAATGCAAACTTATGCACTTTTTGATGCTTTTAGTCCCTATTGATCAAATAAGTTTATTTTAGCATACCGAACCCCTTAAAGCGTATTTCTAAGCTATGTAAAGGTTATTTAGGGTATGTTTAACTTATGATCAAGTTCCGGAATGTTCGTTACTATACAAATCGGTATAGTTTCGCAGTTTGACACAAATAGTCCCTGCGATCGAACAAACTTGATTTCAACACACCAAACCATCCAAAACTTATTTCTAAGTTATGTGGAGGTTATTTAAGGTATGTTAAGACTATTTCACTATTCCAGAGTGTTCGTTGCATTAAACTGGTTATATTTACGCATCAGTGCGCGTATAACCTTCAAGAAAGCAATTTAAAGCTTGAAATCGGAATCGAATCGAATTGAAAAATTACCAACACAAATACACACATAAAACACCAAAACACATATAATAACACCAAAGCACATTGTTTTATTAATAATCATCATTGTTTTACATTATACATCGATTACAGAGCAGAGTTGTCACAGTCTCCCACACTTCAGGAAATTTCGTCCCGAAATTTTAACTAGAGGAAGCTTGTGAAAACAAATGCGGATACTTCGTCTTCATCTGGTCCTCACATTCCCAAGTAAACTCTGGGCCATGTTTGGACTCCCAACGAACCTTGACCAATCAAATCTGTTTGTTCTTCAACTGTTTGAATGTACGATCCACTATCTCCACAGGTTTCTCGACAAAGTGCATCGTTTCATCGATTTGAATCTCGTCGAGAGGAATGTGAAGATCTGCATCAGCTAAACACTTTCGCAAATTGGACACGTGAAAAGTCGGATGAATATTTCCAAGCTCTGGAGGTAGCTCTAGTCGATACGCAACCTTCCCAATTCTTCACACAATCTTAAATGGTCCCACATATCGTGGTGCAAGTTTTCCTATCTTTCCAAATCTCACCACTCCCTTCCAAGGTGACACCTTGAGTAGGACACGGTCTCCGACTTGAAATTCTAAGGGCTTGCATCGTATATCCGCGTAACTCTTTTGACGGCTTCGAGCTGTCACAAGATTGTTGTGAATTTTCTTGATTTTGTCTGTTGTTTCCAGAATGAGCTCAGGTCCAATAAGCTGAGCTTCACCGATCTCATTCAAACAGACAGGTGAATGACATTTTCGACCGTAGAGAGCTTCGAATGGTGCCATATTAATACTAGCATGATGACTATTATTGTAAGAGAACTCGATCAATGGAAGATGAGAATCCCAATTACCGCCAAATTCTATCACGCATGCTCTAAGCATATCCTCCAAAGTTTGAATCGTTCTCTCAGATTGACCATCTGTTTGGGGATGATAAGCAGTGCTTAGATTTAGTTGGGTTCCCATAGCAGATTGCATGGTCTTCCAAAAATGAGATGAAAATTGAGCATCACGATCAGAAATGATATCCAAGGGAACACCATGTCGTGATACAATCTCATCAACATAAATCTTTGCAAGTTTATCAGCAGATAGATCCTCGCGAATCGGAATGAAATGAGCTGATTTCGTTAATCGATCGATAACAACCCAAATCGCATCGTGACCTTTAGATGTACGCGGTAATTTAGTGATGAGATCCATCGCAATGTTCTTCCACTTCCAAACCGGTATCTCTGGTTGTACAAGCAAGCCAGAAGGTCGTTGATGTTTAGCCTTGACTTTGAGATAAGTTAGGCATTTTGATACATACAAGGCAACATCCTTTTTCATACCAGGCCACCAATACTAAGTACGAAGATCCTTTTACATTTTATCAGCCCCAGGATGGATAGAATATCGAGACTTGTGAGATTCAGAGCAAACCATCGTCTTTCCTTTCGAGCTTAAGTTCAAGTTGACGTGGTAATTCCTTACCTAACAAATTTTGTGACACACAAAATTGTTGAGCTTGCAGGACACGAGTTTGAATATCAGATAGAGTTCGAACAGACTGAAGCTTAACTCGCTCCTTTCGACTAAGCGCATCGGCTACGACATTTACTTTACCAGGGTGGTATCGAATCTCGCAATCGTAATCACATAAGAACTCAACCCAACGTCGCTGCCTCATGTTCAACTCTTTCTGATTAAGAATATGCTGGAGACTCTTGTGGTCTGTGAAAACCACACACTTCGTTCCATAGAGGTAGTGTCTCCAGATTTTTAGCGCGAAAACCACCGCTCCTAACTTAAGATCATGAGTCGTGTAGTTCTTCTCGTGAATTTTTAGCTGTCTAGATGCATATGCAATAACTTTACCTCGTTTCATGAGAACGCAACCAAGGCCTAAGTTGGACGCATCGCAATAGACAACGAAATCATCGTTTCCGTCGGGCAAAGATAGAACAGGAGCATTACATAGCTTTTGTTTCAGCGTTTGGAACGCTTCTTCTTGCTTAGGTCCCCACTCAAAAGGCTTATTCTTCTGAGTCAAAGCAGTGAGTGGAACCGCAATCTTCGAGAAATTTGAAATGAAACGTCGATAATAACCAGCAAGACCAAGAAAAGATCGAATCTCTGTAGGTGTCGTCGGTATACTCCAGTCTTTAATAGCAACAATCTTGGATGGATCCACGTGAATACCTTGCTCATTGACTATATGACCCAAGAATTGAACTTCTTCAAGCCAGAATTCACACTTGAAGAATTTAGCAAAAAGTTGTTCCTTCTTCAGGAGTTCCAATGTTAAGCGAAGGTGTTGCTCGTGCTCGGCTCAAGACTTCGAATAAATGAGAATATCGTCGGTGAACACAATCATGAACTTGTCTAAATAAGGTTTGCAGACCCTATTCATTAAGTCCATAAAGATAGCTGGGGCATTTGTTAAACCCAAAGGCATGACTGTAAACTCGTAATGACCATATCTTGTGCGGAAAGCAGTTTTGGGAATATCTTCTTCAAGAACACGAAGTTGATGATACCCAGAACGCATATCGATCTTGTAAAAACAGGTAGCACCTTGCAGCTGATCAAAGAGATCATCAATTCGAGGTAGGGGATATCGATTCTTGATGGTAAGCTTGTTAAGCTCACGATAATCGATACACATTCGAAAAGATCCATCTTTCTTTTTCACAAAGAGGATAGGAGCTCCACAAGGTGAATGACTCGGACGGATGAATCCTTTATCAGATAACTCTTGAAGCTGTTTCGATAAATCTTCCATCTCAGATGGTGCAAGACGATAAGGCGCTTTCGCAATCGGGTTGGCATTGGGTACAAGGTCAATATGAAACTTGACATGATGAACTGGAGGCAAACCAGGAAGTTCATCAGGAAACACCTCTGGATAATCCCGAACAATCGGAATATCCTGAATACTCTTGCTCTTGCCTTTCTCCTCGGTGACATGTGCTAGAAAAGCAACATATCCTTTTCGTAAATACCTTTGGGCTTCCATACACGACATAAGCTTCAATCCACCTGAAGGTTTCTTGCCACAATCTTCTAAAACTTCACCAGACGAAAGAGGAATACGAACGATCTTATCGAAACAAACCACCTCAGCATGGTGTTTGGTCAACCAATCCATCCCAACGGTAATGTCGAAACTCCCAAGTTGCATCGGGGTGAGGTCAATTGGAAAAAGATGGTCATCAAAGTTTAATTGACAATCACGAATAACAGAATCGAGAACAAGAGGTTTACCAGTAGCAACTTCGACAGACAAGGGTTTCCTTAGTTTAGTTCTAGGTATCGCAAGCAAAGGTTCAAAAGATAAAGAAACGAAACTTCTATCGGCACCAGAATCAAAAAGAATAGACGCAGGTCGATTGTTAACAAGAAACGTACCATTAACCACCTCGGTGTCGGCCCTCGCTTCGTTTGCATTCAAATTGTACCCTCGTCCACGAGCGGGATTCACATTTGCGTTGACATTCGCATTCTGGTTCGCATTAGCATTCACGTTCACCAACCTCGGACAATTGTTGCGGAAGTGACCAAACTCTCGACAATTAAAACATGAACCGGGTGGGAATCTCGCAGCATTCCCTTGAACCGGAGCTTGAACCTGGGCAACCTGATTCTGTCCCAGACGACAAATATTGGCCAAATGCCCAAGTTTACCACATGTTGTGCATTGCTTGCAAGCTTGTTGTGCTACATGATGACCGTTGCAGCAAGCACAGTGAGGTGTGGTACCAGCATACAACTTATTCGCAGGCGGTTGAGCCGGTGGGTTCTGCGGTTTCTGAGCAGTCTGTGCAGTAACAGCAAAATTCTGAGCACCCTTTCGCTTCCTCGACTTCTTCGACGACTCACCTTTCTTACCCTTACCCTTTTCCTTGTCAGAATCGGTCGACTTCTTTTTATCACCCTTGCGGGTAAGTTTACCCTTCCTGACTTGAGACTCGGTCAGGGTAGCAGACAACTCGATCGCATGAAAAACGGTAGTAGGATTAACACCGGTCACAATATCCTGTATGGAATCAGGTAAATCATCGATATATCTGTCGATTGCTTTCTCCAGTGGGGTAACCATAGTAGGACACAACAGACTGAGTTCTTCAAAACGATCCGTATACGCACGGTGTTCACCCCCATCTTGCTTTAAATCGTCAAACTCTCATTCCAAAGCTCGAATTTTGTGACGGGGACAAAACTCTTTCATCATGAGAGCTCGAAGCTCTTCCCATGTTTGTGCCAATGCCACTTCGGCACCCCTATCGCGCATAATACCGTTCCACCAAGTAAGAGCTCGCTTCTCAAACACACTTGATGCGAATTCAACCGTAC
Organism: Helianthus tuberosus; assembly: GCA_030545235.1. Classification (NCBI taxonomy): domain Eukaryota; kingdom Viridiplantae; phylum Streptophyta; class Magnoliopsida; order Asterales; family Asteraceae; genus Helianthus; species Helianthus tuberosus. The sequence continues at coordinate 53,240,883 of CM060426.1, read as the reverse complement.
GCGCATTCGGACACTGCACATGTCTGAATGTGCTCTCGATACTCTCAAACCACTGCAGGAGCGTAGTTGCTACTTCCGACCCAGAAAACTTTAGCGGCTTAGCAGAATTGAAATTCTTGAAATTACACTGTGCGTTATTGTTGTTATTATTGTTGTTGTTATATAGCTCGTGGATTTGGGTCACAACGCCTGGAAGAACAGCAGCCATTTGCTGAGAGACAAGGGCTGCGACTTCTTCAGCAGTAAAAGTTTGAGCATCGCGTCGAGGAGGCATTCTCTAACAAGGAAACAGGAGAATCGAGTGAGGTTGAAAATTGGAAAAACAAAAGAGGTATTGAAAATATCGACAAAACACAAGGAAGGCGATCATTTGTTCGTTACCTCGAACAAACAAATGACACGCAGTGACTAATCAAAGTAAATAGGTCAAAAATAATGTATCGCGAAGACATGCTCGCCTATAAGTGAACACTCACCCCAAGAGTTCCCAGGTAAGAGTGACTGGTCCGATTATGTGTATTTGTACGAACACTCTAGCCATAGACAGAAAACTCAGAGTACAGGCACTCACTCTTCCAGATTGCACGTGTTCACACTATTTAGACCCAAACTTTGACGAGATTTTGAAAACTTAAAGGGTTCAAAACCTTATAACAGAGGTTTCAAAACCTAGTAATCAATCATCCTAGGACAGATGATTGGTTTTCAAGGCGGATTCAAAAATTGTGTTCTTGTTGTGGTTATCACCTAAGGGTAGGTGATGGTATTGTTTTTTTAAATCTAAATGCAAGAAAACTCGCGTTGGGGTCCTAGAAGTTATAGTCTAGGTCAAAGCATTACTAATAACCTAATTCCCTATAACCATTGGCTCTGATACCAACTCTTCTGTCACACCCCGACCACGTTAAAACATCAAACCGTGGCGGAAACGTCTGGGAGTGTCGTGGCAGAATTATCGTTTCATAACCATGGATACAAAAAGAGTTTCGTTTTATTGATAATATTAAACATTTACATTGTCTTAACACACAACACCCAAGTACACATCGTCTATCATTTTTATTATGTCACTAAGGCCTCGTCCAGATCCTATGTGACGCATGCATCTTAGAAATCAATCAAGCAACAACACCAGAAACATATGTAAAAACAAAGTCAGCAAAGAAATGCTGGTGAGCACATAGGTTTTATAAGAGTATCGGAATCATGGCTTCGTTTACATGTTGCAGTACTTTATTAGACTACAAGAGTCAAAATACAAACCTCGTTTTGAAAAGTGTATTGCAACATAGCTAACCAACTCAAATCAAGTTGGTTATAGTTCATACAATCTCGTAGCCATGATTCTTAATCCAAAAACATTTGTTTTAGAAAACCAATTTGTAAAACATCTCGTAAAAACTAGTTAATAAAACTCGTATGGTTCATATCTTTTAGAAAACATCGTTGTGTGACATCGTTTCAAAATCGTTTACCCAAGTGAACTAAATAATGCGACGGTATGTAATATGTTGAAAACACTTGTAGATAAGAAGTGCCAGCGGCGTACCTACCATGCTTTCACAACATTACACCTGTCCCGTTATCTAAACACTTAACCAAAAACCAATCGTTTATCCAATTCGTTTAACTTGTTCAAATCGTTTCCAAATCGTTAACTCGTTTAAATCATACTCGTTTTAATTGTGAAAACTATTTATGGTCGTCTCGCTAATAACATTCAAACCTTCGTGACTCGACTATCTCGTTTCTTGCTTCTCGCACTAACAAACCACCAAAGGGTAAGTTAACAATCACAGATTCAGTCGTTACCCACATAACCCACACATAACCATGGGTGCAGTCTGATAACGGGATTCGTCAGATCCTATGGTACCATAACCTAATACTGGTCGGTTCGGCCAAAATTAATGAATGTCATTCGTTATGTAACTACCACCAACAAGTTCGTTCACATTATTGAAATTGTTATTAGTTTAGTATAAACCATCTTCATCGTTTTTGAAACCATTGTTAAAATATCGAAAATCGTTTTGATACATATGAATCACCCCAAAACAATTGAAAACTGTAAAATAGGGGAACTATGTACTCACATGAAGTGCAAAGTATCCTCAATCAATAGAACTTCAACAACTCAAGCAAACTAGAGAAATCAAGCAGCACCTAGTAATTGAATCACTAGTCAAACAATAGACGCCTAAATCGGGAGATCGGACAAAATGAGGTCTTGTAAACCAAATAAGCGTTGGAACTCATGTGATATGGTTTAACAAAGCCTACATTCTAAATCGGAACCTAACCTAAGTGCTTTCGACCCATCGTGACCCATTAAGGTAGCTTACGCTACTTTAACGCGTCGTGCGCACAAATACGCGTTCGAGACGTCTAACTAGTACTATGACAAGTATTATATGCCAAAATATGTTTAAATATATTACATAATCAGTTACGTGACAAAAGTTTAGGTTACATATGCTTAATTACCAATTACGCATGAAAAGGGCATTTTGGTAATTTACCTAAGGCATATAAACTACCTATCATACAACTACATAAACTAGGTGACCATAAGGTATAACCTCGGAAGGTTATTCCCTATGCAACTATGGTCACTAAACATGTTTGGTCGGATCCTAATGATCGACCAAACGGGTCGTGTTCGAAAGTCTAAGGGGGTGTTTAGTCCGCTTTGACTTACGACTCTACACAAGCACTAAACTAAAAAGTGACGAGCTAAACATGCTAAAACATGTTTAGTTAAGTTAGAAAATAGGTTTGGTATCAAAACAAACGGTTTTGATACCTAAAAGTAGTTTGGTTACAAAATACGCGAGAAAACACATTTTGGCCGAAACTACGACTCGTCACTGAGCCTAGATAACGTGGTAATCAGTAGGTATAGTCACTAGGGACTATAACCATCGTTATTACGCTCACGTTATGAAGTAAAAACGAACTTCGCATTGACTATAAACTGGTTAATGCAGAAAGTCAAACGCAGTTTGACTTTTACGATAAAAACGAATGAAAAGAACGAAGGAATACTTACAAAGGGTCCCCGCAAGCTTTGATCCGATTTACCCTCAGGTATGAAGTGTAAACTCCAACTTAGAGGGCCAAAATTAGATCAATGTGGGTTTTGTAAGTGAATGGGATGGGCTATATATAGGAAATCTAGAACTGTTAGGACCGTTCCTCGAAAAACGTGCTTTAATCTCAGCCGTACACCTCATGCCCACTAATTTATAAGACCATGGGAGCCCATAGATTCGAAAATTCTATGTACAAGAGTGCCCAAGTGCTGGAACAGCTGGAAACAGCAAGAAAATCAGTTTTGCTGATCTGGGTGTCTTAGGCGGCCCGCGTAGAAGACTAGCAAGTCTTACGTGGACCGTGTGGGCTGAGTTTCCAGAATTTGGAATTTGGTCCCTGCATTTCAGAATCTTGCATTTCAGCTCATTTTTGGCACGTTTAAGCCCCGTTAACCTCATTTCATGGCTCTAAAATAAAGTTAAAGTATAGGGAACTCAAAACATGCTCAAAACTATCTCGGATGTCGGTTCGTTTGGTCGTATGATCGCGTTATTCGCTTAATTACGACGAAAGTCGTAACGAACACAAAAACGCTCCAAATTAAGCGACGAATGGAATTTTCTTATGCTAAACACTAAAATAAAATATTTTAATGCTTACATAAATTTTTGGGTGTCCGGATATATTCAGAACGTAAGATATGCGCGAAAATGCAAACTTATCCACTTTTTGACGCTTTTAGTCCCTATTGATCAAATAAGTTTATTTTAGCATACCGAACCCCTCAAAGCCTATTTCTAAGCTATGTAAAGATTATTTAGGGTATGTTTAACTTATGATCATGTTCCGGAATGTTCCTTACTATACAAATCGGTATAGTTTCGCAGTTTGACACAAATAGTCCCTGCGATCGAACAAACTTGATTTCAACACACCAAACCATCCAAAACTTATTTCTTAGTTATGTGGTGGTTATTTAAGGTATTTTAAGCCTATTTCACTATTCCGGAGTGTTCGTTGCATTAAACTTGTTATATTTACCCATCAGTGCGCGTATAACCTTCCAGAAAGCGATTTAAAGCTTGAAATCAGAATCGAATCGAATTGAAAAATTACCACCACAAATACATACATAAAAAACCAAAACATATATAATAACACCAAAGCACATTATTTTATTAATAATCATCATTGTTTTACATTATACATCGATTACAGAGCACAGTTGTCACATTAGTGATTGGCTTGATAAAATTCCATTCGTCGAATAATTTGGATCGTTTTTCGCGTTCGTTCGTGTTTCGTCGTAATTAACCAAACAGCGCAACCGTACGACCAAACTAACCGACATCCGAGATATTTTTGAGCATATTTTAAGTTCCCTATACTTTAACTTCATTTTAGAGCCTTGAAATGGGGTTAATGGGGCTTAAACGTATCAAAAATGCATCGAAAATCAAGTTTAGAGATGCAGGGACCTGTTCTGCCTTTTGTGAAACTTGCTGACCTGCACAAGGCTTACGGACCATAAGCACAAACCCATACGGTCCATAAGGACCCCCCAGATCAGCAGAAACCATTTTCTTTAAAAACTAGCTACTTCTTTGTTTTGTACATGGTTTCCTTCATTCTATGGACTGGTTTTGGACTCCCCTAGTTTACCAAATCAGTAGGCACACATGGATGGTTGAGATTGAAGCTCGTTTATCAAGGAACGATCCTAACGGTTCTTGGTTTTCTATAAATACCCAACCCCCACTTCCATTTTCATTCACTCATGATCTGATTTCTCTAAGTTGAAGCTCAAATGCTTCATACCTGAGAATTTATAGATCATATCTTCCTAGCGTGGACCCTTTGTAAGCTTCTTTCGTTCTTTTATGCATTTTTAAGAGGGAAAGTCAAACAGTGTTTGACTTTCTGCTTTGACCAGTCAATGGTCAACACGAAGTTCGTTTGAACTTCGCAACGTGAGCGTAATCACGATGGTTATAGTCCCTTGTGACTATACCTACTGATTACCACGTTGATTAGGTGTAGTGACGAGTCATAGTTTCGGTCAAAAAATGCATCTATGCGTATTTTGCAACAAAACTATTCTTGGGTATCAAAACCATTTGTTTTGATATCAAACTTGTTTTCTAACTTCATTAAACATGTTTTAACATGATTTAACTCGTCACTTTTAGGATAGTGCTTGTGTAGAGTCGTAAGTCAAAGGTGTCTTGACAACCGCTTAGACTTCCGAACCCAACCCGTTTGGTCGATCATTAGGATCCGACCAAACATATAATGTGACCATAGTTGTATAGGGAATAACCTTCCGAGGTTATACCTTATGGTCACTTCATTTACCTAGTTGTATGATAGGTAGTCTATATGCCTTAGGAAAATGACCAAAATACCCTTTTTGCGCATAATTTCATTTTAAGCATATGTAACACGTATTTTGACATCTAAACTGAATATATAACATAATTAGATATGTTAAGGCATATAATACTTGTCATAGGACTAGTTAGGCGTCTCGAACGCGCTTTTGCGCGAACGACGCGTTAAAGTGGCGTAAGCTACCTTAATGAGTCATAATGGGTCGTAAGCACTTAGGATAGGTTCTGATTTAGAATGTGGGCTTTGTTAAACCATATCACATGAGTTCCAACACTCATTTGGTTTACAAGACCTCATTCTACCTGATCTTCCGATTTAGGTGTCGATTCCCTAATATAGTATCTGTTACCCTAGGAACCGCTTCAACACTTGAACTCTTGGTCTTTTGAACTTTGTTATACCCTTTGAACCGGGACTATACGCAACCCCAGGCGAGTACATAGTTCCCCTCTTTTACTGTTTTCAAATGTTTTGGGGTGATTCATATGTGTAATCGATCTGTTTTCAAAATGTATGGCATATGTGTGTTCACTAAGTGCTTTTATGTGTATTATTCCGATTATGCAAATGCAATGTTTTAACCTTAAGTGATCTACCTATCTTCATAGTTAGATTCATGTAGGATATTTGAAGTATAGTCTTAGATCTTCCTATCTTCATAGTGAGATTTTTAAGAAGTATTTTACAACTCGATGGTTGGTTTTTGTGTAGTTTGTTGGTGATTTAGATAACGAAACTAGATAATACAATAAGCACATGGTGGATACACCGCTGGTACTTCCTATATATAAGTGTGCTTATTGTATTACCTTTCATGGCGTTATCCCAAATCACCATTAGGATTTAGGATTGTTTTGATTCAATGTGACAGAACCCGAATCCTTATAGCATCTATCTATCTTCATAGGTTGATTCTTGTAGGATGTTTAAAGTACTGATATTGAAGTCCTTGATAGGATTCATTGTGTGCTTTAATGCATATGTGAGTAGACAATGTGACAGAACTCGAATCCTTATAGCATCTATCTATCTTCATAGGTTGATTCTTGTAGGATGTTTCAAGTACTGATATTGGAGTCCTTGATTGGATTCATTGTGTGCTTTAATGCGTGTTTACGAGTTGGTACAAGTTGACGATTTATGTGTTATGTGGTAGTTGTGATTTAGATAACGAAACGAGTATAATAAAATAAGAACATGGTGGATACGCCGCTGGTACTTCCTATATATAAGTGCTCTTATTTTATTATTCTTGTAGCGTTATCTGGATCACTTGTTTCAATGTTTGATTATCAAAATCTTTGTAGAATCTCCCATATTTTTATATGTTAGATTCTTAGAAAGATATCTGAAGTATTATCATGACTCATTGATTTGAATTATGTAATACTTATATAAGTTTTGATTTATTTCAAAACAGTTATTATTAATCCTTGATTGGATTCCTAATAACATATTAACAATTTTTTACGATGGTTTAATCAAGATTTCAAAGTAAGGCATAAAATGACTTAGTAAATATCATATTGCCATATACAAACCTATTTTGTCTCGAGTTTTCACAATTAAGATTAAAATATTGCAATACCAAATGTTTTGCCATTTATTTGGCTAATAAAACCTATGTATTCACCGACATTTTTATGCTGACTGTTTTCGCATATGTTTCAGGTTTTCGACTGTTCAAGCATGCAACGCATAGGACTGCATACGGGCCTTAGACTTCTAAAATAAAAGAACAATTTCATGTATTCTTTGTTTGTAAAACAATGTTAATGATATTGAAACAATTTAGTACCAGTAGTTGTGAGCAATTTGTAACGTGACTCCCCGATATTTCTGCCGCGTGTTTTTGTATCACGCGATTGGGGTGTTACAGATTGGTATCAGAGCACTGGTTATAGGGAATTAGGTTATTAGCATGCCTTAAACCTTGTCTATAACCTTCCTAGGACCCAAACATGAGTAGACTTAGGACTTCTTTCCTAATTCTCATCCTTATTCGTGCCACAACTACTCCATGATTTACGAATCATCTAACCTTAGATGATTTATCCTAAAACCCTTAGGCTTTATGCCTTAATGTATTCCTCAAAATGTTTTCTCAAAACGTTTTCATTAAAATATTTTGAAAGTGTTATCCCAAACGTTTTCGTCAAAATATTTCACAACACATTTTATCTCAAACGATTTGTATCAAAGGATTTCTCAAATATTTTCTTCAAACGTTTTTCATCGAAAACTTGGGTTTTAATAATGTGAACACATGCAATCTGGAAGGGTGGATGCCTGTACCCTGAGTTTTCTGTCTAAGGCTAGAGTGTTCGTACAAATCCGCATTATCGGACCAGTTACTCTTACCTGGGAATTCTTAGGGTGAGTGTCCACTTATAGGCTAAAGCATGTCTTCATGAAGCATTATAAAAACCTATCCATCTTGACCCTACCGATCGATTTCTAAATGACCTTTGTAACCCTACTCATTCATATTACCTTCGGTAATATGTTTGCTCTTCGCGGCAACCGAAACAACTTTCCTTTCCCAATACTATTTCATCATATTACCTTTGGTGATATGTTTGATTCAATGCAGTTGAAATGAATCTCATTTCATTTCATGACTCTACGAGATCCTATTTTATTTTCAAAATACCACCTTTGTCTTTTAAAATTTCAATTTTTTACCATTTGGATGAGAATTTTCAAAATTTCAACACAAAGTTTCTTTATTTTAAAATTTTAATTTAAAAACATTTTGTCTTAAAAGTAATAATTTTTTAACAGATAAAGAATATATGATACAAACCATTAACCCGGTTTGTATTCTCTCATCCAAAAATATTACAAAAAGTTTGTTTTCAAACAACTCTTGTTTCAAAACAATAATGTTATCAACTCATAACAATTGGATAAATCTAACTGTTGGTTCTCTCTATAGCTGTGCTTTCAAGATGCCTCCTCGACGAGATGTACAACCTCAAACCAACGAAGAAGTCGCAGCCCTTGTCACTCAGCAGATGGCTGCTGTGCTTCCGAACATAGTAACCCATGTTCATCAGATATACAACAACAATAACAACAACAACTCCTAGTGTAATTTCAACACCTTCAATTCAGCCAAACCGCTAAGATTTTCTGGGTCTGAAGGAGCAACCGCACTCCTACAATGGTTTGAAAGTATAGAAAGCACATTCTGCCATGTTCAGTGTCCCAATGACCGCAAGGTAGATTTTGCTTCGAGTGTCTTTCAAAGGAGAGCACTCACTTGGTGGAATGGTATTATGAGAGATCGAGGTGCCGATGTAGCAATGGAACTGACGTGGGAAGAATTTAAGGATCTTATGAAGAAAGAATTCTGCCCATGAAGCAAAATTCGGGCTCTTGAAAATGAGTTCTATTTTTTAAAATAGGATAGTGGGGAAAACCGTGCCTACACTGACCGATTTGAACAGTTAAGCCTACTTTGCCCCACTATGGTAACACCTTTGGATCGGGCCATTGAGAAATACATCGATGGTTTACCTGACCCTATCCAAGACATTGTCACTGGCAGCCAACCTACAATGCTTAGGGAGGCTAAGGAATTAGCTGCTATCTTGACTGACTCCCAGGTTAGAAAAGGTAAATTATTTCGACAAGGAGACAAGAAACAAGACATTGAATCTGTTACCGAGAATTCGAAAGGAACAAAGGCCGAATCCTCTAAAGGTTCTAGGAAGCGCAAGGCTTCAAAGAATTTTGCAATTCCTGCACCTGCTCCACTGAACTCAGTACCCTTCAAAGGGTTTTATCGTGGAAAGCAACCTCGGTGCAATCATTGCAATTATCATCACGCATCAAATTCCCCTTGTCACCAGTGTACAATTTGTGGTTTATTTTGACATCTAGTGGTGACCTGTCGTATCCAGAACCGAGCAGCCCCTACTCAGACTTGCCCAAGAGCATGTTTCAATTGTGGTGACTTAAATCATTTCAAACGAAACTGCCCCAAGCTTGCCAATGCTAATGGACGAGTATTCAACATCAACGAGGCTCAAGCTAATGATCAAGCGCTTATGATCATTTGAACCTCTAGATTTCTAGTTTATTTTCAAGAACAATGTACATATTTTAACTATGTTTGTAATGACAATATAAATTTCAAGAAGTTTTTCTTTATCTTTATTATTCAATTTTCAATTTCAAACTCTAATGGAATTACACTATGTGTGGTTTCAAATTTCATGCTGATTTTGAGGATTCCATTCTTTAGGAACTAAATCTTATAATATTAGCATAATATAAATTGCACTCCAGTGCCTTCGTACAAACTTGGTAACACGATCGATAAAAGTTAATATTGTTTTATGATCATAACATTACATGCATGATTTGTTTATCTAATATGTATAGCACATGATTATAAATACAATTTACTTTGTATGTTGATTTAACGTACTTAGTGCCCTAATTTTCAAATGCATTTTTTATTAGGGTGTTAACTTAGCATACCTAGCGCATGATTTGAAAATATTTTCCTCGATATGCTTATATTATAATGACAATGCATGATTGGTATATGTTGCATTTTACCTGTTTGGTTAAGTATGAAACATATATAAATATTTGTACTAGAATAAAATACTTACTACTAAATTTGTTGTATGCAAAATAAGTAGTGCTATCATTGCTAGTATGAAATATGATTCGATTTGACAGATGTTATGTTGTAACGATGTTTATTTGATTTAGACGATAGTTCGACCTTATTATCTGTTTACCCTTGCTTAACAAGAGGAGCTATGTGGACCATGTGACGAAACGAGTAATTATGGGTGCACACTTAATTATGAGTTTCGACGCATGAGAATCATAGTAAGCCTTGTTAAGTATGGTGGCATAAAATCTAGAGTGATTAAGGTAACAGGAGAAGTATGATGCGATAAGAACACGGTGGATACGCCGATGGTACTTCCCATATATAAGTGTTCTTATTGTGTTATTCTTCAGAACGTTACTAAGATCACTTGGTGATTTTATGTTAACTTGGACCATTATGTGACTATGTGTTAAGTGTTATTTGTGTGGTTATTTCCGATGGACGACAGCGAGTACATTCATTAACTCAAATCGAGCCGACCGGGAGTATATTATGGTGTTAAAGGTGACGATCTTGATGCCATAGGTATGATGACCCGTCTCCTATGCATAAGATGCTCATGGTGCATTGGATGTACCTCGTGGGACGATAGAAACCGCGTACGTGTAGGGCTTGAATGTACACCCCTTTTGTTTGCTAGGAATTACACTAGGAGCTTAGTATAACATAGTGCCATACTTAAATGATTTTTGAACACTAGTCGACTATCACAAGTTTCAAAGGATTGAATACCTTGAGACACTTTGAATATCCCAATTCACATTTTGAATTCCCTAAAATTTCCAAATGATGCTTCGAATCTTTGGGATCTAGCAATCTGCTTATCCATCAGTTGTTTCAATTCCATTCTACGGTCTCCTTAAAATAAATTTCGGGACGAAATTTCCTGAAGTAAGGGAGACTGTGACACTTGTGCTTCGTAAACACACACGATGTAGGACACTATCTTTTATCAAAGAAACAATGTGTTTTGGTCTAAAAAAATTGTTTATTTTGGTTTTACAATTTTACATTTTGATTATAGTTCATTTTCAGGTATAAATCGCTTTCTTGAAATTTATACGCGAACTGATACGTAAATGTAATCAGTTTAATGCGGCAAACACTCTGGAACAGTGACATATGTCACACCCCGACCGCGTAAAACAACAAATCGCGGCGGAAACATCGGGGCGTGTTGCAACAGAATTAATGTTTCATAACCATGGATACCAAAAGTGTTTCGTTTTATTAAACATTGAATAATTACATTGTCTTGAAATCTAAATACACTATTTAAACATAGTCTATCATTGTTATTGAGTCACTAAGGCCTTGTCCAGTCCTATGTGAGCATGCATCTTATCAATCGATATCATTCAACAATACCTGAAACATATGTGAAAACGAGGTCAGCAAAGAAATGCTGGCGAGTACATAGGTTTTGTAGGAGTGTCGAAATCATGGCTAGTTTAGACGTTGCAATATTTTATTTAAAAACCTTGTTTTGAAAAGAGTATAATATTGCAACTTAATTAACCAACTCAAATCAAGCGGGTTATAATTTGTAAAACCTCGTAGCCATGACTCTTAACCCAAAAACATTTGTTTTAGTAAATTATTTGAAAAACAATGATAAGTTCAGGTGATATGTATAAATAAGAGAATAATGCATGATTAAATGAATAACCATGTAAAATGAGTTTGTATAAGATAAGTTGTTTGTAAATAAATGTCTTGTGAAAAGTATGTTACTTGTATAAAATGTTCTATGTCTCAAACTGAAATGATTCAAATAACGCTACAATATGTAATACCATACAAACACTTATATATAGGAAGTACCAGCGGCGTATCCACCATGCTTGTATCATATTCCACACGCATTGTTACTTAATCACTTAATCCAAACCAAACCACCAAAGTAATGTTCATGCCCAAATGTAAATCATGTAATATGTATAACCAAAATAATATCGTATATCGCTTTGAAGCCAATCGTTTACCCAATCGTTAAAACATCGTGTGAAACCCAATCGTTACCCAATCGTTAAAACATCGTGTGAAAACCAATCGTAAATCGTTTAATTCGTTTTAGGTCGTGAAACTACTTATAAGGTCGTCTCGCTAATAACATTCAAACCTTCGTGACTTTCATCGCTTCTCGTTTTCGTCGCTTCTCGTTTTCGTCGCTTCTCGTTTTCGTATTAACAAACCTCCATAGGGTAAGTTAATAATTACAGATTCAGTCGCTACCTACCATACCCACACATAACCACGGGTGTAGTAAATAACGGGATTTGTCAGATCCTATGGTACCATAACCTAATACTGGTCGGCTTGATCATTGCTAATGAATGTCATTTGTTATGTAACTACAACCAACAAGTTTGTTCACTTTATGAAATCGTTATTAGTTTTGTATAAATCGCCTTAATTGTTTTTGAAACCATCGTTATAACATCGAAAACATTTAGCACATATGAGTCACCCCAAAACAGTTTGGAAAACAGTAAAATAGGGGAAGAATGTACTCACCTGATAATGCTTGGAGGTCTTGAACAACAACCAAACAAAGCTAGAGGGAGCACGGAATCAGTCGGCAAACTAAAACTATATAAATAAACCGGACTTAAATCGGGAGATCGGATAGAATGAGGCTTGGTAAACCAAATGAGTATTGGAACTCATATGATATGGTTTAACAAGGCCTACATACTACATTGAGACTAACCTAAGTGCTTTCGACCCATCGCGACCCATTAAGGTAACTTATGCTACTTTAACGCGTCGTGCGCGTGAAACGCGTTCGGACCGTCTAACTAGTCCTATGACAAGTGTTATATGCCTAAATATGTTACATAATCAGTTATGTGACAAAATTTTAGGTTACATATGCTTAATTACCAATTATAAATGAAAAGGGTATTCTGGTAATTTACCTAAGGCATATAAACTACCTATCATACAACTACTCAAACGATGTGACCATAGGGTATAACCTCGGAAGGTTATTCCCTACCTACTATGGTCACCTAATGTATTTGGTCGGATCCTAATGATCGACCAAACTGGGTCGGGTTCGAAGGTATAGGCGATTTATTAGATCGCCTACCCTACGACCCTAGACAACGTGGTAGTCAATGGGCATAGTCCCAAGGGACTATGACCAACGTGATTACACTCACGTTGCGAAGTTCAAACGAACTTCGCATTGACCATCACTGGTCAACGCTGAAAGTCAAACAAAGTTTGACTTTCTAACTCGAAAAGCAGTAAAAATAAGGAAAAGAACGAAAGAATACTTACGAAGGGTCCCCGAATGCTAATCCCGATCCAAGAACTCAGGTATGAAACAATGGTTTCAACTTAGAGCTCTCAAATCAGAATTCTTGTGCAAAATGAGGTTGTGTGGGTTGGGTATTTATAGGAATACCCGAACCGTTAGGATCGTTTCATGGAAAACGTGCCATGATCCAACCCGTACACTTGTCGGAACCTTATGGAAGCTAAAATTCCATCCTTATCTCATGACTAGACAATTAGGAACTTGTGGTTGTGGGTTAATCTGCTGAAAACAGGCTGTTAAGTACTCTGCATCTGGTCTGCAGACCCCTAGCGCACCGCTACGCTAAAAGTGTAGCGCACCGCTAGGCTTAAGTTTGGCAGATTTACACTTTTGGTCCCTGTCATGCATTCAGCCCATTTTTGACACGTTTAAGGCCCGTTAACCCCATTTCAAAGTTCTAAAATGAAGTTAAAGTATAGGGAACTTAAAATGTGTTCAAAAATATCTCGGATGTCGGTTCGTTTAGCCGTACGAACGCGATGTTCGCTTAATTACGACGGAATGCGCATAAGCGCGAAAAATGGTCCAAATGACGAAACGAATGGATTTTTTCTTATGCCGAACACTAAAATAAAATATTATAGTGCTTACATAAATTTTTGGATGTCCGGATGTATTCAGAACGTAAGTTATGCATAAAAATGCGAACTTGTGCACTTTTTGGCGCTTTTAGTCCCTGAATGACACAAAAGTTTATTTTAGCATACCGAACACCTCAAAGCCTATTTCTAAGCTATGTAAAGGATATTTATGGTATGTTTAACTTATGTTCATGTTCCGGAAGGTCTGTTACAGTTCAAATTGGCATACTTTCGCAGTTTGTCAACTTTAGTCCCTGTAAGTGATTAAACTTTGATTTCACCACACCAAACCTTCCAAAACTTATAACTAAGTTATGTAAAGGTTATTTAAGGTATGTTAAGCCTATTTCACTTTTCCAGAGTGTTCGTTGGATTAAACTGGTTATATCTACACGTCAGAGCGCGTATAACCCTCCAGAAAGCGATTTAAAGCTTGAAATCGAACAAGAGTCGATATATGCAAACGATACACATATTTTTACAAATCCCAAGTATGAAATACAATATTTCATTGGTTTGGTATTTGTTTGATGGCCGTGGAGGCACAGGTGTTACAGTCTCCCCTACTTTAGGAAATTTCGTCCCGAAATTTATTTAGAGGAAACTTGTGAGAGCTTGAAAACATGAGGTTGAAAAGATCGAACAATATTGGTTAGGGTTCTGAACTTCTAGTAACCATTAATAACATCATGATTGCAATGTAAGAGGGATACTTATATACAAGTATATGAAGCGTCATTGGTGCGTCCACCGTACCTCCATTACATCGTTCTCATTTCGTTATTGTTGTCACTATCGGTTCTTACACATAATAAATCTTACTGTGTTTCTGTGCACTAAATTTCATAATTATGTACGCGTCCATAATCAGACAATTCTTTGCACAATTCACACAGTCTATTTTATAGTGTGTAGGGGAAAACCAAATGAACAATCCTGTGATGAGTGTGACTAGACCGCCTTAGAGTCCTTTTAATTAAATCAATAAATGATCTAAATAGACTATCAAGGAGTCTGTTCAGCTACATCACTAGATGTCGTTCTTTAACCAAATTGTGAATCAATCTTTTTGACTAGACCACTAAAGGGTTTCTTATGAATCATGGAGCAGTACTATATAATCCAAGGGTCTTAACTATTACATAGAAGCCCATTAAGGATTGAAGGTAGTACCTTTTGAATATCCTGCTACGAATCTCCCATATGAAGATATGAAAGATCCTGCGAGGATTTGGATAACGAATATCCAGAGTATTAAAAACACAAAAATGCATAAAAGAAAACATAAGATGAGTAAACACATAGTCACATAACCACAAAATTGTTTGTTACTTTGTCTTGTAAATTGCGTACATGCATTTAAAGCACACTAGGAATCCATTCCGTGGATTTCATTTGGTACTTTAAACGTTATCAAGAATCCAACTATAAAGATAGAAAGATTCAAAAAGAAAATTCGATTTCGATTATTAGGAACCGAAGTGTTCGAATTAAGGTACATAAGGAATCCAATTAAGGACTCTGATTTGAACGATAATCATCCACAAGGATCTAATTGTAAAGATAAAAAGATCCCATATGAATTTTAGAAGTTGAAGATGTTTTGAAACCTTGCACTGGATGTGCTTAGGTCAAAACATGAAGTAAAATGCTTATGAAGTTGAGATGCCTGATATGTCAAGGCGACATATGAAGCGGAATTTTGAAGGTTAAGTCAATGTATGAGGAAAATATTTTTGAAAACTATGCATGGGGTTCTTTTAAGAAAAATGTGTTTAACGTTTTTGAAACCTTATATATAATATTTTTTTTTGAAATCATAAAGTAGGTGTAATAGGTAGATATATTTACAAAAATGTTTTAAAATCATGCGAAATGAATTTTGAAATTATGTATAAGGTTTTTGAAAGACATGAATGATGCTTTTCGAAATCATGCACTTGATCAGAAAATGTATTGTGTTAATATTGTCTTCAGACTATATGAAATATTTTGAAATTAGAAAGGTTGGTTTTGATAACATGGCCAATGTTTTTGAAATAACACAGACAATGCATCTAGAAAAATTGTTTTCAAACTATATGAAATGTTTTGAGATCATGAAGATTGTTTTGAAATACTGGTACTGTGTATGTTGAAAAATCAAAACGTAATGGGTATGAGATTTGAAAATACCCTTAGTTATCTAACCAAGGATTTAAAGGCACAGATGTGCGAAAAGCACGATTACTCATAATGTCACTTAATTTTCTGTACTTTGTTTCTTAGAGTGAAACGAGTACTTAAAATTTTCGAGGGAATCATGAGCAATCATTTGAGAGAGAGAAATCACAAGAGTAGTTTGTAAGGTACATAGTTCCTTGATGTAGGTATCATAGGAAAAGCCATACACACCTAGCAGGGGGTTGAGCTGGTTGGTTGGGGACTGCTTTACCATTGTGAGCGACCATGGCGAAGTTCTGAGAAGCCTTTCGCTTCTTTGACTTCTTAGGGGATCGTTCATCCATGGTCTTTGATTCCTCGATTGGTTTCTTGGCTGATGGTGCTGTCACCTGACTAGGTCCTGCCTGTCTTGGTGACTCTTGAGTGGCTTCATCCTGGAGATGATACATGGCAGTAGCTAATTCAACAGTCTTCAGGGCTACTTCGCCTATTCGCTGAGCGAATTTTGGCTGCTTGCTCAGATATCTGGGCGTCATCGTGATGAAGAGACATTCTTGAAGAAAAAGTAAAGGCATAGGGAGAAACAGGTGAAAGATTATTGGACAATCAAAACAGAATGATAACGCATGAAGATTGCGATCATTTGTTTGTTACCTAAGGCAAACAAATGAGATGGTGACTGATCAAAGTAAATGGGTCAAAAATAATGTATCGCGAAGACATGCTCGCCTATAAGTGAACACTCATCCCAAGAATTCCCAGGTAAGCACAACTGGTCTCGCGTCTGATGAGATGTATACGAAGTGCTTGCCTAGACAGAAAACCCAGAATACAGGCATTCACCCTTCCAGTTTGCACGTGTTCACATTATTTAAAACCCAAAACCTTGACGAAGTTTTGAAAACTCAAAGAGGTTCAAAACCATATAATAGAGAGTTCAAAACCTTACAATAGAGAGTTCAAAACCTAGTAATCAATCATCCTAGAACAGATGATTAGTTTTCAAAGCGGTTTTGAAATTTATGTTCTTGTTGTGGTTGTCACCTAAGGATAGGTGACAGTATTGTTTTATGACTAAACGCAAGTAAACTCGCGTTAGGGTCCTAAGAAGGTTATAGACTAGGTCAAAGCATTACTAATTACTAATAACCTAATTCCCTATAACCATTGGCTCTGATACCATCTTTTCTGTCACACCCCGACCGCGTAAAACAACAAATCGCGGCGGAAACATCGGGGCGTGTTGCAACAGAATTAATGTTTCATAACCATGGATACCAAAAGTGTTTCGTTTTATTAAACATTGAATAATTACATTGTCTTGAAATCTAAATACACTATTTAAACATAGTCTATCATTGTTATTGAGTCACTAAGGCCTTGTCCAGTCCTATGTGAGCATGCATCTTATCAATCGATATCATTCAACAATACCTGAAACATATGTGAAAACGAGGTCAGCAAAGAAATGCTGGCGAGTACATAGGTTTTGTAGGAGTGTCGAAATCATGGCTAGTTTAGACGTTGCAATATTTTATTTAAAAACCTTGTTTTGAAAAGAGTATAATATTGCAACTTAATTAACCAACTCAAATCAAGCGGGTTATAATTTGTAAAACCTCGTAGCCATGACTCTTAACCCAAAAACATTTGTTTTAGTAAATTATTTGAAAAACAATGATAAGTTCAGGTGATATGTATAAATAAGAGAATAATGCATGATTAAATGAATAACCATGTAAAATGAGTTTGTATAAGATAAGTTGTTTGTAAATAAATGTCTTGTGAAAAGTATGTTACTTGTATAAAATGTTCTATGTCTCAAACTGAAATGATTCAAATAACGCTACAATATGTAATACCATACAAACACTTATATATAGGAAGTACCAGCGGCGTATCCACCATGCTTGTATCATATTCCACACGCATTGTTACTTAATCACTTAATCCAAACCAAACCACCAAAGTAATGTTCATGCCCAAATGTAAATCATGTAATATGTATAACCAAAATAATATCGTATATCGCTTTGAAGCCAATCGTTTACCCAATCGTTAAAACATCGTGTGAAACCCAATCGTTACCCAATCGTTAAAACATCGTGTGAAAACCAATCGTAAATCGTTTAATTCGTTTTAGGTCGTGAAACTACTTATAAGGTCGTCTCGCTAATAACATTCAAACCTTCGTGACTTTCATCGCTTCTCGTTTTCGTCGCTTCTCGTTTTCGTCGCTTCTCGTTTTCGTATTAACAAACCTCCATAGGGTAAGTTAATAATTACAGATTCAGTCGCTACCTACCATACCCACACATAACCACGGGTGTAGTAAATAACGGGATTTGTCAGATCCTATGGTACCATAACCTAATACTGGTCGGCTTGATCATTGCTAATGAATGTCATTTGTTATGTAACTACAACCAACAAGTTTGTTCACTTTATGAAATCGTTATTAGTTTTGTATAAATCGCCTTAATTGTTTTTGAAACCATCGTTATAACATCGAAAACATTTAGCACATATGAGTCACCCCAAAACAGTTTGGAAAACAGTAAAATAGGGGAAGAATGTACTCACCTGATAATGCTTGGAGGTCTTGAACAACAACCAAACAAAGCTAGAGGGAGCACGGAATCAGTCGGCAAACTAAAACTATATAAATAAACCGGACTTAAATCGGGAGATCGGATAGAATGAGGCTTGGTAAACCAAATGAGTATTGGAACTCATATGATATGGTTTAACAAGGCCTACATACTACATTGAGACTAACCTAAGTGCTTTCGACCCATCGCGACCCATTAAGGTAACTTATGCTACTTTAACGCGTCGTGCGCGTGAAACGCGTTCGGACCGTCTAACTAGTCCTATGACAAGTGTTATATGCCTAAATATGTTACATAATCAGTTATGTGACAAAATTTTAGGTTACATATGCTTAATTACCAATTATAAATGAAAAGGGTATTCTGGTAATTTACCTAAGGCATATAAACTACCTATCATACAACTACTCAAACGATGTGACCATAGGGTATAACCTCGGAAGGTTATTCCCTACCTACTATGGTCACCTAATGTATTTGGTCGGATCCTAATGATCGACCAAACTGGGTCGGGTTCGAAGGTATAGGCGATTTATTAGATCGCCTACCCTACGACCCTAGACAACGTGGTAGTCAGTGGGCATAGTCCCAAGGGACTATGACCAACGTGATTACACTCACGTTGCGAAGTTCAAACGAACTTCGCATTGACCATCACTGGTCAACGCTGAAAGTCAAACAAAGTTTGACTTTCTGACTCGAAAAGCAGTAAAAATAAGGAAAAGAACGAAAGAATACTTACGAAGGGTCCCCGAATGCTAATCCCGATCCAAGAACTCAGGTATGAAACAATGGTTTCAACTTAGAGCTCTCAAATCAGAATTCTTGTGCAAAATGAGGTTGTGTGGGTTGGGTATTTATAGGAATACCCGAACCGTTAGGATCGTTTCATGGAAAACGTGCCATGATCCAACCCGTACACTTGTCGGAACCTTATGGAAGCTAAAATTCCATCCTTATCTCATGACTAGACAATTAGGAACTTGTGGTTGTGGGTTAATCTGCTGAAAACAGGCTGTTAAGTACTCTGCATCTGGTCTGCAGACCCCTAGCGCACCGCTACGCTAAAAGTGTAGCGCACCGCTAGGCTTAAGTTTGGCAGATTTACACTTTTGGTCCCTGTCATGCATTCAGCCCATTTTTGACACGTTTAAGGCCCGTTAACCCCATTTCAAAGTTCTAAAATGAAGTTAAAGTATAGGGAACTTAAAATGTGTTCAAAAATATCTCGGATGTCGGTTCGTTTAGCCGTACGAACGCGATGTTCGCTTAATTACGACGGAATGCGCATAAGCGCGAAAAATGGTCCAAATGACGAAACGAATGGATTTTTTCTTATGCCGAACACTAAAGTAAAATATTATAGTGCTTACATAAATTTTTGGATGTCCGGATGTATTCAGAACGTAAGTTATGCATAAAAATGCGAACTTGTGCACTTTTTGGCGCTTTTAGTCCCTGAATGACACAAAAGTTTATTTTAGCATACCGAACACCTCAAAGCCTATTTCTAAGCTATGTAAAGGATATTTATGGTATGTTTAACTTATGTTCATGTTCCGGAAGGTCTGTTACAGTTCAAATTGGCATACTTTCGCAGTTTGTCAACTTTAGTCCCTGTAAGCGATTAAACTTTGATTTCACCACACCAAACCTTCCAAAACTTATAACTAAGTTATGTAAAGGTTATTTAAGGTATGTTAAGCCTATTTCACTTTTCCAGAGTGTTCGTTGGATTAAACTGGTTATATCTACACGTCAGAGCGCGTATAACCCTCCAGAAAGCGATTTAAAGCTTGAAATCGAACAAGAGTCGATATGTGCAAACGATACACATATTTTTACAAATCCCAAGTATGAAATACAATATTTCATTGGTTTGGTATTTGTTTGATGGCCGTGGAGGCACAGGTGTTACAACATAGGCTAAACATACCTTAAATAACTTTTATATAACTTAGAAATAGGTTTTGAAAGCTTTGGTGTGTCAAAAACAAGTTTATTCACACTCAGGGACTATTTGCGTCAAACTGTGAAATCTGTTGATTCACATAGTATCGAGCATTCCGGAACTTGATCATAAGTTAAACATGCCCTAAATATCCTTTTCATAGCTTAGAAATAGGCTTTGAGGTGTTTGGTGCGCAAAAATAAACTTATATGATTAATAGGGACTAAAAGCGTCAAAAAGTGCATAAGTTTGCATTTTCGCGCATAACTTACGTTCTGAATACATCCGGACATCCAAAACTTTATGTAATCGTTAAAATATTTTATTTTAGTGATTGGCTTGATAAAATTCCATTCGTCGCGTAATTTGGAACGTTTTTCACGTTCGTTCGTGTTTCGTCGTAATTACCCGAACAACTCATCCGTACGACCAAACGAACCGACATCCGAGATTTTTTTTAGCATATTTTAAGTTGCCTATACTTTACCTTCATTTTAGAGCCTTGAAATGGGGTTAACGGGGCTTAAACGTATCAAAAATGCATCGAAAATCAAGTTTGGAGATGTAGGGGCCTGTTCTGCCTTTTTGTGAAACTTGCTGACCTGCACAAGGCGTACGGACCGTAAGAACAAACCCATACGGTCCGTAAGGACCCCCCAGATCAGCAGAAACCATTTTCTTTAAAAACCAGATACTCCTTTGTTTTGTACATGGTTTCCTTCATTCTATGGATTGGTTTTGGACTCCCCTAGTTTACCAAATCAATGGGCACACATGGATGGTTGAGATTGAAGCTCGTTTATCGAGGAACGATCCTAACGGTTCTTGGTTTTCTATAAATACCCAACCCCCACTTCCATTTTCATTCACTCATGATCTGATTTCTCTAAGTTGCAGCTCAAATGCTTTATACCTGAGAATTTATAGATCATATCTTCCTAGCGTGGACACTTTGTAAGCTTCTTTCGTTCTTTTATGCGTTTTTAAGCGGGAAAGTCAAACAATGTTTGACTTTCTGCTTTGACCAGTCAATGGTTATCACGAAGTTCATTTAAACTTCGCAACGTGAGCATAATCACGATGGTTATAGTCCCTTGTGACTATACCTACTGATTACCACGTTGATTAGGAGTAGTGACGAGTCATAGTTTCGGTCAAAATATGCATCTATGCGTATTTTTCAACCAAACTATTCTTGGGTATCAAAACTGTTTGTTTTGATATCAAACTTGTTTTCTAACTTCGTTAAACATGTTTTAACATGATTTAACTCATCACTTTTAGGATAGTGCTTGTGTAGAGTCGTAAGTCAAGCGGTCTTGACAACCGCTTAGACTTTCGAACCCGACCCGTTTGGTCAATCATTAGGATCCAACCAAACATATAATGTGACCATAGTTGTATAGGGAATAACCTTCCGAGGTTATACCTTATGGTCACTTCGTTTAGCTAGTTGTATGATAGGTAGTCTATATGCCTTAGGAAAATGACTAAAATACCCTTTTTGCACATAATTTCATTTGAAGCATATGTAACACATATTTTGACATCTAAACTGATTATATAACATAATTAGATATGTTAAGGCATATAATACTTGTCATAGGACTAGTTAGGCGTCTCGAACGCGCTTTTGCGCGAACGACGCGTTAAAGTGGCGTAAGCTACCTTAATGAGTCGTAATGGGTCGTAAGAACTTAGGATAGGTTCCGATTTAGAATGTAGGCTTTGTTAAACTATATCACATGAGTTCCAACACTTATTTGGTTTACAAGACCTCATTCTACCTGATCTTCTGATTTAGGTGTAGATTCCCTAACATAGTATCTGTTACCCTAGGAACCGCTTCAACACTTGAACTCTTGGTCTTTTAAGCTTTGTTATACCCTTTGAACCGGGACTATACGCAACCCCAGGCGAGTACATAGTTCCCCTCATTTACTGTTTTCAAATGTTTTGGGGTGATTCATATGTGTAATCGATATGTTTTCAAAATGTATGGCATATGCGTGTTCACTAAGTGCTTTTATGTGTATTATTCCGATTATGCAAATGCAGTGTTTTATCCTTAAGTGATCTACCTATCTTCATAGTTAGATTCATGTAGGATATTTGAAGTACAGTCTTAGATCTTCCTATCTTCATAGTGAGATTTTTAAGAAGTACTTTACAACTCGATGGTTGGTTTTTGTGTAGTTTGTTGGTGATTTAGATAACGAAACTAGATAATACAATAAGCACATGGTGGATACGTCGCTGGTACTTCCTATATATAAGTGTGCTTAGTGTATTACCTTTCGTGGCGTTATCCCGAATCACCATTAGGATTTAGGATTGTTTTGATTCAGTGTGACAGAACCCGAATCCTTATAGCATCTATCTATCTTCATAGGTTAATTCTTGTAGAATGTTTAAAGTACTGATATTGGAGTCCTTGATTGGATTCATTGTGTGCTTTAATGCGTATGTGAGTAGACAATGTGACAGAACCCGAATCCTTATAGCATCTATCTATCTTCATAGGTTGATTCTTGTAGGATGTTTAAAGTACTGATATTGGAGTCCTTGATTGGATTCATTGTGTGCTTTAATGCGTGTGTACGAGTTGGTACAAGTTGGCGATTTATGTGTTATGTGGTAGTTGTGATTTAGATAATGAAACGAGTATAATAAAATATGAACATGGTGGATACGCCGCTGGTACTTCCTATATATAAGTGTTCTTATTTTATTATTCTTGTAGCGTTATCTGGATCACTTTAGGATTTTGTGTACAATTGTTTCAATGTTTGATTATCAAAATCTTTGTAAAATCTCCCATATTTTTATATGTTAGATTCTTAGAAAGATATCTGAAGTATTATGTAATACTTATATATGTTTTGATTTATTTCAAAACAGTTATTATTAATCCTTTATTGGATTCCTAATAACACATTAACAAGTTTTTACGATGGTTTAATCAAGATTTCAATGTAAGGCATAAAATGACTTAGTAAATATCATATTGCCATATACAAACCTATTTTGTCACGAGTTTTCACAATTAAGATTAAAATATTGCAATACCAAATGTTTTGCCATTTATTTGGCTAATAAAACCTATGTATTCGCCGGCATTTTTATGCTGACTATTTTCGCATATGTTTCAGGTTTTCTACTGTTCAAGCATGCAACGCATAGGACTGCATACGGGCCTTAGACTTCTAAAATAAAAGAACAATTTCATGTATTCTTTGTTTGTAAAACAATGTTAATGATATTGAAACAATTTAGTACCAGTAGTTGTGAGCAATTTGTAACGTGACTCCCCGATATTTCCGCCGCGTGTTGTTGTATCACGCGATTGGGGTGTTACAGATACGTCGCTGGTACTTCCTATATATAAGTGCTCTTATTGTATTACTTATCATAGTGTTATCCAAATCACCTGAGGATTTTATATATTGACAAAATAAAACACAAATCCGAAATCCATGATTGGACCTTTCTATGCAAATAGTTAGATCCCTGGAACCCGAAAGTACTATTTTAAATCCTTGATTGGATTTTTAAGGGTACTTTCACAAATTCTTGATTTGTCTTATGCAACATGTTTATGTGCAATTTATGTGACGAAACAAAACACAAATCCGAAATCCATGAATGGATCTTTCTATGCAAAAAGTTAGATCCTTGAATCCCAAGTACTATCCTAAATCCTTATTGGCTTTTTTATGAAAATAGTTAGACCCTTGGATTCTGAAGTATTATCCCAAAAACATTATTTGATGCATATGCTTAAATGCTTTCTGTGAATTTATTTGTTTGATTTACCCC
Source organism: Helianthus tuberosus (assembly GCA_030545235.1). Taxonomy (NCBI): domain Eukaryota; kingdom Viridiplantae; phylum Streptophyta; class Magnoliopsida; order Asterales; family Asteraceae; genus Helianthus; species Helianthus tuberosus. The sequence continues at coordinate 53,216,363 of CM060426.1, read as the reverse complement.
AAACATCACAAGATGAACTATGCGGACTATGCAAAAAATTGAGTAATTATGGGTGCACACATAATTATAAAATTCGGTGCATAGAAACCATAGCAAGTTTTGTCATGTGTGATTACATAGAACCTATGTGATAAGGATAACAAAAAGGGAACAATGTAATAAGGGCATGGTGGATACGCCGCTAGTACTTCCTATATATAAGTGTTCCTTCTTACATTGTAAGCGTGGTTTTTTTTAAGTCACTTGAAGTTCTGGACCTTT